>CM076575.1:195615212-196310534 GCA_034641835.2 Pinus albicaulis | reverse complement strand
AGATGAAGTACCTGAAGCTCCGGCGTTCCTGGGAGCTTGGGAGATGGAACGAAACATTCCAAAAATAGCAGGAGCTTCGTTGGGTACGGGGGAGCTTTTCGGAGCGGATCGAATAGGAAGTTTCCGCATCGTGTCTCAGTGAATGGATCGCAGTCACATGATCCATCGAGGAGCTTCTAGAAGCTCTTCATGGACTGAGTCACTAAGCTCCCCGAATGCTGGGCACTGGCAGTAATAAAGAAACCCTCAGTAATATGTCGGGCCTTCAAGTGCCGAAATCACATGAAAACATGCATTCTATTTCATAAGCACTTTAGAGTCCATAATTAGTAATCCACTACACGAGTAAATCAAACTTACCAGTTCAATGTCTATCCATGAGACGGCTAAGTTTGGAGTCCTGATTTATCTCCTCATTGTTCAAGGTTTGCCGGCCCATCACGCTTGGCTGTGCTGTTGAGGTATCGTTGATCACCCAATGTAATTTATCATTTATAGATTTTATCAAGCTTTCGGCTCAATCCGATATAGTCTTTAGAGTCCGTTTGTATAGTTTTAGACTTTAGTTTGTAAAGGAATTTTGTTTTCATAAAATCACAATCCAAAGTAATTTTTCTTGTGCTCATTCTAGAATGTTTATGTTTAGTTATTACTGCACATTACTCTGTTTTAAACTTTTAAGTTTTTAAGTTTTAACTTTGCTTTTTTATTTAATTGAAAATTCATAATACTACCCATATTAATGGCCAGCCAAATATTTTGAGTATTTCAATCGTATATAAACTCCAGTCTTTTACAATTTCGCTTTTATTGGACATGTGCACAGTATAATTAGTTCATTATGTATACATCTCACTAAAAATTATTTTGTTTTTACCGATGTTGTATCATATAATTAAACTTTATTACCTCGCTTAACCTCGTTTTGTTTTATTAGTTTTAAAATGTGAAGAGAAAATTTCAATTTTATTCGGTTTTCACATGTCAGCTTTATTAAATCTTAGGTTGTTTCTATTTCGCTTTACATTTCCACGGAGACCATACTACGTATCGTCTTATATGCACTCCTCTATTTATGTCGCTGAATATTTGTGCAATAATTTAAAAATGCGACAAGCCATTAAAAGACAATAGTCACTAGTTAAAGATTCGCCGTTCGGACAGGCAATCGCAGCTGCCCACGTTCAATTAAAGGAATATAACTTTAAATTTTAGTACGCACAATATAACTAGAATTACTAATTACCATATTTAAAAATGTTCTGTTGTTATCAAACTGTATGCATATTTTATTTGTAGATTTAATCATTTAAATAATAAATATTAAACACTGATGCACGATGCCATCGAATATGACACCCATCTGAGTTAAACACCAGTATTAGTACATACTATAGAATAATCTGTCCATGATGAAATCCAGCACTTCTTGAATTTATAAGTGATTTATACTTTATCCAATCAATGATGTTATTTGCATCACGGTATACCTGCATTCTCTCAATCCCCAGACAGTGTGAAAGTCCAAAGAAAATTGCCGAGAAAAAGTAGGGAGCTGATGTCACTACAGTTCATGAACAAATGCACAAAGTTCTGTCTAGATGATAATACCAGCTAATTATCTATCTTATGAATCCTCTGTTTTAACTTTTCACACACCATGGTCTAATGCAAGATTAAGTAGTACCAAATGCACAAATTTATGTCCAGATGATAATACCAGCTAATTTTCTATCTTATGAATCCTCTGTTTTAACTTTTCAGTGTTCACACACCATGGTCTAATGCAAGATTAAGTAGCACCAAATGTTAGTAGCTATTGAAGGACAGTCACTAGTTTGATCTTGGAGTTTACATCCGATATGGTGAAGATTACGTTGAATCCAGAACTGCATCTGTCCTCTCATCATGTTACATCTCTAGACTCTACCTTATTTACATCATGTTACATCTCTACATCATTTAAGTGCATTCAATATAAACTTTAAAGTTTTCTAAGTTCTTTGCCCCTTTATACTAGTATAATAAACTTATAAAGCAATAGCATGTGAATTTACATCTTGTTACATCTCTATATCATTTAAGTGCATTCAATATAAACTTAAAAGTTTTCTTTGCCCATTTATACTAGTATAATAAACTTATAAAGCAATAGCATGTGAGGATTTAAATTTTTAATCAAGATATTGCTATGATTTAATAAATCAAGATATTGTTATAATTTAATAACTTATCAATGTTATCATCTATCTCTTAATGCAGCGGTTAGACATTTTTTTTGGTTAGACGTTTTTTTTTGCTACCATCTCCTATGTAGCCTAACTTGAAGTTGATATGAAAATTTCAAAATTAACATGAATTTTGAAACAAAGTAACTTTTCATTGTTTAGTAAATGTGTAGTTTATTTTTAAAATAGTTATGTAACTAGAGTTTAGCTAAAAATCATTAAACAATTTTCTTCTTTTATTGCATTAAATAAAATATTTATTATTAGTATTTTCAATTTTAATTCTTTGCCATGACTCATATATGTACATTTTAAAATTTTCTTCTTTTATGCAAATTAAATTATTATTATTAGTATTTTCATTTTGATTCTTTGTCACAAGTCATGTACATTTTAAAATGATAAAAATTAAAATCTAGTTCTTTGTTCTACTTCTAATTTTTGTGAATTTTGATGTAAATTTTCAGTATTGATAACATGGAAAGAGGATTGGGCAGTGAATCTGGTGACATCAACAGCAGGATGAGACCCCCACTACCTCCACAAGCCCCACAAGTTCAAGAACATAATGAAGAGACAACACTAGGTACCAACAGACAATCAAGCACCATTTCGAAAAAGCCCTTAATACAGTTTGTGAAAAAGATAACACAGAACAAGGAAAAAAATAGTGGGGGGATGTGAGGAATGGAAATGCACCTTATGTGATCATGTATTTAAGGGTAGCTATACAAGAGTATGGCATCATCTTTTGAGCATACCTGGTTTAGGAGTGAAGGGTTGCACATGCAGCCTTGAACAAAGAATGGTGATGACTAAGCTTCACATGAAAGCCAATGGAAGCAATGAATGTGATTGTAGTATTGTAGCTCCTAATAAAAGAGGTAGAAATGAAGATTCATCCCAATGTATGAATGAAAAAAGTCACATTCAATCCGAGACTAATGAAGGGGGTTCTAGTTCTAGGGACTAATGTAAGTGAATCCATTCAAAAAATGTACAATGTCATGCATAGGGATGAAGCTGATGATGCCATAGCAGATTTTTTTATGGCAAATGGCATTTCATTTAATGCCACTCGTTCACCATACTATAAAGAAATGGTAAAAAAAATCCTAGCTGCAGGGACAGGATATGCACCTCCAGGTTACAACAAAATGAGGACTTCATTGCTAGATAGAGGGGTGACAAGAATGCATGGACTTATGGAGGATCTCAAATAATCTTGGGTTCAATCAGGTTGTTCAATTGTCATGGATGGTTGGACAGACATTCAACAAAGACCTTTGTTGAATGTTATTGTCACTTCACCAATAGGGCCTTATTTTTTAAAGGCAATTGATTGTAGTGGAAAGAAAAAGGATGCTACTTTTATGTTTGAAATGTTGAAGGATGCAATTGATGAAGTTGGTCCTTCAAATGTGGTACATGTCATCACAGATGCAGCACCTGTTTGTAAAGCAGCGGGATTGATGATCCAAAGTCGATATAGGCATATTTTCTAGACTCCTTGTTGTGTACATGCCCTTAACAATCTCCTAAAAGACATTGGTAAAATACAATGGATTGCAAAAATCATTTCAGATGCGAGGGAGGCACAAATGTTCATCTGCAACCACCATGCTTCCTTGGCAATTTACAGGTTGTATTCAAAGAAGCATTTTTTAAAACCTGCAGAAACCAGATATGCCACATACTTTATTTTGCTTGAGCGCATGGTTGAGGTCTATGCATCTTTACAAGCGACTGTTGTTTCTTCAGAGTGGAATGCATGGAATGAGTCTAAGTCACCTCAAGCGAAGAAGATAAGAGAAATGCTTCTTAATGAGGATTGGTGGGCTGACTGTACATATGTTGTCTCTTTCACAGCTCCAATTGTGGAGTTGATCAGGTATGCTGATTCAGATTCTCCTGCTCTTGGAGAAATATATGAATGTATTGATACCATGGTGGGCAAGATAAAACACATCATTCGCCAAAGAAACCCTTCTTTGGAGTTTTTCCATGAAATCCACAAGCTGATAGAGAAAATATGGCTTAAACTCAATACCTCCCTTCACATGGCTGCATATGCCCTTAATCCGAAGTGGTATATGGAAAGACCAAATAGAATTATTCCTATTGATGATGAAGAGGTAAAACACGAGTTTCTTGATGCTATAGCTAAGATGTACACTGTTGATGAAGCAAGTGTGATACGAGAGCAATTTATTGATTTTGGTACATTAAGCCCTCCTGCATTCAACCAAGATGCAAAGAGAGACATCAAGCATTATGCTCAGAAGAAACCCCTTGGATGGTGGAGAATGTATGGGGGCTAGGTCCCAGAGCTCCGAAAGCTTGCTTCACGTTTTCTATCTCAGGTTGCCAGTTCCTCAGCTGCTGAAAGAAATTGGTCCACTTATAGTTTCATACACTCTGTTAAGAGGAATAGACTTACCTCTAAGAGAGCAGAGAAACTTGTTTATGTGCATAGTAGTCTTCGACTTTGTTCAAGGAAGTTGCCTGAATATTTAGAAGGACCTACTGCACGATGGGATGTTAATGCTGAAGATGCTTCCCAAATTGACGATGATGATGACAATCCTTTACCAAATGCAGGATTGGTTGGCATACCTTTAGATGACATTGTTGCTTCTGATGATGATGATGATGATTATGTTGATCCAGTACCCAGTGAGGCTCAAGCTTATATGGATATCCTTGATGCTGAAGATCGTACTCTATGATCATCTTAATATTTGTATTGTTGTTATATTTTGGCTCTTGGGCATTTTGACTTATGTACTACCTTAGGCTTTTGCCTTTTTTCCAGTATGAACATCAATATGATTTGTGTGACTTGTCACTTTAGCCTTTTAGTTTTGGTTTTAACTTTTTATGGTCTTGAATCTTTTAAAAAATCAACTTGGTATGACATATGTACATTTAAATTTTAATATGTACACTATTAAAAAAAAAAAAACTTATAAAATATATATATTAAAATTTAATTTTTAATATATTATATAATATATTATTGCCGCTCCCAACTTGACGTTTCCTGTAAATTTGGACAAAGCTTCTAGCCGTACCGGATACTTGTTCCCACGTACCCAAAGCCCCACTGCAAACTCAGGTAAAATATATATATATATATATATATAAGAGAATAAATAAAGTAATAATATAATTTGATTAAAATTATAAAGTTAATTTAATTAATTTAAAAACAAAATATAAAATTAATCTTAAAGTAATTAAACAAAATAATATGGCAACATAGCATTGTTCGAGGAATTTAAATAAACCTTAAGGATAACAATGTGAATTAGGAAAGGGAAACTTATCGTTAGTATGAATGGTTGAAGCTATATAAAATGATTCATGGTGATTATTTAAGGATATATAAAGATTATTTGGCTGGCCTTGCTCCAAAGAGTCAACTCTTGAAGGGAGGAAGAATTGTAATGAAAGCATGACTATGGATATTATGACAAGGTCGTTAGATGTAAATTAAGATACAACCACATAAAATGAAAACCTAGTTTGAAGTAAAATGATGGATGAAAGAAGCCACTAACTATTCAAGAAATGTTTGGAGGAATTATAAGGAGTCAAATTAAGAGTACAAGTTTAGTTCACTAAAAGTACACATCAAACAAAAACAAAATGGATGAAACATATGTTAAGATGATAAGAAATCACTCTGTAAGGTAGTAAACACACTATTAGAATAGGATCTCCAAGGAGTACAAAGAGACATGGGAAAATTTTTAAGTCTGATCTCCAATGTTACCATAATATAATCGATATAGTTACCTAGGGAGGACAGGAAAATAAAGGAATTACAAACTTCTAATGATGATAATGAGTGTTAGTTGTCATATCCTTGATCAACGTAGAATAATAAGATCAACAAAAATAGCACCAGAGGTGAGTGAGTGGAAGTTTCACAAGCAATATAAAAGTCAATAACATTAGATTAAAGAGTGAATCCATAATAAAATGGATCAATTGGAGGATAATTTATGTGCATGGAAACATCTATAATAGTGTCTCCCTCTAATGGGAGAGTCGCATTATATAATTGTATTTAGGTGACTAACTATATGCATGGATTACAGACATCATGGAGTATGATTGGGAAATTCTATTTCGTGATGCCTTAAAACATGAAATGATAAGTAAATTACATTTGATATTCACTTTATTGAATTATTTATAGGGTCTTACCCAAGTTGGGGAATAGTAACAACATTTCCAAGTGTAATAATTTTATGCATTAAGAGAAAAAGAAAGAAAACTACGATTACTAGAGTTGAGTAAACAAAGTCAATTAAAAAAAAAAAATCGAGTAGACATGGAATATTAGGAATATCTGGTATGAAGAAGTGAAGGGATGTTTTCTATCAAGAAGAATTTTCTTAAGGATACTAGCAACATGATTGGTAAGGGTCAAAGCAATGACCTATATGGAGTTGTGAAAACTCTTAATTTGTTAAGAATAACAAGTGATAAACTAGGAAAATGTTTAAAAATAAATATTAAAGATAATAATTGTACACCATTAGAAAAGGAGATATATTTATCTTGATCCACGTCATGTCACCTAATGATGCGCTCGCTTCCTCGCAACTCTGGGACTCGGCTGCCGCCTCTGCGCAGATCCGGGCGCGGAGCTACGTGTCGCCGGAGAGGCCCTCTACGGGTGTGCGTGGAGCTCTCGGGACTTGTGTGGTTTTGGCCCACGAGTGTGATTCTCCCGTGTATCGTTAACTACGAGGTCGGGTCCGAGTTTGTGTGTGGGGTCCCACGCTTGAGTCCCCCAGTCCCTCAAACCCCCGCCATGACGAAAGGAGGCGACTCCCTCTCGCCTTTCCCGATCTAGATGCATTCCGATCTCTTGTTGCTGACGACAGATAGCGGTCGCCCTCGGTCTCGCAAAGAAAAGTTCGTTAAAAAAGTTGGACAACATTCCTACAGGGTGTTTCTACGGTGGATGATGCTTGGTGAGAACGGCACTAAACCCTAGCCGAAAGAGGGCCTCATCGGCGATTCGCTGAGGGCTATGGCCATCCCCCCGAAAGCAGTAGATGATTGGGTCAAACGAAGCCCGGATTCTACTGGTTATGGAAGGAATAAAAAGTCATTTTGTAGGCAAAAGGTTTTTCGTCTTCGTGTTTGATAGCGTAGAAGACCGAAGCTTGATCATCGAAACAGGGCCATATTTCATGGGCCCCCAAGGGTTATATTTGAACAAATGGTCTCCAGATTTTGACCCTGCTCAAGATGTGCCCACCGTACTGCTCTTGTATCAGGTGCGTCTCCCGCATCTCCCACTCCATCTGCCGGAGTCAGTAGATCGCGCAATCCGTGGCATGCCCTTGGTAGGTATATTGATCGAGGGCCCCGAGAAGGACCCAGTTCTCCTGCGCACGCATCTCGTGTGGAAAGTCGATCCGGAGGTCGGGCTCCCTGAAGCCATCAAACTCTCGGTGGCGGATCGGTCGCACATTCAAGAGCTAGATTACGAACAACCGCCCTTTAAATGTCGACATTGCCATGAATATGGGCATTTTGCAAGATATTGTAAAAAAAAAGAGGAAATAGCAGAGAGAAAAAAGGCGAACAGTGGAAAAGACAAGCAAAGAGAACAAAGAAGCGGCAGAACGAGAACAATAAAAACAAAGCGAAAAGAGACAAAAGAACAAAACAGGGCAAAGAAGACGCAAGTAATCAAAACGGTGGAAGTAGGGGAAAGCTAACAACGATTACGAGAGACAAAAACCCATTTGAATCTCTTACACCACAGTCGAGATCCTCCGTAGGCGAGCAGGAAGATCTACCACAGTCCCGAATAATACGGACAATCAAGAGCCGGTAACATCCCAAACCCGACCTCTAGCAACACTTCTTCTCCTTCATATCGCCGACATTATAAAACAAAAGAAGAAGAACCTAGAAAACACGGGATCATCGGATGAAGAAACCTTTGAAAGGCCATCAAAAAAGAGTGGGGAAGAAGAACAAACAAGGAAACTAGGGAAGAAGAATCAGAACGGCGAGAAAACCCTAGGCAGTCAAAGCTACCATTCAAATGACCTCGGGAGAAATACAAGACCAAGGGCGCCCAATGGAGGAGGCCCCACCCCATCAAGTGGTAAATGATGCGAGTTGGTCTCTTGGAATTATGAGGGGGATCAGGGCAATCCCAATAAGGTAGAGGCTATCAAAGACTTATTGAAGATGGAAACCGCGGGACATTCTTATGCTCCAAGAGACCAAAATAGAAGGGGAAACCCTTCTAAACACTAGCATTATGAAATGGAAATATGATATTGGAGAGGGCTGCTCAGAGTTGCAGGAGGGCTCGCGGGAGGTATAGGCACATTCATCGGTCAAAAAACTCCTTCTCTTTAGAACGATTCTACGAGACCCAACATTGGATCTACACGAACTACGCCATGCCGCAAGCAACCTCACCCTTGCTTTGTTTAACATGTATGTCCCACGTTTATTTATGAAGAAAAGAGAGAGTGCCGGAGGTCACTCTCGAACTATATAGAGCATATCAATCCTACAAATATAGTCATAGGCGATGATCTGAATATAATACTAGATCCCAAAGAAAAAAAGAGGAGGGATTTACTCTAGGGATCCCTTTCATCAACACAGAGTGGAAAATTTGATACCCGTAGTGGGACTTAGTTGACTTCAAACCCGAAAACGTGAAAGGCAAATATACCCTGGACTAACAGTGAAACGAGGAGAAAATCCTATCTCGGCTAGGGCCGGATAGATTCCTCATCGCTAGTCTCGTTAATGATGGACAAGAGAATAGCTTATACCAAGATTCTCCCAAAGCTCACATCGGACCATAAGCCAATCCTTTTTATGCCTGAAAGAAGAAGAAGATCTGGGCCCCCCTCCCATTTCGTTTCGATCCTCTACGAGCGAGAAAAGATGGGTTCTTTGAAACAGTCCAAACAAGCATGGAGGATTGAATTCTCAGGATCCCCCAAGCTTTGTGTGGGAACAAAAAATGAAAAACACAAAAAAACTCTCTTAAATATTGGATAAAGAAATCCATGAAAACCCCCACTGAGCGAGAGGAAGGAGGCGGTTCTTGTTGGAAGGAATACAATTCGAAATGGAGGAGAAAGATCTCTCTTCCACGACTTAGTCAACGAAAAATCGCCCAAAGGAATACCTACCGTTTCTTTAGAAATGAAGAAGAACATCTGGCGTTTAAAGTCTCGGTCTCAGTGGCTATAAATCCGGGGACAGAATACCACATACTTGCATGTAGTGAGGCACGCCTCTCTCGTAACCATATTGCATAAATTACCACCTCTAACGACGATGTGTATAAAGGATTTGCACAAATCAAAGAAGCAACTAGAATCATTTTCGAACCTACTTATGCAAGAAGAAATGGGAGCGAGGAGGATGCATTAGAGTTTCTCACAAACATTCCAAAACTAGCTCGAGTGTGGAAGATAACGATTTTCGATGAGCCGATCACGGAAGAAGAGATAACTAATATAGTCTCTGGTCCATGGAACCGGACAAAGCTCAGTCCCGATGGATTCTCAGTTCATTTTTATAGAATCTCGTTGGGAGATAATCAAATTTGATCTCTTTAGAATGATAAGGGGAATCTTGAGGAAGGAAAAAGTGGGAGGCGGAATAAACTCCACCTTCCTCGCTTTAATCCCCCAAGGAAACAAACAGAGCTCCTTTGATAGATACAGGCCGATCTCACTCGCAATTCATCCTACAAGATCGTGGCCAAACTACGTGGGCCCTAACGAATTAAGCCCTCCCTCCAAAAGCTCATCTCTCCGGCCCCAAGGAGGATTTGTGAAAGAAGGCAGTACAAATCTGGACAACGTCATTCAAAGTCCAAGAAGACTTGCACTCCCGGTCAAACTCGGAAAGAACAAGGTATGATCATAAAATTGGATATGTGTAATGCCTTTGATAGAGTTAATCGTTTTCTCGATCGGGGTTCTTGCTGACCTTTGGATTCAATCGGGAATTCATAAACCTCATCAAAGCTTGCATTGAAAACATCTCGGATCGCCCCAATGGTGAATGGAAGACCAAGGCGAGTTTCTTTTTAGCCATCAGGGGATTGAGGCAGGGGTTGCCCTCTTTCTCCCTTTCTTTACATTCCGATGGTTGATGCACTAAGCGAGAAAGGCGACACGAGAGAAACAAATAGGCACCATACCTAGGATAAGAATTGTGCAAGGCATCGCCCCGAGTGAATCACGCGCTCTTTCGTCGATGATTCACTCCTGCTCGGGGGGATGCTTCCATGAGAATTGCTAACTCCTTCAAGACCATTCTCCAAAAAGTCTGAAAGATCTCCGGAGCGTTAATCGGGTGAGAGGAAAAGCGCTGTTTACTGGATGGAATACGGATCAACAAACAATTGAAAGGGATTTTCCAGCCGAATTGGGGTTCAAAGGCTATGTAGTGTGGGACAAAATAAAGTATCTTGGACTTCCTTTAATGATGGGATCCAACGAAATCACAGTGGGAGGAGGTGATTTCAAAGTTCAAAAAAAAGATTGCAGCGTGGGGTGGCATTTGGCTCACCACAAGCGGCAAACTCACTCTTATTCGATACGTAGCTTTCAGCTCTCGCCAACATTTCAAGCCTCTCGCGATGGCTCCAAGACAAATCGCAGACCAAATCTCCCGTCTTATGCGGAATTTTCTGTGGAATGGTGGGCGTGGTAACAACAATCGATTCCATTTAATTAGTGGGGATACAGGTGAGTCGACCTTTTTAGTTGAAGGGCGGACTCCAAATCAGTGGCAAAGGAGCTAATTTAGCCTTGGGTCAGTAACTTCTGTGGCGGCTATTAGTCGAGCCTTCCCATCCCTGTCGGCGGATCTTATAAACTCAAGTACCTCAAAAATCGGACGATCACCTCCTTCAATCCGGCAGCATTCACGAAGAGGAACGTAGGCTTGAGGCTCTACAATGAAAGGAATCGATTTTTTTTAGAACTCATCTGTATAAAATCCCAAGGAATGGCAAAAAAATACATCACGTGGAGAGATCGAATCATGGGGTCATCCTCCACTTTGACTATCAATGAAATTGTAGAGTTAAGAGACTTGGTTAAGTTCAAAAGGAATTCGAAAAATCGAGGATATTGCGGATTGGGATAACAAAGGCAATTAGCGGTAGTGGACTTTGCCTAACATTCCGGCAAGCACTTAAAAAAACGAGTTAAATGCTCTTCATGTATGCAATTACGGACTTTACCCCAGTGCGAAGAACGAGGAAGACTCATGGGGATGGGGAAAGACGGGGGGTGTACACGACTAGCACAAGGATATTTACGGATGCAAGGTAAAAAGGATTCTCCCGCATCCGGAAATAGTGTGGGAAAACAGATCTGGGAAAACTTTAGCATTCCCAAGATCAATTTCTTCTTTGGACTTTGTTCCACAGACAAAATCCCCGACGCGGGAAAAATTTTTAGTGTGAAGAAACACTAGCAGGGTCCTCATCAATGTGTCTTATCGCAAAGAAATGCAGTGGAAACCTCGGATCACATGTTCTATCGATTGTGAGTATGCACGAAGGCCCGGACTAACTTCGAGCGGATCGAATGTGGGACCTCACATACATTGTTCGATCACGGACATGTTCTCGTCTTGGAAAGCTCGATACCCCCTTCAACATCAGTGACAAATCTCTTTGGCATAAGGTGTGGATTGCAGCTCCAAAATATGTATGCTTTGAAGCTGTGGCTTGCCCAGGAGCGGAAATTGTCTTCAACCAAAAGAAATCACTGCAGATAATGCAGCTGGAAAGCGAGACAAGAAACTTCTATTAGAAACTCGAGACACTCCATAGTCAAAGAAGATAGTTCCCTACGGATCGGAAGAAAGGACATGTCTGGATGGCTTCTCCCCATGCCTAGACCTTCAACAATCACACGTCCAAATCACAAGGAAAAATGGCGAGATTCGAGACACTTTGGACGGTTTTCAAAAGTGGTGGAAATCACAAGGAAAATGCACTATATTCTTTGATGGAGCCTCAAAAGGCAATCCATGTAGGTCGAGCAGGAGGGGTTATTTATTCTCAGAATGGGAAAAAAAGAGGACTTCAGCTTGGGGACTTGGGCTAAAAACCAACAATCGATGCTGAAGTACTCGGTCTTTTAAAAAGCTTGTCAACCGCTAGAAAAAAGAAAATCCAAGGGAAATTTTAGTCTTTGGAGATTCGGAGTCTGCTGGATAAAATCTCTAATAAACAAGAAATGACTCAAGGATCCAGTGTAACATAAACGACTTGCAAGAGTGAGCAGGACTTCGGAAGGACTTCTCCTCGACTCAAATCTTCCATATCCTCGGAGAATTAAACACGGAGACGTGACGATTGGCAAATACAGGGATGTACTCTAGAAAAGAGCATGATCAGGGCATAAATGCGGGAGCATTGAATATGGCAACTATTCCCTAAATCGGGCAAGAGCGCTCTTGTAAACGGTGAGTGTAATGTATGAAGCGATGAATTGTAATGTTTGATTTGGCTTTGGCCATCCCACCTCTATCAATAAAAATACCCGTTTAAAGCTTAAAAAAAAAGAAAAAGGAGATATATTTGGTGATAAAGATAAGGCTTAAGGACTTTAATGAGAAAAAATATTAAGTGTGAAGCATAAAATTTGGTATAGCCATTAGTGGGTTATGTGATTGGATGAAATAAGTCAATGTAAAAAAAATAAAAAAATGAAAAGACTATAGTCATTACAATATCTAAAAATGCTATGGTCATATGCTAGTTTTAAACTTAGGTTACTAATTTGATATTGAAACCTTGAAATTAACGCTTCAAGTGACCAAAAAAAATGCCTCCACATATGTAAGTCACACCTTGGATAATATGAAGGCACCTTCAATTGAGAAGTATGCATAAACATTTGTAAAATCCAACATTAATTTTCTAACACCTTGGTCTATTCGGGAAAATCATGAAGAGGACTTACTTGAACAAAGTAGACCAGTAGCAATGCAAAATGAATAATGCATTTTCAAGAAGTAACAAATTCCTTCAATGAAAATAACCTCCCACTAAGGGATCTTTAGAGTATTCAATTAACTCTTCCCCATCTCCAACATAACCCTAATGATTAGCTCGCAAAACCCTACTCCATGGCTTCTAGATTTTAGGATGAAGATGAGCTGGAATAACATGATAAAGAAGTTAATATTATTATTATCTCTTTGGATCTAGATTACAAATCAAAGATAATTAAACTTAAAAGACAAATAAATAACAAGAATTAAAAGGTTGATTGGATCCATATGTAGTTTTGTGTTTTAAAATTCTTAATCAACATGTATAAAAGAAATTAGATCATGCTTCAACTAAGCATTAAGATGTTTTTGCGCTTTTGTTTCAATTCATTTTGTTTCTATATATGAAATCATAAAGATTGTAGCATCCCTCCATTTAGATTTAGAGTCTCAACCCTGTGACTTTTATAAGATTAATCGATTAATATAGTATAGAAAATAGTAGCTATACCCCTTCTTTGTATATCTCGTGTTCTATTATTCTATGTGACATTTATAATTGTGGGTTATATTTATAAGCATTTTAGCTTATTTTGTATAACCTTACCTTATTTTGGATGGATACTTAAGATTGTCATTTTGTACTATTACATGTAAGAATATATTATTTGTTTAAACATTGCTGGTACATGGATACCAATATGAAGAAAGTTTTGCTTAAACATTGTTAGTATATGGATATTGATATAAATTATGAATTATGTTGTGGATATGGTATCTATAAATTTTATCTATCAACATAGATGATGAGATAGAAATAAAAGAATGATTACACTTGACTATTTAAGGGGAAAATGAATTTACAGACCTATTAGATAAACATAACCAAGTATGTTATATGAACTCAAAGATCAATATCGTAGATAGCAACATATTTGGAATGTATAGAAATTGTTATTGAATAAAAATTTGTTTTGAATATATTAAATACACATGTTATAATTTGTGGACAAGTGTTTACATCGCAGATGGTATCATTACCAAACCGACCGCGTGATGAAAAAACTCCAAGAACAATTGTGATTCACTAAGATTCCATGATAGGGTGTTAACCCTAGTCCTACTAGGAGGGGTGGAGGTGTTTCCCATCATTTATCCTCCAAAACTTGGATTCATGGGAGGACTGTGTGAGTCACGCTCCCCTAGACGTGTGATGATGACTGTCAGATACCTACTAAGGAATCAGGTCGATATAATCGATGTTGTAACCCTTGAGGTCTATGAATGGTTAGGTCAGTATAGCTGATGCCATGTCATATTTCAGTAGGGGACAAATAGGATGAGAGCGGAAGAGATTAGGAAGGATAGGGTGATTCTAGAATAGCTTGGTAACTCTATTGGAGCAAGATATGACTACTAAATTTGTAAACCAATAAATGTTCAAAACATAAATGTTAAAGTGTTCTCACACATTAAACGAAAATTCAATTATGATACACCACCCTTATATGATTAAACTAATCACTTACATAATTAATGATATACGACATAAAAACTTAACTTTGGGACAAATTTTTCTGAAGGAGGGGTGTATGTAATGACCCAACTCGAGTTATAGGGAACATAGAAATATTAGCATGCATATGAGACCTACATATGATAGCTACATATGCATGTATCACGTGTACTGCACTATTATATGCACTAATCAATTATGAAAAGTCTCAGTGTAGGGTAAGGAGTGAATTATTGAAGTATTGAGTAAATACCTAACTCACCAGAAAATAATGAATGTATTGTGAGTTAAAATTTATACCTACCACTATCATAATATAACTAAGATATTGTTCAAAGAAAAGTAAAAGCATTGACTTATGCAAATAAAAGATGATATTTTAATAAAATTGAAGATATTTACTAAATGACGATATTTAATAATAAATCCAAGATATTTATGAAATAATATATTTTAATATAAATCTAAGATATTTTTAAAAGTGGATATTTTAATAAATATCTTGAAAGGGGATTTGACTAAGATATTTATTAAAGAAAGATATTTTAATAAATATCTTGAAAGGGGATTTGACTAAGATATTTATTAAAGGAAGATATTTTAATAAATATCTTGAAAATGGATTTGTGTATAAAAAGAGAAGGGGGGGAACTTGATGGGCATGGGTCAGTGAGGTGGGAAAACTGACCCGGATGCTGTCAGAGGATTTCTTATTGTGAAATACAAGAGCAGTGAGTTCTAACAGAGTCAGAGTGATCTTGATTGTTATTGGAGTTTTGGGCACAGGGGCCAAAAGACTTGTCTTCTGGATCTGGGGATCGGAGAGGTTGACCCCAGATATGCTGGGAGGAAAATGGCGGTTTGGTAACGGGAGCAGGAGAGGGAGCCATGATGGGTTAGGAACATCTTCAAACATGGTTGCAGGTAAGTATTAAATAGTGAATTGATATATCCTGCTTCAAAATTTCATTCTGGATTGTGTAGTATCAATTTTGTTAATGATTGTTAAATTGTGAAAATTAGGGTCTTTACAAATGAGCACTCAAAAATTGATTCATTAATAATGTATATGCTGGGATATGTACAATTTTATTTGAAGTATATTCAGATAGGAAAGTCAGATCTCAAATACTTTGGATAAGAATATATCGACATATACAACATTCAATAACCATCTAGCTTCACAACCACTCCAAATATGCAAGCTCTAACATCACAAGCCTTGAAGTGTAACTGCAGCTTCACAACTTCACCCCCTCCCCACCTCATCCCCCCCCCGCCTTGATATGATGTCAACTCACACGAAAGGGGGTTGTAGCTCCAACTATACTTGGCACATTGCATTCACTCACATCACTTCATCGATCATGGCACGAAGTTGGCATAAGGTTAAACATCATTTGAATATTGCAAGAAATATAGGGAGGTACAAGAGGATGCAACACGAGAACCCTATCTAAACAACAAAGCTAGAGGGAAAAATTGATAGTATAGACCGCAAGTTGACAATTCTAGCCAAGAGATAAGCCAACATCTCCTCCTTGGATGAGTATAGTGACCAGTTAGTGCAGGTGCCTGGAGAGTCTACCCAATAGTTATTATGATTCATTGTTTTTTGCTTGCAAAAAGGGCTTATAGAATATTTAGGTTAAATCTCTACCATCCACCTAATAATTATTGACAATCAAATTAAAATTCTAGAAGCTTTATTCCAAAATATACATGCCTATAAGAAAAACTAAAAAGAAACCTTATACAATTGAAAATTCAAATTTAACTAGTGATAACTAAAGAAACCATATAAATTAAATGGTTACATCTATATGCATCAATCCACACTAAGCATCAAAATACTCACTACATGATACAACCCATGTTGTTAAAATTTAAAAACTCATAAAAAGTAACTAAATTATATTTATTTACTATAATAATAAAAAACTTAATATATAAGTTAAATGTATATACATTTTAAAAAAAAATGGAACAAGATTCTTAACAATGGGGATTTACCTCCACTTTATCATGGAGATTCTTTATTTGCAAATAAGCTTTGTTATGATACCATGGGTCATACTAAGAATCAAAACACTTATTACGATACATCTCAGGTTGCTAAAATAAAAATAAAAATAAAAAACTCATAAAAACTAACTAATTGTAATTTTATTTTTTAATTATTATTATTATTATTATTATTATTTTATAATAAAAATTAACAAGATTGTAAACCATGAAATTTACCTCCACTTTATCATGGAGATTCTTAATCTGTAAATAGGTTTTGTTACAATACCATTGGCCAACATCATGGCTTATTAATATTGCATACCCAAAATACCATAACTCATTTCATATGATACTTGTTCAAATGACATTTTTTTTAATTAATCAATTTAATTAAAAGAGAAAAAATAGCATAACTACTATGTAGATAAATATCAATCTTTTATATATATATATATATATATATATTCTATAAAAATTAAATATCTGCAATCTATCAAATAATTATTGATAATTAATTTAAAATTCCAAAATAAACATATTTATTTACATAAATATTTAAAATATATTATATTTTATTTAAAAAATTGTAAACATAACCTAATAACAACAATTAAATCTATTTTATATAAATATATTTTTAATCTCATTACATAAATAAAGATACTCGAGTTTTCCTCACATAGTATTTATGAAATTTATATTTTATATTCATAAATAAAAATACTCAATTTCTTAACCAAAAAACCTTCTCCTTGTTTTAAGCTTCATCAGTGACCTCCTAATTTTAAACTTCATCATTTTTTAAGTTTCTTTGGATAACATTTTTCTCAATTTTATGTTTTAGGATTTTTTCCAGGAGTTTTTCTTTTCCTCGTAGAAAAATATTTATTAGTAAAAAAGGTAGATTTTATAATGAAAGAGATGGGTTCATTTATTAGATGGCCTTCATTTCTTTTTAAGAATTTTACCCTTTTTCCAAGAACCCATGTGCAAAGAATATTTTTCCTCCTGACACGCGGAAGTTTTAAATAAATTCATATTTTATATTTGAGTTGCTCTTTATTTATGCATATTCTTCCATATAATTTTATAAATGTTTGTTAAGTTTGTATAATTGAAAACATAGGTTTCCAAAGGAGTTTCAAGTAAGATTATCCAAATTGCAAAGATGCACTTACTAGATGTTTAACTTTTATTATTTTGATACATTTTATCATGGCAAGGTTATAGAATCTTTTAAACATTTGGATTATACCATTATAGCATTGTTAAATTTAGCTATCAATTGTATAATTTTAATTTTGTATATTATGTACTAGTACATTTTCTACTATAATAACAAAATTATATGCAGTCCATATATTTATATTCAATATGATACTAATCATTTATATTAATAAAGACCATATGTTTTAGTTATGTGTAAACATATTATATATAATATTATAGTATATTATGTGTTTAACAAAAAATTTACTAAATAAAAAATTTTAGATGTTTGTGCCAGTATAACGGAGCCTTCTCTATAATGTAACTACATTTCATATATGTATAGTTCATGTGATCCATATCATCAAATAGTATTTTTTTTTTTTACAATGTCGCAATTGTATTGGCTTCCCTAAAAATGTGTTGGAAAGTGATATGTTGGAAAGTCTCTCTGAGTTCATTGATATGAGCGATCCATCCACAAAGATTTAGTGGGGAGAAAGTAGTATTGGCCATGATCCCTTCAATGAAGGATTTTGAATCCCCATATATATGAAAGTTATCAATAGTCAATATCCTAGAGAACCAAAGTAGTCCCCATAGTGCCAAAACCTCTACCTGCATGTGTCGTACTAGCACATGCATTCCAAAATATTTTATAGTGTGACCTATTAAAACAATGGTAAAAATTTAAGATATTTTATAGTGTGACCTGTTAAAACAATGGTAAAAATTTAAATGTATGAAATTGCATAGGGCTTGAAGAAATTTATAGACTAATGAAATGTAATCTGTATACAAAGTATTTGTACAAATTTCTCAATAAAAATTTCAATTCATTGCTTAACATATGAATATTATTGATATATATTAATTTGGTAAAATTAAATGATGACTTGATTCAATGTCTCAGAAGTACCATAAATAATGTAAATATGTTTATACACATTTTCTCTTTAATATTAACTTATTTGTTTTAGTGTACATCTCTCATCCTTCAAATCTATAACTTTTATGTACAAAATTTGTTTAAGGCAAATGATACACAGTAAAATTTTCCATATTAAAATCGTCGATTTGACATGCTAATTTAAACTTAAAAATGGAAAATTAAAAAAATATTATGATGGAAAGACCCAAAACAACACTAAGTTCATAAGATCATGGTAGTCCTTAAGGGACAAGTTGATTCCATCCCATGTGAGCTTCAATGCTCTTGACTCTTGCATGTAACTTGCATAATATTATTTTCGATTTGCTCTTTAAAATTAACATATAATCTAGGAATATTGATCAACAATCACACCCATTTCTGGTTGGATGGAGGAATAAAATGGAGTCTGCTAGGGTTTCATGCCTCCACGCCTCTGAATCTCTCGACGCAGCTGCCCTGAAACCTGAAACCGACATTCGGCTGCGCAACCATTGCCAAAGATACCTGCTCCATCGAACTGCGACAACTGGATACTCTTGCAACTGCAAGCGACATGGGTTATCCTTACACAACCTCGAGATCCCTACAATGGTGTATCAAAACTCAATCTCTGTAACGACGGAAAAGGTTGTGGGGAGATCGACTCAAATATGCCTGGGATCGCAGAGCACTATGGTTGAGATGTGCACAAACCACATCCTCTGCGCTAGGAGACTCATCAAATCAGAGGCACTTATCGATTATGTGCCTCCTGTCTTAGGCTCGGAAGCACAGATCTGGACATGCGACACTGGTCACAAATAGGGGAGAAAACTCGCGTCTGAAAGGGTTTGCATCTGTGACCGCACAACCCCTCCTACAGCCGACATGCATAGCAAGAATGATTGGGCCAGAATGAAGGCGGTGACTGCCAGAGCTTCCTCACTCCAGATGCAGCCCCAGGATCTACGAGAAATGGTTGTCCTCCCACAAAGGAGCACATAGGTCCTTGCCAGAGATCCCTAGAGCTCTTATCCCCGGCCTTCCAGATTCAAATCTCCCTTCTCACTGGAAAAACCATGACTCTCTGGGCTCGATCCATGGATCTGGTGAATGGCCTTTCGCTGGCACTCGAATACAAGCTGGGGATTCCTTCTACCTTCCAGCGACTACTGTATGGAGGTAAACAATTAGAGGACTCTCTCCCACTTTCATTTTACAATATTAAAAAATATGCTTCTATTGTTTTAACTCTTCGACTGCGAGGAGGGGCAATCAGGCAGCCCTCCTCAGCTCAAGCTTTCTCCTACAAAGATGTTGTCCATGCACATTCTCCCAAGAAACTTGCTCAACCCTCTGAGGTTCCCAAGCCTTTTTTGGTCGATAAAAAGGAGGAGGTTCCCTCTATATAAATTTCCCATCTAGAACTTGAAGACCAATTTCAAACATTTGCATAAAAGGCCATCATTTGCCGATTCAATGGACTATGGCCTCTCTACCAATGGATTCACTCCACTTGGACCAATAACAATAGGGTCTTCTTCTACTGCAAAGGTTTCTTCAAAGTTATGTTTGCATTCGATGAAGACTACCAAAAGACCTTAATAGGAGGCCCATGGTTCTGGGGAAAAGTAGCCCTGCTATTCCTCACACCCTGGTTTCCAGACTGCAACCCTACTCCCCATTTGGGTCAGGCTTCCAAATTTACCAGATCCTTTATGGCACTACTCTATCTTTCAAAGTATTGGAGACACCCTCGGACGCTTTTTGGCAACGGATACCTCTAGAGGGGAGTCGGGCATATATACATATGGAAAAATATGTGCCGAAATAGATATAAGTAAAGGCCTTCCTGAACAAATCAACCTCAAAGTTGGAGAGTTCCACTGGACACAGACCTTGAACTATGCGAACACTGCCTTCTGATGTCATCACTGCCATCAAACATGGCATCTTTAGAACTCCTTCCCGGAGTTCCTCACTCAAATGAAGGGAAGCAAACGCAAACCAAAATCCAAAAGCTGGAAACCTTGTGAACCTCCTCCCATGGACAACATTGACTCATTCAGCTCGGATGAGGAGGAGATCAAAGCAGATGAGGAAGTTACCAATAAAGAAAAAGATACGCCAGCTGCGGATTTGGGAGGACCCAATGCTTTTGTAATCGCCCAAAAACGATCTCACGAGTCCTCCTCCTCAGATTCGGATAAGGATTCCACTCCTTCAACCAACAATAGTCCTCAAGCAGTTTTAGCCCATCAGCCCCATGAAGGATGGGTCAAAGTATAAAAAAAGGAAAGAAATGTTGTATTGAGGACTCTTCCCACTCTGGGTAGATCCCTGTGTCAGTCTGTTACGAATCTCTTGTTTATCTTCTAAGATCTCTCTGTCTCTCTCTTGGCTACTTTCGGGACCGAGGTTGATAGTTCATCATTTACGGCTTCCCTGCTTCTTGGCCTCTCTTGACTGTAACTCCATATTGTATCATATATTTTTTTAATAGAATTAGTCTAATTTACCAAAATAAAAACATATAATCTAGAAAGTAATATGAACCAAAAAAAAAATGTCTAAGTTAAATATATATGACTTCAAGATGAATTAACCATTCTATGAATACCAACTACTACTTTTAATTAAAATAACATATCATGACTTACATTCCAATTAAATGACATTAAACTAAGTAAAAAATGATTTTAAAAGTGTGTTTTTCATTAATTTAGTTAAAATATATATGTGGTTAATAAATCAACCATCCTATATTAATTAATGAGTTAGTTTTTTCTCCATTTTTCTTTTCCTTTTTAAAATAACAAAATTGATTATAACTTAGTAGTCATTATTTAAGAAAAACCATATCACCTAAAATGATTTACCAATAATTTATAAAAGTGCAAGTTTTAACTCTTACTCAATGCATGTAGCTCTCAAGCCCATTAACATATTTCCTCACATTAAAAAAACAAACAAACCTTTAACTCATTAAAACCTATTTTAAATCTTTACATATTTCCAACTTGATTCTTGATTAATTATAGTAATATACCATATCTTACCTCTACTTTCAAATAAACTTAAAAATAATAGAAGCAAGCTTCCCACTAATATATATATATATATATATATATATATATATATATATATATTTTATTTTATTTTGTAATCCAACACAAAATTTTCTATTAATAAAAGGATTTTACATTTAAAATATTCTTATCCAAAAAAGACTAATTTGAGATTGCAAAACTCTAACCAGATATCTCTTAATAGCATTAAAGCTTCCAAAAAGCAGGGACTAGTTTAATCATCATTTACCATTGGTTTTACAAAACATCACACAAGTGATAACTATATATGTTCCCACACAAAAATATGGTCAGATTCTGAGTGCCAAAATGCACAACTATAACTATAAAATTTCCAATTAGTACAGTGAAACAAGAAACCAATAAAAACTTGCCATCGATTTGCCTGATTGACACCATGAAGCCTGTCGAAATCACTGGTGTGCAGTCTGTGTTGAGGAAAAGTGCCAAAAGGATTATTTGCAGCAAAAACACTGCCCTTAGTCTACAATGACAACCAGAGAGAGGGGAGCTCCATTAACTAGTGGAGCAATGTTGATCGATTGAGCATTGATCACGACCGGTGTCTCAATGATATCTTTAGAGTCAGAATCAAAATCTGACACTACATACTTTTCCACCCTTTGCAAACATGTGAGTATGTCATCCAAACATAAACAAACATTCCTTAGGAGGAATTTTATGTCCTCCTTGCCTTCAAAAACCTTGTAACTATCCACCTGTTTGTCTCGAAACACCAAATGAAATAGAGTATCCCACTGTTGATATACTACAATAGAATGCAAGAAGTGCAGTCTTCTTCTTCTAAATTTCCCAGGGTCGAGAATCCATTTAAGATCTTGGTTACCCACCTATGAATAAGAGAAGTAGGCCTTATCGCCAAATTCTTTGGCTTTGAGGCATTGAATCTCCTTTCTAATATCTGGAGGAACCAAGTCAAACAAGGTTGCCATCGAATTCCATCCAAATAAATGTACGTGCTAAGAAATAGAGCTGCTACTAGCATCTCCCCGTCGACTTTCCATTCTCTGATGAGGTGGCATAGTCACACAAAGGTACATAATATTGATACTAACTTGACTAACCCCACGACTTGTAAATTGACTCACAAAACAATTAATTGGACAACGCCCAAACAAGACTATGTGACCCCCAAAACTCACAGAACAATGTATTGGACAATGCTCAAGCATGATTAATCCCTTATAGAATGCAGACCCAGGCGAGGTTATATCTTCCCTAAAGCACAAAGACTTTGAAATATACAGTCTCAGAACCTTGGAGAGCCAAGATTCTTTAACCTTATTGATGCAGGGCTAATGGCTAACCCCGCTCTTACCCAGGATTAATACTCATAATAGAGTATACACTCTGAATTTGACACATTCAGATAGGTTCATATATCTCTAAGAACCTTTAAAAACCCACTTATATCATTATAAAATTCATTTCGCGGAAATCATCATTAACAAGATTTGGGGGAATATGGTTTAAAACCCAAAGTAAGCCTTCTCAATAAGTGCATTTATCATGAAACTCTTATACTTACCCTTATTTCCTTCATCCCTTTTCATCTGTTGTACGTGACCAAGGCTTCCTCCTTCAGAAATATGTATCGTATTGCGACTCCACATCGCATCGCTAAACCAAACCCTTTCCTTTAGTGCGCACATCGCAAAACTTACCTCATTGCACATTGGCGATCATAACATTTTGCACTTCGGCCTGAAAACCTTATCGCATGTCGCAAGGTTTAGCCTCATCGCAAATCATCATTTCGCAAATTTAAGTCTCCGTTGTTAACTGTTATACCATATCGCATGCGATGTGCAATATTTATCGCATTGCGCAGATCTTAACGTATCGCACTTCGACACTTTCACAATTTAATCTGCGATGAGATCTCAACCATCCATCTCGATCTTTGTCCAACGCATCCCATAAATTCCCAATTCACATCTGTCGTTGATTAATATGTGATCTGATGGTCCCTATGCTTTCTTCCGTGTAATTTCAGTTGACTTTAATGTGCATATTCCTTTGGTTTCTTCCACTCGATCCCTACTGTGTCTTGATATACAATCGGGTTTATGTCCTTGTTGTTCTTCCATGGTGTTAATCCTCTTGAGCTTTGTTATCCAGAATGGTCCTGACTACTGCAACCGCTTTTGCACGTTGTTTTCACTCTGATCTACCTCAGACTCAGCTGCAATACTTACGTTATACGAAACACACACAATTTTATAATTCATTAACACTCTACACTCCACATAAACTCAGAATTGAGTTTTCTATTCACAAAAAAAAAAATTACATAATAATGGATCTCCTCTCGGCCTAATTTTCTATTTCATTGACCTCTCCATACTACTTATCTCTCTCTCTCTCTCTCTCTCTATGCCCATAGGCTTACAATCAAATCTCCTGTCTAAGAATATGGTCTCTAATGCCTTTGAGGCTTACAAATATATACAAAAGGTTCTGCAACCAATTTTGGTTAAGATCCTCAATCTTCTCAACTAAATCCTAAGAATCCTATAAATCCAAAAAATCATCAACTAATTCCTAAGTCTAGGATTTACAAACCCTATGAAATCTCAACTAGCATAAATCTATCATGTTCTCCTACATTCGAGAACATTTACAGATATTCCTCACAATATTTAATTAAATCCTATTTTAAATGTCTCACATAAAATCAGTCAAAACATTGAAAATTACATTAATTAAATACTTAGGGAACCAACTCCCTTGAAAACATAAGACCCACTAGATTCTACTAAATGTACAAAATTTGGAACCATGATGCTCCTGCATTAGACTCCAAAGGTAGAAATTAATCCTGATCTCCAGATCATGTGTCTTTAATTGTTTTCCTCCTAGATCCTAGACTTCGTTATATAATTTGTCTTTGGATGCCTCTCTTCCTTTCTGTTGTTTTGTTGTTGTTGTTGTTTGATATTGTTCTCCGGGTCTCCATACTTTATGTTGTAGCGCTCCATTGTCTCTACCTTTTCTGTTCTTCAATCTCCAATCATCTTCACAGTGGATTACCTTCTTCATTCTGTTGTAGCTCTCCTTAGGTATCTGCATTAGGTTCCATAGTTCATCTATGGTTTCTTGCAATTCAGTATGTTGCTGCAAACTAATTTTGTTTTCCTGACTTTGCCATTGTACTTTGCTGCACTTTACCCATTTATCACTAAACTATTGATTTCTTTCTTCAGCTCTTCTTGCTTCAATTTCTGCTTTTTCACTTCGAATTAATCCATTTACTGCTACAAATATTTTTCTGGACATTGCTACCTCCCAAAATTCCTGAATATCTCTTAAGATATCTCCCTCTGCAACATCCCTCTTCTACTCACTACCTGTAAATTTACTTT
Organism: Pinus albicaulis; assembly: GCA_034641835.2. NCBI lineage: Eukaryota > Viridiplantae > Streptophyta > Pinopsida > Pinales > Pinaceae > Pinus > Pinus albicaulis. The sequence continues at coordinate 196,285,149 of CM076575.1, read as the reverse complement.
CAAAAAATAAATTATGTTCTAATTCTTTGACTGCAGTAATATACTCATTCACTCTTCTTTGTATACTAGCAAACATAATCAAGTTTGGTAATCTAGTATTTGCTCCTACCTCTTTCACAATTGAGACATTTCCACATCATTTTTTGCAATTCCTTTCTCTTGCTCAAATGTTTCCAACAAGCATTTCAACCATTCCCTTTGTCCTTGTGTCATCTCAACCACGTCATCAATATGTTGCATTTCAGTTTCAGGATAACCTTCTTCTTCTTCCTTGACAACCCTTAGTGATTGTCCCTCACCTCCTTGACTGATTCTGATAGTCAATTCAGCTTCTTCAAGCACTATATCTTCATGCTTTACATCTTCCTCATCATTATGCCTTACCTAGCAACTTCCGGTCTTCTTCAGTTCTAAAACTGACTCTCCTTTAACTTGAGACATGTCTGCCTCATCTTCATCTAAATTCAATTGTACATTCAGAATATTCATTCTCTGACCTGCTAGTCTAGCCTCCAAAAGACTTAGCTTATGCCACAAATCTACCATCTCACATGGAATTTTTCCTAAAAAACCTTGTACAATCTTCATAATTTTCCCCTTCTTTGTCACAAGTCCAATCATTCTGTAAAACTATTTCTTCATCCTCTATTAGAATAAAATTCTCATCCTCTATCTCTGTGAAAAATTTAGATGTATTTCCAACAGTGGTCTCTTGGCCAATCAGATAAGCCAATTCCTCCCTGCCCTCAACAATAACAGGTTCCTTCATATGAGACATGACTGCCTCACCTTCCTTGGAGATGTTGCCCTTATTAAGTAAGAAATATATGAATTCCTTCTGTTGCAACAACTCAACTTGGTCTTCATCAGAAAGACACTCTTCAACATACCTTGCTTGATAATTCTCAACTTCATTCAAGACAACTCCAAGAGATGGTTTGCCTTCTGCAACACCTACAAACATAGTCAAATTATCAATCTCAAAATCACAAGACCCAATGGTCTCATTTGATGATCTAGTCATCAAATCTTCCTCTTATTGTTCTAAGTCTCTTTCAGGACTCAGAAAGTCTTCACTGCCTTTCTTCCCAACTTCCTCAAGCATATCAGTTAAAGGCTTGACATCCTCTTTTGCTTCTTTACGTTCTTGGCCATCATCATAAGTTCTTGGCCATCATCATAAGCCAAATCTTTTCTGTTTTCAGCCTTCATAGTATGCTGAAAAACATTACCTTCAATCAACTATGCATATGCATGTACATGAGACTCAGCTATCTCATCTTCTTTCAAAACATGATTAAGATTTTGTCCTTCTCCTTCATTCTTTATGACAATATTAGCAAATTGTTCTTCTTCATTCATTGTACCTGCAGACATACACAAAATATCAGTTTTAATACTTTGAGACCTCTCCGCCTCACTTGGAGTTTCAGTCTTCAAGTCTTCTCCTAGATACCCACTTATTCTGAGTAATTCTTCCTCCAGTCAAGCATTTATCATTTGCTCTTTCCTCTTCTGTAGCTTATGCCACCTTATCTTCCTTCTCATAAGAAAACCACACCTTGGTCTTCCTTATTCCTCCGTAACAGCTCCATCAGTACTTCAAGATGGACTTCTATCTCAGCTTTCTCCCTCTCATATTCTTCATCACTCATATGTCTCCATATGCCATTAACTTTGGCATCTTCTTTCTTCACTTTGCGGTTGTTTCCTAAACCTCTGCTATGACTATCAGTAGTCATCTTCTTCATCATCTTCATGAGCTTCTCATACTCACTATGAGCTGCACTAAGCCTCTGTAGTAACAAGTTCTCCCTGCTACAACTTACCTCACCAAGCTCTCCTCTGTACTTGGCCACTAGTCCCCTCTCTAGAACTTTCTTTGAGTATTCCTCTGCTCTTTCTAGGCTTCAACTCATTTGCACTTTTGAGAACACAATTGTCCTCTTGTATTTCAATCACAACTGAAATATTAGGTTTTGGCCACACTCTCTCAGAAACCCTTACTGGCTTCCTTCATCACTGCTATTAAGGTTGTGATCTTCTTGCTAAGATGCCTCACTAATTGTTGTTACCTGCATACCAATGATATTTAAAACAAAGACCATTCCCAAGCTTTCAAAAGCTTGCTGCTGCCAAATTTCTATGGCCACTTTAAAATGCTTCTGCTCAGCTTCCATCTCCAGCTGATCTAACCTCTTTCCCTTGCATGTAACTACTTCTCCCAAAGTAGCTTTCCTTGTCCTCCTTAAGCTCTAAGCTCCTGCATATAAAATTTGTTAATTCACAAAACCTCCTCTACAGACCTTCCGTCTGTCTCCAAAAGAGAAAACCTTGCTCTGATACCAAATGATGCAGGGCTAATGGCTAACCCCGCTCTTACCTAGGATTAAGACTCATAACAGAGTATACACTCTGAATTTGACACATTCGGATAGGTTCACATATCTCTAACAACTTTTAAAAACCCACTTATATCATTATAAAATTCATTTCGCGGAAATCATCATTAACAGGCTTTGTGGGACTCTCGTTTAAAACCCAAAGTAATCATTCTCAGTAAGTGCATTTATCATGAAACACTTATACTTACCCTTATGACCTTCATCCCTTTTCCTCTGTTGTACGTGACCGCTTCACGTTGACCGAGGCTTCCTCCTTTGGAAATATTCATCGCATCACGACTCCACATCGCATTGCTAAACAAAACCCTTTCCTTTAGCGCTTCATCGCGCATCGCAAAACTTACCTCGTCACACATTGGTGATCATAACATTTCGCACTTCGGCCCGAAAACATTATCGCATGTCGCAAGGTTTAGCCTCATCGCAAATCGGCATTTCGCAAATTTAAGTCTTCATCGTTAACTGTTATACCATATCGCATGCGATGTGCGATATTTATCGCATCGCACAGATCTTAACTTATCGCACTTCGGCACTTTCACAATTTAATCCGCGATGAGATCTCAACCATCCATCTCAATCTTTGTCCGACGCATCCCATAAATTCCCAATTCACATCCGTCGTTGATCAATAGGTGATCTGACAGTCCCTGTGCTTTCTTCCATGTAATTTCACTTTACTTTCATGTGCATATTCCTTTGGTTTCTTCCGCTCGATCCCTACAATGTCTTGATATACAGTCGGGTTTCTGTCCTTATTGTTCTTCCACAGTGTTAATCCCTCCTGAGCTTTGTGATGCAAAATGGTCTTGACTACTGCAGCCGCTTTTGCACGTTGTTTTCACTCTGATCTTCCTCGGACTCACCTGCAATACATACATTATACGAAACACACACAATTTTATAATTCATTAACACTCTACACTCCACATAAACTCGGAATTGAGTTTTCTATTCACAAACAAATATTTACATAATAATGGATCTCTCAATGCCCGTAGGCTTACAATCAAATCTCCTATCTAAGAATATGGTCTCTAATGCCTTTGAGGCTTACAAATATATATAAAAGGTTTTGCAACCAATTCTGGTTCAGATCCTCAATCTTCTCATCTAAATCCTAAGAATCCTCTAAATCTACAAAATCATCAACTAATTCCTAAGTCTAGGATTCACATTCCCTATGAAATCTCAACTAGCCTAAATCTCTCATGTTCTCCTACATTCGAGAACATTTACAAATATGCCTCACAATATTTAATTAAATCCTATTCTAAATGTCTCACATAAAATCACTCAAAACATTGAAAATTACATTAATTAAATACTTAGGGAACCAACTCCCTTGAAAACATAAGAGCCCCTAGATTCTACTAAATGTACAAAATTTGGAACCATGATGCTCCTGCATCAACTACTAATTCTCTTGCACACAGGACCTTCACGAACTCGAAGACTGAGCTTTTAGGGAGGTCATGAGCATTATAGGGATAGCAGCAAGATCATCTAGGTGATGGGGCTTTGAGGCTTGCAAATTTTATGTTTTCGTGAAATTTTTCATTTTCTTTTGTTGTCATATTTGAGGGGGAGATTCTAGCTTCTTCCAAGCTCTTATCTTTGTAAAAATCTCCTTTTGGGCAGCCTTCTTAGAGGCTTATTTTCTACTTATTGTAATCACTAATAAAAGATTATTTTTTACTTGAGGGAGTTTGGGATCTTTTCGCATGGCATCCCCCTTCCTTAGTTGAAGGGGAAGGACCTTTTTTGGGTGGATTAACTTGCTTTATAGTTTCTTTTATGCTTGTTTCCATCTCATGCATGCTTAAAATTAACAACACATTCACTCCACATTCCATTCACTAAATCTTGTGTCCTTAAAATCTAACATGCATAAGTTCCAAAACCTACAAACTTGAGCAAATCTCTTTTTATGTGTGAGTGATTTATGTTATTGGCAAGTCTAAATTGTCTCATGGTTATTTAGACACATCCTTCATTATTTGGTACATTTATGTTACATATTTTGGCGAACTATTGGAGCATTATCTCTCAAGTGAAACAATTGTATCTTAAAGAAAATGTATTTTGTTTAACTTGCCTACTTTTGTTTAAGGGTGCAACCATAGTTGCAAGAACCGCTCCCCCCCCCCCCCAAGGATCAGGAGGTCGAACTGCGCCCCGTACAGATTCACCGCGAATCCTCCAGCAGATCTGCGTCTCATACGGATCCGCCACCAATCCTCTGGCGGAACTGCGGTTCCAAAAATTGGATCTACGGTTCCGCCATTTTTTCACGATTCCCGGAAAAAGGAATCCGCGAGGGCTTAATCTGTGGTTCCGGATACCTGATCCGCATAAACAAAAAGTATCGGTTGCAAATTTGTGGAAGTTCAGACTGTAGAAATTTCTAAATCTTATATCTTATGTAGAAATTATTACTGTTAATCCGATTAAGCTCCTCCTACTTAGATAAGTTATCAACTAAATAAATTCAAGTTAACATCGAAGCAAAACACATAACAAATCTCTACCAATTCAGATCTAGAATAAGCACATGCACACATTGACAAAGTGACAGTTATTTCTAGATAAATAGTCCCCGGAAAAACCCAATGTGGGAAAACCGGTCTCTCGCTGCTGGAGGGTTCTATTATTAAGAATATTTCTGAATACACAAATATGGGTTCCAGATCTGGTGTAGAAAATTCAGTTTCCCACCCCGGTTTTCAGTTTTCACCTTATTACTCCAAAAATAGTTAAATGCCCTTTCCCATAACCATACATTCAACAACTGGAAAAATAAATTTTGCTGAAAACACAAATTCTGGAAATTTTTCAGAACGCTGTAAATGCAGAAATAAAATAACAGCAGTAACAAACAGTCATTCAACACATAATAACTCGGTATTTTTGGTCAAGGTGACCCTGGAAAAACCCCCTACAACTCTTGGGGAAAACCAGTCTGGAAGCTTCTCATTTATTTCTGAAAAATGCTTTTACAGTGAGCAGTAATACACAGAAAATTACAGCAAACACAAAAATCACTTATCTTGACTTTCGTGCCACCCTCCACCTTGAAAAATGTGCCAAACAGCAAACAGAAATTTTTCAGAGAAATTACAGCATTAAATGTTGTCTTAGCTGCCTCGAAAAGCGTGCCAGGAATGACCGTACGGATTGTACGGATTCCGTACGGATGGGACAGCAGCCCCCTTTCTCGATTTTCGTGCCCAGAAAAATCTGCCTTGAAAACCGTGCTCCTTGCTGCTGTTCCAGCTCTCGAAAACAGTGCTGCCCCTCTCTCGAAAATCGTGCAAATGCTGTACGGACTTTCTGCCTTGGTTAATGTGCCAATAAACTCTACTGTACGGATTTTTCAGCCTTGGGAAGTGTGCTCTCTTGCTGTGCTGCCTTTGCTGCTCTCCCTCAGCTCAGAAATTACTCTTCAGCTCCCTCTCCTCCTCTCTCAATCTGCTCATGAAAGAATGAATGATCTTTTCCTCCTTTTCCTCCTTTAACCTAACCCTAAGTGACTTTTGGGGAATCCCTAAATCCAATGGCTGAGATAGATTGAGATCTAGAGCTGAGATTAAATGCTCATTTAAATCTCACTTTTCATTTTTTAATTCACCCCACTTTAATAAAGACCCACTTAGTCTTTTATTTCCAAAGTCACTTTTCCCTTTCTAATTTTATATTGACTTTATTTAAAGTCACTTTAACTTTAATAACTTTATCACTTAAAGTCACTTTAAAATTAGATTTGACTTTATAACTTTATAAAGTCACTTTAGTAACTTTATCACTTAAGTCACTTTTAAATTAGATTTAACTTTATAAAACTTTATAAAGTTACTTTAGGAGAAAAATTAAATTCTTTTGGACACTTTTCCCTAGGCCAAAGATCAAAGCCTTAGGGAACCACCTGTCCTCCGGTAACCAAATTTCAACACTCCCTCTTACCGAGGAAGGTGTTCCTCACCACACCCATCTTGTCTCTGAAGTAGACATGCTTGCCCGTGGTAAGGCTTTGGTAAGAATATCTGCAACCTGCTCATCAGTGGGAATATACTCAAGCTTCACAGCTCCTTTCTGAACATAGTCTCTGATGAAGTGATATTTGATCCCGATATGCTTTGACCTGTCATGAAATACTGGATTCTCCGTGAGTTTAATGCAACTCTGATTATCACAGTAAATCACTGAAGGTCTCAACGGGTGACCAAATAAGCCAAACAACATCTTGCGAAGCCAGATGGCCTCACAACTAGCTAGACTGGCTGCCATATACTCTGCTTCCGCTGAACTCAATGCTACTGACTGCTGCTTTCGGCTGAACCATGACACCACTGCCGAACTCAACCCAAAACAACACCCTGAAGTGCTCTTTCTATCAGAAGCACAACCTGCCCAATCAGAATCAGTGTAACCTGCCAATCTCACTCCATCCCCTTGCCTGTAGTCCAGACCATAATCCATTGTCCCCTGCAAGTACCGCAAAATGTGTTTTGCAGCCACCCAATGAACCTTCCTAGGCTCACACATAAACTGACTCATTGTGTTGACTGCAAAACAAATATCTGGTCTAGTGTTGACCAAATACATCAAGGAACCAATCAGCTGTCTGTACAATGTGGGATCCACCAACTCGGAATCCGAAGCATGAAGCTTCTTCCGGTTGGTGATCATCGGTGTCGACATGGGTCTACAATCCTCCATGTGGAATCTGCCAAGGATGTCCACAATATACTTCCCCTGTCCCAGGAAGAAATGCCCCTCCTCCTGCCACACCTCCAAACCCAAAAAATAATGCATCAAGCCGATGTCCTTCATCTCAAACTCCGTCGCAAGATCTCTCTTGCAGTGCTCTATGAGTCTCTCTGCACCCGTAATGACCAAGTCATCCACATACAACACCAGAATGAGAGGCTCCTCACCTATCACAATATAGTAAAGGTTCGGACCTGCCTCACTCTTTGTGAAACCCATCTCCTGCAAAGTATGTATCTATCTTGGAGTACCAAGCTCTGGGAGCTTGTTTCAGGCCATAAAGGGCCTTCTTCAATCTGCACACATGGGACTCCTTCCCATGCACCTCAAAGCCCTGTGGCTGCTCAATGTACACCTCCTCCTGTATGAAGCCATTGAGAAATGCGGTCTTCACATCCATCTAGTGGATCTTCCAACCCATCTCTGCTGCTATCGATATAATGGAGCGGATCGAAGTATATCGAGCCACGGGAGCGAAGGTCTCCTCATAATCAACTCCCTCTACCTGGGAGAACCCTCTAGCCACAAACCTCGCTTTGAATTTCTCAACACTGCCATCTGCAGCATGCTTTACCTTGTAAAGCCATCTGGAAGTAACCACGGATTTGCCCTCAGGCCTCGGCACCACCTCCCAAACATCATTCTTCATGATAGAAGAATACTCCTCATGCATGGCCTCTCTCCAGACCTGCTGGCTAGCTGCCTCCTCATAGCTAGAAGGCTCAGAGTCAAGGATGCTGGTAGCCATTGCCATATAGCTACAAAACCTCTCAGGTGGTCTACTCTCTCTGACCGGCCTCTTAGGCTCAGCAACAGATGTGGCATCTCTCAAGGTGTCCTGAAGCCACTTGGGCTTCCTCTTCCCTGAGTGCACTTCTCCCGCCGGAGAATAAAACCCCTCCTCCTCAACATCAGGAGCCTGAACTCCTGACTGTCTGTCTGCTGTCCTCCTGCCTGCACCTGAACCTGTAGATGCTGAGGTACCGTGTGAACTGTCCATCAGTGGACTCCCCAGTGAACTGCTCTGTGGACTGCTCTGCGTGCTGCCCATAGCTCCACCCCTCCGACTCTGCGAGCCACTCCCCACTGACGGACCTGACATCGTCATAGATGTACCTCCGGATCCTCCTGATCCCTGCCCACTGGATCCCTGCGACTGACTCAACTGCTGCTGAGGGTCTGGCTGATCCAGATACTCTAACTCCCGTGACCTCCTAAAGGCCCTGTCCTCCTCGAACTTCACATCCCGCCTGAGAACAACTTTCCTCTGCGCAGGAATGTAAATCCGAAAGGCCTTGGAGGTCTCATTGTAGCCCACAAAGATACCCTTCTCTGCGGTGGGCTCTAGTTTGGTCCTCTTCTCCTTGGGTATGTAGGAGTATGTCATGCACCCAAAGATACGAAGATGACCCATATCGGGCTTCTTCCCAGAAAAAGCCTCCTCCGGAGTCATGTGCCCCAAGGCACGATGCGGACTCCTGTTCTGCAAGTAAACAGCTGTGTTGCAGGCCTCTGCCCACAAAAACAATGGCAACCCCTGATCATGTAACATGGCTTTGGCAGCCCCTCAGATGGATCTGTTCTTCCTCTCCGCAACCCCGTTCTGCTGGGGGTTGTAAGGAACAGTGAGCTCCCTCCTAATGCCTGCCTCCGCACAATAGTCAACAAACTCTCCAAGGGTGTACTCTCCTCCATTGTCCGACCTGAGGGACTTGATCTTCCGACCTGTCTGTGTCTCCACAAGAGCTCTGAACTCCTGAAACCGCTTGAAGACCTCACTCTTGGTCTTCAAGAAATAAATCCAGGTCCTCCTGGAGTGATCATCAATGAATAACACATAGTACTCATATCCACTCAAGGAAACATGAGACATCCGACAACTCACATCGGAATGAATCAAATCAAGTATCCCAGTTGCTTTGCTGTCACTGCTGGGAAAAGGGGATTTGGCAAACTTGCCCATCGCACATCCTCTGCAAGTATCAAAGTGATCGATACTGAAATCTGGCACACTTGTAGTGAGCTCCATAAAGTCCTCAGAGCTCCATGATGCCATGTGCCCCATCTGCCGGTGCCAAATCTCCCTGCTTGCTCGGCTTGCTAGCCTCTATTTGTCGGTACTCTTTCCAAATGCCAAAGGAATTTGAGAAATGCAAACTTGTACACCTTTGCATAGCGTACACCTATCACTCTAGCTGAATCAGCTGGAGTGCCCCTGGGATACATCAACACCTGTCCTCCCCTGAATAGTATCTCATATCCTCTGTCCTCCAAAGCTGAGACGGATATGAGGTTCTTCCTCATCCCTGGCACATAAAGAACATCTGACACCTTCAAAGGAGGTTTGGACTCCCTCTGAAATGTCAATGTTCCTACACCGACTGCTCTAACAACTCTGTCATCACCGAGTACTACCTCTACATCAGTGCCACTCTCTGAAAGCTCTGAGAAGTACTCACGGACTCCTGTCATGTGACGTGAAGCCCCACTGTCCACATACCAGATACCCGAAGATGCTCCACTAATCGAGGGAAATGCATGCTCCCTCTGAACCTCTATGGCAGATAATCCTGCACTAGAAGACTCACACGCAATGAACCCAAACTCCCGGTCAAAGCGATCTGCAAAGTCCTCAACCTCTGTTGAAGCTGCCATGCTCTGGTTCTTCCCCTTCTTCTTCTTCTTCTCCGAACACACAACTGCATAGTGTCCCATCTTCTGACAATTCCAACACTTCACTTTGGAATAGTCCTTATGTGTGTTATCCTGTTTACCTTTACCTTTGCCTTTGCCCCCACCATTGCTTGTGGAAGCCTGCTTCTTCCCTTTGCCTTTCTTGCCTCCTGCCAACAGTGCTACATCCTCATCTTGCTCAACTGGCTTGGCTGCCCCAAGCTGACCTTTCCTGATCTCTGTCTGAATGCAATCATCCCAAAACCTCTCCCATGTGGGAAAGGTCTCACGTGCACAAACTCCATCAGCAAAGTTCATCCATGAACGGGGGAGGCCATTCACTGCAATCCGCACCAACTCAGTGGGTGGAATGGCCTCTCCAATCGCTGCCAACTCATCTCTCACATTAGTAATCTTAGTGAGATATCCAGCTGCACTGTCATTGCCCATCTTAATGGTCTTCATCTTCTCCTTCAGGACCATCTTCCGGTTCTCATTGGTACTCTGGTAGAGATTGGACAATGCTGTCCACATCTCATGAGCATTTCTCTTCCCTCTCACATGAGGAATACAATGGTCTTTGATTCCTTCTAGAATCAGCCTCTTACCCTTGTTGTTCTTTTTATTATATGCTGCCAACTGAGTAGCATCAGTAGGCACATTCACAGGGTTCTGTGTGGTATGTACCATAATGTCCCAGACTTCTGCCTCCTCAAAACTGCATTCTCTCCTTCCAAATGCTGTAGTTGGAATGCCCATCCAACCTATCCTCCACCCTCAGTCCCAATGACATCCTGCTGTCCTAAAACTGAAAAATAACACTGCTGTAGTAAAGGTAAAAATCTGCTGTTTGTGAAAAATCAGCTTGCTGGAATTTTCTGAGTGAAAAATCAGCAAGCAGTAATTTTCTCCTTGCTGTCCCAAACTGCTCTTTCAGCACTCAAGCTCCGATACCATGTAGAAAATTCAGTTTCCCACCCCGGTTTTCAGTTTTTGCCTTATTACTCCAAAAATAGTTAAATGCCCTTTCCCATAACCATACATTCAACAACTGGAAAAATAAATTTTGCTGAAAACACAAATTCTGGAAATTTTTCAGAATGCTGTAAATGCAGAAATAAAATAACAGCAGTAACAAACAGTCATTCAACACATAATAACTCAGTATTTTTGGTCAAGGTGACCCTGGAAAAACCCCCTACAACTCTTGGGAAAAACCAGTCTGGAAGCTTCTCATTTATTTCTGAAAAATGTTTACAAAGGAGTTAGCACATACGTAAAATTACAAGAAACACAAAAAAATCACTTATCTTGACTTCGTGCCTCCCTCCACCTCGAAAACGGCCTCAGTGAGGGTGTGATATTTCTCAGAAATTACAAAGCATTAAATGTCGTCTTAGCCGCTCGGTGCTGCGTGCTGTGAATGACCGTACGGATCGTACGGACCTCCGCACGGAGCGGGGGACACGGCATCCTTTCTTCGATTTTCGTGCCCGGTAAAATTCCATTTTGGAAAATCGTGTTCTTGCCGTTCCAAATTTCGAAAACAAGAAAGGTTCTCTTCGAAAACCGTGCAAATGTCAGACGGGACTCTTCTCGCCTGGTTAATGTGCCAATAAACTCGCCGTACGGATTTTCCACCCTTTGGGAAGTGTGCTCTCGTCGTACGATTTGCCGGTGGCCGGGCTTCTGTCGCTCCCTTCCGTCAGAATCACTTTTCAGCCTCTCTCCTCCTCTCCTTAATCGCTTTCATGAAAGAATGAATGACCTTTTCCTCCTTTTCCTCCTTTAACCTAACCCTAAGTGACTTTTGGGGAATCCCTAAATCCAATGGCTGAGATAGATTGAGATCTAGGGCTGAGATTAAATGCTCATTTAAATCTCACTTTCCATTTTTTAATTCACCCCACTTTAATAAAGACCCACTTAGTCTTTATTTCCAAAGTCACTTTTTCCTTTCTAATTTTATATTGACTTTATTTAAAGTCACTTTAACTTTAGTAACTTTATCACTTAAAGTCACTTTAAAATTAGATTTGACTTTATAACTTTATAAAGTCACTTTAGTAACTTTATCACTTAAGTCACTTTTAAATTAGATTTAACTTTATAAAAATTTATAAAGTTACTTTAGGAGAAAAATTAAATTCTTTTGGACACTTTTCCCTAGGCCAAAGATCAAAGCCTTAGGGAACCACCTGTCCTCCGGTACCAAATTTCAACATCTGGAAAACCCGACAGAGAAAACACTAGATCTGCAGCTCATTGGCTGATCTAGGGCCAAAATGATGACTGATCTACACCCTCAAACGGGATTTACAGAACTCAGCCAAGATTAGGGCCTAGAAACCCCAGCGCTACCCCTAAAAGGCTCTGTGTCAACCTCTGAAGCCTCTGAAAGGCTCTGCGTCAGCCTTGGAAGTCCTCCAAACCCTCAGCGTTACTCCGTAAGGGACTGCGTTACCCCAAACTGGGTGACGCAGTCACTACGCTGCCTCTGAAGGGTCTCTGCATAACCCCTGAGGGTTTCCTGCTGAAAATCACGCTATCCTTGGAGAGACTGCACTGTCCTTGCTGTTGCTGCTGCTGCCTTCCTCTACACTGTCCTTGAGCTGATCTCTGCCTCTTGTGTATTCTAGACCCCGGGATCAGATCTTCCCCTTGGTCTAAATTCCCCTCTCTGCTGCTGAAACACTTCTGAGAATTCTTAGCAAACCCGCCCTAGAATCTCAGCTTAGTTTCAGTGCTCTGCTTCTGTGTGTCTTTACAAATGACCCCACGCCTTTCCTTTATACTTTTCTCGTTGACAAATCAATGGCCATGATCAGATCTTGAATCAATGGCTAAGATTAAAAGAAAGCTTGATCTGTGTGACTTAAGACAACGTCATCACATGTTTAATTAAAATCATTTTAATTATTTAAGTTCCCTAAGTTTTAACTTAGGAAATACATTAAAATAATTAATTAATTTAATATCTCCTAAACCAGATGAAATTTCCCAAATCCATTTATGGGTCTTATAGATCAGGTGAACTCTAGTCCCTCCACAAAGTTTGGGAGCTAGAGCACAACTGATGCTACCCCAAATACACAAAATCTCAACACTCCCTCTTAGCATCAAGGGTGTGCTTTAGCAATACATCACACTTATGCATTACATGATTTTGGGCAATCGGGCTTCAGAATGCATCTAGGTGGCCTCCCGCCACACTCAAATAACCACTACAATGTTGTTGCTTGCAGCGCCGCCCATGATCACCACCGCCACCGCAACCACCGCACCCTACCTGTTTGACCAGTGCTCGATTCCGCTATCTTTGGCCGCCATGGCACCGCCACCGTTGACCGCCGCATTCCCACCGCTGTTGAGAGAAACAACTGAATCCCCTGCCCAGTCTTTGACAAACAAGTCAAATGGGTTGCATCCTCATCACTGAAGCTCCATAGGCTACTGTTGGAATCACAATTGTCGTTAGACCAAAACCCGCAGGCATTAGTCTCCGCTACAATCGCCAGAGTTAGGATCCACGAGAGGCAGTTAGACCATGTCACGAAACACACGGGGAGCGTTGAACCCAATGTCCAACAATCTCCCCCCCAATGCGAGCCGGGTGAGTTTCGAACTTGAAACCTGTCGCTCTAATACCACTTGTTGGAATCACAATTGTCGTTAGACCAAAACCCGCAGGCGTTAGTCTCCGCTACAATCGCCAGAGTTAGGATCCACGAGAGGCGGTTAGTCCATGTCGCGAAACACATGGGGAGCATTGAACCCAATGTCCAACAATCAATTGTTGATCAGCGGTTGTCATTGATGTCAAGCCAAGCAACACCAGGTGCTACCCCAATATTGCATGGGAATTTTGACCTACCAAATTACTATATTCTGGGTCAAGAATGCCTTTGATGGTTTCTACTTGTCGAGATGTTTCCGTTGATATATGGCACGCCACGTAATTCTTCACGGTTTGAGAGATATTCATGTTTGAAGTTTGTAACCCCCGTTAGTGGGCTAAAACCCCATGGGGTTGTGGCATAGGTCATTGAAAAGTCAATAATTAATAATTTTTAAGCTCCTAAAATCCCTCCCACGTTCACCTGTTGAAGCCCCTCTCAACCTAAGCATTTATATAAATTGTGATTCTCATATCCTCCTTATGTAGGGATTTTGCTATCTAAAACAGGTTATCGTGGCATTTTCGCTCTAACTTTTTTTCTACGAAGGTTCAGAAGCTGAAATTTTTACGAGGCGAAGCCGAAATCCAGAGGAAGCTCCTGTAAAAATTTCAGATCAAGGTGCACAATATTTTCGAAGATATGATCTGTGGAAGTTAGTGTTTTTGCAGGCTCCTGAAATTCATCTCAAAGAAGTGACCTTGGGAAAATCGTCATAACTCTATCTCTCAGTATCGGATTGGAATTCTGTAAAAAGTGGCAGATAGTGCACGGACTGTAGTTTTTGCTATATCAATTTCAGGGCCGAATGAAGAAACAATGACACGTGGCACGTCGTAGAAGTTTGCTCTACTGAAACAGTCCATAATTAGGGCATTGTAAGAGATTGGCCATAACTCTCTCTTGAAGAATCCAAATTGGGTCAAACCTGTGGCATTGGAAAGAAGACTCAAAGAACTACTACAGGGCCGCAAATCACATATTGGGGATCTGAATAACAGAGATACACCAAATTCAATATCGAGCTCCTAGAAGGCAAGAAAAAGCTAGATCATGTGTTGTCAAGGGTTGCAAAGGACCAGACTTTCTAGGGCAACAAAGCAAAGCAAGGTGCAGCAGAGGGTAGCATGACAAAAACAACAATCAAGGTGCAGAACAGCAGCAAGAAGTTCATCACATGAAGTCTTCAAGTGGGCAGCACTGCATACAGTCACTGTAAAGGTATCATTGTACTAAGTCATTGTAAATACATTATTGTAAAAATTGTACTAATGTCTATCTGTTATGAATATAATTCATAACAAATTGAATAAATATAAAGAAATGAAAATAATAAATAATCAAGATGGTGATTATTTAAATATTCAATAGTTAATTGAAAAAGTATGTCTAAAAGACATGCTCAGTCATGAAAGGCCACCTGCGTAGGTATATAAGCAGGGCCTCATTGTAACATTCAATCATCACTTATACATTTTATATATAATAAATTATTATTACAAATACCTCTTGTGTATTTTACAATTTAAAGTCAACAAGCCTACAGATTTTTTGCTTCAGTGGTATCGGAGCCATGCTGCACAATAGTCTCACGAACCTATGAACGTAGTTTACGAGCCTATGAACATAGTTTACTGTACAATGTGCCATTACGTGTAGATCCTGAAGAAATTGAGCAAATTAGAAAAAATCAAGAAAAGCTTCAGCAATTAGAAAAATCATGTGCAGAAGTTACAAATTCTTTAAAAAGAATTATAAGGAAATCAATAATAAGGAAGATGAGGATGATAGCAACAATAAAGAACCAGAACAAGATGAGGCTGATATAGATCAAGATAAGGATCTAGATGAAGCTAGTCTTGATGTGGATGAGGATTATGAAGATCAAGATGATTCAGATAAAGATGATGTGGATGAGGATTGTCTTAAGAAACAAGAAGATGAACAATATCATAACAATGAGGGAGATGTTGAAGAAGACATTGATGATGATGAAGAGGAAAATGTGGAAGGAGAAAAAGAAGAAGATATTTTTGAAAATAATTATGAAGATGACACATTGGAAGAAGAAAACGTGGATTATGGGAAAGAGGATGAAGAAAACCATGATCAAAATGGTGAGAATAATGCACAAAACATTACATTTAATAATGGAGGAGATAAACTTGATCATAATGAAGAAGATCCACCTGAAGATTCTGATGATTTCAAACAAATTTATCCCCAACAACGTCAAAGGGTCGATGAATTTAACTTCGTTTTTGATATCTTATCCGCCATTAAAACCCACAGTGTAAATGCTGAGAGTAATGATGCTGGATCACCTTCCTTACAATCAAATTTCATTGTTGATTCTTTACGTGCCATTTATGCCCACAATGTGAACGATGACGTGCCTAGTATCAAAAGGAATTCCTTTCCTTGTGAAAATCATTTTGGTTTTATTAATTCTAATAATCATTATAACTCATATGCCCTCAAAACTCCAAGTAAAAATACAAGGGAAGCCTTAGCTTTAAGCGCAGTGATATGGGAAGATTTTTGTCTTAGTTATGGCAAGAATGGTGGAAAGTTTGAAATAAATGCATTCAAACCCAGTTCAAAATATCCCCATCAGTTGTTTTCTTTTAATGCAAATGACAATGGGGATTTCTTCGTTTTGTGGAAGCATGTAAATTGCTTCGTAAATCTATAAAACCTTTTTGCAATATCCTAGATGTATTTACAGATGGGGATTATCATAATTCTTCTGATCGAGCCATTATACACTACAGATTAAAATGTTTTGGCATTTGTTTTCTTCAAGCTCTGCATCAAATAAGGGAACAACTAAAGTTTGGGCTTCTAAGACCGTAAGTTGAATCTGCTGACTCACCAGAGTTGTTGTTAGATACAGTTATAAGCTTAAAATATTTTACACCTCTGTG
This sequence comes from Pinus albicaulis, assembly GCA_034641835.2. NCBI lineage: Eukaryota > Viridiplantae > Streptophyta > Pinopsida > Pinales > Pinaceae > Pinus > Pinus albicaulis. The sequence continues at coordinate 196,268,697 of CM076575.1, read as the reverse complement.
AACTAGAAACAATGTGGACTATATTTTGCAGAAGTATACATTTAGTCAATTCCATGAGGAGATGTCTATTAGAAAAGAAAGGGCTTTAGTTCAATATAAACAAAAAAATGTTCAGTTGGAATCAGGGTTGAACGAATCCAAGGCAAGATGTCAAGATTTGCTTGAGAAAATTATAGAAAAAAGACAACAATGGGATTCTGATAAGCCAAATTTGGAAATAAACATGGATCTCCAATCAAAAGATGTTGACCTCCAGAATTTGAAGGCGAGGCCTCCACTTTTTCCAGCGGAATCACAACAAAAGCCTACTCCAAAAAGCTCGATGAACGAAATCATCCTTGAAGACATCTGAGAAGAAACTTTTGTGGAAGCCATTGGAAATAAAGTAATTTTGTGGCCAAGATTCGAACCCTCGCAACCCTTTTGCTACATAATGAATGTCGGTAATAACAGTAACTCCAATTGGAGTTTCCGGGCTTTAGAAGCTATTCCGGCACTAGCTCCAGAACTTGAGCACAATTATGCTTCTTCGATTTTGAAGGAAAACACAACGCCCATAAAATTTGATTCTTATAATTATATCCCTGTTGACAGTAGGGGATGGGATATCATGGTGTGGGCACAGATGAGCTGCGGGGAAACTGTAGTGTTTTTTGCAGCAATCATGATGGATCAAATTCCCCAATATTCCCACAACTCCCCCTGTCCTGTCTGGTGCATAAACCCCATCCATATCTGCTACAATATCTTTTCCTGCCACTGCCTAGATCAGCCAACTGGTCCTTTCCGCTGCACATTTCAACAACGATAACATCTGTCGTCGGTACGCTACCTAAAACCTATCAGACGGTTTCCAAACGTCGCGTTGTTTTAAAAAAAAATGATTCGTGGTGTTATATATATGGTATCATGCAAAGATATATTCAGATATTCGGATCGAATTAATAAATTCTATGGATCGGATATATTCCTGGTAATATATATATATATACATAAAAGTTAATTAATTTATGTGATTATATAAATTAATTAAATTAAGTTAATTAAAAAAAAAAAAAAAGTTAAGTTTCCAAAGGAGTATGACAACAAATTATACATGACAAACATGAATAAAATAAAAATTGTGACCCGCTCCATTTATAAAAAAAAAAATGACGAAAGCAAATGAAGAAAACGGTGTGTGATTAAACTGAAGAAAATTGTCAACTATAAGCTTTGAGGACAAAGCTTTTGAAGGAAGGAGCAATGTTATGAATATAATTCATAACAAATTGAATAAATATAAAGAAATGTAAATAATAAATAATCAAGATGGTGATTATTTAAATAGTCATTAGTTAATTGAAAAAGTATGTCTAAAAGACATGCCCAGTCATGAAAGGCCACCTGCGTAGGTATATAAGCAGGGCCTCATTGTAACATTCAATCATCACTTATACATTTTATATATAATAAATTATTATTACAAATACCTCTTGTGTATTTTACAATTTAAAGTCAACAAGCCTACAGATTTGTTGCTTCACTATCTGCCAAGAGTTGAAGAGGCAGTGTCGGGAGGTCTAGGATCATCATTAGGTGGTCGTGTCATAGTTGGGGTTATGGTCTATGTGTTTCTTCTTCTACATCATTCTATATCATTGTAAAGTGGACCATTTTCCTGGTACGGGAGTCCATTCTTCTTTTAATCTTCTATAGGGTGGTAGGGTGGCGCTAGGCTGGTGCATGAAGTCACCAATAGGTTCAAGCCTGTGAAAACTTCAGGGTGGTATGGTGGTGCTAGGGTGAGTTGTAACTCATTGGGTGTTGGGGCATCCGTTCAGTTGACTACTGAAGAATCTCAGGCGTTGGAGCGTCCATCCAGTGGGAGCTGGAGAAGAATGCTTTTCTAGATTCTAGGAAGTTGGAGCTTTATTTTCAATTGGAGTTGAATATTAAAGAATTATTAAAAAAGCATTAGGTGGTTTTTGTCTCGGAGTGGGTTTCCACCTTAAAAACTGTGTGCATTTGTGTTCTTTTTGTTTACTACTATCATTGTACAAACATTGATAATAATTGAAGATTAACTAATGCTCTAATTGAAAGGAATACTGATTCACCCCCCCTCTCAGTATTTCCAGCAATTGGTTTCAAATCTTGGTTCCTTCAATAGCAGTTTAACAGCTGGAAGGAGGTCATGAAGCATACCAAAAATGGTGTACCTTTGTTCAATGAAAATAATTATGCACTCTGGAAAGAAAGAATGGAGGTCTATCTCTTGGCGCAAGGTTACGAAGTATGGGACACTGTTCAAAATGGATTTACACCAACCACGGATGAACAAGGTAAGAAGATTTTGGTAAATGATGCAAAAGCAAAGAATATTATTATCAGTGGACTTATTGAATCTACTTATCATAAGGTGTTGGGTTGTAAAACCGCCAAAAATGTATGGGACAAGATTGATAATATACATGCAGGTGATTCAAATGTCAAAGAAGCAAAGCTTCAAATCTAGAAAGAAGATTGCAACATTGTTGCATACTTCCAATACGTTGATGAAATAACCAATACTCTGGAAGGATTGGGAGAGCCAGTTGATGAGAAGACTATTATACGAAAGATTCTTATAACATTACCAGGGAGATTCAACCCAAAGGTGTCGGTCTTAGTATACAGTGCAAATTTGGACAAACTCAGCAAAGAGGAATTACATGGAGTTCTCATAGCATATGAAATGAGACTTGATGAAGAAGAGGGTACTTCGCATCTAGAAACTGCGTTCGTTGCATCTAAGAAAACCAATAAGGACAAACAACCTTCAATTGAAAAGACATGCACCTGCAAGTGTGAAGAAAAGGGAGATGATGAAGAAGGTCTTTCAGATGAAGAATATGCTTACTTTACGAGAAAACTAAAAATTGGTAAGGGAAAATTCAAAGGTAAACTTCCATTGATATGCTTCAGCTGTGGTGAGGTTGGGCATTTCGCATCAAAATGTTCGAACAGAAGTGATGATTGAATGTTACAATGAGGCCCTGCTTATATACCTATGCAGGTTTCAGCTGTGGTGAGGTTGGGCATTTCGCATCAAAATGTCCGAACAGAAGATAGCTCATCATCCGATGAAGTCAATGACAACGAAGAAGAAGCCAATGAGAGAGTATTGTTTATGGCCAAGCACAATAAACAAGAGGTATCAAACAACGAAGAAGAAGGGTTGACCACAGAAGAATTTTCTAAGGAAGCAATCAAGCTTATAAAAGAGCTCAAGGCTGAGAAGAGTCATTCCAATACTCTTGAAGAACAAGTTCAAGGTCTCAAAATGGAAGTTGAAGAACACAAATGCATTGAAGAGTCACTTCAAAAGAAGTTGAAAGAAAGAAACCAAGAAAGGGAAGAATTAGAAGCCGAAGTAGTCTCGTTGCGTAAGGAAGTGAAGGGGAAAACTATCCAAAACTATGCCAATAGCTCAAGCGCATTGGAAGAACTCATCAACAATCAACGATCTTACAACGATAGAACTGGCCTCGGTTACAAAGAAGAAGCAGGACCTTCTACAACAAAATACAATGAACCTATGAGATTGACATGCATGTAGACTTCAATGGACAAGATTCGCAAGAACATCCTTGGAAGACGATTCCTCGACGAAGATTTCCATCCAGGTACCAACATATTTTTCATGGCTATTGTTATTAATGTGGAAAATTTGGTCATAACGCTGTAGAATGCCGCACGTACCCTCAATTCCAGGAGATCCTTCAAATATGAACCTCCCAAGGCTCAACGAAACATCAATAGATTTGAACATTTAAGAAATAATATGGAATGTTAAAAATGTCATAACTTTGGACACATAGCCAGAGACTGCAGACTTGAAAATCCTCCAGAAGAATCTTCGAAGCCACAGAACGAACGAACATGGAAGAAGAAGAAGACTGATAATTTTGCTCTCGCTCTCAAGGCTCAAAACAACAATGATGTGTGGTATGTTGATAGCAGTTGCTCAACGCATATGACTGGAGATAGAAGGAAATTTGTATCCCTGAAAGAGAAGAAGGATGGAACTGTATCCTTTGGAAATGATGCATCTTCAAATGTTATAGGATCAGGTAATGTCACTCTCGGAAGAAAAGATGTTATAACCAAGAATGTTCTATTGGTTGAAAACATGAATCACAATCTGCTCAGTGTTGGACAAATGTGTGATCAAGGACACACAATGCTATTCAACTCCACAAAATGTGAAATCAAGAAAGGCAAGGATGGTAAAATTGTGGCTACAGCAAGTCGAGCTCGAAACGACATATATGTTCTGGATGAAGCAACTAAAGCATGTCTACGAGCTAAAGAAAATGAAAGCTGGTTATGGCACAAACGAATGGGTCACATAAACTTTGACAATCTTATCAGGATAAGCAAAAAGGAAGCAGTAAAAGAAATGCCAAAAATCTCAAAACCTTCTCACACACTATGTGAGGCCTGTCGGCACGGCAAGCAGACAAAAGTCCAATTTAAAACAAAAGAACACTTTGCATCACATCCATTGGAATTGATACATACTGATCTATGTGGTCCTGTGAGAAAAAAAGGCTTAGATGGAGAATTATATTTCATGTTAATGATAGATGACTATACCAAGATGACAGTCGTCAGTTTCCTAAAGAAAAAATCTGAAGCATTTGAGTGCTTTAAGATCTACAAGGAGTTGGTCGAAAATGAAACTGATTTGAAAATAAAGTGTCTAAGATCAGATAATGGCGGAGAATTCACTTACAAATTATTTCAGCAATACTGTGACGAAAATGGAATAAAAAGACAATTTTCAACAACACGAACACCTCAGCAAAATGGAGTCGCTGAAAGAAAGAACAAAACCGTACAGGAAATGGGTAGAGCAATGTTGAAAGACTCAAAATTGGATGAAAAATGTTGGGTTCAAGCAATTGATACGGCAGTCTTCATTATCAACTGAAGTCTTCTAAGAAATAATTGCAACAAGACCCCATATGAATTATGGAAGGAAAACCAGCTAGTGTAAAATATTTCAGAATCTTTGGAAGCAAATGTTATATCAAAAGAGACGATCAAAATTTGGGTAAGTTTGAATCACGTGTTGATGAAGGTTTTTTTTTTTTGTTACTCACGCAAAATAAAGGCCTATAAATGCTATAATCTAAGACGAAAACAGATAGTGGAGAGCATAAATGTTACATTTGACGAAGGTGGTGTTCTAATGAATAATGATGAGGATCTAGAATCTTTGAAACTTGAGACAGAGGCTGAAAAAGACACAGAGAAAATTCTAGAACAAGAAGCAACTATCAACCAGGAAGAAGTAAATAATGATCATCAAGATATACCAGAACAACAACAACAAGCTCCTCCAAAGAGAACAAAAGAATGGATTCAAAAGAACCATCCATCAAATCAAATCATTGGTGACATAAATGAAGGTCGACAACTTCGTTCATCACAACAAGCTCACATTGCTTTTCTAGCAACCTTTGAGCCTAGTAGTTTTGAGGAAGCCAGCCAGAATGAACATTGGGTAGCAACTATGAATGAAGAATTGGATCAAATTGAGAAGAATAACACCTGGGAATTAGTTCCACGACCAAAAGATAAAAATGTCATTGGGACTAAATGGGTGTTCAGGAACAAATTGAATGAAGATGGGCAGGTTACCAGAAACAAAGTAAGATTGGTTTGCAAAGGCTATGCACAAGTGGAAGGAATTGATTTCGACGAAACATTTGCACCAGTTGCCAAAATGGAAGCCATCCGAATGTTTCTCGCCTATGCATGTTCAAGAAAAATCAAAGTCTACCAAATGGATGTTAAGTCAACATTTCTGAATGGAGAATTAGAAGAAGAAGTTTACATCAAACAACCTGAAGGTTTTCTACTATCACAGAAAGAAGACTATGTCTGCAGGTTAAATAAGGCTCTATATGGTCTCAAGCAGGCTCCCAGAGCATGGTATGCTCGTCTTTATGGATATCTACGTCAACAAGGGTTCAAGAAAGGTACTGTTGATAGCAATATTTATGTACAAATAGATAAAGATAATTTAACAATTGTTGAGGTATATGTGGATGATATAATATTTGGTAGCAATGATGATCGACTAAGTAAGAAATTTTCTACAAAGATGCAAAGTGAGTTTGAGATGTCTTTACTTGGTGAGCTGACATACTTCTTAGGGCTTCAAATATCTCAGCAAGAGAAAGGAATATTTATATGTCAAGCCAAGTACATCAAGGAAATGCTCAAGAAATTCAAAATGGAAGATTGCAAACCCGTCCTTATTCTGATGGTAACAGGTTGCAAATTGAGCATAGACGACTCATATAAGGATGTGGATCAGAGGTTGTACAGATCTATGATTGGTAGTCTTCTATATGTAACAGCCTCCCGACCAGATGTTATGCAAGCAGTTGGACAAGTAGCAACATTCCAAGCAGCACCAAAAGAATCACATATTATTGTCATCAAAAGAATTCTTTAATATCTAAAGGGCACAGAAGAATATGGCTTGTGGTATCCCAAGGGTAACAATCTTATTATTCAAGCCTTTACAGATACAGATTGGGCTGGAAGCATTGATGATCGTAAGAGTAACAGTGGGGCAACATTCAATCTAGGTGGTTGTCTCGTATCATGGTTGACCAAAAAGCAAACCTCAATCTCGTTATCTACAGTGGAAGCAGAATACATTGCAGCGGCATCATGTTGTACTCAAGTCCTTTGGATGAAACAAACTTTGCAAGATCTTCAAGTACAATTTAGTGAGCCTATTCCCATATTCTGTAACACCAATGCCATCAGCATCTCCAAGAATCCTGTCATGCATTCAAAAACAAAACCAATTCCGATCAAATATCATTTTGTTACAAAACAAGTCGCTGAAAAGAATATCAAACTTCAATATGTTGGTACAAAAGAACTGTTAAAATTGGACAACTAGGTCTAAACTCCATGTTGTGATGCTCAGATGAAGATACCAATATTTTTATTGGGTTCCTCTTTCGGAGAGGTGTAAGATCCATATAAAATTGATCTTAATCTGATGAGCAGAACATTTATTTTGAATTTATTTTTTAATAATTTCAAATATGTGTAGGTCGGCCTTAAGGTTTTACACCCCCAGCAGATGTGTCACACACCTCAATGATGGATATATATACAGTCAACGTTGGAGATGATTTCACTCATCTCGTCACACATCTTATCCTCTTCTGATTTAGTATGAGCTCCTTGGAGGCAATTTCGGATCACACGTGGGAAGAACAACGAATTACTGCAGCCAGGAAGAAGGACGAATTTACTACAGCTAGGGTTTCCACGCAGGTTTGACCAGCGTTGACTTTGGTCAACGCATGGTCCAAAGAGGCTGAAAATTGGTGGACTTCGATTTTGGGAGGCCGTACACATTGGCACAAGAACCGAGGTCAAAAGGTTGACCGAAGACCGAGCTATGTTGACTTTCTTGCCATTGTCCTGCGTTGACTTTTTTGGACAAAGTTGACTTTTTTGGGGTTGACTTTGAGTTGACCGTGTGGCTGTTTTGAGGGTTGTTGTGACACATGCTGGGTTGGCTGACCAAGGAGACTTTGCTGGTTGAAGCATCCTGTTGACCGTCGTAATGCACCACCACTTTTTTTATGTTTTTGGTTTGTCTTTTGTAGATCCTCTGGTATGTTCTATCAGCATTTTACTTGATTGTTTATGTGATTGCTGTAGTGAAAAGTAAAGTTGCATCAAGCATAGAACATCTACATAAATTTACATGGTATCAGAGCTGAGGTGAAGACAAGCCCTATTTGTAGCAATCACCAAAGAGGATAATGGATTCCACAAACTATGGCTTTAAGGAGGATGACAATTGACTAGGAAGGATGACTTCCATGCTTGGAAGATGATATTGGATCTCAAATTGGAAGACCAAGATGTCATGGACTATGTGCAGGGTAAAATCCAAGAACATCCATCCACTACTACTATTGCTGCCCAAAAAAAGTACAAGAAGGGGGAGATCAAAGCAAAGCTGATGATCAGGGAATCCATTCATAAAAGCCTGGTGGCCTACATCTCTAAGTTGGGCACATCCAAAGAGATGTATGATAAATTGATCCTCATGTTCAAGGCCAACAATGCGAATCAATTACTATTCTTCAAAAATCAATTGAAGAATCAGAAGAAAGGCGGGGATGAGTCTATCCAATCATACTTTCTGAAGCTGATTGAAATCAGGAACAGTCTGCTGGCTACTAGGGAGACAATAGCTAATCGAGAGATGGTACTTACCACACTTGGAGAGCTCTCATCTGAATGGCATGTGTTCAACACTACCATTCTAAATAATAATGTGATACCTGACTTTGACAAAGTACTATCAAGATGCGTTCAAGAAGAATCAAGAATGAAGGAGTATGGAAATGAAGGAAATGTTGCATACGCTGCTCATTCTAGAAGGAAGAACTTTGGTGGCCCAAAGAACAAGGGATAAGCAGGGGCCCAAGGAAAGAAGGGCAAGTGTTTCACTTGTCATAGACCTGGTCACTATGATAGAGAATGTCCTTTCAAGAAGGATTCTCCCGATGGTGATGATAACAACAATAACCAAAGGAATGGCAATCAAAGGAACACCAGAGCCAAGGGAAAGAGGAAGGCTCCCTCCGGCAGAAATGATCAACCTTTCAAAAGGTCAAGAAACTCCAGGTATGAGGAATCACATGTTGTTGATAAAAGAAATGGATACATCCTTGTATCTGCCCTCTCTGTTGCATCCCCACTCGACACTATGCATGTTTGGTTGATAGATAGTGGTGTCTCAAGGCATATCACTGGGTTCAAGGAAGCACTCTTTGATATGGTTGAGAAGAATACTAATCTGGAAATTATCCTTGGAGATAATGCCACATATCCCGTGAAAGGGACAGGGACCGTGAGCCTCCACTTGTCTCAAGGTCAAGTCCTCCACTTGCAGGATGTACTCTATGTACCAAATTTGAAGAAGAACCTTGTGTCTATATCGGCCATGGAAGACAAAGGTTTCAATGTGGCATTCACTGATGGAAAGGTGCTCATGTGGAAGAAGAGATTCAAGGAAGCTATCTCGATTGGGTTTAGAGTTGATACACTCTACCAAGTTGGAGGAAGTCCGCTGGGAGCAATGACATGTGATACTATCCGACAGACTGAACTATGGCACCGAAGGTTTGGACACCTTCACTACAAAGCACTTCTCGAAGCAAGGAAGGTGGTGACAGGGATGCCCAAGTTTCCAAATAATCATGAAGGTGTATGTAAGGGTTGTGCCGAAGGAAAGCATACAAGGGGACCTTTCCCCTCTAGTGTCACAAAGACATCTGATGTCTTGCAATTGATCCATTCTGATCTATCTAGTATGCTGCCCGTGACATCCTTGGGAGGATGTTCATATTATATGACGTTCATAGATGACTTCTCTCGCAAAACCTGGATATACTTCTTAAAGAAGAAGGATGAGGCTTTCATGTGGTTCCGTACATTCAAAGCCTTGGTGGAAAATATGACAGGGAATAAGATCAAGATTTTGAGAACTGATAATGGCACTGAATATGAGACAAATGAGTTCAAGGACTTTTGCAGAGAAGTTGGCATTAAGAGGGAGACCACAACTGTCTATATTCCCGAGCAAAATGGCGTTGTTGAAGGAAAGAACCAGACCATTATGGAAGCTGCCCATGCCATGCTATGTGACCAAGGTCTGCCGAAGTTTCTATGGGGAGAAGCTGCGAACACTGCTGTGTACATACAAAATCGATGCTCACATTCCGCTCTAGAATCCAAAACTCCCGAAGAGGTTTTCTCTGGTAAGAAACCTGACATCTCACATTTTAGAGTTTTTGGATGTACTGTTTACTTTCATGTGTCGAAAGAAAAGAGGAGCAAGTTGGATGCTTCTGGGAAGAAAGGAATGTTTGTGGGCTATAGTGAAACTTCGAAGGCCTATAGAGTCGATGTGCCTGGTCAAAGGAAAGTGGAGATATGCCACGATGTCACCTTTGACGAAGACACTTCCCTGAGGAAAGTAGTCAATCTTCTGAGATCTGAGGAAGATAATGAAGCAAGGCCTGGAAATCAAGAGGAACTAAAGGATGAAACGATGCTTGATGTTGAAGGACCAATGGACTCGATTGATCCACCTCCTTCACTGAGAAAGAGACCATCATGGCTCAGGGACACTCTCGAGGATGTTGAGGGACATGCGGCCCCAAGGGGGACATTCTGTGAAAGCAAGAAACCGAGTAGATACCAAGGGTATCTAGCAACCATGAGTACTATTGTACAATCCGAGCCTGGATCCTTTGAGGAAGCTGTAAAGCATCAAGTATGGAAGGATGCTATGCACGAAGAGTATGAGTCCATTATGAAGAATCATGTCTGGGATGTGGTTCCAAGACCAAAGGACAAAGCAGTTGTCACCTCGAAATGGCTCTACAAGATCAAGCATGGATCTGATGGAAGTGCTGAAAAGTTCAAGCCAAGATTCATTGCCCGTGGCTTCTCTCAAAAGGAAGGCATAGATTATGATGACATATTTGCACCTGTGGCCCGATATACCACCATTCGATCTATTATAGCCCTTGCTGCTATGCAAGGATGGAGTCTTCATCAGATGGATGTGAAGACCGCATTTCTGCATGGTGCGATAAAGGAAGAGGTATATGTGGAACAACCTATGGGGTTCGAAGTCTAGGATCGGGACAACCATATTTGCAAGTTGAAGAAAGCCCTCTATGGGCTGAAGCAAGCACCCATAGCTTGGTACGAGAGGATAGATAGCTACTTGATGAAGCTAGGCTTCACTCGAAGTAATGTTGATCTGAACCTTTACTTCAAGGTTGTTAAGGAAAAGCCTCTCATTCTGGTGCTGTATGTGGATGGCCTCTTCCTGACAGGTGCTGACCCTCTCATTCATCAGTGCAAGAGGGAGCTCGTTGCTGAGTTCAAGATGAAGGAACTAGGAATGATGCACTACTTCCTAGGCCTGGAGGTCTAGCAGAGGCCCGGCGAGATTTTCCTTTCTCAAGGAAAATACATTGTGAAGCTTCTAGAAAGATTTGGTATGGTGGACTGCAAGTCCGTGTCGACACCAATGGAGCTCAACTTCAAGAAGTTGAGTGACAGTGCTGCTGGGCCCGTATTGTCTAATCCTATTGAGTATCGTGAACTCGTAGGGGCCCTGATGTTCTTAGTGAACACCCGTCCAGATATATGTTTTGCAGTGAACACTTTGAGTCAACAGATGGTTGAGCCTCATCACTTTCACTGGGTTGGTGCCAGGAATCTTCTGAGATATCTTCGGGGCACGATAAACCATGGGTTGAGATACACTGTCGGGAGCGTGACACTCCTTGGATATACTGATGCTGATTGGGTTGGCAGTTTGGTGGATCCTAAGAGCACATCGAGATGCTGCTTCAACCTTGGTTCTGCTTCGATCTCATGGATGAGCAGGAAGCAGAAGTCGGTGGCTTTGAGCATCGATGGCTTTGAGCACCACAGAGGCTGAATACATTGCAGCGAGTATGGCCTATTATGAAGCAGTTTGGTTGCGAAATCTCTTCAGTGAGTTGTTCGGACATGTGCTAGATACCACCGTGATACTCTGTGATAACCAGAGTGGGATTCGCTTGTCCGAGAATCCAGCGTTCCACGATCGATCCAAGCATATTGATATCAGGTACCACTTTATTCGGGATATGGTACAACGAGGCGCCGTAAGGCTCAATCATATAGGAACTGATGAGCAGGTCGCGGATATTCTCACAAAGCCCCTAAGGAAGGTCAAGTTCCTAACCTTCCGTGAGAGTCTTGGTATTGAAGAACAACCCTATGATGTGGGTCCTGTTGGACGGTGAGCTCTGGGAGCTCTGGGGGGCTTTGGGGATAGCTTCTCGGAGCTATAAGCAACCACAAGGCTAGGCTTGCCAAACCTTGTTGGTGTGTTTGGGCCCCACCGTTGTGATTTTGAGTTGGTTCACCTCTCATTATCTGTGCCCTGTATGCATCCTACCCATTGAGTTCAGGGCTCATGGGAAGTACCTCTCATTTGGCCAATGAGGTGGGAAAATCTAGAGACTAGTAGCAAAGACTGATGGACGCATCAGATATTGTTGTACTCTCTATCTAGGATAGCACGGTCCAACCACTTGATCTGGGATCAAGTATAGTGAGGTTTCGGACCTCCAACTAACTTCGGGTCAGGTAAACCAACTTCGGGTTGGTATGAGACTCTTTGTGAGTCTGATAGAGGTTTCGGACCTCTGGGCTGAATCTGTCAGTCGGGGAATGATGTCTTTGTGACTGACCCACTTCTGTTCTGAAATAAAGAGGCCAGCAAAGCAAGTTACGGCGGGATGACGCACGATGTTTGATTGCACAGGTGGATGGAGTTCTCCCTAGTTGAGAGGGAGTGTTAAAATTGGACAACTAGGTCCAAACTCCATGTTGTGATGCTCAGATGAAGATACCAATATTTTATTGGGTTCCTCTTTCAGAGAGGTGTAAGATCGATATAAAATTGATCTTAATCTGATGAGCGGAACATTTATTTTGAATTTATTTTTTAATAATTTCAAATATGTGCAGGTCGGCCTTAAGGTTTTACACCCCCAGCAGATGTGTCACACACCTCAATGATGGATATATATACAGTCAACGTTGGAGATCATTTCACTCATCTCATCACACATCTTCTCCTCTTTTGATTTAGTACGAGCTCCTTGGAGGCAATTTCGGTTCACACGTGGGAAGAAAGACGAATTACTGCAGCCAGGAAGAAGGACAAATTTACTGCACCTAGTGTTTCCATGCAAGTTTGACCAGCGTTGACTTTGGTCAACGCATGGTCCAAAGAGGCTGAAAATTGGTGGAGACTTTGATTTTGGGAGGCCGTACACATTGGCATAAGAATCGAGGTCAAAAGGGTTGACCGAAGACAGAGTTGCGTTGACTTTCTTGCTGCTGTCATGCGTTGACTTTTCTGGACTACGTTGACTTTTTGGGGTTGACTTTGAGTTGACCGTGTGGTTGTTTTGAGGGTTGTTGTGACACATGCTCGGTTGGCTGACCAAAAAGACTTTGCTGGTTGAAGCATCCAATGTGGCCAATCGTAACGCACCACCAGCAGTAATTTACAGTTTGTCTTGTAGATCCTCACAGTATGTTCTATCAGCATTTTACTTGATTGTTTATGTGATTGTTGTAGTGAAAAGTAAAGTTGCATCAAGCATAGAACATCTACATAAATTTACAAGAACAAATCGTTGATATCTTCACTAAACCTTTACCTCATGAATCATTTGAATATCTTCGCCATGAGCTAGGGATTCTCCCAAGTTCTCATTAGATTTTCCTTATTCATAATATAAAGGGGGAGTGGAAGTGTGTATAGGTCCACAGGATGGTTGTGTGTCAGGGGTAGTTACCCTTTGCCATTGATGTCAAAGGGGGAGAGAATGTTGTAGGAAGAGGTGTCATGATCGCAGGGGGAGTACTTATGTTGCCATCAATGCCAAAGGGGGAGATTGTTGATCAGTGGTTGTCATTGATGTCAACCCAAGCAGCACCAGGGGCTAACCCAATATTGAATGGGAATTTTGACCTACCAAATTAATATATTCTGGGTCAATAATTATTTTTATGGTTTCTACTTGTCGAAATGTTTCCGTTGATATATGGCACGCCATGTAATTCTTCACGGTTTGAGAGATATTCATGTTTGAAGTTTGTACCCCCAGTTAGTGGGCTAAAACCCCATGGGGTTGTGGCATAGGTCATTGAAAAGTCATAATTAATATTTTTTAAGCTCCTAAGATCCCTCCCACGTTCACTTGTTGAAGCCCCTCTCAACCTAAGCATTTATATAAATTGTGATCCTCATATCCTCCTTGTGTAGGGATTTCGCTATCTGAAACAAATCATTGTGGCATTTTCTCTCTAACTTTTTTCTCCGAAGGTTCAGAAGCTGAAATTTTTATGAGGCGAAGCCGAAATCCGTAGGAAGCTCCTGTAAAAATTTCAAATCAAGGTGCGGAATATTTTCGGAGATATGATCTGTGGAAGTCAGTGTTTTTGCAAGCTCCTGAAATTCATCTCAAAGAAGTGACCTTGGGAAAATTGTCATAACTCTCTCTCTTTGTATCGGATTGGAATTCTATAAAAAGTGGCAGATAGTGCACGGACTGTAGTTTTCGCTGTATCAATTTCAAAGTTGAATGAAGAAACAGTGACACGTGGCATGTCGTACAAGTTCGCTCTACTGAAACAGTCCATGATTAGGGCATTGTGAGAGATTGGGCATAACTCTCCCTTGAAGAATCCAAATTAGGTCAAACTTGTGGCATTGGAAAGAAGACTCAGAGAACTACTACAGGGCCGCAAATCACATATTGGGGATCTGAAATAACAGAGATACACCAAATTCAATATTGAGCTCCTAGAAGGCAAGAAAAATCTAGATCATGTGTTGTCAAGGGCTGCAACGGACCAGACTTTCTAGGGCAGCAAAGCACTGCAAGGTGCAGCAAAGGGTAGCATGACAAGAGCAGCAATCAAGGTGCAGAACAACAGCAAGAAGTTCATCACATGAAGTCTTCAAGTGGGCAGCACTGCATACAGTCACTGTAAAGGTACCATTGTACTAAGTCATTGTAATTACATTATTGTAAAAATTGTACTAGTGTCTATCTGCCAAGAGTTGAAGAGGTAGTGTCGGGAGGTCTAGGATCATCATTAGGTGGTTGTGTCATAGTTGGGGTTATGGTCTAGTGTGTCTTCTTCTTCTACATCATTCTATATCATTGTAAAGTGGACCATTTTCCCTGGTACGAGAGTCCATTCTTCTTTTATTCTTCTATAGGGTGGTAGGGTGGTGCTAGGCCGGTTGATGCCAGGATTCTGCTATAAAACAAATCCTTGCATATAATAGTGTGTGTTTCTTTCAGCATGAAAATCCTCATCTAATTCTTCACAAAAACTACATTTGATTCAGCTCAAAATATACATAAAGAAAAGAGAGCCATACAAACAAAAATATTGATATAAAATAACATAAAAAATTCCAGATTCAATCCATTTGGTCAAATATTACAATGGATGGCCTCTCGACTCTCGGCCCTTTTACAAAGCTCTCAAACCATTTCTCTCTCTCTCTCTGTATTCCTCATTGTCCTTCATCCTCACACAATCCTCACATTTATACATAATTATGAATTTATTTCAATCCATGATTTCCTCCACCCAAATCTCAACCAAAATCTAAAATAGATTTATCCTTTTTTTGGACTCAACTAACTTTCGTTTAAGGAATTCCTAATCCCTAAATTATCTACCTAACTCACTCCACTTATATCCTCAATTAATTTAAGAGAATATTTACAATAAATATTACATTCATATTTTTCTCTCAATTTATTAAAAATGAGCAAAATAATTTACAAAATAATAAAAAAACCTCACCCCCTAAATCACACAAATGAATAATGAAAATTAAGCTTGATGCTCCTGCATCAGACTCCCAAGGTTGAAAATAATCATGATCTTCTAATCATGTGTTTCGGATCTTTTTCTTCCTGGATCCCATATCTTGTTCTGCAATTTTCCATTTGTTGCTGCTTTTGTTTGTTGTTTTTCTCCAGGTCTCCACACTTTATGTTGCATTGCCCCACTGGCTATGCTTTCACAGTCTTCTGTTGTCTTCCTCTTGCTACTTCTTCTTTGTTTTACTGTTGATGTCTTCTTCTGAGATACTTTCATCATTATCCTCCTTATCAGTTCAATTTCTCTGTCCAATAGATCTTTTGTCTGTTGTTTACTTTCACCTCTTGATTGCTGAACTTTTATACTTATTGCCACCCTTTCATCCTTGCCCTCTTGTTTTCTGTTGTCTTGCACCTTCACATTCTTCATTTCCCAATATTGAAATTGAGATTCCTCTTCATGCCTTGAATCCTGATTCTTCTGCATAGTTTCAAGCAATCTAATCTCTTGGTTCCATGGATTGCATATTTCCACAGAAATTTCTTCGTTTTCTTTTACTTGACTATTCACTTGTGTCAAATTTTCTCCAGCATCTGCAATAAAACCTGTACTCACAAAACAATTATTAAAATAAAAAACATAAGGCCTCAGTTCCTCTTTCTCCTCTGGCAACATTTCAGTATGTTTCTTTGAAATTTCCTCTTCCATCAGCACATCAGTATGCTGATTTAAATTCTCTATGAGACTGTCAGCTAGTCCCTCTTCCATATCATCTGTTTCAAGAATGTCTCCCTGTTCTGTTTCACAATAATGAACTTCTTTGATTTGTTGAATCATTCCTACATCCTTATCCTTTGTTTCCTAATTATTATTCAGGACAATTTCTTTGTCTTTCTCTTTCAGCAACTCACTCTGAGTATAGATCCTCTGCTTTTCCAACTTTCTTCTTTGAAGATCTAATTTTCTATATAACTCAACAATCTCAATTGGGGTAGAACTTGGAAACTTTACACAGCTTTCCATACCTTCACTTGTTGTTGACCAATTTTCAGATGACCCTTCTTCCTCTGCTTCAATACTCTGTTGTTTATTCCCATGAGACCTCTCTATCTCCTTTTGTTTCTGAGATCTTGCTATCTTAGCATCATTCTAAACAGATTTCAGATTCAACTTCTTCTCCTTAACAAATTTCAAAGTTTGTTCAACATCCTGTGATGTACCTGCAATCACACACAAATCATTAGATTTAAAAACATAAGACCTTGTGGTCCCACTTGACGCTTCAATCATCCTATCTCCTTGCTACCCTGAATCCTTCATTTGATTCAGTTCCTCTGTAGATTTCTCTTTTGTCACATCATTACTTTCAGAAAGCAATGGACCATATTCTGGCTCACATATCAAATCTTCCTTTACATACTCATTTAAACTGAGTAACTCTTCCTTCAATTGAGCATTCACTCTATGCTCCCACTTCACTTGTAATCTATGCCATTTGACTTTCCTTTTCATACTCCATCCATATCTCTGGTCTACTTTACTTCTCTGTAACATTTCCATCAATAACTCAAGACAGAATTTTATCTCAGCTTTCTCCCGCTCATAATCTTCATCAGTCAACTGTTCACATATGCCATTTACCTTGGCATTTTCCTTCTTCCTTCTGCTGTGGTCTTCATCCGATCTTCTGAAATGACTATCAACAGTCATCTTCTCCTCCTTTGTGAACTTCATATGTTCACTTGTATATTTCGTTTGAATCCCCTTTTCAGCAAGCCTCTATACTTGCCATTCAACAATGCAAGCTTTCTTCCTGCACTTGACCTCTTGCGGTTCTCTATCTTGGAATCATTTCTGAGCAATTTCTCTTGCTTCTCTTTTCTGCAAAACAACAATTTAGTAATGCTTGTGTTATAATGACCAACTCTTTGGGTGTCGGGCTCCGCCGATCATGCACCTAATTACATTCAAAACTTTGACTTGGCTTATGACTCTTTGACTTCAGAATTTACATCAACTCTTCATCTTGGATGAAAAATACACCCTCTTGTACAATAACTCAATCTTAACTCAAGCTATCCAAATTTTCATTTGACCCTAACATATGTTTGACTTCAAAGCTTGACCCAATAATTACACTAGTGGATATTTTGACTTAACTTAAGTTATACAATCTTCCAACGAACATACACCCTTAATACATTTTATGATGTAAAATCTTCACTCTCTCTCATACTCCATTCTTCAGAAAATATCACAAGTCACCAATTACATCATCTCCCATTATCATTTACTCACGTGATACTTTAGCCTTTAGATTGAAATGCAATTCACTTTTCCCCAAGATTTATTTTAAAATAAAATAAATCATTTAATTTTCACATTAAAATACCTTTTTGAAATGAAGTATCATACCTTATGCTCCCTTTAAGGTTATTTAACAAATCTTCTCTTCGCAATTTCAATTCTCCGAACTTCACTCTTATGTGCCGTCTTTATCACTGTAAATATTCACATGCCCTTCATTCAACACACTCATCATCTTAGCACAAACAATTTCCCTGTACTTCCATGCAGCTCATTCTTTGCAGTGACGGTTCTTATGCAACATCGTATCTTCTCAGTGCACAAAACAATTCATTCACAAGAATTTCTCAAAACTTTCTTTTAACATGGTGGCATTACCATATTTCTCCGCAGCAACAAATACAAACCATACTCGAACCATTCTCGCACATCAATTTCTAAGATGGACTCCAATTCCATTCCTTAAACGTATGGATTGATTTCATTCTTTCATAACTCTTACAAAAACTTAACTTCTCAAATATGGCAAGGGAAATTTAAATCATCCAATTTTTAAAATACCTTTAATCAATGAATATTGATCCATTCATTGAGCACTTACCTTGAATCTTCTTGTGGTTGAAATGATCCAACCCCTCTCTCTCACTACCCTTCTCACTACAAAGAGTTCCTAAATGAAATTTTCTCATACATAATCTGACATAGAACTTGAATTCACTCTAGAAAAGCAGCACTTTTCCCTGCACAAGTTACAAATACTTGTACATGTCCTTTACTTTTATCATCATTCAGTTGATCACAAATGTCAATAGCAGTATTAGATAACCATCTCTGTGCATTGTGTGTTTGCAAGTAAGAAGAAGCTTAAGGAAGCCAAATCACACAATCATAGTGGTAGTGAAAAAGTCAATCTGAAGACACCGTCTCAATTGCCTGTAAAGCATCAGTTGCATGCATTCTCCTGCCAACCAGCAACTTCCTCCAAGATGAGCCCCATAAAAGGAAATTTACGCCACACAATAGTTAACAGCATGAATCAAAATGCCAGTTTTATATCCAGTATATCAAATGATAAACAAAGCTAGTTGCATCGATAAGATTTGGCAAGAACCATGTCGAAGACACACTTTCTTCTAAATTTAGAAGTCGTCTAGGAACTTCTGCCAAGCCATAAAAAAGGAATTTGAAATTACAAAGAACGGAATAGAATACAACCAATGGTGGATCATCACTAGCGAATATTTGACAACCACTATGCAATATGTCAAACACTATCTCAGTGTTGCAAGGTTGTTCTCCAGGCTTTTCTCTATTGCTATTCTTCCTACCCCAAAACAATATCTTTGAGCAGCTTGCTTTGTCAACCCTTGGTTAAATACCCATTTCTCACTTATGATAATTCGTATCTTACGAATTTGAGTTTCTTTACAACGCCAATCACCTGAGAAATGTTGTCCCTCACGCTTCTGCGGCTTCACTTTGTGATTCCAATTTTGAATGTGCAATGTCAATTTTCTTCCCAACAAATAAATCTCTTCCTAGCAACTTTGTAACATAAATCTTTCTCAGCAAATAATGTTTGTAAACCTTCAAGGTATGCACAATCTAACAATATTTTTGGAAATCACCATTCGCCAATGCAATTTCCATTCAACTATGAATGTCTTTCTTCTGCGTTACGGTCGGTGTAATCGGTCTTACACCACTGCAAGAAATCGCATCTGCCCAATACATCTTCTGCTGGAATATCAATTGTTGGCTTTTACCACAACACCATGGAAACTTTCGTTCAACACCTCCTGCAATCGCAACTATGGAATCCGCTTTTAAAAAAATAAACATTGCCTTTTGTTGGGACCAATGTCCGCACAAAACATCACACAGCCATCAAGCAAACGTGACCAAATAATGTGATTTCAAACTAATTGTATTCATATTGGAATACGATGTATATAACATATATACCATACCCCACGGGTTATACAACTCTATTAATGCATATGCGGTACGCTAGTTATACCTTATGCCACAGACCCATTTATTACATCATACCCCAAGGACCTGTGATATCATATGGACGCTGCTCACCATATGCCGCACGCTGTTTACGGTCATTAAACACGTTACCTGTGGTAAAAATGTCTGCGTCCACACACTTGGCCGCAATTCCGCTACGTTGATGCTACTCCTTCACTTCGCAGATTGAAATGGAAATTCGAGCAGGATGTCCAAGCTCGCAACAATATTTAAATCCTTTCACACACAATTTTCAACGCACAGTGCGCTCCCTTTATGCCAGACTCACGCCACCTCCACTGACATCAAATCACCTACGCGTTGTCAAACATGGAATCTGCTTAAGGAAGCACACACTGTGTTCCCTTTATGCTGGCTGCATAACATATCTCCAGTGTGAACTCATTCCTGCATTCACAACTCATACACAGCATATATATATATAGTTTACAGACTCAACGCGCCACAATCTTGTACATATTTCAATCAACTCTCTCCTAGGCTCTGATACCAAATGATGCCAGGATTCTGCTATAAAACAGATCCTTGCATATAATAGAGTGTGTGTTTCTTTTAGCATGAAAATTCTCATCTAATTCTTCACAAAAACTACATTTGATTTAGCTCAAAATATACATAAAGAAAATAGAGCCGTACAAACAAAAATATTGATATAAAATAACATAAGAAATTCCAGATTCAATCCATTTGGTTGAATATTACAATGGATGGCCTCTCGGCTCTCGTCCCTTTTACACAGCTCTCAAACCATTTCTCTCTCTCTCTGTATTCCTCACTATCCTTCATCCTCACACAATCCTCACATTTATACATAATTATGAATTTATTTCAATCCATGATTTCCTCCACCCAAATCTCAACCAAAATCTAAAATAGATTTATCCTTTTTTTGGACTAAACTAACTTCCGTTTAAGGAATTCCTAATCCCTAAACTATCTACCTAACTCACTCCACTTATATCCTCAATTATTTTAAGAGAATATTTACAATAAATATTACATTCATATTTTTCTCTCAATTTATTAAAAATGAGCAAAATAATTTATAAAATAATAAAAAAACCTCACCCCCTAAATCACACAAATGAATAATGAAAATTAAGCTTGATGCTCCTGCATCACTAGTGCATGAAGTCACCGATAGGTTCAAGCCTGTGAAAACTTCAGGGTGGTAGGGTGGTGCTAGGGTGAGTTGTAGCTCATTGAGGGTTGGGGCATCCGTTCAGTTGACTACTGAAAAATCTCGAGCGTTGGAGCGTCCATCCAGTGGGAGCTGGAGAAGAATGCTTTTCTAGATTCTAGGAAGTTGGAGCTTTATTTTCAATTGGAGTTGAATATTAAAGAATTATTAGAAAAGCATTAGGTGGTTTTTGTCCCGGAGTGGGTTTCCACCTTAAAAACTGTGTGCATTTGTGTTCCTTTTGTTTACTGTTATCATTGTACAAACACTGATAATAATTGAAGATTAACTAATGCTCTAATTGAAAGGAATACTGATTCACCCCCCTTCTCAGTATTTCCAACATCTATAGATCTATGCTAGCATCTAAAGAACGATGCATAGCTACAGCTCTGCCTGTGTAATCAAAATCCCTCTGCACTACTGAAGTCACATCAGCTCCTTGTGCTGAAATCTATCACGTTGTTGCTGCACTGCATTGTCGCTCTGAAGCCTTCTACATTGCTGCAGCTTTGCACTGCGTAAGCAGCACTGCACTGCGCTGTTGAAGTCACATCATCCTCTGCGCTGCTACTGCTTCTACGTTGCTGCTACTTTGCTCTGCACTGCTCCTCCCAGCCTTCAGATCTGCCTCTGCTTCTGCTTCATCTGTGATTTATGCACCCACTGCTCCACTTGTCCCGCTACTGTCTTAAGGCTGTCGTAGCTCTCTTGTGATTCAAGAGATGAGTTGCTCAAGGATCCCGCCCTTCTTCCATGTAGCTCCTCTACATGTCCATGTCACCCCACCTCCGTGGTTCATGAGCACTCATGGCTACATCATCTCCTAACCCATCATCTACCACAGCTGCTTTGGAAGAAGATGCTTCCTTGTCCTTTTTCTTCTGAGGACAGTGGCTGGCAAAATGTCCCATTTCACCACACTGGATGCACTTGATCTTTGAAAGATCCTTCTTCTTCTTCAGTTGCTTCTTTGATGCCAAGGCTGCTTATTCCTCATCTTCCTTCTTCACTTTGCTCAATCCCGGGTTGTGCTGCCTTTTGGTGGACCTGCAGAGTTCTTCTTGATGCAAAATTGACCACAAGCTGTCCCAATCTGGGAGGTTCACTCTGCCTAAGATACTTTGGACAAAGGTTTCCCACTCATCTGTGACTGCATTGAGGGAAGTCCTCACTATCACTGCATCATCCACCGTTGCACCCATCACAGTCAGTTGATCTCTGATTGACTGCAATCTGAAGAGGAAGTGTTCCATGTCTTCTCCCTTGGTCATCATGAATAACCTCATTTGGGTCTCCAACAGCATTTTTCTTTGGACAGACTTTCCCTCATACAGGGAAGTCAAGGCCTTCCACATCTTGTTAGCTGTCTTCTTCTCAGCTATGTGTGGTACAATATGGTCCTTGATGCTATCCATTATCAACCGCTTGGCATGCCTAGCAGCTTCCTTATGCTTCCGAAGGAGATCCACATCTGTCAGTGTGGCCAGAGTCTACTCTGCATGGTCTCTTTGATTGTACGCCTCAAGGACAATCAAGATCCTTGCCTTCCAAACCGAAAAGTTTGAGAGGCCATCTAGCCTATCCTGATCACGCAGTCCATGAGGAGCCATCTGCTCAGAAAGTGTCGAAACTTCATTTTCTCTTTGCTAGAGAAATGGATCTAAGGCCCTTGGTGAAACAGGTGCCTTCTGCTCCCTCTGACACTTGATTTCCCTCCTTGGAAATCTACCAAATTAACAATGATTCAGCTTCTTCTTTGATCCTCTGATCAAACTGCAAGTGTCCTTTGGCAAGAAACTCTCTGAGAAGCTGATCTCCTCCCAATCTTTGTCACTTGTGCTAAGGCTAAAAATCTGAAAACTTCAGAATTTTAACCCCACCAGCTCTTTTGAATTTCTGCAGCTTTTTTGCAGTCTTTTCTGGATCCGACAGATTCAGATCTGAATCACACTGGCTAGTTTCAGACCAAACCAGTGTTGTTTCTGAGCTGCCTCTGCGCAATAATTGTGTAGGCTTGCTAGGACACAGCGCTAGACAGCGTCACCCTTCCCTCTGCGTGAATCTGCTCTTGAAAACTGCGTTGTCTCTTCAGATCTGCTTTTCTGCTGCTTTCTACAGCTAGATCCTTCAGATTCTCCTGCTTGTGACCCTCCTAGATCTGCAATTCCTTTGATACCATGTAGAAATTTCTGAACCTTATATCCTATGCAGAAAGTATTACTGTTAATCCGGTTAAGCTCCTCCTACTTAGATAAGTTATCAACTGAATAAATTTAAGTTAACATTGAAGCAAAACACATAACAGATCTCTACCATTTCATATCTAGAATAACCACATGCACACATTGACAAAGTGACACAGTTATTTCTAGACAAATAGTCCCCGGAAAAACCCAATGTGGGAAAACCGGTCTCTGGCTGCTGGAGGGTTCTTATATTAAGAATATTTCTGAAAACACAAACATGGGTTCCAAATCTGGAAAACCCGACAAAGAAAACACTAAATCTGCAGCTCACTGGCTGATCTAGGGCCAAAATGATGACTGATCCACACCCTCAAATGGGATTTACAGAACTCGGCCAAGATTAGGGCCTAAAAACCCCAGCGTTGCCCCTGAAAGGCTCTGCGTCAGCCTCTGAAGCCTCTGAAAGGCTTTGTGTCAGCCTTGGAAGTCCTCCAAACCCTCAGCGTTGCTCCGGAAGGGACTGCGTTACCCCAGACTGGGTGACACAGTCACTATGCTGCCCCTGAAGGGTCTCTGTGTAACCCTTGAGGGTTTCCTGCTGAAAATCACGCTGTCCTTGGAGAGACTATGTTGTCCTTGCTGCAGCTGCTGCTACCTTCCTCTGCACTGTCCTTGAGCTGATCTCTACCTCTTGTGTATTCTAGACCCCGGGATCAGATCATCCCCTTGGTCTAAATTCCCCTCTGCAGCTGAAATACTTCTGAGAATTCTTAGCAAACCCACCCTAGAATCTCAACTTGGTTTTAGTGCTCTGCCTCTGTGTGTCTTTACAAATGACCCCAAGCCTTTCCTTTATACTTTTCTCGTTGACAAATCAACAGCCATGATCAGATCTTGAATCAATGGCTAAGATTAAAAGAAAGCTTGATCCGTGTGACTTAAGACAATTTCATCACATATTTAATTAAATTCATTTTAATTATTTAAGTTCCCTAAATTTTAACTTAGGAAATACATTAAAATAATTAACTAATTTAATATCTCCTAAACCAAATGAAATTTCTCAAATCCATTTATGGGTCTTGTAGATCAGGTGAACTCTAGTCCCTCCACAAAGTTTGGGAGCTATAGCACACCTGATGCTACCCCAAATACACAAAATCTCAACACAGGCATGTATCCTCCACAGATCACGAGCGGATCCGAGAGAAGGTGGACGGTTCACACGGTTTCCCAAGGTTTTTTTTGTTTTTTTGTTATGAAATTTTGAATTGTTATGTGAGGAGCTATACTTTTTGAATACTCCCAAGGTGCCCCTTGATGCTCCCTAGACACTTCCTAGATGCTCCCTAATGGTAATGTTAAATTCTTAAAGTAAAAGGGATCCTTTTACTTAAATTTTTAGCATTACCATGAAATGACTCAGGATGTTTGAAAGTGGTTCCAACCTCTTCAGACTTCATATGGATAAAATAGAATTTCATATCCTATTCAAAATTCAATTGACTTAACAGTTTTCAGGGTCAATGGGATTGTGGCGTTTCATTGGATAATATCATGTATGAGGGCATGTGATTGGCATTTAATCAAGAGGACCAAGCCCTATATGTACCCTAGTGTTGGTGGTGTTGATTGTTGAACTTCTTTGTCATGGAGTTAGCAAAAATGTACCCTTCACTCTAGTCAAAATCATTGATCAAGAATGTTAAGCTTTCTCTACCATAATATAAGGCTTGGATTAGGTCGTTTGATCAAAATTGGGCAATGTTGACTAATATCCCTAGAGAATCGAAGTAGAGGCAAAGGCTAGACCATGGTTAATTGGGAGTGGGAGCAGGAGCAGGAGCGGGTGCGCCATTTTCAAAAGCTCCCAGTCTGGAGCATTTCGGGGAGCGTTTTTTTTAAATATATATATTTTTTATATTTTTATATATTGATGCATATATGCCAACAAAAGCATGTAGAATGATGAATTAGACATAAAAAACATAAAAACATAGATTGAACCATATAACATCAATCGTCTAGAAGTTATAATCTTCATCAACCACGCTCATAAGTTGGAAACATACAACATATTGACTCTTGAGTCTCATGAATCATCAATCTTAAAGTTTCAAGCTTTCAAAATTCAATATATAACATTTATCATCATTGATATATAACATTTATCATCATTGATTCATTACTTTCAAATTTCAATATATAACATTTATCATCATTGATATATATCATTTATCATCATTGATTCATTGATTTCAAAATTCAATATATAACATTTATCATCATTGATTCATTGATTTCAAATTTCAATATATAATATTTATCATCATTGATATATATCATTTATCATCATTGATTCATTGATTTCAAAATTCAATATATAACGTTTATCATCATTGATATATAACATTTATCATCATTGATTCATTGATCACCATAGTTGTGCTTGTAAGCTAAGTGTAACCAATAACCATTACAACAAAGAATATTTAACATGAAATGAAATATTATAAAATGAAACAACTTTTAACTTTCATGAAGCATGATATTCATAATTCATAATGACTTATAAACTTATAAATGCCAACTTCAAAGTTTCACCTTTCAAATTCAAACTTCAAACTTAAATTGTTATATATTGTTTACAAAAATTATCATAATAAATATGAAAGAGTCAAGTTTCAACTGTTCAACAGTTATAAAAGTTACAAACTACTAGAAAATAGAAAAGACTAGTAAATTGTAAATCTACTTTATCTATTGGCTGGCCCCTTGCCACACCCATGAGAAATGTCTAATTTGTGAGAACCACGAGGCAATGGTGGTCTTCTAGTACTGTCAAGAGTACCATGACCATAACTAGAAGGCGGAGGGCCACGTGAGGATGTAGGTGTAGGCTGAATCTGCAAGGGAACAATAGTTGGAAATCGAACACTGGCACTGGCACCCGCACTGCTACTGGATGGTGGGACTGGCCCTGGGTGTGGCGTTGGCATGGCTGTTGTTGCTTCATCAACATCCCTCAAAAGTTCTGCTTCCAATTCTTCCATATGTACAGTGTTGTCCTCCAAATTATCGTCCTCTCGGTTGTTGTCACAAACTTTATATGATTGATCCTCATATGCCCGATCACAATAATGACTCAACAACCTCAAGTTGTAATGCACATAAACCAAGTTTCTGCTCGGTTTTCATTCAGCCTGTTTCTTCTCACATTATGTATGAAGCTGTAGGTGCTCCAACACCTCTCTGCAGAAGAAGAATTTACAACTTGTGAGAGAAATGTTTTTGCCAACTTTGGCAAAATTCCCATGCCTCCATATGCTTCCCACCATTTGAGAGCATCAAAGTTGTCTCTGTCTTCCATTGCATGGAAAGAACCAAAGTTACCAGTGCAACTGAAGTATCTGCCTAATTTAAGGCGCAATCTAACACATTCCTCCCTGTTGGGGTCCAACTTGTATAATGCTTTCATGTATCCCTCTTGTACCTCTGGATCTGTGTGAGGTTTGATCCTAACCCCACCTCCAGGTGCAAGTTGGCCAACCAAGATGGAGAGTAGTATTTTGGCATAAGGATATATGCCAAGGCATGTAGTGGAACATTAAGTTTATTCCACCATGCACACACAGTCGTGAATCATTGCACACAAGTTGGGATCATTTTCCTTAACATCTTTTATTTCCCCCAAAATGCTATTCATCTGCTCATACACCTCCCCAATCACTGGTTTATCTGTATCTGAAAACCGAATCATGTGATAAATGGGCTTGGTGAAATTCAAAATTTCCCTCACACGTGCCCAAAACAAAGGATCAAGAGCGGTCTCCTCTACCTGTTCAAAACCTTGCCTGTCAACTATTGTTGCTGCCCTGTCCTTTAATACCTGCCAGTGTGGACTTGATACCATGGCTGCCAATGACTCTCTTACCTTCAAAAGGAACCTGAAGGTGAGGTAATAGCTAGCAAATCTAGTCTTTGCTATCTTCAACAACTCCAATTTTGAGTGAGTACGGAAAAACCCATGGGTATTGCTATGATTTGTAATAAATTTTATCATTTTTTTACCTCTCTTGTACAAATCACCAAGCCATTTGTATTGAGGTTGTTTTTTTTTAATTATATCATGCATCAAAACTTAAAAGGTTCATTATGTGAACCAAACACCCAGACCAAAATATGTTGGGGTATTTATCCTCAATAATTGCTCTCGTTGCCTTACAATTAGCATCATTATCAGTGATGACTTGGACGACATTGTATGGCCCAATATTTTCAATTGTTTCAAGTAATGGTTCTACAATGTTAATGTCGGTCTTGAATTTGTCGGAATAATCATATGCTGAAAGGAATATTGCACCACTAACAGACACAGCCAGAACACTTATCAATGGTTTTCCTTTTACATTGGTCCATCCATCAAATACAATGGACACCCCATGCTCATTCCAAGAACTTGTCATTCTATTCAAAGAATGACTTATTTTAGCTTTTTCGTGATCAAGTCCCATGGTTCTGGCCTTGTCATACCCAAGGCTCCTGTATCCTTTGGGGGCATCATTAATGGCAGAAACCATTTCATGCCAATAAGGTGAGCGAAGAACATTGAATGGTACCCCACATGCATAGAGAAACTGGAAAAATTTTGAATCCACATCATTCCTAGACCCTTCGTCAAGGAAATCGGATATTGTTCTACGCCTTAAGGAGATGTTTGGTCCAGGTGTGCCTCCATATCCACTACCATGGGTGGAAGTTGATGGACTTCTTTGTCCATGATGTGATGGACCTGATGGTGCATAAGAATCAATGAAACCCCTAGATCTTTTAGATCTCTGTAGGGCAGCCTCCTCTTCCTTTCTGTATTTCTCTCTCTCTGTTGCTGGCACACTTACACAAATTTTGATTCCTAGATTTTTATCTCCGTCCCCTGGCATTTTCCCACAAAGGTGCCTTCTGGCACGAGTATATGAACCTGTGTATTCTTTATTGCAATGGGGGCAAAGAAATTTAGTGGTTCCACCACCTCTCCCTCCTTCCTACCTCTGAACAAATTTCCACAATGGCGTTTGACTTTGGTCTTGTTTAGTTGGGGTCTCTATGGCCTCATGTTCTCCATTCTCCCCTTCCTCCTCAGCATACTCCTCTTCAGGATTTTCATCAAATCCACTATAACCCACTTCTTCATCCTCCTCTTCTCTAATGGGCCTCTTTCTTCTACTCTCCAACACCATTATTACAAAGAAAGGAACCAACATGAAGAAAACCCCTAGCCATATAGCTATGATGTTTCAAGTTTCTAGCCTACAAAAAAAATTGGAGGAATGCCAAATGGGAATAGGAAAAAAAACAACATAGAAAAAAAACAATTCAATTTTTCACTTTTCAACACATTAAAATGCAACATTGAGAAAAAAATTCAAGTTTTCATTTTTGAACAACTTAAAAATGCAATATAGAAAATAAAAAACTAGATTAGAGAGTCCTACCTCTTTGTACTGAGTCCCGACTCCTTCAATCCTCCTTGTTGCTCTCTTTAAGCTCCTTGCTCTCTCCTCTTGCTCTTTTGCAACTTGCTTCTTGCTCTCTCCTTGCTCTCCTTCTCTCCTTGCTCTCAAGCTCATTCACAAACAACAATAACAACAATGAGGAGGGGAGGGATTTTTATTACATGCCCCCCCTCCCTCCAAAAAAAATTTGCCGCCCAATTTTTTTTCCGCGCCGAGAAGCGTTTTTTTGTCTGGGAGTGTTCAGAAGCGAATGCCCACCGAGCGATCCCGCCATTTTAAAAACACTCCCGAATCGTTTTTTTTAATGGCGGGAGCGTTCGCTCCCGAGCGCTCCCTGAAAAGCTCCCTAGAAAATGGAGAGTGTTTATTCAGGCTCGAAAGCGCGCTCCCGAACGGAGCGCATTTTGGGAGCGGGATCGGAGGGGGTGGGACAATTCCCAGCAACCTTGGGCTAGACAAGGGAAGAGGAATGTAGATTCTAGATGATTGATGTTGGTATAATTAATCATTGATGTACAATGGATGCCATATCTATCTTGATTTATGTAAAAATATGCATGTTTTCATGTCTTGTACAACCAATTTGGTATTTTGGATGCTTTTTTTAAAATAAATGCAAAAAAATATAAAAAAATTATATATATAGTAGATGCTTCCAAGACTCTCACTTCCTAAATTTTTGGGTAATGACGCTTCCGCTTCCCCACTTCCAAAAAATGTCCCCACTTCATGCAACTTTGGGTGCAACACACATGAGTTTATGTCCATTTTTTCTCAAGTTTGATTTGTTATTGCAATGAGCACTATCTCATTTCTATTTCTTTTGAAACATTTCATGTAGCAATTTAATTGCGATAATCAACATAACTTGCATACCAGCACTCACTAAAATTTTACCTCCAACATAAGTTGGTTGAATAGACATCTTAGGGACCCTCTACTTCTCTATTGACTCCTCACTGTCAGATCAACATCTTTAGGTGAGAGTGAAGTCTAAGGATTGAAGAGTTTATTTGCAACCTTGTTGTAGAGGTAATTAATAAAATTAACCAAGAACACTCTCCATTATATTTACTTTACTTGTCTCTTGATGGTTTGGGTCTTTATGCGAAGTTTATTCCAAAAACAAGTATTGTAATTATCTTAACAAGTGCTTTATTTTCATGTTTCAAGTTCAATTTCACATTTAGCATCTAGCATTTTCCAAGTTGATTTCTAATTGTGGAGTTTTGGCAACATAAGTTTCAATGTTTTGATTTCTAAATTGGATTATCTCAAAGACATTTTTATCTTGTGCTAACAACTTTTTGTTTGCATTTCAGGATTACTTTGTTTTCACTTTTGAGAGCATTACTTTTTACTTTTGAACAAGTTCTTTACAAGGCACTGATTGTATGGTTTTATCATTGTCATTGTTATTTCAAGTTGCTCATAGTTGCTCATAAATTTTAAAAGTAATCCAATTTCACTCTAACATTCTCCTAGAAACTCACATCTTTTAACTTAGTTTTTCATTTCAGGGACCACCCACCTAAGCTAACCTAGAAGAGAGCTTAAATGGAGAGAATCAGGATTAGTGTGACAACCCCTTCTTTGCGTTCCTTGCCACCAACCACACCTTATTGGGTTAAAGGCTTTTCTCACTGACTTGTAGGTAGGTGTAGGTGGCAAGAATGTCAACAGGAGGTCTAAGGTTTTATTGGTTTATTTTATCTTCTAAATTTGTGTTTTCCATAACACTGGACAAACTGAAGAATTTATGGATGTTAATTTTGGACAACTAGGTCCAAACTCCATGTTGTGAAGCTCAGATGAAGATGCCAATATTTTTATTGGGCTCCTCTTTCGGAGAGGTGCAAGATCGATCTAAAGACCATCTTGATCCGAGGAGCAAAACATTTATTTTGAATTAAATCCACTTATGTGCAAGCTCGGCCAGAATTGAAATGTAGGCTTGAAGCCCCAACAGATGTGTCACACACCCTCACTGATGGATATATATAGGTCAACATTGGAGGTCATTTCACTCATCATCATCACACATTCTCTCTCATCATCTACTTGGTTCAATCACCTTGGAGGCTCTTCTTCTCTCACAAGTGGGAAAATTTCAGCGAAGGAAATTTCTATTTTGACCTAGGGTTTCAGCGCAGATTTGACAAGCATTGACTTTGGTCAACGCATGGTTAAACTGACCCTAATTTCTCTCAAAATTCTGATTTCTGAAGTCCGCATTTATTGGCACAAAAATCGAGGTTGACCGTTGACTTTGACGTGGCTATGTTGACTTTTTACCGTTGTTGTTTTGCGTTGACCATTGACTGGGACATCGTTGACTTTGGGTTGACTGGTATAGCTATCCGAGAGGGTTGTGTGACACTTTTGGTTGGCTGGCCGTATTGAGACTTTGCTGGTTGAAGCATCCTGTTGACCGTTGTAACGCACCACAACACATATTTTGCTGATCAAGTTAAGTGTAATTTTTTGCTTGTCTTCTGTCGATCTACTAGTATGTTCTATCAGCATTTTACTTTTTTGTTTATGTGATTGTTGTTTGATATTAGGGATAAAAGTAAAGCTGCATCAAGCATAGAACATCTATGAAAATTTACATGGTATCAAAGCTGACGTGAAGACAAAGCCCAAGTTTGTAGCCATCACCGAAGAAGAGCATGGGTACCTCAAATTACAATGGCTTTAAAGCTGATGACAAATTGACTAGGAAGGAAGACTTCCATGCCTGGAAGATGACATTGGATCTTATGTTGGAAGACCAAGATGTCATGGACTATGTGCAGGGTAAAATCCAAGAGCCTCCATCCACTGCACCTGTTGCCACCAAGTCAAAATATAAGAAGGGGGAAATCAAAGCAAAGTTAATGATCAGGGACTCAATTCATAAGAGTTTGGTTGCCTACATCTCTGAGCTGGGCACATCCAAGGAGATTTATGACAAGTTGGTCAACATGTTCAAGGCCAACAATGCAAATCAAATCCTTTTCTTTAAGAACCAACTGAAGAATCTGAAGAAAGGCGGGGATGAATTCGTTCAATCATATTTTCTAAAATTGATTGAAATCAGGAATAATCTTCTGGCCATTGGGGAGACAATAGTTGATCGAGAAATGGTTCTCACCGCACTTGGAGGTCTCTCCTCCGAATGGCATGTATTTAATACTACCATTCTCAATAACAATGTGATACTTGATTTTGACGAAGTACTATCGAGATGCGTACAAGAAGAGACAAGGATGAAGGAATATGAAAATGAAGGAAATGTTGCCTTCACTGCTCGTGCTAAGAAGAAGAACAATGGTGGTCCGAGGAACAAAGGAAGAGTAGGGGCCCAAGGAAAGAAAGGTAAATGTTACACGTCACAAGACCGGCCACTATGCTAGAGAATGCCCTTTCAAGAAGGATTCTCCTGATGATGATGACAACAACAACCGAAGGAATGGCAATCAAACGAACATCAGGTTCAGAGGGAAGAGGAAGGCTCCCTCTGGTGGAAATGGGTAACCTTGCAAAAGGTCGAGAAATTCCAGGTATGAGGAATCAAATGTTGTTGATGATAAAAGAAATGAATTCATTCTTGTATCTGCCCTCTCTGCTGCATCTCCACCCGACACTATGGATGTCTAGTTGATAGATAGTAGTGCCTCAAGGCACATCACTGGGTTCAAGGAAGCACTTTCTGATATGGTTAAGGATGTTAATCTAGAAATTATCCTTGGAGATAATGCCACATATCTCGTGAAAGGGAAAAGGACTATGACCCTTCACTTATCTCAAGGTCAAGTCCTCTGCTTGCAAGATGTACTATATGTAACTGATTTGAAGAAGAACCTTGTGTCTATTTTGGCCATGGAAGACAAAGGTTTCAATGTGGCATTCACTGATGGGAAGGTGTGCATCTGGAAGAAGAGTTTCAAGGAAGCTATAACGATTAGGAGTTGTACACTCTACCAGGTTGGAGGAAGTCTACTGGAAGCGATAACATGTGATACTATCTGACAGACTGAACTATGGCACCAGAGGTTTGAACACCTTCACTACAAAGCCCTTCCCGAAGCAAGGAAGGTGGTGACTGGGATGCCCGAGTTCACAAATGATCATGAAGGTGTATGTCAGGGTTGTGCCGAAGGAAAGCATACAAGGGGACCTTTCCCCTCAAATGTCACAAAGATATCTGATGTCTTGCAACTGATACATTCTGATCTGTCTAGTATGTTTCCCGTGACATCCTTGGGAGGATGTTCTTATTATATGACGTTCATAGATGACTTATCTCGCAAAACCTGGATATACTTCTTGAAGAAGAAGGATGAGGCTTTCATGTGCTTCCGTACTTTCAAAGCCTTGGTGGAAAATCTAACAAGGAAGAAGATCAAGATATTGAGGACCGATAATGGCACTGAATATGAGACGAACGAGTTCAAGAAATTTTGCAGAGAATCTGGCATCAAGAGGGAGACCACAACCATATATATTCCAGAGCAAAATGGCGTTGCTGAAAGAAAGATCAGGACCATTGTGGAAGTTGCTCGTGCCATGCCATGTGACCAAGGTCTTCCGAAGTTTCTGTGGGGAGAAGCTACGAACACTATTGTGTACATACAAAACTGATGCTCGCATTACGCTCTAGACTCCAAAACTCCCGAAGAGGTTTTCTCTGGTAAGAAACTTGTCGTCTCACATTTTAGAGTTTTTGGATGTCTTGTTTTTTTTCATGTACTGAACGAGAAGAGGAGCAAGTTGCATGCTTCTGGAAAGAAGGGAATGTTTGGGGGCTACAGCGAAACTTCAAAGGACTATTGAGTCTATGTGCCTAGTCAAAGGGAAGTGGAGATATGCCACGATGTTACCTTTGACAAAGATGCTTCCCTAAGGAAAGTAATCAATTTCCGAGATCTGAGGAAGATCATGAAGCAAGGCCTGGAAATCAAGAAAAACCGAAGGATGAGACGATGCCCGATGTTGAAGGACCGATGGACCCTATTGATCCACCTCCTTCAATGAGGAAAAGACCATCATGGCTCAGGGACACTCTCGAGGATGTCGAGAGACATATGGCCCCAAGGGGGACATTCCGTGAAAGCAAGAAGCCGAATAGATACCAAGGGTATCTAGCAGCCATGAGTATAATCGTACAATCTGAGCCTGGATCTTTTGAAGAAGCCATAAAGCATCAAGTCTGGAAGGATGCTATGCATGAAGAATATGAGTCCATTATGAAGAATGATGTCTGGGATGTGGTTCTGAGACCGAAGGACAAAGCAGTTGCCACCTTGAAATGGCTCTATAAGATCAAGCATGGATCTGATGGTAGTGCTTAAAAGTTCAAGGCAAGATTCGTTGCTCGTGGCTTCTCTCAAAACGAAGGCATAGACTATGATGATATATTTGCAACTGTGGCCCGATATACCACCATCCAATCTATCATAGCCCTTGCCGCTACGCAAGGATGGAATCTTCATTAGATGGATGTGAAGACCGCATTTTTGCATGGTGCGATAAAGGAAGAGGTGTATGTGGAGCAACCTCTGGGGTTCGAAGTCCAGGATCGGGACACCCATGTTTGCAAGTTGAAGAAAGCCCTCTATGGGTTGAAGCAAGCACCCAGAGCTTGGTACGAGAGGATAGAGAGCTACCTGATGAAGCGGGGCTTCACTCGTACTAATGTTGATCCGAACCTTTACTTCAAGGTTGATAGAGAAAAGCCTCTCATTCTAGTGTTGTATGTGGACGACCTCTTCCTGACAGGTGTTGACCCTCTCATTCATCAGTGTAAGACAGAGCTCGCTGCTGAGTTCGAGATGAAGGACCTAGGACTGATGCATTACTTCCTAGGCCTGGAGGTCTGGCAGAGACCTGGCGAGATTTTCCTTTCTCAAGGAAAAGATATTGTGAAGCTTCTGGAAATATTTAAAATGGTGGATTGTAAGTCCGTGTCGACACCGATGGAGCTCAACTTTAAGAAGTTGAGAGGCAGCGCTGCTGGGCCTGTGCTAGCAAATCCTACTGAGTATCGTCAACTCGTAGGGGCCCTGATGTTCTTAGTGAACACCCGTCCGGACGAATGTTTTGCAATGAACTCTTTGAGTCAACATATGGTTGAACCTCATCACATTCACTAGGTTGGTGCCAAGAATCTATTGAGATATCTTCGAGGGCACGATAAACCATGGGCTGAGATACACTGCCGGGAGCGTGACACTCCATGTATATACTGATGTCGATTGGGCTGGCAGTGAGGTGGATCGCAAGAGCACATCTGGATGTTGCTTCACACTTGGTTCTGCTTCGATATCTTGGATGAGCAGGAAGCAGAAATCGGTGGCTTTGAGCACCAAGGAGGCCGAATACATTGCAGCGAGTATGGCCTGTTGTGAAGCAGTTTGGTTGTGAAAGCTCTTCAGTGAGTTGTTCGGGCATGTGCTAGATACCACCGTGATACTCTGTGATAACCAGAGTGGGATTCGGTTGTCCAAGAATCTCGTGTTCCACGATCGATCCAAGCATATTGATATCAGGTATTACTTTATCCGGGATATGGTACAGCGAGGCGCCATAAGGCTCGATCATATAGAAACTAATGAGCAGGTCGCAGATATTCTCACGAAGCCCTTGGCGAAGGTCAAGTTCCTAACCTTCTGTGAGAATCTTGGAATCGTGGAACGACACTATGCTGAGGGTCCTGTTGGACGATGAGCTCTGGGAGCTTTGGGGGGCTTTGGGTATAGCTTCTCGGAGCTATAAGCACACACAGGGCTAGGCTTGCTGAACCTTGTGGTGCTTCTGCCCCACCGTTATGATATTGAGTTGGTTCACCTCTCATGATCTGTGCCCCATATGCATCCTACCCATTGAGTCTCGGACTCATGGGAGGTACCTCTCATTTGGCCAGTGAGGTGGGAAAAGCTGGAAACTAGTAGCAAAGACTGATGGACGTATCGGAGATTGCCGTACTCTGTATGTCTAGGATGGCACGTGTCCAAACACTTGATCTGGGATCTTGGTATGTGACTCTTTTGAGTCCTATAGAGGTTTCGGACCTCCGGGCTGAATTTGTCAGCCGGGAGTGATGTCTTTGTGACTCACTGTTTGTTCTGAAATAAAGAAGCTAGCAAAGCAAGTTACGTCGGGATGATGCACGATGTTTGGAAGGCACAGGTGGATGGAATTCTCCCTAGTTGAGAGGGAGTGTTAATTTTGGACAACTAGGTCCAAACTCCATGTTGTGAAGCTCAGATGAAGATGCCAATATTTTTATTGGACTCCTTTTTCGGAGAGGTGCAAGATCGATCTAAAGACCATCTTGATCCGATAAGCAGAACATTTATTTTGAATTAAATCCACTTATGTGCAAGGTCAGCTAGAGTTGAAATATAGGCTTGAAGCCCCAGCAAATGTGTCACACACCCTCACTGATGGATATATATAGGTCAACGTTGGAGGTCATTTCACTCATCATCATCACACATTCTCTCTCATCATCTGATTGGTTCGATCACCTTGGAGGCTCTTCTTCTCTCACACGTGGGAAAATTCAGCGAAGGAAATTTCTGTTTTTACCTAGGGTTTCAGCGTAGATTTGACCAGTGTTGACTTTGGTCAACACATGGTCAAACTAACCTTAATTTCTCTCAAAATCTTGATTTATGAAGTCCGCATTTATTGGCACAAAAATCGAGGTTGACCATTGACTTTGACTGGACTGCATTGACTTTTTACTGCTGTTGTTTTGTGTTGACCGTTGACTGGGACAGCGTTGACTTTCGTTGACTTTGGGTTGACTAGTATAGCTGTCGGAGAGGGTTGTGTGACACTTCTGGTTGGTTGACCATATTGAGACTTTGTTGGTTGAAACATCCTGTTGACCGCCGTAACGCACCACAACACATATATTTCGTTGATCAAGTTAAGTGTAATTTTTGGCTTGCTTATGTCGATCTACTGGTATGTTCTATCAGCATTTTACTTTCTTGTTTATGTGATTGTTGTTTGATATTGGGGATAAAAGTAAAGTTGCATCAAGCATAGAACATCTACGAAAATTTACAATGGAGGTGACAAGCTTCCAAGCTAAGATTATGGATCGAATGGTCGAGCCAATGTAATATCCCTGTTTAGGGCAGCCTCCCTGTTGAGGATCAGGTGGGCCTTGACACGCTGCCGGGGTCTGCGTAATTGGGGGACTGCGCGAGGGTCCCCGTCCCGAGATGCTCCGGTGGGCCTTAAGACCCCACCCTTAACACCCTGGGATGCCGCCCTCACTAACAGTTCGAGCTTTTGGTGTAGTGGTTGGGCCTTGGTGGTATCAGAGCCGAGGTCTCGAGGTCGAGACCCGCGGAGCGTGGTGGGCTGTAATATCCCTGTTTAGGGCAGCCTCCCTGTTGAGGGTCCGGTGGGCCTTGACACGCTGCCGGGGTCTGCGTAATTGGGGGACTGCGCGAGGGTCCCCGTCCCGAGATGCTCCGGTGGGCCTTAAGACCCCACCCTTAACACCCTAGGATGCCGCCCTCACTTGATTCGAGCTTTTGTTGAATATTTCATTTTTGTTTAATTTTGCCGCTTTAGCTAGAAATAATAAATAAAGTGAGAAATAAGAGGGGTCACCTCACTTTAGTCACCTCACATTATAAATAAAGTGTTTTTCCTAGTTGATTGACGTTATAACTTAGAGAGGGGGCCTTGGGGGTCCACATGAGTATGATGGGGAGGCATCAGGCTGACCCAAGGTTAACTACGCAGGCCAAGGAGAGTGAGGACGCAGTTAAGGTTTTGGAGGGAGTTTAGCATTATAAAAGGTGGGGTTCTCACCTCATTTGGACATGCATGATTTGATATTGATTTGGAGAGCTAGACTTCTGTCTGCTTCAGCACGCCGGTTGTTTAGTCGGTCTGCAGCACTGTTTAGTGCAACCGAGTGTCTTCGGTCGGAGATCTCACCCTTAGCCTCGGGGGACTTCGAGTGCCTGCCCTGGTAAGGTTATTTTCTGGTTTCACCCTTAGCCTCGGGGGACTTCGAGTGCCTGCCCTGGTAAGGTTATTTTTGAGCATCATCCTTCAGTTTCAGTGATAAGTAGCAACAGTTTTCTGGTGGAGATTTAGAGAGGAGGAAACCCCTTCTGGTGTCTGCGCAGATCTGAGAGGCAGGACGCTGTTCCAGGGGGAGGAAGGACGCAGATCAGATCTGAAGGGTAGGACGCTGTTCCAGAGAGAAGAAAGGACGCAGATCCAGTTGGCTGAGGCAGGAAGGACGCAGATCTGGGGAGGCATTGGCAGAATCAGTCTTGGAGGACGCAGATCTGAGAGATTCAGCCTTGGAGTGTGTAGATCTGGAGGGATAGCACCAGATCCAGCCTTGGAGGATACAGATCTGAGGAGATATTGGCAGATCTAGCCTTGGAGAGTGCAGATCTGGAGAGATAGCATCAGATCCAGCCTTGGAGGATACAGATCTGAGGAGAAATTGTCAGATCCAGCCTAGATCTGAAGAAACAGCAGCAGATCTGGCCTTAGAGGACGCAGATCTGGAGTGATAGGACACAGATCTGGAAAGGAGGATTCAGATCTAGCAGATCTGAGGGAGAGAGAACGCAGATCCAGTCAGGAAGGACGCTGATCTGATGAGCAGAGTCTGGTGTGTGAGATTTGGCAGCGTTTTTCAGTGGTTCCAGCCTTGAGGAGTTGATCTTGCCATCTGGTGGTTCTGTGGCCAGCATTTCATCTGTCTTCTGCACTGTCACTAGCAGAGACAGCGTTTTTATTGGTGAGGGTTTGGAGGACTGAGATCAGCCATCTTCTAGTCTTTAGTTCATTGTTCCATTGCATTCCAGCAGCAGCTCTTCATAGCAGATCTTCAGCCAGCTAGGACACTGTCCTTATTTGTAGCCATTATCTGTTCTGAGAGGGTCTCCACTTGCCTAGGGCAAGGATAGGTGCACTCATTCTGATTATTTTGTACTCCTTCCTATGTATTCTCAGATTAATAAAATGGCTTAGTTTCTGGCATTCTATGTGTACTTGTTCCATGATCTGGTTCCAGCATTGTATTTTCTATATCTGTCTGGCATATTTCTGTGTATTACTGGTTATTTCCCTTTGGGGATATTACAGTGGTATCAGAGCAAAATTCTGGCTCAGCCTGTGGTCTATGACATCGGGAAAGAGATCATACAGAGCAATAGCAGTTGCAATACCAGAAACGCAGTTGGAAAAAGGGCCAAAATAAAAAGGGTCAAATTTTGAAGTTTGGAATTAGAAGAAACGTTTTCTGGGTTTTTCTGGGTTTTGGGCAAGGATTACCTTCCCAAATTCTTGGAATCTTCTGAGTAGTTTTCAGTGGGTAAATCAGAGGTCGAAGTTAAGCAGTAGTATGGATTTGCAACAGCCGTGTAGTTTCTGAGGAGCCTGTAGACACATAGCAGAAAGAGCTGATGGCAGTTGATGATGATGAGAGGAGATTTAGAGAAATGCTCCTCCAACACATGCAGGAGACGTCACAGAGGCTCTTGGCCATGGAGATCAGTCAGAGAGCACTCCCTAGAGTTCTTCAGATCGATGAGGGATCGGGTGTGTCTCGCCACGTACCAGTGCACGATACTATCCCCATTGTGACGGCTCAACGATCCACTATGCCCACATTCTTGCCAGAAGACACAGGGACAGGAGTGCGGGGAGGTGCACAAAGGGATAATCCAGCACCCACACGTCCTACCATGCCTACCTTCCTGGTAGAGGACGAGGGGTCGACAGCATCGAGAGAGTTGAGTCCAGCTCGATGGGCAGCCGTTTTTGCAGAGTGGCAGGCCTTAGGACAGGCATTCATGGATACTCTCCCCTTCGAGCGCTATCTCCAGTATCGATGCGGCATCAAACCCCCTGAGCAGCACAAGGGGCATGGATACCATCGTGATGACCACCGCACAGCTAGTAGAGATTATGTTCAGCTCCAGCGTGATAGTAGACCTCACAACTTTCACAGAGGGAACAAGCACTCACATGATAGGGACTTACAGCGCACAGTGGACAGATTCCATATACCGACACTTGACGGGTCATCCAGGCGCTCAGAAGAAGCTTGGGTGGACAAGTTGGATACCTCTTTCCAGCTTGACCAAGTATCGGAGAGGAAAACCATTAAAATGGTTACCTCGCACTTGGAGGATGAGGACACACAGGATTGCAGGGAGTTCGAGGATACACCTAGTGTGACACAGGACTCACCATCATTAGAGTCCTCCTTGACCGTGCCGGTTGATATTGTAGTGGAGGAGGTAGAGCCTACCCCGGTAGAGCCATCCACTGAGGTGATGACTGGAGCCATGTCCGAGTCTTCGGGTGGTAGCAGCACACGACAGATAGGTGAGGTATCAGGAGATATATCCATTATCGATGAGGCACTAGGAGATACAGAGGTATCGGATGATGGTCGCAGACAGCGGTATCATCGGCTTCGGACGGACCTTCGAGTTTTGAGGGAGAAGGTCGCGTCAGTACGGGAGACCATTTTGTTGCAGGACCAGGAGCTGGAGGGTATGAGAGTGACTTATGCCAAGTCGGCGGCCAAGTTGGTCCGCATTGGGGAACAGCTGGATTCCCTGATGGTACAACCAGAGGGCACGAGGGAGCGTCAGATCATTCCCCTTCAGGCATGCATGGACGGGACTAGCAGTATTGTTGGGTCATCTCTTTCCATTAGAGAGAGAGAGGCAGAGCCACCTAGTCAGGTCTCATATATTGACTTGGATAATGGGAGGAGACGATTAGAGTTGCACAGGGTACATCAGCCACGTGTTGAGGTTGGATGGCGAGAGATTTTGAGTTGGTACTCGATGGAGCAGACTATGGATGAAGAGGAGGTCTCAAGGAGAGATCTCACTGGAGATGCACTTCGACACACCATGGGGTGCAATGACTTTCTTCCCTTCTCACAAGAGCAGATAGAAGATGGGGGACATCTTCGGATGGATGACATCTCTCATGCTTGTGTTGGACATTCCTTGAGCCACACACATCATGATGGGAGGTTTTTGCCTACCACCTATTTGATTCTTGATAGGGTCTCATTGATCCTTGAGAAGTTTATATTCCAAAATCCCATAAAGTGCAAAATCAGAAATTTGATTCGGGAGGATGGTAGCCCTCATGGGAGGAGTAACCGGATGAGGAGAAGGAGGCATCCACAAGTGATTGAGTGGATGGGGATGATGAGAAAGGAGCTAGGAGGCTACTTGCAGATCTGTGCTACCAGGCAGCAGGAGGCTTGGCTGCGCTGGTTACTCTTGAAAGAGTTTGGCCATCTCTTGGCAAACACTCTTCCTAAGAGTCGGAGGGTGGAGGAAAGATGGCTGGATACTTGCATCATGGAGCAGCATAGAGTATGTATGCATGGTGTTGCTATGATACTCGTTATGTCTTCATCACATGAGTGGTATGACGGAAGTATGTGGAGGAAAGATGGCTGGATACTTGCATCATGGAGCAGCATAGAGTATGTATGCATGGTGTTGCTATGATACTCGTTATGTCTTCATCACATGAGTGGTATGACGGAAGTATGGGGAGGCAGCAAATTGTTTGGTTGCTTGGTTTGTTTCTGGGAGAGCAAGGACAGATTTGCTCTCACACTTTGCATGATGTTGCAGGAAGAGGGGATGGCACTATCTCCTTGATCTTTATGACGGGGAAGCACTTCCATCTTGGGGAGTATTCCACACTTGTTGCAGCAGTATTAGAGGAGTCTTTGACAAGGAGCATGTCAAAGAGCAGAGTCTTGTATTGACAGGAGCTTATTTGCATGAGCTCCCAGCGTCGTCACCTTGGAGCAGAACATTATGGATGAAGTGTGCGCAGCAGAGATATGGTGGATCTATAACCCATAGGTCCCAGGATCACTTCATATTTGTTGCACAAAGAGGAGGTAATGATGATAGAGACATCTATGGCATATTCTTCTTGACTTGGGTCTCCAAGCATGAGGAGGATTATCTTCTTGCAGCACATGGTTCATTCTTCTTCATAGCATGCCAAAACACTATGGAGGACTCATTTATGGATCCATGTACCATCTTACTTCCAGCATATGATCAGATTTGTATGGGAGGCTTGATTATGAGAGAGACACATGAGCTGAATGTGCCTTTGAGTATTTTCTGCACTACATGTTCTAATAGGAGCATGGGAGGAGGCATGGCCCCCACTACTACATATGTGTTCTCTTTTGAGGTGGGCCATGAGATTGATATTTATCCATTTTACAGCTATGGGCAAGTGTTTGGCCTTATGTCGTTGTCATATTCCGCCATTTACTATCCATTAGTAGATGTGATGAATCTTGTACATTGCTTGCCATGTAATTTTCTGAAGTTGCAGTGGATGAGACTACGTTGTATCCTTGTGAGAGATTGTTTGCATTATGTATCCTCATGTAGAACCTTCAACAAAGATCTCATTAGGGTGATCCATGATGACCATGTCATATTCTTCATGGATGGTTTGTTTTGGGCCAGCTTGTTCTTCATTGATAGAGGAACCTTCTATGGTGGATTGTTTTTCACTTTGCCATTGGAGGGCAATGATTTTGCAGCCCAGGATCAGCATAGACTCTACACTTGTCATGTGTGGAGAGAAGGACAGCATGGGGTAAGCTATGATGCTTGCCAAGTTCATATTTTCAGCCCACCTTCATTACCAGAGCTTGAGGTGGAAGGAGATTTTCAGGAGTTGCCTTGTTGGGAGGTGGCTCATTTTGTCTGGATGATCGCTTGGAGATGGAGGATCCACAGGAGGGAGATATTCCTCATTATATTTTCGACTCCATGCCTTGATTGGAGAGAGGTGACGAGTTGGTTCACAGTTGATGGGCCAGCTTACACAGTCATAGATGCAGAGCAGCAGCGGTCATGGTCTTCAGTCATAGCCAGAGGCAGTGAGCAGACCGAGCCATGGGACTTGGGCTATTATTGGCCATGGTGGCGATGGGACCCGGGCGGATTGTTGGTTGGCTGGTATCATGAGAAATCAGTTTGGGATCCTGGCATTGAGATATCCCTTCGTATCAGGGTGATGCAGGAGATAGAGAGGTTTCAGTGGGACCCAGGCACATTTTGCAGTATCGGTGAGGAGCATCAGCTAGAGAGTAGGCTTGTTCAAGCACTGCTTGAGAACAAGCAATTTTTGCCGGATGAGGATGCCACTTGGGAGAGCGAGCAGACTTTACAGCATCCATCACTTCAGTTGCTTGAGGACAAGCAACGTTTTGTCGGGGGAGACTGTAATATTCCCAATTAGCTTTGCTAATTGGAATATTTCATTTTTGTTTAATTTTGCCGCTTTAGCTAGAAATAATAAATAAAGTGAGAAATAAGAGGGGTCACCTCACTTTAGTCACCTCACATTATAAATAAAGTGTTTTTCCTAGTTGATTGACGTTATAACTTAGAGAGGGGGCCTTGGGGGTCCACATGAGTATGATGGGGAGGCATCAGGCTGACCCAAGGTTAACTACGCAGGCCAAGGAGAGTGAGGACGCAGTTAAGGTTTTGGAGGGAGTTTAGCATTATAAAAGGTGGGGTTCTCACCTCATTTGGACATGCATGATTTGATATTGATTTGGAGAGCTAGACTTTTGTCTGCTTCAGCACGCCGGTTGTTTAGTCGGTCTGCAGCACTGTTTAGTGCAACCGAGTGTCTCCGGTCGGAGATCTCACCCTTAGCCTCGGGGGACTTCGAGTGCCTGCCCTGGTAAGGTTATTTCTCGTTTCACCCTTAGCTTCGGGGGACTTCGAGTGCCCGCCCTAGTAAGGTTATTTCGAGCATCATCCTTCGCCGGCAGGCAGTTAGCTTCTCGTGGAGATTTAGAGAGTGAGGAAACTCCCTTCTCCGTGTCCGCGCGTATCCGAGAGGCGTGACGCCGTCTGGGGGGAGGAAGGACGTTGTGACGGGGACCGAGAGGGAGGACGCCGTTCCGCAGAGAAGGGAAGGACGCGGATCCGGGGCCATTACAAGGTGAAGGACGCGTATCCGGGGAGGAATTCGGGCAGTAACTGGGCCCATAGCACGCAGACTGAGAGATCTAGCCTTGGGGAGAGTGCAAAACCGTGTAGTTGAACTCCTGTACTTGGAGGATACAGAGTGAGGAGATATTGGCGTATCTAGCTCGAGAGTGCAGATCTGGAGAGATAGCATCAGATCCAGCCTTGGAGGATACAGATCTGAGGAGATATTGTCAGATCCAGCCTAGATCTGAAGAAACAGCAGCAGATCTGGTCTTAGAGGACGCAGATCTGGAGTGATAGGACACAGATCTGGAAAGGAGGATTCAGATCTAGCAGATCTGAGGGAGAGAGAACGCAGATCCAGTCAGGAGGGACGCTGATCTGATGAGCAGAGTCTGGTGTGTGAGATTTGGCAGCGTTTTTCAGTGATTCCAGCCTTGA
Organism: Pinus albicaulis; assembly: GCA_034641835.2. NCBI lineage: Eukaryota > Viridiplantae > Streptophyta > Pinopsida > Pinales > Pinaceae > Pinus > Pinus albicaulis. The sequence continues at coordinate 196,224,509 of CM076575.1, read as the reverse complement.
GGAGTTGATCTTGCCATCTGGAGGTTCTGTGGCCAGCATTTCATCTGTCTTCTGCGCTGTCACTAGCAGAGACAGCGTTTTTATTGGTGAGGGTTTGGAGGATTGAGATCAGCCATCTTCTAGTCTTCAGTTCACTGTTCCATTGCATTCCAGCAGCAGCTCTTCATAGCAGATCTTCAGCCAGCTAGGACGTTGTCCTTATTTGTAGCCATTATCTGTTCTGAGAGGGTCTCCACTTGCCTAGGGCAAGGATAGGTGCACTCATTCTGATTATTTTGTACTCCTTCCTATGTATTCTCAGATTAATAAAATGGCTTAGTTTTCTGGCATTCTATATGTACTTGTTCCATGATCTGGTTCCATCATTGTGTTTTCTATATCTGTCTGGCATATTTCTGTGTATTACTGGTTATTTCCCTTTGGGGATATTACAGCCAAAGCTTGCTCCTTGAGGTCAAGTTTACTGAAGATTCAAGGACGAGTCTCACCAAGTGCATTCGCTGAGTGGGACGTGTTTATCTTTACTGGAAGGGTCGAGTTCATTGGTAGAAGAGAGGTCGTATTATATCAGTTTGTGGAAGTCGAGTTTGTTGATTTTGTAGCACTGGAAAGTGTTCCAAGTCTCATATTTTGGGAGGAGGCTTGGACATCAGTATTTCAGAGAACCCAGAAACCGTTTGTGGAAATTCCACTCGGTTCATGCTTTATTAAAAAGATTAATTATTTTAAAGTAATCCCTAAGTCTAAACTTAGGGAAATTAAATAATTAAATGGTATTAATAAAGCAGAGTGTGAATCTTCTAGAAAACAAAGATCAAGTCATGTTTTAATCTCAGCCATTGATTAGAGATCTAATTTGGGTCGTTGATTCATCAACAAGAAGACTATAAGAAAAAGCTTGAAGATCATTTGGAAAGCAAGCCGGGCACACACTTAGTACCCAAAGGAATAGAATTCGATTTCAAAGGGAGAGGTTGTAGAGGCGGAGTTGCAGAGGCAGAAGGAGGAAGGGGAAGTCAGCAGAGGAAGAAGAAGGCAAGAGGAAGACGCAGAGGGGACAGCGCTAAGCAGCAGCACTGGTACTCCATGCAGAGTGACGCAATCCAGTGCAGTGACTGCACAGAAGACCATGCAAAGTGACGGGGAGGGAGGAAAGGTGCCTCCAGTGTGTCAGAAATTCTTCCGAAGGGTTCGGAAAAATTATCTCAGGTTTATTCTAGACATCTGCTCGTCAAATTTCTGTAAATGATTTCCACTGCTAAAGAAGAATACAAACCCTCATCTGTTGCACCGGTTTTTCCGCATTGGGTTTTTCCGAGGACAATTGTCCAAAAATAATTGTGTTCATGTGATTGTTTCTATTGCATTATATGCGTTCTTTTTTATTTTCTGCTTATGATTAAGTGAATACTGCAGTTGTGTTTATTTCAAAATTTACTGAAAGTATTTGTAAATAACTTATCATAAATAAGTAGGCAAAATAAATCAATCACTGCAGTAGTATTTCAGCTTGAAAATTTCACAGAGTTTCCCTTTTGCAAGAGGACAAGTCGTTTGTTTGCTGTTGTGGGTCGAAGTCTTCATATTTTGGTGCCTTTCATGTTTTTAAGTGGACCAAACTTTGTTCATATTCACAGGGTTGAAGTTCTGAAAGAGGGAATGCATACTTGCTGAGCATTTGCTAGAATCTGGTTCGTATTTCTTCATCACTGGCGAGGCATAATCTTGGACTGATATAACTCTTCTCCTGGCTGTATATTAAGCAATTAAGCACCATCCTAATAAGCTGAATAGTGCATCAAGAGGGCAGCAACAGACTTCTTTCAAAGGGATATATATTTCTGCTAAGAAGAGCCATGAGTTCCTTCACCACACTGGACATATGAGCTGATGGTTTAATGCTGATATCCCATTTCTGATCTTTGTGCATTCTAGGCTGAAAGAGTATACATTTGTATTATTATCTCTGAGGTAGAATTATTTGCATTGCTGGCAAAATTATTATCAGTCTCTTGTTAATGCTTGATGGTCGATTATTAGTGGTATTTATGACTTTAAATTGAATGCAAAGTGATTATCAGCTTGTTCTCAAGTGTTTCTTTCATGTTGCTTGGCATTTCTTGGGTTAATATTCGTTAAACATGTGAAAGAAATACCTACAGCACACTGTCTGCCATCTATTTGACAAAATACCACAGTGAACTAAACCATACAAACTTAGTAATTTCGTGGGTACTTTCCAAGACATGTGTGGTGGGTATCTTACATAGTACCTATCTCGATGCACTGTTTACCTTTGCATTTCTCTTGTATTTGTTCATGAAGTTGCTTGGCAAAGAAGATTTTTGAGAATTTACTGATATTTTTTTAATTTACAGTTTATACCAAATATATTTTGCAAAACATATTACTGTTGGCAATCATTGGGCTATTAAGTTATAAATAAAAGTTCATGCACTTTGTATTTTTTATTCCTCAAGATATTTTTTATTCTGGAGCTGATTTTGGCATGCTTTCGCTTTACAAGAGTGGGAGAAAATCTGCTCTTTGTCTAAGGTGTACTTTCCCTTTATTATCATAGTACCTATCTCGATGCCACTATTTACCTTTGCATTTCTCTTGTATTTGTTCATGAAGTTGCTTGCCAAAGAAAAATTTTGAGAATTTACAGGTGTGTTTTTTTAAATTACAATTTATACCCAATATCTTTTGTAAAACATATTATTCTTGGCAAACATTGGGCTATTAAGTTATAAATAAAATTTCATGCACTTTGTATTTTTTATTCCTCGTAATGTTTTAAGTTTCATCACTCATTTTGAAACAATGCACAGCCAAGAGAAGGGAAAGACACTTTATAAGAAGAGGGAAAGGCTCTTAAAGAATTCAAGTGACACTGTGCAGACTCCAAACTATGATCTCAAACAAAAAGGTTTTACCAATATGCTAGAAATACGAGTTTTTCTACTCACCCAGGAATGATAGCAAGTCCTGTCTCTGGCATTCCAAACGTTGCCGCGTCTCCTATGCAGTTGGAACCATTTGGGTATTATTGTAGTGAAAATTATATGTTAACTTTAGATTTGAAAAACAGATTATTACATAAAACACCAAAATTTGTAATGCCCACTATAACAATAAGAAATTCCATGCTGTTCATGTTGAATATGATAGGAGATTACCACAGACACGTAGGTCACAAGAAAGAGCCAACTCCAACCCACCACCTAGCGCTGCTCCCTCAATCACAGCAATTGTTGGTACAGAAAGTGTCTGTTATCAACCAATTACAGGAACAAAATGGGATTGATATTTATTTTTCAATGACCACTTACAAAGATCTAGATTTGGTGCAAGAAAACAGCTCCCATCACCTTCAACTAGAAAATTAAATCAAAGAGAAAGGGTTGATGATTTTAGAAGTCATATCACTTTGAATTTGTAAATTATGAATAGCATTTAGATGCTGATATCACTCTGAATTTGTAAATGATGAATTACATTTAGGTGCTGTTGACAGGAATTTTCTCATGGCTGATTTTAGAAGTTATGAATGACTCGTGCCTAAAAGCCAGACAGAAAACTGCCAACACACTGGAAGGCCTAGGGCTCTCCCCTTCGTTTGCATTGTTATGAATAGAATATTATATAAAAATAATATAAATATAAATAATAAATGATAATTATGGTAATGATTAATTAGTGATTAGTATAGAAGAGGCATGTCTCTAAGGACATGACCATTCATGAAAGGACACCTGCCTAGGTATATAAGCGGGCCCTCATTTGTAACATTATCTCATATCATATATTTTCTATACATTTCTATATAATTATAAACATATCGTTCTATCATGGAAATTTGTATATTTCAGATCTTCTGAGTATTCTGCCGAGTTTATGAACTTAGTTTATAACATTGGCATCAGAGTTGTTTGATTCTCTGGTCACTCAACCGGTGCACAGAAGTAGTCTGACCGGCCTTTGGCCATAATATTCATCAAGTTCATCTTAAAAGAAGAAATGGTTAATTCGAAAATGAACAAAGAAACTATGGATCCCAAACATAATTCTACGTTTTGGACTAGATGTCCGCTTTGTCAAACAGAATTTGTGTATTCATCGATATTTAAAAATTGCACCATCTTTTGTCTAGTTTGTCAGAAATTGTTTACTTTGGAAGAATATCAAAATAATCCACTTACACAAATTAAAAGATTAAAAGAAGAAATTGTAGAACTTCAGCAAAAGAATGAGATATTAGAAAAGAAATTTAAAGATCTTGAAGATCATTGTTACGAAGCATCAATGGAAAACAATGGAGAAATTGTGTGCCTAAGAGACCATAGTCAAAAATTACTTACAAAGATCAAGAAGGCCAAAGCTACAAAGCAAAAATTAGAACAATAAAAGGAATGTCTCAAGAAAAAATTCAATGAGAATCTATCAGAGAAGGAAGAAGAAAAATTGAGTTGAAAAGACCTTAATCAAAAGTTATTAGAACAAATCAAAAGTTTAAAAGATAAGGACACTAAGAGTAAAGTCAACAATTCAGAAAATGAAGAACTTTCACGCCTAAAGAATCATAATCAAAACCTACTTACACAAATAAAGAAGCTTAAGAATGATAAGAAGTCACTACAAGACAAGTTAGAACAATTTATTCAAAAGAAGCATGGAAGTCTTCAGAGGTAACAGTCCAGTTTGAAGAAAAAGGAACAAATACCGATCAATTCAATATTATAACTCAAAAAAAGGAAAACCTTGTTGAAGTGAAGACATACTCAGAAGTTGCAGTTCAAACAACAAAAATTTCAAGTGAATATCTCGCAATTAATCAAACGACTTTTGTATCTGAAGGAAATCAGATACCTCTAATAAACCAAGAAATCACCACAAACAGATTAAGAGGAGATCAAATCACAAGAACTCAATATCGACACCCAAACCATAAAAGCAGACAACTCAACTATTCTACAAATCCATATCATTCTGACCAGAAACAAATGACTTATATTTCAAAAAATGTCGACGTCAACACAATTCAATGTTGTGATAAAAATTCACTTCAAGTTTCCAGTAACCACAAGATTCCACGAAATATTGATTTTGGATGGTCAGATCTCTTTTCAATTCGACAATTTTATTTATCACTCAGAAGATCTTATTATCTTGTATCATCAAAGATGACAACTCAAAGACTTCTGAAAGATACGAAAAAGGTTACAAGACAAAGAAACAAATGATGCGCCTTGTCAGCAATAAGCTTTGAGAACAAAGCTTTTTGAAGAGGAAGACAATGTTATGAATAACATAATATATAAAAATAATATAAATATAAATATTAAATGATAATTATGGTAATGATTAATTAGTGATTAGTATAGAAGAGGCATGTCTCTAAGGACATGACCATTCATGAAAGGGCACCTGCCTAGGAATATAAGTGGGCCCTCATTTGTAACATTATCTCATATCATATATCTTTTATACATTTCTATATAAATATATTGCCCTATCATGGATATTTGTATATTTCATATCTTTTGAGTATTCTACCGTGTTTATTAAATTTGTTCATAACATGCACACGAGCAGCTCTCAAAATAAAAGAGATGAAGCATTCTAGACTTATGTTACCATTCTAGAATGATATCCTTTAAATCCAATTGGAAACCATGAGGTGTGGACTGGAATTGGACTTCGTTGATAACAGAATCAAACAAGAGCAGAAAATCAGAAGTTCTCCAATGGAGAGTCAGAGGAGATGATCATGTGAACCGAAGGTGTTTACCAAGTTCATGAACAGTTACTGCAAACCATATCATAATTCATTACATATAGATGAATAGTAGAAGAGGTAGCACACACTTGAATAACACAGAAACATTGCAAGAATTTTAGATAAGAAAATGAGAAAAATTTATTGATGTCCAACGATCACATTAAGAAAAGCTCACTCAAATAAAATACCCCATGTGTTAAAAAAATAAAATACCATAATTGAATTTAACTGCCCAAGAAACAGTTTGGTACATTTATCCTCAAAAATCTAGAAGGGTCAGTGTCATAGAAGAAAGCAGAGCAGACTCTCGAAAAAAAAAAATGCGACCTAATCTGGAATGGTCATATCAAGTAGAACACAGGAAGAATGACATGCAGAAGACAACCCTGAGCTCTCAGACATTCCAGCTCTTTCCTTAAATCCCGCAAAGATATTAGTGAAGAAGACAATCTTAGCCACAGACATCTCAAAGGGAGTAATTAAAAGGAATTGAAATTCTAAAGAAACCAAAAGGAGAAGTTTTAAGGAGACGAATGACAAAAGAATCATAACTCACAACATAGTAGCAGTAATGCAAACGGTCTGGAGCCTTTTGTTTGCTGGAAATTATTCTTCTTATAGGCTGCAAAGTACATACCATTTCTTCCTTCTGTTTTCCATCCCCTTCCCAAACCTAAGAAGAATTGTTGCATAAATTATCTTCCATAAGATAATATAAGTTAATTTTATTAATTTCCAACAAATGACCACAAAAGTAGGTCAATGGGACTAAAGGATACATCCGGTACGGGTACAGTGTGGAAGTGGAAACAACGCAACTCCTAAAAAATGTCAAAGCTAAATCTAGGATACCTAAGACCATTTTTCCATGCAATTTAAGAAGACAATCATATTGTATGCACCTCTAAGATAGGCAACTACACAACTCATCAATGTAACTTGTTACCTCCCAGGATGTACCATATATTTCTTTATGGAAAACACTATTGTAAGACCAAAAGGGAGTGCAAGTCCCAAAGCCCTGTAGACCATGTGGATAATTGTCTATACGGTGTCCTAGGCTACTTGATGGTTGGCCATGCCCAGTCCCTTTAGTCCATGTTACCAATCAAATCAATAGTATTGTTAAGGACCTGGCAACCTACTAGATGGGCACACATAGGGCAAGGAGCCACTATCACCTCCACTGAACCCCCAGCTATATGGGCCCAACACCCCCTAAATGACCAAGGAAGGAGTCCCTAAATTAACCCCAAGTAACTCTTCATTGAGATCAATAACTTATATGGAGTCACCTAGAAAAGAGGTTTCCACTTGTATGAGTTGTCTCATTGTAAAAGGTGTCACTATAGTAACTAAAAATTAAACAACAAATATTAATAACCAAAAATCACTGAAAGTATGTCACAAAACCTATGGATTTTGGTCTACACTAAAAATACTAAACAGAAATGTGAGTATCCCTTGATTTGGGTCATTGGTTGAGAAATTATGACTCAAAACATCTCGTTGTCTTTGTTGTGAAAAATTATGAATCTAAGTTACAAAAATCCTATTGCAGAGATCTAAATTACATTACCTACTTGTTTTCATTAATTTAACAAGTTATTTTCTGAATGCTTCAAGAAAATATTAATGTAAATATGCTGCAGCCTACACAAATATAGAGATCAAGTACTAAAAAATAAATGAGACAACCATACAAAGGACACTTATTTTTGGACAATTGTCCCTAGAAAAACCCAATGCAGAAAAACCGGTGCAACAGATCTGAGGGTTTGTATTATTAAGCAGCAATATTCTAAGTACAACTAGGGTACCAAAATCTAGCTCACCCAACAAAGAAAAATCCTCTGTAGAGAAATAAAATAGTGAGTTTTACCTCACACTGCAAGTCTCGGCTGATCCGGATCAGAAACTGGTGAAACCCTAGCTGCCTCTGCGTAGTAGATGCGTAAGCCTGCATGGGTCTGACTGAGGACTGTGTCACCCCTTTTCTGCGTTGATCTGCCTCTCAGAATATCGAGTTTCAGCCCTCCCGGCTCAAAAACCCTGATCTTCAACAATTTCCAGACTATTTCTCGGATACTCTGCATTGCCCCTACGTGAGCCCTGCGTGGGCCTACGTCAGCCCCTCTTGGGACTGCATCACCTCTCTTGGTGGCTACGTTGCTTCCTTTGCATCTCTGTTGCCCTTGCTCTGCTATGTACTTGGTCCTCCGACCAACAACTGCTTCTGCCCCTCGCTGCAATTGAATCACTCAAATCTTATCTTCGTCCGAGCACTGCTCCGTCAAAAGAATTTGATCTCTAGATTCATTGTGTGTGTTCACCAACTGAACCTCAAGCCTTCATTTATTCTTTTCCCGTTGAGAAATCAATGGCCATGATATAATTCTTAATCAACGACTAAGATGAAATTAGACTTGATCCTCATCACTTAGAAGCATCTCACCCACATGTTTAAATTAATCACTTTAATTATTTAAATTTCCTAAGTTTTAACTTAGGCTCCATTTAAAATAATTAATTATTTGAATAACTTTCACTCCGGGTGGAATTTCTCCAAACGATTTCCGAGTCTTGGAGATCTCATGTGTTCTAACTCCTCCACGAAATTTCGGAGCTAGAGCACATCCGATGCTACCCAAAAATCAACACTCCCTCTTAACGAGGAATGTGCTCTAACAATACTTCTTCATCAGAAGCATCAACCTGATCCACGACATCGGTCCTCTGTGTTGCTGATGCTCGGTCTACTGCCCTTCATCCACTGCGTTGCTACTATTTGTACTACTGCCCATGACTCTGCCACTGTCACTACTACATCTGTATTGTAGCTCCCTCTCAAAGTGTTGCATCATGCTGCCCATAGCACTGTCACTGCTAACTGATGCACTACAACTCAGTTGTTGAGAGTTAAGCAACTGAAAAATCTCCCAAAACTGACATATTGGTCAGTCTGAATACTCCTCGATGCAGGAACTACCTCTGCTGCTAATCTGCGCTGACCCTCTAATGCCAGTGCACTATTGCTGCTTTGCACTGCATGAGCATTGTTCTGCACCACTGTGCATTGTGCTGCTTCAGACTTCGGCACTCTAGCTCTGCCACTGTTGCTCCATGATCCCTCGCACCAACTGACTCTCGTCATTCTGCTACTATCATTAAGGGCTCTCGTAGCCGTATGTGATCCAAGAGTTTGGGCACCTCAAGGATGCTGCCCCTTCATGTAGCTGATCTACAGCTCCATATCGCCCCACTTCTTAGGTGCATGAGCACTCATGGCGCATCCATCATCATCATCCTCATCAGCCTGAGCTGGAGCAGCCTTCGAGTTAGATTCTTCCTTGCCCTTCTTCTTCAGAGGGCACTGCGTAAGCACTGCTCTGCACCACTGTGCACTGTGTTGTTGCTGTTGCCTTTGCTCTGCGTTGATTCAGACTTCGGCACTCTAACTCTGCCACTGTTGCTCCATCATCCCTCGCACCAACTGACTCCCATCATTCTGCTACTATCATTAAGGGCTCCCATAGTCGTATGTGATCCAAAAGTTTGGGCACCTCAAGGATCCTGCCCCTTCATGTAGCTGATCTACAGCTCCATATCGCCCCACTTCTTAGGTGCATGAGCACTCATGGCGCATCCATCATCATCATCCTCATCAGCCTGAGCTGTAGCAGGCTTCAAGTCAGATTCTTCCTTGCCCTTCTTCAGAGGGCACTGCGTGGCGAAATGTCCTAGTTCCCCAAATCTGAAGCATTTGACCTTCGAGAGGTCATTCTTTTTCCCTCTCTACTGCCCTTGTTGTCCCTTAGATGCGAGAGCCACATCTTCCTCTTCCTCCTTCTTGACTTTGATCCTTTTGTTGTTGCTTCCCGCCTTGGTTCTGTTATCGCTTGTCGCCTACACCTACCTACAAGTTAGTGAGAAAAGCCTTTCACCTCACAAGGTGTCGTTGGTGGCAAGGAACTCAAACAAGGGGTTATCACACTAATCCCAACTCTCTCTGTTTAAGCAATCTCCTAGGCTAGATTTGGAGGGTGGTCCCTAAAGAAAAACTAAGTTAAAGATGTGAGGTTTCTAGGAGATCTTAGAGTCAAATGGATTACCTCTTAAGATTTTTAAGCAAAAAAGTGATATGAGCAATAACCATCAATACATAAAATAAGCATAAAGCATATGAAAACCAGTCTTCAAAGTATTGCTCTTTAAAATGAAATTGTGTTTGCTTAAATGAAGTAAAATGCTTTCAAATGGAAAGCAGAATTAATCCTGAAAAGTTGCAACAAGAAAACGTTAGCACAAGATATTATAAATGCCTTCAAAATAAACAAATTTATGAATGCATGCGAAACTATCTTGCCAAAATACAAATAATTAGTAATCTACTTTGGAGAATGTAAATGAGATGATGGAAAAACTCAAATATTAGACCAAGATAACAACATGCAATTAAATTTGCAACACCAAATAAGGGTACTTGCCAAGGAGTAATTTTGTTTCGTTGCGCCCGAGCCCACGCTCTGCCTCCTGGTCTACCCTGCGCATAGGGTTTTTGGTGATGCGGCAGGGTGTTGTCGGTCGAGGTGCTCGCCCTGGCTTGGGTTTAGCCCAATGGTGAACTCTCAGGTGCCTCCCCCACCTCCTCCTCCTCCTCCTGAGGTCGAGGCCTTCAAACTGCTAATTGCTTCCCAGTCGAAGAAGAAAAAACAACTCGCCTCCAAGTTCGTCAAGGGATTGAATGAGATCCCCTCGATGGCTCTCCCGCCTGAGGATCCAATGAACGTAGCCCTTTCCCTTGCGAACCGAGCGTTGTTTAGGCAGTTCACAGGCTTATGGCCTTCACCAAAATCTATGGAAGCCTGGATCACCCGAAACTAGAAGCCCCTCATTGCAAACAGCATCACCTCGTACTTTCTGGGGCGGGGTTTCTTCCTGTTTGAATTCAACTCAAAGGAGGATAAGGACTTAATTTTCAGGAACGGACCCTATTTCATTGGTCCTTAAGGACTGTATTTAAATCGTTGGACTCCAGAATTCAACCCCTCAGAGGATGTTCCATCTGTCGTTCCAGTCTGGGTCAGGCTCCCAAACTTGTCGGTGCACTACGGGAGCTGGGAATCAATGCAGCAAATCGGCAATGCCCTTGGAAAATTCATAGACAGAGAAAACAACAAAGATCAATATGACTACGCCAGAATCTGCGTGGAGGTTGATCTCGATGTTGGGTTGCTAGAAGCCATTAAGCTAATGGTGGGAAACTGGTCCCATCTGCAAAAATTAGACTACGAACAACTGTCGTTCAAATGCCGCGGACGCCATGAGTATGGCCACTTTGTCAAGAACTGCCCCAAAAATGCAAGCCCAGAAAAGGAGAAAGAAGAAGGATGGCAGCAAGCCAAGAAATCTAGAATGAGCCTTAGGCCAAGGCCAATCGGACAAGGAGCGGAGAAAGGAAAGGGAAGTACATCACCCACGGGGAGCATTCCTAAAGCCAAACCCACCTAGAAAGTTCAAGAGAACAGCTTTGTGGTCTTGAACTCAGAGACAGAGAAGTCCAAGAAGTCGACCCACGGAACGTGCAAAAGGATCTCCAAATGCAGGAAGCCCTAGAACCACTAAAGATTGGTGACTATCCTGGAGAAACCCTGAAAGAAAAAGAGCCTATCTCTGAGGGTGAAGATCTGGATTCAGAGGAGTCAGAGGAAGAAGGAGAAATTGGGGATTCCCAAACTTCGATCAGAAGATCGACTAGGGGACGGAAATCCTCCAGGGAAAAGAGAGAGAAAGAAACCTACAAGGAGAAGCTGCAGGGGAGCCAGCTAACCCTAGAAAAGATGTTGGCAAGAAACCCTAAGGCAAACAGAAATCAAAACCAGGGCTCTAAGGGAGCCCTCTCAGCTCAAAAAAGGAATTAATGAAGATCGTCTCCGGGAACTACAGAGGGATGGGGAGCAACCTAAAAGAGGAAGCAATGAAAAGTCTAGTAAGGTTGGAAAGGCTAGACATTCTTCTCATCTAGGAGACCAAAATGGAGGAAAGGGAATTTCTCCACAAAAGCAAACAGTTTTGGGGAAAAGGAGGAGGTACTATTGTCTCCTCTAGAGGCGCCTCAGGAGAGCTGGGAATTCTATGGGACGAGACATGCATTGAGAAAATCTTGGTTAAACTCAACTCAAACTGGATTTTTGCGCAATTTTTGCATCTCCATACCAAAGAGATAGTGAATCTTTTCAATATTTATGCCCCGGTCATCTTGGGAGACAAAAAACTTGTTGGGAATCCATTAGTGATCTAGCAAATGAGATTCAGATGGATAATGTCATTCTCGCTGGAGACATGAGCATTACTTTAAGCCAAGGGGACAAGCGAGGGGGTAGTATTGTAAGGGATCCAGCCAAATAATGGGTGGAAGAACTCATTTAGGACTGGGATCTGTTGGACATCAAGCTAGTCAAGGGCAAATATACATGGACCAATAGAAGAACAGGTCCAAGTCACATTGCTGCAAGGTTAGATCGCTCTCATCCAGAGTTCCTTCTTGCTTTTAGGTCTTGAGGTCAGTCCTGCTATTCTTTCTTCGTTGGTCTCCGATCACAAGCCCATTAGGCTGGAGATGAAGTCGCATATGAATCTAGGGCCTATTCCCTTCCGTTTTAGTGCTCTTTGGGTGCAGCAGCTTGACTTTTTGGACAGAGTTGAGGAATTCTGGAGACTCGCTGTCAGCGGATCCCCCTTCTTTGTGTGGGAAGAAAAGCTGAGGAGAGTGAAGAGGGCCCTCAAAAGTTGGGCTAAAGCCCTCCCCTCTCTGACCGAGTCAAGGCGGGTTGCCCAGGCCTGTTTGGAGAGTCATCAAAAATAAATGGAAGATATGGACATCTCGAAGGACAGCTTAACCTTGGAAGAGGAAGTCCAGGTTAATCTTCATATGGCTTGCATCCGGGAGGAGGAATTCTGGAGACTTAAATCTCGCAGTTTGTGGCTACAAGCTGGGGACAGGAATACCTCCTTCTTTCATAAGCAGACTCAAGTTAGAAGAAGCTTCAATTCTATAGTGGAGATAACCTCGAGAGACCAATCCTTCTTCAACTTTGCCAGCATCAAAAAAGCTACCCATCAGCACTTCAAAGACTTGTACACAGAGGATAAGCAAGCGAATCACAGCTCTAACCTGCTCGAGTTGCTCCCTCTAAAGGTCAATGCCCAAATGAATGCTATGCTGACTGCTCCTGTCACCATCAATGAAATCAAGCAGGCCCTTGATGAAATGGATCTGGACAAGGCTCCTAGGTCGGATGGGTTTAGTGCTCGATTCATTAAAACTTGTTGGAACATTGTCAAAAAGGACCTCTACAAAATGATCTTAAAGTCTCAGACCTGCCACAAGCTTGGGGGCAGCACAAACTCGGCCTTCTTGGCCCTTATACCTAAAAAGAAGGGTGCCAGTTCTTTCAACAAATTCAGGCCAATTTCTCTCTGCAACATTGGCTACAAGCTCATCACTAAAGTCATGGAAAACAGGCTAAAAGGCCTTCTTCTAAAAATCATTCCTGACAATCAAGGGGGATTTGTCAAACGTAAGCAGCTAACTGATAATTTCATCCTTGTTCAGGAAGCAATCCATTCAAGCATCCAAAGACAAGAAAAAGGCATGGTTGTCAAGCTGGACCTGGTTAGTGCGTTTGACAGAGTCAGGCACAAGTTTCTCTTTGGGGTTATGCAGCAATTTGGGTTTGATTGTCGTTTTATAAGATGGGTCAAGGCCTGCATTGCAAAACCATGGATTGCCCCACTTATCAACGGGCGTGCTGCTGACTTCTTTAAGGCGAGTCGGGGGATAAAGCAGGGATGCCCCCTATCCCCCCTTCTCTTTGTCATTCAAGCCTCTGTCCTCAGTTTTATGCTGGAGAAAAGACAAATCGATCAAGAGCTTATAGGTCTTAGAATTGCCAGGGGAGTCACAGACATCAACCATGCACTCTTTGTTGATGACTCCATCCTACTGGGGGGTGCTTCCTTCAGATCAGCCTCCCACTTCAAGCTGGATCTTGATTGCTATTGCCTCGATTCTGGGAGTGAACTTAACACAAGCAAATGTTTCATTTATTCTTGGAACCTTTCTGGACTCGAGCTAAGCACGATCAACAAGATTTTTGGCTTCAAAGGCTCCATGAAATGGGTGTCTTTTAAATACCACTAACTGCCAATCTTTCAAGGTTGCCCGACTGGGAGGGACTGGTACCCCTTGCTGGACAAATTCAAGCTCAAAATGCAAGCCTGGGGCACGTCGTGGCTCAACCTGGCAGGTAAGACTGTTCTCATTAAGTCAGTCCTTAATAGTCTTCCAATCTTTCAGAGCTATGTTCTATTGGCTCTGGTGTGCAGTCTTCGCAAGATCGAGCAATCCATTCACTGTTTTTTCTGGAAGGGACGGAAGAATAATGATAAGAGAATTTCGTTGGTCAGCTGGGATAAGATCGCTATGTTGTTGCTGGAAGGCGGCCTCCACATAAAAGACCTCAAGGAATACAATATCGCTCTAGGGGCCAAGATCTTATGGTGGCAGGTAGCAAGGAATCCGGGATGGGCACAGATTGCTTTGTGGAAAAAATACAGCTTTGGAAAGAGTCTTCGCAGCCTGGAGAACTTCCAAGCTAATCGACATGGCTCGTCAATCCATCAGTTGTGCAAGCATGCTCTCCCACTGCTGCGTGACTGCTTGTTCTGGATTCCAGGCAATTGGAAGCGGATCAACCTGTGGGAGGATAGCATCATGAATGCAGAAGTGATCGAGGATGATCCTGAGTTGCAGCAACTAAGAACGTGCATGATCGCAGATGGTCGACGCACGATGTGGGACATTTCAGAGTGGGACAACAGCAACTGGGCAAGGTGGCAGAAGATAGAGATGCCTGCTCATTTGGAATAAGCATGGGCCAAATTCATGGTAGCGTTGGCTGGGAAAGCCCCTCTAAATGCAAGAAAAAAAGACAGAAGGGGTTGGGGTTCCTCGATGGGATGCTATTCCGCAGCACAAGGCTACAGCTGCCTTAAGGCCATTCCCACTGTCCCCTGCAACCCTGCAATTTGGAAAGGGATTTGGCAAGTTAAAAGCATTCTAAAGATTAACATGTTCACTTGGCAGCTGGGGCACAACAGTATCCTCACAACTGAAAACCTGCAACGTCGTGGCTTCCACGGCCCCTCTCGGTGCCCGCTCTGTCAACAACAGGAGGAAAATTTGGTCCACATCTTTCTCGAGTGCCTCTACGCTCGAGACATTTGGAATGAAATCTTGTTGATTTGGAACAGCAGCCCCATACTCCCAATCACCATCACGGTATGTTGGCTAATTGGGGAGACTTGTTTTCTAAGTCCTTCCTCGAGAGCGGCTGGTCAAATGAGGGGTGGATGATTATCCCTAAGCTCATTTGTTGGAATATTTGGCTTGAAAGAAACAATCGGATCTTTCAAGAGAAGGCACTAAGCCAACAGCAAATCATTGTGAAAATCATAAGCTTATTAAAAGAAATAATGTACGCCGAGGTGAACCAGAAGCGGATTTGTAGCTTAAACTAGCAAGGTAGGGATTGGTGCCAGCAGCTAGGGCTAAACCTTCCCACTAGATACACTATGGAGAAGTGCAAAGAAGAATGGAAAATCATATTAGAGGATGAGGACTGCGACAAATGGAGAAGGAGCACAGATATCCATACTATGTTTTTTGACGATGCAGCAAAGGAGAATCCGGGGAAAGCCGGAGGCAGAGGAATTATTCGTTGCCATTTAGACCAAATCATTTCCCACTTTGCCTGGGGCTTGGGGCTTACTTCGAGCAACCAAGCAGAAGCCATGGCTCTCCTCCAAGGCTTGAAACAGCTGCAAAAACATGGAATCAAGGAGGCTCAAGTCATTAGAGATTCACAAAGCCTCATTGGCTTGATTGTGACAAAATCGGTCCCTAAAGACCTCCGTCTGCACCGACTGTTCACTCGCATCAATAAGCTGATCGTGTCCTTTGACAGACTTCAGTTCTTTCACGTCCTTCCGAAAAATAACAAAGATGCGAACCTTGAAGCCAACATTGTTGTCTCTTTACAAGCGGGATCTCTCCTCTGTGAAGAGCGTGATTCATGGGATCCTCTGCCTTAGCCGGCCCCTCTCCTTTGTCATGTATTTTTGTCTCTTGTTGAAGCAATTTGTTTGTATTAGAAGGTTTGCTAGTCTTTGGGAAATTGCTAGATTGATTGTAAGAAGCAGAGTAGGTGAATTTTGCTTGATCAAAAACCCCCTAGACATTGGGTCTCCAAATGTAATACCTCCGAGCATAAGCCTCGGACCTTTTGAATCAATATAAAAATAATCGTTGCTATTAAAAAAAAAATGGTACTTGCCAATGAAACAAGATATATCAATCATCCATAAGCATAATGACTATTAAAATTCCAACATGCAATGAAGTTGCAAAAGTAAGCAAATTTCCAAGTACCATAGAATTAAACTTGTCGCAAAATTTAAGAGATTAAAATGCTCGCATCCAAGTGTTTCTTGAAATAAGATTTGCATGTGAAACTTTAAGCCATCAAGATAGCAAAAAAATTGAGAAATTTGCAAGTAAATGTGATGAGATAGTGCTCTTGGTTTATTTTATTAGTTAGCTATAAAGCAAGATTACAATTGAACTCTAATCCTAAGACCTCACACTCGCCCAAAGATTTAGATCTCACAGTGAGGAGTCCATAGAGGTAGAGGGTCCCTAAAATGTCTATTCAACCAACTTAAGTTGGAGGTAAATTTTAGTGATGTTTGGGACATGTAAGATCTAAAAGCAAATTAACATGAAAATGAAAATTCAAGTTCAACTTGAAATATATTTGTTCGCCATGAAATAAAATGTAGTTTCACTTGATGCATCAAACTTAATATTATAGAGTGTGCTCAATGGTGAAACATAAGCAAATTTGAAGTATTATTTCTATCTAAATAAATTAAAGCAAAGATGTTTGCATATAAAAAAATCTGAATTTGCTGTGAAAGTAAATGCTCTTAAAACTTGTAGCAAATCAAAGTGAATAGCTAGTGAAATGAATGAAATACAGGGTTGTGTTAATTGACCAATTAGATGAGATGCATGCAATTTAAAGAGATCAACAAATCACACCACAAGTCCTCTCCAAAAAATGGAGAGATTGGGATGCCAACGGGTAAAACCCACACTCCCGAAATCAGAACTTTTAGTGGGTGTTAGTGTTGGTCAATAATTGTCAAATGAATTGTCATTGATGAAAATATATTGAGGAGCTCTCCAAATAGAGGCTACTCTATCACACTACTTTCATGACAGATCCTTATGATAAAGTCACACTGTCCATCATCTTCTGCACTAAATATTTTAAGGACAGTCACGATAAAAATGGGTTTTTCACCATCTTAGAGACATCCCTTCATTATGAACCTTATACCATCTGAAAGAGGATTGTTTCCTCTTTCCAAGGAACCCTCACACGCCTCCAAACTCCCTGTGGTGAGAGAGAAATCAAAATTTTAAGTTGAAATGCAATTATTATTGGAGCCGACATGTTCTTGGCCTCTTATGTCAGCCTGCCTATAGAAGTGGTGGTTTTTCATACTAGCCGCAATACCTCTATATATAAGAGCTCGGTACTCATTCTTCAAAACAAAGCTCGGTACTCATTCTTAAAAACACAGCTCAGCTATACATACACAGATAATATATCTTAGTTCACATCTCGTGAACAGGACTATTACAGTGACAAATAAAGAAAGATCACCGCAGATCTATATCAGTCTCAGACCTGTGGAATTATAGGGTATACAACAATCTCAGACGTGTGGAAGTGTGCGGTGTATATAACAGTCTCAGACCCAAATTACAGTATCTGCAGAGGCTCAGATCCTTGCAGTACACATTGTGGTTTCAGGTTTGGGTGGTGATGCTTTGAGCTATGGTAACGTCGAACTATAAGGTGCCATCTTCATTGAAGTATAGATTCTGAGGTGGATCTGTGACTATTCTAATTCAGTGGAGCTCAAATCTGTGGGCATCGGATTGGCTATTACTACATTGCATGACATTTCATTGATTGTGTGGCCTTTGAACTATGGAGCTGTGACATTTCAGGACTATGGTGTATCTACTTCATATACTGCAGTGGTAAAGATCCATTGTTGGTGCAGTAGGGTGCTAGATTGATGGTGCAAAGTTCAGACTAAGTACAGTAAACACCTTGAAGAGTGAAGGACTTATAATGAAGATACTTACACCTGAATAGTGAAGCAAGTTAATTCTGAAATTGAAGTCAACACACAGCAAAGTGATTGGGCAGTGGAGCATATTTGAAGTTGACTTGACAGTGAAGTCAGTGAAGAATTTTGGAAGAAATAATACAGTGATGAATATGTCAAGAACATTCAAGTACTATTCACATTCTCTATTAAACCAAGCAAAGAAGGATTGGTGTCCTTGGAGTAGGAGCTCCTAAACACAAGGTTGGTGCCTTGAGAAGATAGGGCCAAAGCCCTAGAGGTCGAAACCTCATCAAAGTCCAAGTTGGTGCTTGGCAATAGGTTGGTGCCCGTTTCATTAAAAGGGTTAGTGCCCTCACTCATCTATTGTATACTATTATTAGAAAGAGGATTGAAATTCTTATTAATCTTTAATATTATCATTATACACCTCTCTATCTGTAATTGTGTAGAATCTAACTGGCAATAATTAACAATTGAAAAGAAATACTGATTCACCCCCCTCTCTGTATTTCCAACAATTGGTATCAAAGCCAAGTTCTTCAATATCAGCCTAATAGCTGGAAGAAGGATTCTTAGGCACAATGAAGAACATGGAAGCAACAAGGAAACTACCTATCTTTGAGGGAACAAATTTTGGTTTTTGGAAAAAGAGGATGTCCTACTATCTAATGTCTCTTGGTCCTGAAGTATGGCACTCTGTTCTGGATGGGTACAAAGCTCCCACCAATCTTCCAACTGATCAAGATGAAAGAAGAGCCTACATTGCTAATGCCAAAGCTTTAAATTCCATCACTAGTGGAATTACCGATTTCGAATTTATAAAAGTCATGAACTATGACTCAGCCAAAGAAGTATGGGATAAGTTGGTTTCTCTATACGATGGCGACTCCAAAGTCAAGAAGGCAAAGTTTCAAACCTATAGAAGACAATTCGAGAGTCTGAAAATGGATGATGAACAAGATATTGCATCATATTTCCTCCGAGTAGCTGAAGTGGTTAACTCTCTTAGAGGACTAGGAGAAAATATTGAAGAAAGCACCATTGTTCAAAAAATCCTGAGATCGCTTCCTGACAGATTTGACTCCAAAGTAAGTGCCATAGGAGAAATGAAGGATCTAGATACTCTCAAGATGGATGAATTCCATGGAATTCTCATTGCCTATGAGATGAGGAAAGGGAGTCCAAATTTCAAAGAAGCAGCCTTCAAAGCCTCAAGATCTACAAAAGAAAGAAAAGGATGGAATTGCAACAGCAATGAATCTGATATTGAAAACGAATTAGCTCAATTTGTACGAAGACTAAAAAGGGGATCTAAGCTAAAAGGTAAGTACCCTCTTATTTGTTTCAATTGTGGAAGAATAGGTCATTATGCTGCAAAATGTCCCCATAAACATGATAGTGATGATGAAAAGGACTCTAAAAGGATGATGTACAAAAAGAAAGGGTTTAATAAGAAGAACTTCTTCTCCAAACAAGATGAGTCCGATGAAGATGAATTTGAAGTCATCAAAAAGAAATCAACCAGAAATATATGTCATCACAAAGAAAGAGATGATGAATCAGATGAGGAAAGTAATTATGTTGGAAGCAAAGAAACATTATTCATGGCATTTACAAATGATGATGACGCAGAACTGGAAGATGAAAGAAACATGGATAGTTTGCTGATGAATGCCATTGAAGAAAATGAGAATCTACAAAAGAAGATAATTTCTCTCAAAATAGAAAGAGAGGAAGCAAAAAGAAGGGAAGACTTCTTGAACATTAAGCTAAAAGAGAAGGATGATATCTGTGAAAAACGTGAAGCTAAAATAGTATCTCTAAGAAAGGAATTAGAGCAAGTCAAAAGGAGTTGGCAAAGCTCTCTAGCTCTTGACAACATTCTTAATACTCAAAAACCTCAACACGACAAGTCTGGAATTGGTTTCAAAGGAGAATCATCAAGTACAAAGAATAATGCCAGAAGTTATGCTGATGTACTCCCTCGCCATCCAAAAGAAGAAAAGTCATCTCGTCAGGTACAAAGTCCCATCTCAAAACCAAGAATTGAAGAAAGAGCAACTCCAAGGAAGAATGTTGGTTCAAGCTATCGATACTACAACAGGAATCAAACTATTTTTCTTGGGAATTGTTACAATTGTAAAAACTTTGGGCGTCAAGCTAAACATTGCAAGGCTCATAAGAATGAAGCACCAAGATTGAAAAATCAAACAAACCAACTACATGGTCCTAAAGAGCAAGGACAAATCAAAACTTACAATTCCTTTGATCCCTTGGCTAAGTTTGATCCGTATTGCTCATTATGTGATAATTATGATCATAATGAACAAAATTGTCCTCTCAAAAGGAAGAAAGCTAAAAACATAAATCTCAAAACTGATAAATGTGGCCTAGCTCTATGTGCTCATAGTGAATAAAATCATTGGTCCGTGGATAGTGGATGCTCAAGACATATGACACCACCAAAAGAAGTTTATCTCATTGAACAAGAAAAATGGAAATGTATCTTTTGGAAGTGGATCCGCTAAAATAACTGGAAAAGGAACTACTACCCTTGTCAATGGACTAGGAAAGGCTCAAAATACCTTGCTGGTAGAAGGGCTCAAACACAATCTCTTAAGTGTTAGCCAGATTTGTGACCAAGGACATAATGTTGTCTTTAGCACAAAAAACTGTGAAATAAGAGACTCATCCTCGGGAGAACTTGTGGCGAAAGGAGTAAGAACACCAGATAATGTTTACATACTCAGTAGAATCCAAGAAGATAAATGTTACTTAAGTCAAACAGATGAAAGTTGGTTATGGCACAAGCGATTGGGGCATACAAGTTTTGATAACCTAATCAACATCAGCGAAATTAATGCAGTAAGGGATATTCCAAAAATGTGCAAACCAAATCAAGTTGTATGTGGCCCATGCCAACATGGAAAGCAAACCAAAACTAGCCACAAAACTAAGGAGTTCTCAACAACAAAACCTTTGGAAATCATTCATGTAGATTTGTGTGGGCCAACTAGAACTCCAGCTCTTCAGGGTGAAAGGTACTTTGCTCTATTTGTTGATGACTATACTAGAATGATGTGGATATATTTCATAAAATATAAATCCGAAGCATTTGAATGTTTTAAAAATCTTAAGGCTCTCATTGAGAATGAGAAAGATTCTAAGATTAAATGTCTTAGAACGGATAGAGGAGGAGAATTCACCTCAAAAGAGTTTGACGAATTCTGTAAAGAGCATGGAATCCAAAGAGAACTCTCTACTGCTAGGACACCCCAGCAAAATGGAGTAGTTGAAAGAAGGAACCGAACCATTCAAGAAATGGAAGGACAATGCTACTAGCAGCCGATTTGCAACCAAAATTTTGGAGAGAGGCAGTTGGCACCGCAGTTAATACCTTAAATCGAACTCAACTAAGACCAAATAATGAAAAGACTCCTTATGAATTATGGAAAGGAAGACCTGCTTCAGTAAAATATTTCGGAATATTTGGAAGAAAAAGTTTCATAAAAATGAATGATGGCTCACCAGGTAATTTGATTCTAGAGTTGATGAAGGAATATTTCTTAGATACTCCACTAGGAGAAAAGCTTACAAATGTTACAACTATCGTCTACGAAGAATAGTGGAAATGTTAAAATTGGACAACTAGGTCCAAACTCCGAGTTGTGCTACTCAGATGACGATCCCAATATTCTTATTGGATTCCTCTTTCGGAGAGGTGTAAGATTGATCTAAAGATCATCTCGATCGGATGAGCAGAACATGTACTCTGAATTTATTCCACTTATGTGTTAGGTCGGCCTGGAATAAAATATAGACTTAAATGTCTTAAAGGACGTGTCACACACCCCCAAAGAATCCTATATATTGGAGAGACTTAGAATTCATTTGACACACATTGTTGTGTAGGAATTCTCTCTCTCTGGATAGCATTGGAGCTGTGATATATATATATGGACTGTTCTTTGTTTGGGTTGTTCTGGGTTATGTGTGACACGCTTGGCTGAATGACCTATTGAAGACTTTGCTGGTAGAAGCATCCTGCTGATCGCCGTAACGCCACCATTTATTATCTCTGTTTTGGCTTGTCTTCTATCGATCTATTAAGCATGTTCTATCTTCTTCAGTATTATGCCCTAATCTAAAATGGCATAGAACATAGGCATAAATTAACATGGTATCGGAGCCGAAGGGAAGATAATGCCCATTTTGTGTTAAAGGACTTGGTAAAGTAAAATTTCTCCTGTGCTGCTACCTCGGCAAGAAGAACGAGCTCTGTTTGGGTTTATTGACTGCCGTAATAAAGGTCGAGCTTGCAAATTGCCCTTGAGGGCCAATCGCTGCTCTGTTTGGGCACCATTTTTGGAGGACAGCGTGGACAAAAAAATTTTTACCGGCAACAGTGTATTGTTAAAAGACACCAACTAGGAAGGGGGTCTTATTTTCACGCGGTCAAAGCCATCAAGACTCCTAGCCACATACTGTTTTGGAGGTCGGTTGCTACAGGAGTGTTGTTGTGCTAGGCCACGGGCCATAGCTCTACAGCTCGGCTTGCGTAGAGTGGTCAAGGGCTGGCATATGCCCTAAGGCAGTGGCGTAGCAAGGGACGAGCTCTTGAAGGGTGTGTCGCAGCCCTATAAGGGCCTGTTTTGAGACACGCAACCCACCATTTTTTTTTTTACGAAACCTACTAGCAAACCTGTTGGTAAAGACAGGCATGGGATTTGCCGTCATAGGCGGAATTATAGGAAACCGTTGACAGGGTGGCCTCACCAGATTTTGGATGTCGTGTACATTGAAAATTCGGGCAGATTGGACGAGTTTCAATCTGCAGGCGGACGAGACATCGTGATAGCGGAGGGTCGAATTTATGAACCTGCGAAACCAAATTTAACCCAAAGCACAAAGAGTCGTCTAAGTCTGTTAAGCCGTCGCCTCTGAATTTCGAGCTCGAAACAACTCGGACAAGGGACGCCAAAGAGCGTAATGTCTTGCATGCCCTCTACGCGAATTGTGGACATGGCGCTGGTTGAAATTATCATGATGGAACCCGCAGCAGAGTTGATTGCAAATCAAAAAGGCAGGCCAACAACTTTGAGATCAGAAGCCTCGCCTATTGGGTCGGTATTCCACGGTGGTTGACGTCGAGGAATCATCGCACCGCGAATGACTATTACAAGTGTCGAAGTTATAAAGATTTTGAATGGCCAGAATATGCACAAAATGGAATGTATGGAGCAATGTGAACCATACCGTAATTTCGTTTTTCTTTTGGCGTCAGTTCCTGTAATTACATTCGGTAAACAAGTTCTTAAAAATTATAACGATGGCGGAACTAGCTTCAGGCATGGGCGAGGAGGAGTGCAATGGCAGAATGTTATCGCCCGTCTACGGTCTCTGTAGCATGTGCAGAATGTTATCGCCCGTCTACGGTCTCTGTAGCATGTGGAAAAATCTACACGGTCGTGTCGTAGATTGGGCCAGAAGAATGTCTGAAAATTTGACTTTCCGACATGGTCACGACATTTCAATAATGAATGGTTAGTCTTTCAATTGACTCCCTGGAAACGTAAAACTCTTGAAGCGATTCACCTTTGAAGTAACAGCTTAAAGGGCCATGTCAAGAGAAGCAGAAATCTGTTTTTTTTCTCAGAATTTGCCGAAGACATAAGTGTAGTCACTCATATACTCATTCCTGTGATAATACATTTAAACTGAAATTCTTCATTCCTGTGATAATACATTTAAGCCGACCTGTGAAATTCTTCAGCTTGGCTTGTGCTAAAGTTCTTGGTTCGAATCATACATTCACTTGTGGCCTCAGTTTAATTCAGGATAAAAGGTCATCAACGTTGGCCCTTCCCCATATCATTATTTGGGAGCTGTTGATCCTCTTTTCAGACCTACTGTATCATCATTAAAAGAAGACGACCTAAAGATGTCTGTGAACAGATTTTTTTTCTCTCTCATACAAAGAATCTTGTTTGACTTACAAAATAGGTCAAAGGTCTGCAAGAATCAAAATCCTGTGTTGAAATTTGGTACCGGAGGACAGGTGGTTCCCTAAGGCTTTGATCTTTGGCCTAGGGAAAAGTGTCCAAAAGAATTTAATTTTTCTCCTAAAGTAACTTTATAATTTTTATAAAATTAAATCTAATTTAAAAGTGACTTAAGTGATAAAGTTACTAAAGTGACTTTATAAAGTTATAAAGTCAAATCTAATTTTAAAGTGACTTTAAGTGATAAAGTTACTAAAGTTAAAGTGACTTTAAATAAAGTCAATATAAAATTAGAAAAGAAAAAGTGACTTTGGAAATAAAAGACTAAGTGGGTCTTTATTAAAGTGGGGTGAATTAAAAAATGAAAAGTGAGATTTAAATGAGCATTTAATCTCAGCCCTAGATCTCAATCTATCTCAGCCATTGGATTTAGGGATTCCCCAAAAGTCACTTAGGGTTAGGTTAAAGGAAGAAAAGGAGGAAAAGGTCATTCACTTTTTCATGAGCAGATTGAGAGAGCAGGAGAAGGAGAGCAAGGGAGATTTCTGAGCAGAGAGGAGAAAGAGAGCAGCTGATAGAAACTTCAGCAAAGTCCGTACAGCAGCAAGGAGGCACAGATTCCAAGGCAGAAATCCGTACAGCAAGTGTTGGGCACATTTTTCGAGGGAGAGAGGCACAGTTTTCAAGGAGAACCGTACAGCAGCTTCAGCATTTACTTCTGGGCAGATTCTGGGCACAGAAATCGAGGAGAGAGACTGCTGCTTGGTGGTACAGATTTCTGGAAATCCGTACAGCAGCCGTACAGTCAGTTTCGGCACAGATTTCGAGGCAAAGGAGCGCAGATTTTGAGGAGAAGCAGTAGCTGAGTTTTCCGTACAGTCCGTACAGCAGTACGGCCGTACAGCTGGGCACAAAATCGAGAAGCTCATTCAGCATTTAATGCTGTCATAAATGCTGTAAAATTTCTGTTTTGGGTTTTTCCTGTTTTGCACGTTTTCCAAGGCGGAGTGAATGCACGGAAATCGAGATAAGTACTGTTGTTTAGTTGCTGAAATTTTTGCTGTAATTTCTACCTCTCTGTAAAAGCATTTTTTCAGAAATAAGAAGGAGCTCTCAAGACTGGTTTTCCCCAAGAGTTGTAGGGGGTTTTTCCAGGGTCAAGTTGACCAAAAATCTCAGTGTTCAAATGTGTTGAATGACTGTTTCAGCTTGTTGTGTGTTTTGTTTTATTTTTGTAGTTTCAGCATTTTGTAAAAGTTTTCCAGAATTTGTGTTTCAGCAAAGTAATTTGTGTTTCAGCAAAGTAACTTGTGTTTCAGCAAAGTGATTTCTGTTTCAGCAAAGTGATTGTTGTTTCAGCAAATAAAAATTATTTTTTCTGAGTGTTGAATGTAAGGATATGGGAAAGGGCATTTAACCAAAAAGGAGAAATAAGTGATACTGAAACCGGGGTTGGGAAAAACAGGAAATTTCTACATGGTATCGGAGCTTGAGTGCTGAAGGGCAGTTTGGGACAGCAAGGAAGAAAATTACAGCTTGCTGATTTTTCACTCGGAAAATTCCAGCAAGCTGATTTTTCACAAACAACAGATTTTTACCTTTACTACAGCAGTGTTATTTTTCAGTTTTAGGACAGCAGGATGTCATTGGGACTGAGGGTGGAGGATAGGTTGGATGGGCATTCCAACTACAGCATTTGGAAGGAGAGAATACAGAGTATCTTTGAGGAGGCAGAAGTCTGGGACATTATGGTACATACCACACAGAACCCTGTGAATGTGCCTACTGATGCTACTCAGTTGGCAGCATATAATAAAAAGAACAACAAGGGTAAGAGGCTGATTCTAGACGGAATCAAAGACCATTGCATTCCTCATGTGAGAGGGAAGAGAAATGTTCATGAGATGTGGACAGCATTGTCCAATCTCTACCAGAGTACCAATGAGAACCGGAAAATGGTCCTGAAGGAGAAGATGAAGACCATTAAGATGGGCAATGATAGTGCAGCTGGATATCTCACAAAGATTACTAATGTGAAAGATGAGTTGGCAGCGATTGGAGAGGCCATTCCACCCACTGAGTTGGTGCGGATTGCAGTGAATGGCCTCCCCGTTCATGGATGAACTTTGCTGATGGGGTTTGTGCACGTGAGACCCTTCCCACATGGGAGAGGTTTTGGGATGATTGCATTCAGACAGAGATCAGGAAAGGTCGGCTTGGGGCAGCCAAGCCAGTTGAGCAGGATGAGGATGTAGCACTGTTGGCAGGACGCAAGAAAGGCAAAGGGAAGAAGCAGGCTTCCACAAGCAATGATGAGACATAAACAAAATGAGTAAACGAGGATAACTCACGAAGGACTATTCCAAAGTGAAGTGTTGGAATTGTCGAGAAGATGGAGACACTATGCGGTTGTGTGTCGGAGAAGAAGAAGAAGAAGGGGAAGAACCAGAGCATGGCAGCTTCAGCAGAGGTTGAGGACTTTGCAGATCGCTTTGACCGGGAGTTTGGGTTCTTTGCGTGTGAGTCTTCTAGTGCAGGATTATCTGCCATAGAGGTTCAGAGGGAGCATGCATTTCCCTCGATTAGCGGAGCATCTTCGGGTATCTGGTATGTGGACGGTGGGGCTTCACGTCACATGACAGGAGTCCGTGAGTACTTCTCAGAGCTTTCAGAGAGTGGCACTGATGTAGAGGTAGTACTCGGTGATGACAGAGTTGTTAGAGCAGTCGGTGTGGGAACATTGACATTTCAGAGGGAGTCCAAACCTCCCTTGAAGGTGTCAGATGTTCTTTATGTGCCAGGGATGAGGAAGAACCTCATATCCGTCTCAGCTTTGGAGGACAGAGGATATGAGATACTATTCAGGGGAGGACAGGTGTTGATGTATCCCAGGGGCACTCTAGCTGATTCAGCTAGAGTGATAGGTGTACGCCATGCAAAAGTGTACAAGTTTGCATTTCAGTCTTTTTTGGCATTGAGCAGTAGTACCGACAGCAGAGCTAGCAGTTCTGAGCAGTGTGAGATTTGGCACCGCAGGATAGGGCACATGCATCATGGAGCCTTGAGGACCTTGCGGGAGATCACTACAGGTGTGCCAGAGTTCAGTACTGATCACTTTGATACTTGCAGAGGATGTGCGATGGGCAAGTTTGCCAAATCCCCTTTTCCCAGCAGTGACAGCAGAGCGACTGGGATACCTGATTTGATTCATTCCGATGTGAGCGGTTGGATGTCTCATGTTTCCTTGAGTGGATATGAGTACTATGTGTTATTCATTGATGATCACTCCAGGAGGACCTGGATTTATTTCTTGAAGACCAAGAGTGAGGTCTTCAAGCGGTTTCAGGAGTTCAGAGCTCTTGTGGAGACACAGATAGGTCAGAAGATCAAGTCCCTGAGGTCGGACAATGGAGGAGAGTACACCCTTGGAGAGTTTGTTGACTATTGTGCGAAGGCAGGCATTAGGAGGGAGTTCATTGTTCCTTACAACCCCCAGCAGAACGGGGTTGCAGAGAGGAAGAACAGATCCATCGGAGGGGCTGCCAAAGCCATGTTACATGATCAGGGGTTGCCATTGTTTTTGTGGGCAGAGGCCTGCAACACAGCTGTTTACTTGCAGAACAGGAGTCCGCATCGTGCCTTGGGGCACATGACTCCGGAGGAGGCTTTTTCTGGGAAGAAGCCCGATATGGGTCATCTTCGTATCTTTGGGTGCATGACATACTCCTACATACCCAAGGAGAAGAGGACCAAACTAGAGCCCACCGCAGAGAAGGGTATCTTTGTGGGCTACAGTGAGACCTCCAAGGCCTTTCGGATTTACATTCCTGCACAGAGGAAAGTTGTTGTCAGGCGGGATGTGAAGTTCGGGGAGGACAGGGCCTTTAGGAGGTCACGGGAGTTAGAGTATCTGGATCAGCCAGACCCTCAGCAGCAGTTGAGTCAGTCGCAGGGATCCAGTGGGCAGGGATCAGGAGGATCCGGAGGTACATCTATGACGATGTCAGGTCCGTCAGTGGGAGTGGCTCGCAGAGTCAGAGGGGTGGAGCTATGGGCAGCACGCAGAGCAGTCCACAGAGCAGTTCACTGGGGAGTCCACTGATGGACAGTTCACACGGTACCTCAGCATCTACAGGTTCAGGTGCAGGCAGGAGGACAGCAGACAGAGAGTCAGGAGTTCAGGCTCCTGATGTTGAGGAGGAGGAGTTTTATTCTCCGGCGGGAGAAGTGCACTCAGGGAAGAGGAAGCCCAAGTGGCTTCAGGACACCTTGAGAGATGCCACATCTGTTGCTGAGCCTAAGAGGCTGGTCAGAGAGAGCAGACCACCTGAGAGGTTTTGTAGCTATATGGCAATGGCTACCGACATCCTTGACTCTGAGCCTTCTAGCTATGAGGAGGCAGCTAGCCAGCAGGTCTGGAGAGAGGCCATGCAGGAGGAGTATTCTTCTATCATGAAGAATGATGTTTGGGAGGTGGTGCCGAGGCCTGAGGGCAAATCCGTGGTTACTTCGAGATGGCTTTACAAGGTAAAGCATGCTGCAGATGGCAGCATTGAGAAATTCAAAGCGAGGTTTGTGGCTAGAGGGTTCTCCCAGGTAGAGGGAGTTGATTATGAGGAGACCTTCGCTCCCGTGGCTCGATATACTTCGATCCGCTCCATTATATCGATAACAGCAGAGATGGGTTGGAAGATCCACCAGATGGATGTGAACACTGCATTTCTCAATGGCTTCATACAGGAGGAGGTGTACATTGAGCAGCCACAGGGCTTTGAGGTGCATGGGAAGGAGTCCCATGTGTGCAGACTGAAGAAGGCCCTTTATGGCCTGAAGCAAGCTCCCAGAGCTTGGTACTCCAGGATAGATGCTTACTTGCAGAAGATGGGTTTCACAAAGAGTGAGGCAGATCCGAACCTTTACTATATTGTGATAGGTGAGGAGCCTCTCATTCTGGTGCTGTATGTGGATGACTTGGTCATTACAGGTGCAGAGAGACTCATAGAGCACTACAAGAGAGATCTTGCGGCGGAGTTTGAGATGAAGGACATCGGCTTGATGCATTACTTTTTGGGTTTGGAGGTGTGGCAGGAGGAGGGGCATTTCTTCCTGGGACAGGGGAAGTATATTGTGGACATCCTTGGGAGATTCCACATGGAGGATTGTAGACCCATGTCGACACCGATGATCACCAACTGGAAGAAGCTTCATGCTTCGGATTCCGAGTTGGTGGATCCCACATTGTACAGACAGCTGATTGGTTCCTTGATGTATTTGGTCAACACTAGACCGGATATTTGTTTTGCAGTCAACATGATGAGTCAGTTTATGTGTGAGCCTAGGAAGGTTCACTGGGTGGCTGCAAAACACATTTTGCGATACTTGCAGGGGACAGTGGATTATGGTCTGGACTACAGGCAGGGGGATGGAGTGAGATTGGCAAGTTACACTGATTCTGATTGGGCAGGTTGTGCTTCTGATAGGAAGAGCACTTCGGGGTGATGTTTTGGGTTGGAGTTGACGGTGGTGTCATGGTTCGGCCAGGCAATGATCAGTAGCATTGAGTTCGGCGGAGACGAAGTATATGGCGGCCCGGTCTAGCTAGTTGTGAGGCCATCTGGCTTCGCAAGATGTTGTTTGGCTTATTTGGTCAGTCGTTGAGACCTTCAGTGATTTACTGTGATAGTCAAAGTTGCATTAAACTCACGGAGAATCCAGTATTTCATGACAGGTCAAAGCATATCAGGATCAAATATCATTTCATCATAGACTATGTTCAGAAGGGAGCTGTGAAGCTTGAGTATATTCCCACTGATGAGCAGGTTGCAGATATTATTACCAAAGCCTTACCACAGGGCAAGCATGTCTACTTCAGAGACAAGATGGGTGTGGTGAAGAACACCTTCCTCCGTAAGAAGGAGTGTTGAAATTTGGTTACCGGAGGACAAGTGGTTCCCTAAGGCTTTGATCTTTGGCCTAGGGAAAAGTGTCCATAAGAATTTAATTTTTCTCCTAAAGTGACTTTACAAAGTTATAAAGTCATATCTAATTTAAAAGTGACTTTAAGTGATAAAGTTACTAAAGTGACTTTATAAAGTTATAAAAGTCAAATCTAATTTTAAAGTGACTTTAAGTGATAAAGTTACTAAAGTTAAGTGACTTTAAATAAAGTCAATATAAAATTAGAAAGGAAAAAATGAAACTTTGAAATAAAAGACTAAGTGGGTCTTTATTAAAATGGAGTGAATTAAAATGAAAAGTGAGATTTAAATGAGCATTTAATCTCGACCTAGATCTCAATCTAGTTCAACCATTGGATTTAGGGATTCCCCAAAAGTCACTTAAGGTTAGCTTAAAGGAGGAAAAGGAAGAAAAAGGTCATTCATTCTTTCATGAGAAGATTGAGAGAGAAAGAGAAGGAGAGCAAGGGAGATTTCGGGGTTTCAGTGACTCCGAGAGAACGGTGATAGAGAAAATTAAACAAGAAATCAAATCTGACGACAAGGAAACCTGATTCCAAGGCGAAGAAAATCCACGTACGGCAAGTGTTGGGCACATTTTCGGGGAGAGAGGCACGATTTTCAAGGAAGCCGTACGGCGGCTTGACATTTAGTGCAGAGGCGGTCGGGCACGAAATCGAGGAAGGCTGCGCGGTGAGTCTGATTTATCGGAAATCCACGTCTGTGTGCGTATAGTGGTTCCGACCTGATTTGTGAGGCAGGCAGATTTTGGGAAAACGGTGAGTTTTCAAGTGCAGTCCCACGTCTGACGATGCAGCCCGTACTACTGGGCACAAAAATCGAGAAGCTCACTCAGCATTTAATGCTATTATAAAAGCTATAAAATTTTTGTTTTGGGTTTTTACTGTTTTGCACGTTTTCCAAGGCGGAGTGAATGCACGGAAATCGAGATAAGTACAGTTGTTTAGTTCTTTGGAATTTTTCTTGTAATTTACGCCTTGTTACAAAGTATTTTCAGAAATAAGAAGGAGCTCTCAAGACTGGTTTTCCCCAAGAGTTGTAGGGGGTTTTTCCAGGGTCAAGTTGACCAAAAATCTGAGTGTTCAAATGTGTTGAATGACTGTTTCAGCTTGCTGTGTGTTTTGTTTTATTTCCGTAGTTTCAACATTCTGTAAAAGTTTTCCAGAATTTGTGTTTCAGCGAAGTAATTTGTGTTTCAGCAAAGTGATTTCTGTTTCAGCAAAGTGATTGCTGTTTCAGCAAATAAAAATTATTTTTTCTGAGTGTTGAATGTAAGGATATGGGAAAGGGCATTTAACCAAAAGGAGAAATAAGTGATACTGAAACCGGGGTTGGGAAAAACAGGAAATTTTCTACATCCTGAAGGCAGAAGAAAGATTGTCCTATCTCAGAAATCTGAATAAGGCAGGTGTGATTCAGATCTGTACATTAACATGACACATGTAACATTTTATTGATGACTTGAGATTTATCCTGCTGGATGACTGGGGCTGAATCAGCGATGAGAAGGATTGGCCTGTATCCTTATGGAACTCTGATGAGTAGAAGTATGAGTATGTTATATCTGCATAAGAGAAAGGTTTCACATAAGGTATGGAGTCTGGATTGGCATGAAGAATGGAATATTCTGTGTTCTTTGAAAATTTGTATAGCTGGTTTCTAGACCTGTGCAATTGAAGAGACAAATCGCAAAACTGAGATCTGAAGTCTTAGATCTGTCAACTGTAGTTGGGCAGATCTGAAATTAAGAAGCAGTGCTGGACAAGATGCCAGATGTAATAGATGAAGCTCTCAAGTGAAGAATTATGAGAGAAGGAATCATGTTTGCATTCCTAGTTCTGTGGGTTGCAGTAAAGAGGGCTGGTTGAGGAAGCTACAGCAAACCCCTTAGAATAACAGGACTTCTAACACAAGCTAGGGCTTGTTGGTATATTCTCCCTGTTGGACAATGACATAGATAGTCACCTATGTAGCAATTAGCATGTGACAGTTGCAGTCTCATTCTGAAGCATAATGGTAAAATATGTTTCGACAGCGTTCAGACATTGTTGGAATCTTGAACCATGATCAACAAAGCCTGTTAGATTGCTTTGACCGTGGAAAATTAAGTTCCAAGTTGGTATCTGGGATGCCCTCATTTGACATAAATGTCTTCTCTTAAAAGAGAAGTTGGCATTAAGAGGGAGAATATATTTGTATATGCTCCTGAGCGGATACCTTTGTTCAACGAAAGAAGATCCTCATGGCTCAGGGACATATGGCTTCAGAGGGGGAAATTCCGAAGGAAAACCAAGAAGCCATATAAATACCAAGGTATCTAGCAACCATGAGTACTATTGAAGCTTGGATCCTTTTAGGAAGTCGTAAAGCATCAAGTCTGGTAGGATGCTATTCACGAAGAGTATGAGTCCATTATGGAGAATGATGTCTGGGATGTGGTTCCAAGACCATAGGACAAAACAGTTGTCACCTCAAAATGGCTCTACAAGATCAAGCATGGATCTGATGGAAGTGCTGAAAAGTTCAAGGCAAGATTCGTTGCCCATGGCTTCTCTCAAAAGGAAGGCATAGATTATGATGACATATTTGCACCTGTGGCCCGATACACCACCATTCAATCTATTATCGCCGTTGCTGCTACACAAGGATGGAGTCTTCATCAGATGATGTGAAGACCGCATTTCTGCATGATGCGATAAAAGAAGAGGTGTATGTTGAGCAACCTCTGGGGTTCGAAGTCCAGGTTAGGGAAACCCATGTCTGCAGGTTGAAGAAAGCTCTCTATGGGCTGAAGCAAGTACCCAGAGCTTGGTACGAAAGGATAAATAGCTACCTAATGAAGCTGGGCTTCACTCGTAGTAATGTTGATCCGAATCTTTACTTCAAGGATGATAGAAAGAAGCCTCTCATTCTGGTGTTGTATGAGGACAACCTCTTCCTGACAGGTGCTGACCCTCTCATTCATCAGTGCAAGAGGGAGCTCGCTGCTGAGTTCGAGATGAAGGACCTAGGACGAATGTCTAGGCCTGAAGGTCTAGCAGAGACCTGGCGAGATTTTCCTTTCTCAAGGAAAATACATTATGAAGTTTCTGGTATGATGGACTGTAAGTCCATGGAACTCAACTTTAAGAAGTTGAGTAGCAACGTTGCTGGGCCCGTCCTACTGAGTATCGTCAACTCATAGGGACCCTAATGTTCTTAGTGAACACCTGTTCAGACATATGTTGTGCAGTGAACACTTTGAGTCAACACATGGTTGATCATAACATTCACTGGGCTGGTGCCAAGAAACTCTTGAGATATCTCTGAGGCACGATAGACCATGGGCTGAGATACACTGCCAGGAGTATGACACTCCATGGATATACTGATGCCGATTGGGCTGGCAGTGTGGTGGATCGCAAGAGCACATCTGGATGCTACTTCACATGTAGATCTGCTTCGGGCAGGAATCTAAAGTCGGTAGCCTTGAGCACCGCTGAGGCCGAATACATTGTAACATGTATGGCATGTTGTGAAGTCACTTGGTTGCGAAAGCTCTTCTGTGAGTTGTTCGAGCATGTGCTAGATGCCACTATTATCCTTTGTGATAACCAGAGGGGGATTCATTTGTCATAGAATCACGGGTTCCACGATTGATCCAAGCATGTTGATGGCTGGTACCACTTTATCTGGGATATGGTACAGCGAGGCGCCGTAAGGCTCGATCATATAGGAACTGATGAGCAGGTCGCAGATATTCTCACAATGCCCTTGGGGAAGGTCATGTTCATAACCTTCCGTGAGAATCTTGGTATCGTGGAACGACCCTATTCTTAGGGTCCTGTTGGACGATGAGCTCTGGGAGCTCTGGGGGGCTTTGGGGACAGCTTCTCGGAGCTATGAGCAACCACAAGGCTAGGCTTTCCGAACCTTGTTGGTGTGCTTGGACCCCACCGTTATGATTATTGAGTTGGTTTACCTCTCATTATCTATGCCCCGTATGCATCCTACCCATTGAGTTCAGGGGTCATGGGAAGTACCTCTCATTTGGCCAATGAGATGGGAAAGGCTAGAGACTAGTAGCAAAGACTGATGGACGCATCAGAAATTGCCGTACTCTCTATCTAGGATGGCACGGTCCAACCACTTGATCTGGGATCGAGTATAGTGAGGTTTCAGACCTCCGCCTAACTTCGGGTCAGATGAACCAACTTCGGATTGGTTGGAGACTCTTTGTGAGTCCGATAGAGGTTTTGACCTCTGGGCTGAATCTGTCAGCCGAGAATGATGTCTTTGTGACTGACCCACTTCTGTTCTGAAATAAAGAGGCCAGCAAAGCAAGTTACGGCGGGATGACGCACGATGTTTGGATTGCACTTGTGGACGGAGTTCTCCCTAGTTGAGAGGGAGCGTTAAAATTGGACAACTAGGTCCAAACTCCGAGTTGTGCTGCTCAGATGACGATCCCAATATTCTTATTGGATTCCTCTTTCGGAGAGGTGTAAGATTGATCTGAAGATCATCTCGATCGCATGAGCAGAACATGTACTTTGAATTTATTCCACTTATGTGCTAGGTCGGCCTGGAATAAAATATAGACTTAAATGTCTTAAAGGACGTGTCACACACCCCCAAAGAATCCTATATATTGGAGAGACTTAGAATTCATTTGACACACATTGTTGTGTAGGAATTCTCTCTCTCTGGATAGCGTTGGAGCTGTGATATATATATGGACTATTCTTTGTTTGGGTTGTTCTGGGTTATGTGTGACACGCTTGGCTGAATGACCTATTGAAGACTTTGCTGGTAGAAGCATCCTGTTGATCGCCATAACGCCACCATTTATTATCTCTGTTTTGGCTTGTCTTCTATCGATCTATTAAGCATGTTCTATCTTCTTCAGTATTATGCCCTAATCTGAAATGGCATAGAACATAGGCATAAATTAACAGGAAAGCATTGATGTGAAGATTGATGAAGGCCTTCCAGAAAAAGGAATTGAAGATCATGAAGTTGAGCCTTTCTTTGAACAAAGTGAAGAAGAAGAACCTGAAAAAGAAGAGGAGAATGAAGAACCTCAAAATGAATCTTCACAAACTCCCTCCAAGATCAAGTTTGTTCAAAGATATCATCCAGAAGAACAGGTCATCGGAAATATAGATGAAGGAATCCAAACTCGAAGAAGGATGATAAGCACCACTAGAAAAGATGATGTCGCTCTATTATCTTTAATAGAACCTGAAAATGTTTCTCAAGCAAGCAAAGATCCTTATTTTTAGAAAAGAGGAATAACCTGTTTCTGAGTTTTTAACCCAACTTTTCGGACTTCCTATGTGAGTCCATCATCAGGGGTAGGCGTCAAACGATCTTTGAAATGTTGAGAGAAATAGAGCAAAAGAATGGAGGTATAAATAGTGACTTAAAAGGAGGTTTATATAGGTCGGTTTGAATGAAGATTTCAGTTTAATCCAAATTTTAATTTAATTAAATTATAAATTAAGAGAAATTATGTAATTTATTTTATAGAAATATGTCAATGTTAAATTAATATATCTAGTTAATAAATTCTTAACTAATTTTAATTTGTTTATTATAATATAATTTAATTAAACAAATTTAAATCATTAAATAATTTACTATTTTTATTTTTATTTTTATTTTTATTTTTTATTTATTTTTATTATTTATTTTTTTATTTTTTATTTTTTATTTTTTATTTTGGTTATAATTTATTTTACTTTTGTTTTAAATAATACAAATCATCAAATAGTCTATTCTTTAGTTTTAACTTCTTTATTTCTAGTTTATTTATTTATTTTATTCTATTATATTTTATTCTTTTTATTTTTATTTTTATTTTTTTTGAAAATTTGTTGTATTTATTTATTTATTTATGTATTTTAATTTCATTTTTATTAACTAATATATATATTTATTTTAATTTTAATTTTTTATTTATTTATTTATTTATTTAACTATACAATGTTACTAGATTTCATGTTTTTGGTGTATTAAGGGTTTCCAGGTGTCACTAATCATAAGACCATCATCCCGGTTTATGTTGTTTTTTCTTTTTGCAATTTCTATGGCTTCTTTGATTTTCCTCTTTAGGTAATGGTCCTCTTTAGAGACAAGTTTGGCATCCTCCATTTTTATGTAATGTGAGGATGAGGAAGCATGCTCTGCGAAGGCGGATTTCGCTGTTCTGTTTCGGGATAAGTCTACAGCATGTTCTTTTAGTCTAATATTAAGGGATCTACCTGTTTCACCAATGTATTCTTTGCCACAAGAGCAAGGTATAGTGTAAAGATCCTTATTGGATAAAGGCCATGGAAGAAGAAATGTCTCAAATCGAAAAAAATGAGACTTGGGAACTGGTACCTCGCCCAAAAGATAAAAATATAATTGGAACAAAATGGGTATTCAAAAACAAGATGAATGAAGATGGACAAATCATCAGAAATAAAGCCGGACTTGTCTGCAAAGGATACTCACAAATTGAAGGAATTGACTTCGAAGAAACCTTTGCACCAGTAGTTCAAATGGAAGCCATAAGAATGTTTTTAGCATTTACTTGCTCAAAAAGATTCAAGGTTTATCAAATGGATGTAAAATCAGCATTCCTGAAGGAGATCTCAAGGAGGAAGTTTACTTGGAGCAACCAAAAGGATTTGATCTTGCTGAAGGAAAAGACCTTGTATGCAAATTA
Organism: Pinus albicaulis; assembly: GCA_034641835.2. Classification (NCBI taxonomy): domain Eukaryota; kingdom Viridiplantae; phylum Streptophyta; class Pinopsida; order Pinales; family Pinaceae; genus Pinus; species Pinus albicaulis. The sequence goes on along the minus strand of CM076575.1, from coordinate 196,187,777 downwards.
AAAAAGGCCTTCTATGGATTAAAACAAGCCCCTAGAGCATGGTATGCAAAGTTGGATCACTATCTGCAACAAGAAGGTTTCAAAAAGGGAGTGGCAGGTAGCAATCTCTCCATGAAGATAAACAAGGAAAAACTTCTGATCACTCTTGTTTACGTCGATGATCTAGTCTTTGCTAGCAATGATGAAGAAATGAGCCATGAATTTGCTCTAAATATGTCCAAAAAATTCGAGATGTCAATGATTGGTGAGTTGTCTTTCTTGGGCTACAAATATCTCAAACCCCTGCAGGCATGTTTATATCTCAAGCAAAATATCTTAAAGACATGCTCAAAAGATATGGGATGGAAGATTGTGCACCTATGAGCACACCGATGACCACAGATTGTAAATTAAGCAAAGATGATGATACCCCTCTTATAGATGCAACTCTTTACAGGTCAATAATTGGAGCTCTCCTATACTTAACTGCTACAAGACCAGATATTATGCAAGCAATAGGAATGGTAGCAAGATTTCAGTCAAGTCCTAAACAATCCCATCTAGCATTTGTGAAGAGAATTCTCAGATATTTGAAAGGAATGATTGATCTCGGTCTTTGGTATCGTAAGAGTTCAACTTTTATTGTGACAGCTTACTCTGATGCTGATTGGACTGGAAGCGTGGATGATCAAAAAAATACCAGTGGAAATGCATTCTTTATGGGAGATTGTCTTGTATCTTGGCTCAGCAAAAAGCAATCATATATATCCCTTTCTTCGGCCGAAGCCGAATATATAGCTGCTGCTGATTGTTGTACACAAATTCTATGGATGAAGGAAGCTTTGAAGGACGTCAACATAGAAACTAAGCAACCAATTATTATTTTTTGTGACAATACCAGCGCCATCAATCTTTCAAAGAATCTGGTGATGCACTCAAGGACCAAACATATTCCAATCAAATACCACTTTCTCCGTGAACAAGTTGTTGAACACAATATCAGGTTGGAATACGTCATACAAAAGAGCAAATTGTGGATATCTTTACAAAACCCCTTCCACGAGAAGCATTTGAGTGTCTTCGCCAAAAGATGGGGGTCATTGCTCTTGCATCACATTAAATCAAGCAGCATGTCAAGGGTGCAGTATGACAGGGGGAGCAACATGACAAGGGAAGCAGCTCAATAGGAGGAATACTTAGGCACCCCATTTTCCATTGATGTCAAAGGGGGAGAAAATGTTGGAATATTTCCATCAATGACAAAGGGGGAGATTGATGGTCAATAATTGTCAGATGAATTGTCATTGATGAAAATATACTTGAGGAGCTCTCCAAATAAAGGCTACTCTACCACACCACTTTCATGATGGATCCTTATGACAAAGTCACACTGTCCATCATCTTCTGCACTAAATATTTTAAGGACAGTCACAATAAAAATGGGTTTTTCACCATCTCAGAGACATCCCTTCATTATGAACCTTATACCATCTGAAAGAGGATTGTTTCCTCTTTCCAAAGAACCCTCACACGCCTTCAAACTCCATGTGGTGAGAGAGAAATCAAAATTTTAAGTTGAAATGCAATTATTAAGTATTGGAGCCGACATGTTCTTGGCCTCTTATGTCGGCCTGCCTATAGAAGTGGTGGTTTTTCATATTAGCCGTAATACCTCTATATATAAGAGCTCAGTACTCATTCTTCAAAACACAACTCGGTACTCATTCTTAAAAACACAGCTCGGCTATACATACACAGATAATATATATTAGTCCACATCTCGTGAACAGGACTATTACAGTGACAAATAAAGAAAGATCACCGCACATCTGTAACTCTCAAACCTATATCAGTCTCGAACCTGTGGAATTATAGGGTATACAACAATCTCGGACGTGTGGAAGTGTGTGGTGTATATAACAGTCTCAGACCCTAATTACAGTATCTGCAAAGGCTCAGATCCTTGCAGTACATGTTGTGGTTTCAGGTTTGGGTGGTGATGCTTTGAGTTGTGGTAACGTCGAACTATAAGGTGCCATCTTCATTGAAGTATAGATTCTGAGGTGGATCTGTGACTATTCTAATTCGGTGGAGCTCAAATCTGTGGGCATCGGATTGGCTATTACTACAGTGCATGACATTTCAGTGATTGTGTGGCCTTTGAACTATGGAGCTATGACATTTCAGGACTATCGTGTATCTACTTCATATACTGCAGTGGTAAAGATCCATTGTTGGTGCAGTAGGGTGCTAGATTGATGGTGCAGAATTCAGACTAAGTACAGTAAACACCTTGAACAGTGAAGGACTTACAGTGAAGATACTTACACCTGAATAGTGAAGCAAGTTAATTCTGAAATTGAAGTCAACACACAGCAAAGTGATTGGGCAGTGGAGCATATTTGAAGTTGACTGGACAGTGAAGTCAGTGAAGAATTTTGGAAGAAATAATACAGTGATGAATATGTCAAGAACATTCAAGTAAGTACTATTCACATTCTCTATTAAACCAAGCAAAGAAGGATTGGTGTCCTTGGAGTAGGAGCTCCTAAACACAGGGTTGGTGCCTTGAGAAGATAGGGCCAAAGCCCTAGAGGTCGGAGCCTCATCAAAGTCCAAGTTGGTGCTTGGCAACAAGTTGGTGCTTGTTTCATTAAAAGGGTTGGTGCCCTCAATCATCTATTGTATACTATTATTAGAAAGAGGATTGAAATTCTTATTAATCCTTAATATTATCATTATACACCTCTCTGTCTGTAATTGTGTAGAATCTAACTGGCTATAATTAACAATTGAAAAGAAATATTGATTCACCCCTCTCTCAAATATTTCCAATAGTTAGAGGTAAGAGACTATGAAGCCTCCTACAAGCTCAAGGAAAACCTTTACAAATGAAACTTGAGGTCTTAGACTTATCCTTGATGAGAAATTTCTGCAATATAAAGACTCAATAGAAATCAGTTTTTTACAAGTGAAGAAGAGAGGCTAAACCTCCTCGATGCTCATGGCCAAGAGAGAGAAGAAGCCACAAAAAGAACTCGGCCTTCCTCAAGGAAGCTCCTTAACTGCCCACGACCAAAGGAAAAAGAGAGAGTCCTCATTTGACATTAGAGCTCAAAGGTCCTGCAACAATTTGTTAGTTGTTTCTTGAAGGTGAATCCCACAAGTTGCTACAAGAAAACAAGGTAGAAAAATAAGGCTACAAAAAACTAACCAAGAATTAGATAAAGAAAATAACAAAATATTGCACAATAATCTACAAAGGGTTAATCCAAAGAGGATGAGTAAACTCTCCTCTTTGTCTAGCCATGCTTAAGCTCTTTAAATAGCAAAATATGATCCAATGAAGCACAACAAAAAGTAAAATATTTTTAAATGATTGCATGCATAAAAACTTTGTCCAAACGAATCCCTGCAAAACACTTCTTCGTAATTAAACTATAAAAATCCAAATAACAAATGAGAGTTCCTTTGAGGGTGCTTCAAGAGTGGGTTGGTCTCCCAAAGACTTCCCCTCACGCTTCATCAAAAAATAATTATTCTACAATACTCAAGTCACACATTAGTTCATGTAGATTTAGATAAGCAAACAATGAATTGAAACTTCTAGAAATTTATTTGAAAATAAACTAAAACTTTCAATTTCTAGAGCCTACTTTCAAATCAAATGCTAATACAAGATAACTATGCACTAGCAAGTTCACAAGAATATATGGAAAATGAAATAACTTAAAGCATAAAAAAATTATACCAATAGCTCACAATGCACCATGCTTCAAAGGAATAACACCCATGAATGGACCCCCGAAGTCTTTTTATAGATATTCTTGAAAAGTGTACAAAGTAGCAGCATTTTTGCAAGCATAATAGCTAGTAAACAATGATTACAAATGAGAGTCCAAGGCTCAGTTATATAAGAGAATGGGAGATAATCTCAATGAAGAACCAAATGTCAAGTGGTGAGAGGGAGGAGATCACAAGGAAAATTCGAATTTGATAAGTGGAGCTCCAATGCCAATTGTAAAAATCAAATTCTGGCAAGTGGATATCATTTTCTCTTCCCTTATGTGGCAAATTCGAATTTTATGATGGAATGACAAGTATATATGGGTGACAACCCATGTGGAGATAATTTCCCACAAAAATCTCCACCAAATATTCTCCCAAATCCTCCTAAATGTGCATTAACTTCACAAATTTGAATTTCCAAGTAAGCGGCTCTCATTTAATGCCAGAAATTCAATTCTATTTTAGCACATGTTCTTTTCTTTCTTTAGGAGTCCACATAACCTTGGGACTTCAATTTAACTCCATAATTTTCCACCTCATTTCCACAACATTTAGCATGTGTGCATATTTATTTTTCTCCATTTATTTAATTTCTGGCTTAATTAATTGCCAGATTTCCCACTAAACCTAGGAAAAGTGGGTTTTGAGAGTTCAAAACAAATTTTTAACTCCTCAAAGTGTGTCATAGTAGAAAGCTGAGAGTGAGGTGTAATTTTGATTACTCATACCCCATACAACTTCTCTAGACAACACTTATTACAATTCAATTACAATTTTTATTGCAATTTTTGACCTACGAGAAATCTAAAATATTAAAAAATGCCAACCTAGACCTAACGAAATTCCACGAAATTTTTTTTGTGATCTAATATGGTAATATGCATTGACTCTAGACACTAGAACTCATCCAAGGACTCACCATCAAGCCGTACTCCGGCTTTGGGCTAAAATTGGAGGAAAAAATTCAATTAATTATTAAGTCCTAGTGGGGAGATGATAATTAACCAAGTGAAAAAAAACCTCCCAGAGTAATACTCACTTGTTGGCAAGGTTCCAAGCTACTTAGACCCGTTACAGACTCAATACTGACTCAAAACTCATCATTACTAGCATCACTTATTTCAATTCCCCATAGGTCGTGGAATCTGGGTACAAGAGAAAATGATGAAGTAGAAGTAGAGTTTAAAAACTCTGGTGATATGATGATATATGATGGTACAAGTGTCCTTTGGTTTATCCTTGGGCATGGAGTCTTCATATAATCATCAGGGGCCATTCCAATGGTCAACAGGTCCATCGTCTAAGCTCTTCTTGTCGAAGAGTTGCCCACATCTCTTCCCAGCTTGGAAGAGTTGCACTGCCCAAAATGCCTTGGACAAAGGTCTCCCTGTCTTCAGTGACTGCATTCAGGGCAGTCCTAACCATAAGCCAACATCTAGTGTAGCCCCTACGGAAGCTAGTTGATCTCGGATCCCTTGCAATCTAATGAGGAAGGGGTCGATCTCTTCTCCCTTCTGCATCTGAAATAATCTCAGCTAGTTCTCAAGCAACATCTTCCACTGAACGGAAGATCCCTGGTACATAGTGGTCAAGGCCTCCCACATTTCTCTTACTGTGTTATTCTCAGCAATGTGTGGGATCACATGATCATTGACTCCGTCCATCATCGTGCGTTTTGTTTTTTTCCTGAGCCTCCTCATACTTCTTGAGAGGATCAACATCAACCAAAACAACAATAGTGTTCAAGGCATGATCCTTGATGCAATGTTCATCCAAAACTGCCAGGATCCTGGCCTTCCATATGACAAAGTTGGATGCTCCATCACACCTGTCTTAATCCCTTAATCCATTCACGGTCATCTTTTCTCAACTAAGTGTCGAACAAGTCCCTTTCTCTCTCTTCCGTTGTTGCCCCAGCAAAACTCGGATCAGGATTTCTTGGCGCTAGAAACCCTTTAAGGAACAAGCTCCCTCTGAGATTAGATTTCCTTCACGAAAATCATTCTGCCAACAGATGTCGAAACACTCCTCTCTAATCTTGTTATGTTGCTGCTCAGCACTAGATCTAGACTTCTTGGCAATAAATATTCTGAGGAACTGCTTCCCTATACTTTGCTTCTGCCCCACTAGACATTGTTCTGCACCAACAGACACAATGCCCCACCAGCAACTCCAGAAGAAAATCAAACTGCACCTTCGGCCACGCCAACCGGAAAGATCTAGGCTCAAATACCTCTGTGCTATCCCAGCAACTGTTGCACAGCCTCCAACAGCTACAACATCACCCTAGCTGGCTGACACAGGCTCTGCGTGAGCCTCTCTGGTGACTGCGTCACCCTTCCTCTGCCTCTTTCTGGTTCAGCGCTGTTACTTGGGATAGTTACCTTCCTGCAGCAAATTTCTGTTTGTCCTTTCACTGATGGCTTCAGCTCTACTTGATCTACAACAGCTTTGATACCATGTGAAAATTTCTAAATCTAAGTTACAAAAATCCTACTGTAGAGATCTGATTTACATTACCTACATGTTTTCATTTATTTAACAAGTTATTTTCTGAATTCTTCAGGAAAATATTAATGTAAATACGCTGCAGCCTACACAAATATACAGATCAAGTACTGAAAAATAAATGAGACAACCATACAAAGGACACTTATTTTTGGACAATTGTCCCCAAAAAAACCCAATGGGGGAAAATCGGTGCAGCAAATCTGAGGGTTTTTATTATTAAGCAGCAGCATTCTGAGTATAACAAAGGTGCCAAAATCCGGCTCACCCAAGAGAGAAAAATCCTCGGCAGACAGATAAAATAGTGAGTTTTACCTCGCACTGCAAGTCCCAACTGATCCGGATCAAAAACTGGTGAAACCCCAACTGCCTCTACACTACCTCTGCGCAGTAGATGCGTAGGCCTGCATGGGTCCGTCTGAGGACTGCATCACCCCTTCTCTGCGTTGATCTGCCTCTCAGAAAATCGAGTTTCAGCCCTCTCAACTCAGAAACCCCGATCTTCAGCAATTTCTGAACTGTCTCTCGGATGCTATGCGCTACCCCTACGTGGGCCTGCATCAGCCCCTCTTGGGACTGCATCACCTCTCCTGGTGGTTGTGTTGCGTCCTCTACATCTCTGTTGCAAATTGACCTTGCTCTGCTATGTACTCTTGGTCCTCCGACCAACAACTGCTTCTACCCCTCGCTGCAACTGAATCACTCAGACCTTATCTTCGTCCGAGCACTGCTCCGTCAGAAAAATTCGATCTCTAGATTCACTTTGTGTGTTCTCCAACTGACCCTCAAGCCTTCCTTTATACTTTTCCTATTGAGAAATAAACGGTCGTGATCTAATCCTTAATCAAAGGCTAAGATTAAATTAGACTTGATCATCGTCACTTAGAAGCTTCTCACCCACATGTTTAAATTAATTCACTTTAATTATTTAAATTCCCTAAGCTTTAACTTAGGCACCATTTAAAATAATTAATTATTTAAATAACTTTCACTCCGACTCTGGGTCTTGAAGATCTCATGTGTTCTAGCCCCTCCACAAAATCTCGGAGCTAGAGCACATCCGATGCTACCCAAAAATCAACATTTGTTAATTCTGTAGCATCGGATGTGTTCTAGCCATGAAATTTGGAGGCGAGGATAGAATACATGAGATCTCCAAAACCCATAAATCATTTCTGGAAATTCCACCTAGAGATGACTTAATTAGATTATTAACTTATTTTTTAATGTTTACTAAGTTTAAACTTAGGAAAACTAGTTAATTAATCAGAATTAATTAAGTCAAGGGTCGAATCCTCTAGAAACTCACATGGATCAACTTCAAGATTATCCTAGCTCTTGATTAAAATTTAATCTTGGTCGTTGTAGTCCCAACAGAGGATTATAAGAAGAAGTCGATGGCCACATGGAGAAGATACACCAGATACACCAGTAGTTCGATTTCCTTGGTAGATCGATTTCCGGAGACAAGCAGTAGTTGTCACAAAGCTAAAGATCGAAGCAGTGAGTGAGGGGCAAGGACAGTGAGGCTGGAGGAATATTTCTAGATCCAGCAAGTGCATTTGAAAAGAGGCAGAAGAGCCACAATGAGGCTGACGCGGGGACATCGCACTAGCCTCTAAAGGAAATTCAATTTGCAGATTCGAGAAGTCGTTTCAATGTTCCGGTGGCAGAAGAATTTTGCAGAGGTTGAGAGAAGTGTTTCCAGAGTCGGTGTCAAATAGAAGAAGCAACTCAGATTGAGATCCAGACCGTACAAATTAGAGCCTACGCAAAGCCCATGCAGAGGGTGAAGCAGGGCAATTCGTAGAGGGTTTCAAAGGCCAGTCTTCTGTGCAGGATTTGCCTGTGCGGTGAGGAAAATTCCTCAATAGATTTTTGCCAGTATTTTTCTCTATAGAATTGCCAGATTCAACATCAAGATTATTGCACTCGGAATTTCTCACTGTTGCTTAATATTAAAACCCTCAACTGCTGCACCAGTTTTCCCAAGTTGGGTTTTCCCGGGAACATTTGTCCAAAAATAAGGGTGTCATTTTTATGAGTGTTTGTTAATATTTTCTCAGATTCCAGCACCATTTTATTTCCACAGTTTTAATTGTGAAGGTTGCAATGTGTTTATTTCGATGTTGTCGTAGCAATAAACTGAATAATTAATTTATCAGTTAGAGGAAATAATACCAGTTGTTGCAATAGGATTTCAATTTTGGAATTTTCACATGGTATCAAAGCGTGAGTGATCAGCCGGGGAGCTCAGAAGCGGAGGAGAGGATTTCGTTCTTCAGAGCGAGCAGCAGGCCAAAATTCTCAGAGGTTGCGCAATACCCAGATGGGCAATTCAAATTGTTGGGGAAGGAGTTTGATCTTAAGTTGCGGCCTTGCAGAAAATTTGATTTTCTCGGAATAATGATTCCAGCGGTCAGAGGGAATAGCAACAACTCAGATTTTCGCTGAGAAGATTTCTGGTTGGACGTAGAGTGTTTTGCATCAGTTTGCAGTTGTAGACTCGCGTTGGGTGGAAGAGAAAAACACACATAGCAGAGAGAAGATTTCTCTCACAAAACTTTAAGTTTCAGAAGTTCGATTATCCATTACAGATTTGCAGTTGCTGTGAGAAAATTTTCTCTCTCCGGGAGGGAGTACGAGTACCAGATTCAGCAGTTGAGCAAAAGGAAAGAGGTGTTGAAAAGTGTAACTAGGTCGGTCTTCATGTTGACTATGTAATTATGAAAAGAATAAGTCAAAATAATAAAATGTATTTTTGTTTCATTTATTAAAAAGATGGACTTCTTCTTGATGTCCATTAGGTTTTGTGTCCTCTAGGTATAAATTGTAATTAAGTGTCATGTTCATCTAGCAAATATATGCCCCAAGACCTTGAAGAAGGACACCTAACTAGGCTAGAAGACTAGCTCACAACAGCCCTCAATCAACGATGAAAGACAAGCTATAGTTACAGTAAAGGATGCCACATTAATTGCTGAAGAAATCACACTTCATGTCGGCCTATTTACAGTGGACAAGTCAGCCTAATTCTCAGCTGAATGGTCGGCCTAATAGTTAGAACAGTCATGTATATATACCTGAACTTACGGATCATTTGAATACAAGTTTTCGGTGAATATTGAGATAGACTTGCGAATAGTTCAGAGAAAGAATTGCGGCAGTCTCTGTGGCAATACAGTGATGAATCTGCAGACTATTTGGAACAAGATTAACGGTCAGCATGGTGATGAATTGCGGACTATTTGGAATAAGGTTAACGGTCAGCACAGAGATAAATCTGCGGATTATCCTTAACAAGGTCAACGGTCAAAAACAGAGATAAATTTGCGGACATTTCTGAGGTGAATTGCGAACAAGAGAACAGAAGGAAGTGTTAAGGTTTTGGTGCAGATTTCTTACAGTAGCAAGCTCGGAGATCAAGGTATGTTATACAGAGACAGTTTGCGAATTATTTAGAGAAGCTTTTGTGCAGATTTATGAAGAGATTGTTCAGCGTGGGGTTTGGAGAATTTTAAGGATCAGTTTCTTGTTATATGACGGTGATGTTGTGCGGATCATTTTATACAGCACGTACGGATATCTAAGCTATCTTAGTCAAGGAAGAAAGACAGCTTTAAAAGGTAGGAGAAAGTGAGGAAGGTAAATCTGAGATTTACCTTCCTAACTACAGAACGGGGCAGATTGGTAACAAAGAAAAGAATCAAGTTTGAGGAAGCTATATCAAGGTCTTGAAAGCATATCTAGGTCAGGGGGTCTGAGTCATGGTCATGGTGCTTGTCATTTGAAGATCTATGAGAAGAATTATTTGTGGGTTTTCCTCTCCAAGAAGGAGAGGTTTTGCCCTAGCTCTCGGAGCCTAATTTTGTGTCTTGTGTATTTTCAATTTTGATAATTGACTTGATGAAAGACAAAATAAGACAACGAAGAGAAGACATAAGTAAAACAAGTAAACTCACAAGTAATTATCAAGAAGAGAATTTGTATTAAACACCAGTCCTTCAAATTCTCAACATGGTTTCAGAGCTAAGGTGCTCGAAAGGGGATAGAGACACTCAAGGATCAGATTTCATGGAAGGCATCAAAGCAAGGTGAAATATTGAAGAATCAAAACCAAAGAAGGAAGTCTACACAAGATTTAGGATCTTTGTATTAATGAACAACATTGGATCACAGTATACAAAGCAAGGATTTGATTAGAAGAAAGGTTAGTTTTCCACAGTGAAAGAAATAAGACAGTTTGGCATTAAAGGCAGTATTACAGTACCATCTTAAATGTGCCAGCAATTCATTGCCATCTCAAAGTATTGCCATCAAAAGATTCAAGGCAATTTACCTATCATCCTTGATCTTTCAAGGAAGCTGTAGAACATCCTCATCAATCACCATCAAAAGGGAAGCGAGATCTAAAGCTTTGACATCATAAAAGGATCAATCTCCTTCATTGAAGGACTTTTCATTTAGAAGAAAAACCATTCAAAGCAAGCTTCAACCATCTTCAAAGTAATCACGCTGATAGAAGAAGAAAATCATCTACTCAAGTAAGTATATCTATGACTTCATATGAATCTATTAAAATGTCTTCTTTGCAAAGAAAGAAACAAACTGGTTAGGGTTTCAAACTTTCCTACATAGAAGACAAGGACAATGACGTCATGCCAAATTCATGAAGAGAGATATATCATATAAGAGCCCAAAGGATTCTTATAGAATCCATAAAAGACTCTATCATCTCCGATCTACCAAATCTAGAATCATCAAAAGGAATATATGAGAAATTGGTGGAGCTATTCTCTGTGAGTACTGCAGGAGAAACAATCTCTCTGATCAACTGCAGGAATTAGGAGAAGTAATGTTTGACTCTGAGATGACTACAGTGGTGCTAAATGCTTTGCCATAAGAATGGGGAAACTTCAGGATTATAGGGGAAGATAGAAGTCACACCATTCCACGATGTAGGGTCTCTATGTAAATAGAGGAAACAAATTGAAAGCCAAAGTTTTTATGGGATCAAGTGAAGGAATCAAGCCTTTGCTGCCATGTCCAGGAAGAAAGGAAGATTCAGTAAGTTTTGGTCCTCAGAGTAAAAGAAGAAATGTGGACAAAGCACAAGGCCTTGGATATGATAAACTTGGGCAATAAAATAGAAATTGTCCTTAATCTGAAAAAGGACAAGAGAAATAGGGAAGAAGCCCGTGTCTCTGAAATGAATAGAGTCTGATAAGAAAGAAGAAGCAAGGGATTTCCACTACGATTGAGATCATCTTCTCCTTTAAGTGATCTCTCTTGGTTATATGATAGGAAGCAGTGTAGCATCCTGATGAAAGCATGGTAGGAACTCCTGGTGAATCAGCTCCGGGAAAACCTCTCTGATAACATTACTAATGGAAAACAGTCATCAAGAGCAAGAGTCATCGTGGAAATAGATTTTTGGGATGTGATGACATATTGATGGAGCAGGCCAAGAGATGAAGCTCTTCATTCTTGAGAAATTGCTACAGGATGACTCAAGGGAAAAGGGTATGAGGTATGTATACATTTATGTGCTAACATTGGATGCTGTGAAGTCATGTCATATGGTTGCAGGTAATGAACTCCTGTATTTAGAAGTATGATCTATGGAGAAGTATCTCTCAGTGCACGGACAGATGAAATCAACATAATATGTCCTCATGGAATATGAGGTGGTTGTATATGAACGAGAAACTAGAAAGGTTGTAAGTTCCTGGGAATGGAGAATGTGCAGAAAGGAAGAGATCATAAAATACAACCATGTCAAGAGGCAATTATCATCTGGAAGTCCAGAAGATGTGACTTGGAGATCTCTTGGGAAGATATGTAGACTCTAACAGAAGTCTGGTAAATGAGAAGACCTTTGAAAAAAACATATCATTAGGAGATGTGTCAATCTGTATGAAGGATGTCGATGCCTACAGGAAGATGTCATGGTGAAAGATCATCACTAAGGTAATTTTTGTTCTAAAAAGTTCATATGTATATGTTTATCTGGATGAATTTATGCAGGGCTGCTAATCATAAGAAAGGATTTATGATCCTTGGGGATGATTCGAAGGAAAGCAGCATGGCATAACGGTGGACCAGATGAGGAAGATTGATGAATCACTTTTTGATAGTGGACATGACTCGTGACTGAAAGTGATGGATGATCTGTGCCCTATGAAGCCAAAAGTTGAAGATTCCTCAATATCGAAATCCATGACATCAAGGGGAGGAACTCTTCATAAGTAGCTGGATTGCTGCTGCAGGACTCTAGTTGATGAGGAGCATGGTGGTAAGTTTCTTACTTGGAAGAAACTTGAAATATGTCCTTCTTGTGTTAAGAGGGAGTGACGTATGTGATTCTCTATTACATGTGTCATGCACTAGACCAGGACTATCAGTCGTAAGTCTTAGTGAAGGCCATGTGAAGAGAATGGATAGACACATCATTCTGGTCTTCACCTGGAAAACAGAATGGAGGATTGGGTAATCATCTGGCATTTGATACTCTTTGAGAATGAGATAGGGCATTCAAGATAAGAGTAGTCGTGGACTGATATTCTTTCAGGGTTGGCTACCCAAGAGAAGAATAGTCCAAGAAGGTCATACTCTGGGAACACCTAGGTGGGGTATGTACCTTGGAGAGACAATGACTATGGTGTCTATTAGTCATGTGTCTCGCCAGCATTGTAGCCCATTGTCTCGTTGAGAGATGGGGTTGTTAGTCAAGGCCTTGCACTAGGACAATGTTGGTTGATATGATGCTATACAAATGCGATTACCAATCCGATTCTTCTTATGAGATTCTTCAATTTGATAGTAACCATGTGCCTGTATGAATGCCTCCCTAGTTAAGAGGGAGTTTTGAAAAGTGCAACTAGGTCGATCTTCATGTTGACAATGTAATTATGAAAAGAAGAAGCCAATAAAATGTATTTTTGTTTCATTTATTAAAAAGATGGACTTCTTCTTGATGTCCATTAGGTTTTGTGTCCTCTAGGTATAACTGTAATTAAGTGTCATGTTCATTTAGGAAATATATGCCCCAAGACCTTGAAGAAGAAGGACACCTAACTAGGCTGGAAGACTAGCTCACAACAGCCCTCAATCAACAATGAAAGACAAGCTATAGTTACAGTAAAGGATGCCACATTAATTGCTGAAGAAATCACACTTCATGTTGGCCTATTTACACTGGACAAGTCGGCCTAATTCTCAACCAGATGGTCGGCCTAATAGCTGGAACAGTCATGTATATATACCTAAACTTATGGATCATTTGAATACAAGTTTTCGGTGAATACTGAGATAGACTTGCGGATAGTTCAGAGAGAATTGTGGCAGTCTCTGTGGCAATATAGTGATGAATCTGCAGACTATGTGGAACAAGATTAATGGTCAGCACGGTGATGAATTGCGGACTATTTGGAATAAGGTTAACGGTCAGCACAGAGATAAATCTGCGGATTATCCTTAACAAGGTCAACAGTCAACAACAAAGAAAATTTTGTGGACATTTCTGAGGTGAATTGCGAACAAGAGAACAGAAGTGTTAAGGTTTTGGTGCAGATTTCTTACAGTAGAAAGCTCGGAGATCAAGGTATGTTATACAGAGACAGTTTGCGAATTATTTAGAGAAGCTTCTGTGCGGATTGATGAAGAGATTGTTCAGCGTGGGGTTTGGAGAATTTCAAGGATCAGTTTCTTGTTATATGACGGTGATGCTATGCAGATCATTTTATACAGCAAGTACGGATATCTAAGCTATCTCAGTCAAGGAAGAGAGACAGATTTAAAAGGTAGGAGAAAGTGAGGAAGGTAAATCTGAGATTTACCTTCCTAACTACAGAACGGGGTAGATTGGTAACAAAGAAAAGAATCAAGTTTGAGGAAGCTGTATCAAGGTCTTCAAAGCATATCTAGGTCAGGGGGTCTGAGTCATGGTCATGGTACTTGTCATTTGAAGATCTATGAGAAGAATTATTTGTGGGTTTTCCTCTCCAAGGAGAGGTTTTGCACTGGCTCTATGAGCCTAATTTTGTGTCTTGTGTATTTCGATAATTGACTTGATTGAAGACAAGATAAGACAACAAAGAGAAGACATAAGTAACTCAAGTAAACTCGCAAGTAATTATCAAGAAGAGAATTTGTATTAAACACCAGTCCTTCAAATTCAACAAGAGGGAGATTTTCGAGGTTTATTTCTCCAGTTTTGAGTTTCCAGATTTTGTAGCTCTACAGGGATGGTCGTACGAGATTTCGAGAGGTCATGCGAGTTAGCCAGAATGCAGATTTGGGCAACAGATCGTCTTCCAATTGTCGGAGGCAGGTGCCACAAGAAGTGTGAGTTGCAAAGAAAGGAAGGGTCCCAGCCAGGGACTAGGCATGAAAGGAGATAGTGGGGCACCAGATCCAGGAGGAGTATAAGATTCCAGTGTGCCATATTGGGCACGGTCCAACGCAGTTACAACAAGGAGATCAGTCAAATCAATTCCGGATTGTTGCAGCAAGACCATCACATTTTCTATAGGAGCCCACAATATCACAGTAGTAGGTTCAATGTCAGCAGATGCAATTTTTCATTAGACAGTTACAAATCTTGTTGCATTAAGTACCTCGCAGACAGTTACAAAGCTAGATGCAATGACATAGGCAATGCGAATTGCCCAGTTGCAATATGCAGGTGTAGTTCTAGCTAGGAGATTCCCAGCGCAGAACTACATAGTCTAGTTTCCAATACAGGAGGACAATGCGAGTTGCCAGTGTGAAAAATTCTTAATCCAAGAAACCCTATTGCTAACTATCGATTTACTTCTCCTACTTGATTAATTATACAAGTTATTAATCTGAATATTCAAAAAAGTAGTGAAGTAAACACAAATAGCAGCCTACACATACAGATCATTTACTGAATAGCACACTCATATGACAAATTAACACAGACTTTTTTGGACAAATGTCCCTAGAAAAACCCAATGCAGGAAAACCGCAACTAGCTCTGGAGGGTTTTATTATTATGCAGAATCTGAATACAACAATTTCTGGGCACCAGACATGGTTGGCCCTACAAAGAAAATCACAGCAACAATACCTCTTTCACTCGGAGACAAAAAAAATATAGTTGATTCACACCCTCAAACAGGATTTACAGAACTCGAGCTCTTTCTGGCCCACCAGAAACCCCAGCGATGCTCCTCAGCCCTCTGCGTCAACCTTACTGGCATGTGTCAGCCTCTGCATTGCTCTGGGAGGGCACGCATCACCCTCTCTGGGCTTACGCTGCCCCTGCGTTGCACTGACTAGGCCTATGTTAGCCCTGTGTGGCTCCTGTGGCCTCTGCGCTCCCCCTGACTGGGCTCTGGTTGGACTGTGTAGCACTGGTTGCCCTCTGCGCTGCTGGATATGCTGCCTCTCTGCTATTGTTGTATTCTTGGCCTTGGATTCAGAATCCCTCGCCAATACTGCCACTCGCTGCACTGCAAACCCTTCCTGAAATTCTTAGAAAACCACACCCTATAATTTCAAGTTAGCTTCAGTGCTCTGCCAATGTGTGTGTTCTCCAACTGACCCCAAGCCCTTCTCTTATACTTTTCTTGTTGGCAAACCAACGGTCGTGATCTAGTCTCTAATCAACGGCTAAGATTAGAAGCTACTTGATCCGCGTCACTTAAGTCATTCTCATCACATGTTTAATTTAATTCACTTTAATCTTTTAATTTTCCTAAGTTAGACTTAGGGTCCTTAATTATAAATATTAATTATTTGATTATCTCTTAACCTGGATGGAATTTATCCAAACGCTTTATGGGTCTTGGAGATCTCATGTACTCCAGCTCCTCCACAAAATTTAGGATCTAGAGCACATCCGATGCTACCCCAAAATCTCAACACTCCCTCTTAGCGAGGAGTGTGCTCTAGCAATACAACCACACCAAAGTATCGCCCTGATCTCTAGCATCGGTCTCTGCGTTGATGCTTGGCCTACTGCCCTTCATCACTGCGTTGTTGCTGCTCTCTGTATTGTTGCCCATGTCTCTGCCATAGTCACTGCTACATCCGTACTGCAGCTCCCTCTCAAATTGTTGCATCGTGCTGCCAACTGCTACACTGCAACTCAGTTGCTGAGAAGTAAGCAACTAAAGGACTCTTGCCCAAACACTGACAGACAAGTCAATCGGGCTGCATCTCATCACTGAAGCTCCCTTGGCTGTTGCTCTGCGCTGTCCTCCTGAAGCCAATACGCTGCCACAACACTGCACTGTGTAAGCACTGCATCCTCTGCATTGTTGAAGTCCCATTAGCCCCTCTGCGTTGTTGTTGTCACTGCTCCTTCTACAGCGTCCAAACCTCTGCCATCCGCTTCACTGTGATCCTCTACACCCACTGCTCCATTCATCCCCACTACTGTCTTAAGGCTCCCGTAAGCACGTATGTGATCCAAGAGTTGGGCTACTCAAGGATCCTGCCTCCACTCTGTAGCTGCTCTACATGTAGAAATTATATAACTTATGTGTTATATGTCCAAGATTCTCCTAATCTCACACTATTTTAACTTCATGCAAAATACAGAATCTATTCCACCATTGATCATCAAATGCGGAAATTAAATCAATTGCAATGCACACATGAAACAATAAAAATTCACACACATTAACACAGTTGTTTAATGGGAAAGCCTGAAGTTGAAAACCCCAACTATCTGTATATAATATATGTCATAGAGATCATGTAACAATCCTCATACAAAGCTGATCATATCAAGCTCTCAATACAATACAATCGCTACACACTAATCAGGCCCGATCTTGCAAATCCATGCACCAATCTTTGCCACCTGCTAGCCTGCCTCTACTGCGCAATCCCTGCTGAAGAATGGCTCTAAATGAACTCGAATTGCTCCAGCCTTGCTCACGCAATCCTCATTGGCATCTCCAATGAATGTGTGGTGCAAACAATGCAACACTATAGTCACAACTGATAGTCACACTTGCTCTTTCACCTACCTCTCCACTGGTCTCCACTGAAACTACCATGCACTGTAGTTAACTGATGTATTCTTCAGTTGATTAATGAGTTATTATTTAGTCAATTAATTAACTAATTAATTCACACCACTCTCACTAGTGTATTAATCAGTTAGACTAGATACAACTAACTCAACTGAGTCTAACTAAGTTAAACTGAACACAACTCCACCAACTACTTCTACAACTCCACCAAACTCTGTCACATGAGTTATAACTGAAGTCCTCCATGCATTAGCTCCAGTAAACCCTCAGGAATAGCGTAATTCCTTCTGTCAGCTGCTATGCCACATCTGTGCACTTAACTGAAGTGCTCCAAGAGAATAAGATAATGTTTAGAGTCCAAATATTATTAAGAGCTAATAATATTCGACATTCTATTTTTTGACCGGCAATCTAAAAATAGATTCCACTCCAACATGTCTAAAAATATAAGTCTCATTTTTCCAACTTGACCAACCATCCACAAATAGCATCCCGCAACTCATAGAATATGATCGACATGGGCTCAAAAATAGACTTTGCAACAAAAATCACCTCGTGTGGGCCCCACCTAGTTTAGGTGATTATTTTCCAACTAGGATCAAGGATGATGTTTCGTGATGCCTCCTTCACCGTTTCTTGTTGCAACTAACACCTTCTCAATGCAGGAGAATCTCAGTTGGTATGCCATGTAACTCTATGCATTCGCCCTGCAACCTGTTATGAACCTAATTCATAACTAATGTAATAAATATAGTCATTAATAGAATAAATACAAATAAATGTAATTACTAAATAATCAATTAGGATTATGTTAAGTAGTCATTAGTTAACTAAAAAGGCATGTCTAAAAGACATGCCTGTTCATGAAAGGTCGCCTGCATGGGTATATAAGCAAGGCCTCATTGTAATCATTCAATCATGTCTTATATCATATCAATAAATATTCATTATTTTAAATACCTCGTGTATTTTTATAATTAAAGCTGCTTTTGCTATTAAGTCTACAAATCTACAAATCTTGCTGCTACAGTAACCAAATCTACAACTTCTGTTGTTACAGTGGTATGAGGAGATTAATTCCATGCTCTGCAAGATCCAGCAGGAGGCAGAAAGATATGCAAATATCCCTGCAAATATCTATCCCAATAGCCCTGTGCTCGCAGTCTTTGTTTTCCGACCCTTCTATGCTCTTTCATGGCACAACAAAATCTGCTCCACTGTCTTAAACGTCGTTCCAGGGCACGCCCTTTACTTCTACCTGACAAAACGACATTTGGATTATTTCAAAGCTGCTGGGCGTTTCCCTTCCAACAAACTGGCAGACTTCAAAAAGCAATGCAGAGAATACTATACACAGAAACCCAATAATGGAAAGAGAAAAGGAGAAGAAGATGAGGAAGAAGGTCCTGCGTTCACGTTCCAAAGCGGCAGCCTCTGTAATCACAGACTCAACAGTAATGAAAAGACAAAAAATGAAGAAGCCTCTCAAATTCAACATTCCCCGCAGATTTCTAAAAAATCACACAGTCAAGGGACGCTCTGTCCAAGCCATGCCGTTAATAATCGCGTGCAATTAAATGCTGCCATAACCACCGTCAAGCATCGCGTCCCAATCCAAAGGTCACGAACTAAAAATAAAAATAAAAATAAATGTGGTCAAACGATACGACGGACAGTTCTGTGCAAAGCGCCGACTGAATCAATTTCAACTCGCGTTCATTCATACTTTCAAGGCGCGCACCTGCTCGTTCTGAGTTTGGATGAAGAAATTATAATGGGAAAGGAGATATTGGGGAGGCTGCCACCAGAAGACATTGGGACATATAGCAATGTGTGCAAGAAATGGAAGAGTGTTCTGTCATCCAAGTACTTCATAAGTTACACATGGCCGAATGCGAGTAGCCACAAGAACCCATGGCTGCTTCTCTACGAATTCTCTCTCAATTTGCCGTGTTCGGCATTCTGCTTCTACACAAACACTTGGAAGGTCTGCGCTTTCTCGTTTTCTTACATGAAAGAGCGGGGATTAAAGCGTTATCCATTCAGTTGCGAACGATCGGTGTTAGGGTTAGTGTTGGTCACTACTTGTAAGTGTGTGAGTAAGTGGGAAAGCAAGGCCTGGTTGTGCAATCCTTATATTAAAACGTGCGTGAAGCTTCCTCCCTTGTCAGCCATAAGATGGGTCGAATTCAAATGCATTCGTCGGCTCCTTGTGAAACGCTTGAACCATGCTGGATACAATGCCGCGATTTGTAAAGTTAAATGGCAGAGCTGCGGCAGAGTGCCCGGAGATGAATACATTAGAGGGTTCGAAATCAGAAAAACATATAAACTATTCAAATTTAAGCAAAATAGAAACTCTAAGCTCGATCAACGCTCCAAACAATTATTTTACTCATCATACAACCTGCGCATACAGATTGAACTATAAATGGCAACTGACATCGACGTAAGAAAGTTAATCGTCTATTCCGTAGATGGATGTTGGATAACTTATTGTAAAAGTTTAATTAAAAAAAAATTATTAATTTAATTAATTAAAATTACTATTTAATTAATTAAATTAATGAAAAAAAAATTATATATATACATATTAATTTAATTATTTAAAAAAAAAAAATCAATTATTATTATTATTTAAATAATAGTAATAATAATTATTAAGAAAAATATATATATATATATATAAAAAAAGGGAGAACCCAATTCAAGACGGCATTATTGAAGAATTATACATGCCAAGGTACCAGTGGTGAATGACATGTCTAGCAGATAATTCGAAGTAAAGGAAGTTGTCGAAAAGTTAAGCTTTGAGGACAAAGCTTTTCGAGAAGGAGGCAATGTTATGAACCTAATTCATAACTAATGTAATAAATATAGTCATTAATAGAATAAATACAAATAAATGTAATTACTAAATAATCAATTAGGATTATGTTAAGTAGTCATTAGTTAACTGGAAAGGCATGTCTAAAAGACATGCCTGTTCATGAAAGGTCGCCTGCATGGGTATATAAGCAGGGCCTCATTGTAATCATTCAATCATGTCTTATATCATATCAATAAATATTTATTATTTTAAATACCTCGTGTATTTTTATAATTAAAGCTGCTTTTGCTATTAAGTCTACAAATCTACAAATCTTGCTGCTACAGTAACGAAATCTACAACTTCCGCTGTTACACAACCTTTGCAAGCGCCCTGCAACTCCATGCATCTGCTCTGCAACTCTTCCGAAACTGAATAGGCTCCAAACAACTCAATCAGTCTTAATGCATCTATCATCAAAGTCTTCGACTTCTGCTGGTTCCAACTGCACATGTCTTCAGGAACCACTGCGTTGTTGAACTTTGCACCCATGCACTCTGCACTTGTCAACTCTAAACCGCACTCCAGTATCCGACACTGTCACTTTGATCTACCTGCATCAATCCAACTGATCATGCTACTGTTGCTCTGTGGGCACCTCGTAGCCAAGTTCAATTCATGAGATCCACACCATCTCAATGAATCTTGCCCAGAAATCTCCTCTTAGGATTACTCATGCATGTCGCCCCACCTCTCACCTAGTGGTATAGCTGCATGCACTCCCTCTGTCCATCTAGCACGAAATTTCTCTGCATGAGTGGTTTCTCCCACTCCATGATCCTCATCTTGTGGCTGCTCCACATCTCGAGGTTCACTCTTACCTGCATGCAAATCCAGCTCCCTCTCAAGCTTTAATTGCATGGCTTTCTCACACTTCCCAACAGTAGGAAGCTCCGTAGAAATCCCATCTCCTTCAAGTCTGTAGAGATTCTTCACTCGAATCCCAACCTTCTTGACTTGTCCTGTTGCTTTGTACCAAAGGAAAACTTTTCCTTCACTAAATACAACATCATACCCTTTATCCTCTAACATTACGACTGAGATTAAATTCTTCTTTAAACCTAGAACATGCACAACATCTTGTAAAAGAATGAGTTTACCTAACTCCCTCTGAAAGGTAATGGTACCAATGCCAGTCGCATTGTATCGTCCATTGTCGCCCAACTCAACATGCAACTGGAGATCTTTCTCCACCAAGTCACTGAAAAGATTCACATCTCCCGTCATGTGAAAGGAAGCACCACTATCAAAGTACCACCCCGATCCCAATGCACTGGACACCATGCATGCGATCAATGAGAAGTCAAGCTCAAATTGCGAGGCAAGAGCCTCACCAGCTGCAGCTCCAGCAACCTGCTTGTTCTTCTTCTTCTATGGACAATTTGTGGCGAAATGCCCATGTTCGTGACAGTGAAAACACTTCACTTTGGACATGCCACACTCTTTGCCATCCGCACCGGATTGAGAAGGATTTTTCTTCCCCTTCCCTTTCCTTGCTTTGGCAGCCAAAGCGCAATCCTCTTCATCATCATTCTTTGATGAAAAGCCATCCTTGGTACTCCGCCTTATCTGCTCCTGCACAAGATCCGACCAAAGTCGCTCCCATCTTGGCAGTTTCTCCCGTCCATTGACAGAGTCTTCGTAGCTATGCCAACTCTTCAGAAGCCCAAGGAGAGCCAAGCTCACCAAGTCTTCTTCATCCACACTAACTCCTACACTCCCAAGCTCATCCCTACAGTGGACAAACTTTGTCAAGTATACCGGAATAGTGTCATTCTTCTCCATTTTTATTTTCCTGAGCTTGTCTTTAAGCGCCAACTTCCTCTGGTCACTTTTGCTTTGGAACAAGTCTGTCAAAGCCTTCCACATTAAGAATGGAGTGGCTTTACCGTGAAGGCTAGACACAATGTGGTCCTTCAAACATTCCAACAAAATCCTTCGACACTTCGCTACCTTCTTTTGCCATGCGTCAAGCGCGGCAGCATCGCTGGAACCAGGCTTTGGAATATCAGCATCTATGAACTCCTTCAACCCATTATCCTCTAGCACCGCCTCCATCCTGTCCTTCCATGCAATATAATTCGAGCTCCCATCAAGGGCATACTCCAATCGCAATCCGTTGAAAGACATTTCAATGAATACTCAACTTCGACACCAAGAAAACACTGCAGCAAATTCGAATTCCACCAACACAAAACTCAACTGCTTCAATAATTGCAATCTTCTATGATCAATACTCCTCTGATACCATGTAGAAATTATATAACTTATGTGTTATATGTCCAAGATTCTCCTGATCTCACACTATTTTAACTTCATGCAAAATACAGAATCTATTCCACCATTGATCATTTGCGGAAATTAAATCAAGATTGCAATGCACACATGAAACAATAAAAATTCACACACATTAACACGGTTGTTTAACGGGAAAGCCTGAAGCTGAAAACCCCAACTATTTGCATATAATATATGTCATAGAGATCATGTAACAATCCTCATACAAAGTTGATCATATCTACACACTAATCAGGCCCGATCTTGCAAATTCATGCACCAATCTTTGCCACCTGCTAGCCTGCCTCTACTGCGCAATCCCTGCTGAAGAATGTTAGGTCCCTATATCACTAGTATAGTCCCTTATTGTTGTTAGTGTAACCCCCTTATTGTTATTATTGTACCCTTGTAACCCCCATATTGTTATTATTGTGCCCTTAAATTATTATTGTTAGGTCGGCTAGGATTACATTTGTGGCCCACTAGGATTATATTATAAATTCCATGGACCCCTATATATAGAAAGGAGGTTTTTTCATTTGTATCATCCAAGAATTGTTCATTCATGTAATGTATTGGAGGTTTCCCCCTCGAAGTGGCTTATTTCTAAGGCGTTGATATCTCTTTTCTTCTATTTTTGGAGCTGGTTTCACAACATTTGGTATCAGAGCTTTGGATTCTAGGGTTTCGCTGATCCAAACAGGTCATCGTGGAATTTTCGCTTATAATTTTTTTTCTACGAAGCTCTTGCTTTCGGAATTTTGAAGGCGGGCCGAAATCCTAAGGAACATCGCCGGTACCCCGCAGCTTGGTTCGCAATATTTTCGGAGATATGATCTCAGAAGGTAGTGCTTTTTCAAAGCCCTGACTTCATCTCAAAGAGGTGATCGTAGGAAAATCTTCATATCCCTCTCTGAGCATCGGATTGGAGTGATGTAAAAAGCGGTCGCAAGTACACAGATTTTAGCTTCTTTTCTATCAATTTCAAAGCCAAAGGTTGAAACATTGACACGTGGCAAGTCGTAAAAGTTCACTCTACGGAACCAACCCAAAATTGGGTCATTATGGGAGATTGGACATAACTTTGTCTTGAAGAATCCAAATCATATCAAACCTGTGGCATTGAAAAGAAGCTTTATAGGGATACGACAGGGCTGAATTTTAGATATTTAGGTTCCACAATTATAGAGATAATTCAATTTCAATATCGAGCTCCTCAAAATCAAGTAAAAGGTGTGTAATTTTTTTCCGAATTGCATAAGTCTTGTTTGAAGAATCAAGTTGAATTGATTCCAAGGGAATATTGT
Organism: Pinus albicaulis; assembly: GCA_034641835.2. Classification (NCBI taxonomy): domain Eukaryota; kingdom Viridiplantae; phylum Streptophyta; class Pinopsida; order Pinales; family Pinaceae; genus Pinus; species Pinus albicaulis. Next base: position 196,164,036 of record CM076575.1, on the reverse strand, counting down.
AGAATAGATATCAGTATTGGATTCTAAAATGGCCCCTAAAAAGAATTCAACTCCCATTAAGCCTTTAGAAGGCTCTACTGTGACTCATGAAGACGAAGAATGGCAACATGACATAACAAAATTACAAGAGCAAGTGCAACAAATTTCGCTCTCGCAAAGAACAACAAAAAATGAGATGGAAGTTTTGAAGAAAGGCATGGAAACTAAGATGGATGGTTTGAAGAAAGGCATGGAAGCTAAGATGAATGGTTTGGAATCTAATATGGATGGCATGGAAGTGGGCATGGAAGCTAAGATGGATGACATGGAAGCTAAGATCGATGAGAAAATGGAAAACATGAAGAATGTTCTAAAAGAAGACGTGGAAGGTTTGACAAAGCTGATACAAGAAATGTTTCCTAATGGTGAAAAGATAGTAGAAGAACCTCATGATGAGAACAAAATAAATGTTAATCGTGATTTCATAAACTCTAATGTTGGTGGGAAGAACCACCATATTCCAAATATGGATATGAGGAAGTTTGATGGAAAGGATCCTGTAACATGGATACTACAGATGGAGCAATATTTTGATCTCTATAACATGCAAAACACACAAAAGGTACGCATTGCAACTTTACATTTAGAACAAAATACATTTGTATGGTATCGATGGCTTTGCTCCCCTAAAAAAATTGTCACTTGGTTAATTTTTATGGAGGAAATGATAGCACATTATGAGGATACAAAGAGAAACACTTTCATTAGCCAATTGATAAATATCAAACAAAAGTGTTTAGTGGGGGAGCACATTGAGGACTTCCAAAAATTGAATATAAGGGTAACTGATATTCCAGAGGAACACATGATTGATATCTTCATAGGTACTTTAAAGGATAAGATCCCACATGAAGTTCGTGTTTTGGAACCCGATTCATTGGAGAAGGTATTCAGGTTGGCAAGAAAATTTGAATGTAAAATTATGGCGACAAGGAAGCCTACCACTCACTTCTATAAAGATGGAAGTGTTGCTACTCCTAGATTTCCACAACCTACAAGGTTGACACCACAACAATTGGAAGAAAAAAGAGCAAAAGGGCTTTGCTAAAATTGTGATAGCAAATACACTAAAGGTCATAAGTGTGCTGAGAAAAAATTATTTTACATAAATTGTGAAGAGGAAGAAGAAAATGAACAAAAATAAGATATACACCAGGAACCAGCCCTAGAAGAGGAAGAAATGAACTCGACGATATCATGTAATGCACTGGTAGGAATTACCACTCCTCAAACTCTCAAGATAGAAGGACATATCAAGAAGAAAAGGGTAATAGTGTTGATTGATTCAGGTAGCACCCATAATTTTATTCATTGTAAGGTAGCCAAGGAATTGAATTGTTTCCTATACCTAGCACCAGAATGTCAAGTGATGGTTGCAAATGGAGGAACTATAAATTTCTCTGGAAAATTCCATAATATAAAGCTAACCATGGGGTAATATGTATTGAATAGTCTAATGCTTTCCATTCCTATGGGAGGTGCTGATGTTGTACTAGGAGTACAATGGTTACAATCTTTGGGGATGGTAGCTTTTAATTTTCAAGAACTTTTCTTGAAATTTTTTTTAGAAGGAAAGGAAGTTAAATTACGAGGTATTGCAGGGAAGCCAGGAAGGATAATAAACTCTAATGTCATGACAAAGCTTCTAAAGAAATAACAACGAGGCGTAATCGCACAATTATGCTCACTAGAAGTTCCAACATCAAAATCATCTATTCCTGCAGATCTCCAACAAGTATTGGACAATAATTCCAAGGTGTTTAAAACTCCCAAAGGACTCCCACCTATTCGTGATTATGATCATGCTATTCATTTGATTTCAGGAAGTGTTCCTCCAAACATCAGGCCTTATAGATATCCTTACGTCCAAAAGAGTGAAATTGAACGTATGATTGCAAAAATGTTAGAGGCGGGTATAATTCAACCTAGTCAAAGTTCTTTCTCTGCTCCTGTAGTATTGGTACACAAGAAGGATGGATCATGGCAAATGTGTCTGGATTATAGGGAGCTCAAGAAGCTCACCATTAAAGATAAATTTCCCATTCCCGTGATCGATGAATTATTGGATGAATTACATGGAGCAAATTATTTTACCAAGTTGGATCTTCGTTCAGGATATCATCAAATTAGAATGAAGACTGAAGATATTCCAAAAATAGCATTTCGAACTCATGAGGGTCATTATGAATTCTTGGTCATGCCTTTTGGCCTTTCCAATGCACCTTCTACATTTCAAGGGTTGATGAATTCCATTTTCAAACCCTTCCTTAGAAAATTTGTGCGTTAGCATTTTTTGATGATATACTAATCTACAGTGAAGTCTTGGAAGGATCATGTTGAACATGTTGACAAATGGTGCTCAAACTATTGCAGGAGAAACAATTATATGCAAAAACATCCAAATGTTTCTTTGGAGTACAAGAGGTGGAATATTTTGGGTCATATTGTATCTCACGAGGGTGTTGAAGTAGACCCTAACAAAATTAAAGCCATTAAGGAATGGAAAGTCCCCACAACCATAAAGCAATTGCGAGGATTTCTGCATTATTGTGGTATTATCGCAAGTTTGTTAAGAATTATGGGAGAATAGCAAGACTCCTCTAACAACATTATTGAAGAAAGAGATGCATTTTCATGGACTTCAAGCAACTAAGGCCTTTGAACATCTTAGGAGGCAATGTGCCTAGCACCGGCCTTAGCTACGCCGTACTTCACAAAAACCTTTATTGTGGAATGTGATGCCTCAAGAAATGGAATTGGTGTTATTTTAATGCAAGAAGGAAGACCCATTGCTTTTGAAAGTCGTCCAATCAAAGGAAAGTATTTACAGAAAGCTACTTATGAGAAGGAAATGTTAGCAATACTTCATGCACTAAAGAAATGGCGAACTTACCTAATGGGAAGACATTTCAAGGTAAAAATTGATCATGATAGTCTTAAACACTTTTTGGAACAAGGACTATCTTCTAAAGAGTAGCAAAACTGGGTCACAAAGATGTTGGGTTATGAATTTGAAATAATCTACAAAAAAAGAAAGCTTAATGTTGTTGCAGATGCACTCTCAAGAAAGAATGAAGAGGTGGAAACATTGCTTTGTGCCATTTCTATTATCCAACCAGATTGGATAACCGAAGCAAGAGATGAATGGAAGAAGGACAAATATGTATGGACACTCATTCAAAAGTTGCAACAAGATCCTAGTACATCTGATACATTTAGTTGGAAAAATTATTCCTTATGGTACAAAGATCGCTTATATATTTGCAAGAATTCGCAACTAAAACAAAAGATTCTTTTGGAATTGCACACTTCTTCTTTAGGAGGACACTTGGGATTTTTAAAAACTTACCACAGGATGAAGAAAGAATTTTTTTGGGATGGCCTTAAATCTTATATTCAAAATTTTGTGGTGGAATGTTTAGTTTTCAAACAAAATAAAGTTGAGACAATTAAGACCGTGGGTCTTCTACAACCTTTATCCATTCCAAGTAAACGTTGGGAGGATATTTCAATGGATTTTATCACAGGTTTACCTAAGTCCGAAGGAAAGAGTGTCGTCATGGTGGTAGTTGATAGATTTACCAAGTATGCACACTTTTGTGCATTATCTCATCCATTTAAAGCAAGTACAGTTGCTACTACATTTATGGACATAATTCAAAAGCTACATGGAAACCTAAGGGTTAAAGTGAGCGATAGATATCCCATTTTTACCGGAAATTTTTGGACAGAGTTATTTTCTTGTTTGGGTACTCAATTAGCTCATAGCTCATCTTATCATCCTCAATTCGATGGTCAAAATGAGATAGTAAATAAATGTTTGGAAGGATATATTTTTTTCTTTGTATCTTATAAACAAACACAATGGTCAAGTGGTTACGTCTGGTTGAATGGTGGTATAACACTTCCTTCCACGCTACAACAAAAATGATGCCATTTGTGGCATTTTATGGAAATCATCCACCGTCCATCACATCATATTTAGGATAAAATTATAAGGTTCAAGGAGTTGAAGATCACATCGAACATCAACAATAATTTCTCCAACTCTTAAAGGATAACCTAAATTTTGCACAAAATCGAATGAAACAACATGCAGATCAACATCGTAGCGAGAGAAGTTTTGATGTAGGAGACTGGGTATTTTTATGGCTACAACCATACAAACAAATGTCCCTCAAGAAAGCTAAGAAGGATAATAAATTATCACCAAAGTACTATGGTCCTTACAAGGTGTTGCAAAAGATTGGTACTATGGCATACAAATTGGAGCTTCCTGCTTCTTCGCGAGTACATCTAGTTTTCCATGTTTCATGCTCAAAGAAGGTTATAGGTGAAAATCTTTCGGTTCAAACAATATTGCCAGAACTTGATGAGGAAGGAAAAATCATATTGGAACCTAAAGCAGTCATGGAAACAAGAACTCGACAGCTACGGAATCGATCAATTTCAAAGTATCTCATCAAGTGGAAGAACTTACCCACTGAAGATTCTACATGGGAGGATGAGAATTTTATACAGAAGCACCCGGAGCTACTCAAGCGTTGAGGACAACACTTTTTTGAAGGAGAGGGGCATGTTAGGTCCCTATATTACTAGTATAGTCCCTTATTGTTGTTAGTGTAACCCCATTATTGTTATTATTGTATCCTTGTAACCCCCATTTTGTTATTATTGTGCCCTTAAATTATTATTGTTAGGTCGGCTAGGATTACATTGTGGCCCACTAGGATGACATTATGGCCCCATGGACTCCTATATAGAGAAAGGAGGTTTTGTAAATTGTATCATCCAAGAATTGTTCATTTATGTAATGTATTGGAGGTTGCCCCCTCGAAGTGGCTTATTTCTAAGGCGTTAATATCTCTTTTCTTCTATTTTTGGAGTTGGTTACACAACAAAGAATGGCTCTGAATGAAGTCGAATTGCTCCAGCATTGCTCACGCAATCCTCATTGGCATCTCCAATGAATGTGTGGTGCAAACAATGCAACACTATAGTCACAACTGATAGTCACACTTGCTCTTTCACCTACCTCTCCACTGGTCTCCACTGAAACTGCCATGCACTGTATTTAACTAATGTATTCTTCAGTTGATTAATGAGTTATTATTTAGTCAATTAATTAACTAATTAATTCACACCACTCTCGCTAGTGTATCAATCAGTTAGACTAGATACAACTAGCTCAACTGAGTCTAACTGAGTTAAACTGAACACAACTCCACCAACTACGTCTACAACTCCACCAAACTCTGTCACATGAGTTCTAACTGAAGTCCTCCATGCATTAGCTCCAGTAAACCCTCAGGAATAGTGTAATTCCTTCTGTCAGCTGCTATGCCACATCTATGCACTTAACTGAAGTGCTCCAAGAGAATAAGATAATGTTTAGAGTCCACATATTATTAAGAGCTAATAATATTTGACATATCTATTTTTAGACTGGCAATCTAAAAATAGATTCCGCCCAATATGTCTAAAAATAGAAGTCCATCTATTTTTCCAACTTGACCAACCATCCACAAATAGCATCCCGTAACTCATAGAATATGATCGACATGTATAAAAATAGACATAGTCTAAAAATAGACTTTGCGCCAAAAATCACCTGTGTGGGCCCCACCTAGTTTAGGTGATTATTTTCCAACTAGGATCAAGGATGATGTTTCAGGATGCCTCCTTCACTGTTTCTTGTTGCAATCTTCAACACTACAGATCAATATCGCCCCACCTCTTCTCTCGAGGTACATGAGCGCTCATGGCCATGTCATCGTCTTCTTGAGCTGTCGCAGCCTTGGAACTAGAAGCTTCCTTGTCCTTCTTCCTTAGAGGACAATTGGTGGCGAAGTGTCCAAGTTCACCACATCTAAAACACTTGATCTTTGATAGATCACACTTCTTTTTCCCTTGCTGCTTCTTAGATGCCAGGGTTGCATCTTCCTCTTCCTCCTTCACTTTGCTTGATCCGGTGTTGGTTTGTCTCTTGGTCATCCGGTGGATTTCCTCTTGTCGGAGGATAGCCCACATGTCGTCCGAGTTTGGAAGGTCCTGTCTGCCCAAGATGCTTTGGACAAACGTTTCCCATCATCTGTGACTGTATTTAAAGCAGTCCTCACCATGACTTCATCCTCCACCTTGACCCCCATGGCAATCAGCTGATCTCAAATCGCCTGCAACCTGAAAAGGAAAGGATCGATTTCCTCTCCCTTAGTCACCATAAACAACCTCATCTGGTTCTCCAGAAGCATCTTCTTCTGGACGGATTTCCCTTGATACAATGTGGTCAGTGCTTTCCACATACCATTAGCTGTCTTCTTCTCGGATATGTGTGGGACCACATGATCCTTGACCCCGTCCATGATCAAGCGCTTGGCATGCGCCTCTGCTTCATTATGCTTCGCGAGAAGAGCAGCATCGGTTGGTGTAGCCAAGACGCTCTTTGCATGCTCCCGTAGTTCGTATGCTTCTAGGACCATGTAATATCCCCAAAGGGAAATAACCGGTAATACACAGAAATATGCCAAACAGATATAGAAAATACAATGCTGGAACCAGATCATGGAACAAGTACACATAGAATGCCAGAAAGCTGAGCCATTTTATTAATCTGAAAGTACATAGAGAGAGTACAAGAACATCGTAATGAGTGCACCTATCCTTGCCCTAGGCAAGTGGAGGCCCTCTCAGACAAACAATGGCTGCAAATAAGGACAGCGTCCTAGCTGGCTGAAGACTGCTCTGAAGACTGAAGCTGGAATGCGCTGGAACTATGAGCTGAAGACTAAAAGACAGCTGATATCAATCCTCCAAACCCTCACCAATGAAAACGCTGTCTCTGCTAGTGACAGCGCAGAAACAGGTGGAGTGCTAGTCACAAGAATCTCCAGATGAATGGATCAGCTCCTGAATGCTGGAAAACGCTGTCAAGCCCCTCTCACACAATCCTGCTCACCAGATCAGCGTCCTCCCTGATGGATCTGCGTCCTGTATGCTCAGATCTACTGGATCTGAAGCCTCCAATCCAGATCTGCTTCCTATCCCTCCAGATCTGCGTCCTCCTAGATCAGATCTACTGTTATCCCTTCAGATCTATGCTGGATCTGACAATATCTCTTCAGATCTGCAACCTCCAAGGCTGGATCTGATGTTATCTCTTCAGATCTAGGCTGGATCTGCCAATATCTCCTCAGATCTGCAATCTCCCAAGCTGGATCTAATACTATATCTCCAGATCTGCACCCTACAGAACTAGATCTGCAAATACCCTTTCAGATCTGTAATCTCCAAGTCTGGATCTATCAATGTGCCTTCAGATCTGCGTTCTTCTGTCTCCTAGAACAACGTCCTCTCTCTAAGCCTGATCTGCTTGCTTTCTCCTCCTGGAACAGCGTCCCTCCTTCTCAGATCTGAACTGCGTCCTTCCTGGAACAGCGTCCTCACTCTAAGGCTGATCTGCGTCCTCTTTCCCCTTGGAACAACGTCCCTCCTTTTCAGATCTGCGCAGCCACAAGAAGGGCTTCTTCCTCTCCAAACCTGCACCAGAAACTGCTGCTGCTTGCCACTGAAACTGAAAGGTGTTACTCAGAAAATAACCTTACTAGGGCGGGCACTCGAAGTCCCCCGAAGCTAAGGGTGAAACCAGAAATAACCTTACCAGGGCAGGCACTCGAAGTCCCCCGAGGCTAAGGGTGAGACCTCCGACCGGAGACACTCGGTTGCACTAAACAGTGCTGCAGACCGACTAAACAACCGGCGTGCTGAAGCAGACAGAAGTCTAGCTCTCAATATCAATATCAAATCATGCATGTCCAAATGAGGTGAGAACCCCACCTTTTATAGTGCTAAGCTCCCTCCAAAACCTTAACTGCGTCCTTCACTCTCCTTGGCCTGCGCAGTTAACCTTGGGTTAGCCTGATGCCTCCCCATCATACTCATGTGGACCCCCAAGGCCCCCTCTCTAAGTCACAACGTCAATCAACTAGGAAAAATACTTTATTTATAAAGTGAGGTGACTAAAGTGAGATAACCCCTCTTATTTCTCACTTTATTTATTACTTCTAGCTAAAGCAGCAAAATTAAACAAAAATGAAATATTCCAATTAGCAAAGCTAATTGGGAATATTACAGTCTCCCCCGGCAAAACGTTGCTTGTCCTCAAGCAACTGAAGTGATGGATACTGTAAGATCCTCTCATCCTCCCAAGTGGCATCCTCATCCGGCAAATCCTTCCATCTCACCAAGAATTCTCTGATTTTCCTGCTGCGCAGTTGCCTCTCCCTGGTGTCGATAATAGCCTCCGGCTGCAATACCAGATGCCCCTCATCATCTGTAGGCGGTAGCTCCTCGGTGACTTTCACATGCTGGCCCAGTGCCTTCTTCAGGCATGATACGTGAAAGATGTTATGAATCCGGCTGCCTTGGGGCAGCTCCAACTCATATGCAACCTGCCCGATCCTGCGTATCACCCCGTATGGTCCATAAAAACGAGGCTTTAGCTTCTCTGCCCCCTTCTGTTTGAGCGAAGACTGTCGGTATGGCTGTAACCGTAGGTAGACTAGGTCCCCTACCTCAAAGTGTCTCTCCATCCGACCCTTATCAGCATACAACTTCTGCTGATTCTGTGCTGTGGCTATGTTGTCCTTGAGAGCCCTGAGGATGTCTTGGCTCTCTTGGATCCATAACTTGGCTCGCGGAGCCCTGCTAACACCAAACATCATATCCACAAAAGATAGGGAATGATATCCATACAACGCATAGAAAGGTGTCATACCGATGGACATATGGTGGGTTGTGTTGTAGCAGTACTCGCCCAGATGTAGCCATTTCAGCCATGCTCTCTGCTGCCCACTGACGTAGTTACGTAAGTAGCCCTCTAGCCACTTGTTAACTATCTCCGTCTGCCCGTCCGTCTGGGGATGATAACTAGTGCTCGGTGTCAACTCGGTCCCCACTAGTCGGAAGAGCTCCTGCCAAAATCCACCCATAAAACGGCTGTCCCTGTCGCTGACAATGGTCTTGGGTAGACCATGCAATCTGAAAACCTCCCGGAAAAACAACTCTGCCACCTGTGCCGCTGTGTGATGTGCCGAAATGGCGAAAAAATGAGCATACTTCGTTAGCCGGTCAACCACTACGAAGATGCAATCCTTGCCCTGTACTGTGGGCAACCCCGTGATGAAGTCCATCGAAATACTCTCCCATTTCCCCTCCGGAATGGGAAGTGGCTGCAGCAACCCCGCGGGATGGCTCATCTCTCCCTTGTTCCGCTGACAAACCTCGCACTCCCTGACATGCCGGAGTACGTCCTCCTTGAGGCCCTTCCATGCAAACCTCTCCCGGATGGCCCTGTACATCTTGGTGAACCCCTGATGGCCCGCCAATGGTGAATCATGTGAAGCCCGGAGTATCTTCTCCTTGAGCTGAGACCCCTCAGTCAAGAAGATCCTGTCCCTGTAATAGATGACCTCATCGGCCACCCTGTATCTGCTATCCGCTACCTGCCCATCCAGAACCTCGCATGCAAATCTATCTTTGGAGTACTCAACCAGTAGTCGAGCCTTCCAGTCAGCGTCCAAGCTCATGAGTGATAACGTGGCCGGTCTACGAGAAAGGGCATCAGCTACCACGTTATTCTTCCCCTTGACATACTCTATGTCAAAGTCGTAAGCCTGGATCTTGCTGATCCACTTCTGCTGTCTCTCCTGCAACTGCTTCTGCTCCAGAAAGTACCTCAGGCTGTTATGATCTGTCCTCACCCTGAATCTACCACCTACCAGGTACTGCCGGAATTTGGCCAATGCATGCATGATGGCCAGCATCTCCTTGTCATATATGGGATATAGCCTCTCGTGTGGAAGGAGCTTCCGGCTCTCGAATGCAATCGGATGACCCTCCTGCATCAAAACTGCTCCAATCCCCTCTCCCGATGCATCGCACTCTAGGACAAAGGGCTGCGTAAAATCTGGCAATGCTAACACGGGACAACTGCTCATCACCTCCTTGAGCTTATCAAAAGCTCGCTGTGCTGTATCCGACCAACCGAATGCCCCCTTCCTCGTCAGCTCCGTGAGGGGTGCAGCAAGCTGTGAGAAGCCCTTGACGAACTTCCTGTAGTAGGTACAGATACCAATAAATCCTCGAAGTTCTGTTACATTCCGTGGCTCTGGCCAGTCTCTGATAGCCCGGATCTTCTCCTCGTGGACTCTCACCCCGTCCACTCCTATGATGTGTCCCAGATACAGCATCTCCGTCAATCCAAACTCACACTTGGAGAGCTTGGCAAAGAACTGCTGCTCCTCCAAAATGTGCAAGACCGTCTCAATGTGCTGGAGGTGCTCCTCCCAAGTCCTGTTGTATATAAGGATATCATCAAAGAAAACCAGCACAAACTTCCTCAGATGATCCCTGAAAATGTGGTTCATACAAGACTGGAAAGTAGCAGGTGCATTGGTCAACCCAAATGGCATGACCAGAAACTCAAAGTGCCCATAATGACACCCGAAAGCAGTCTTGGGAATGTCCTGTTCCCTCATGCGTATCTGATGGTATCCGGATCTCAAATCAATCTTTGAGAAGAATCGTGCTCCTCTCAACTCATCCATCAGCTCGTCGATCCTGGGAATGGGGTACCTGTTCTTCAGGGTCTTCTTGTTCAGAGCCCTGTAATCAATGCACATGCGTAATGTGCCATCCTTCTTCTTCACCAGCACTACTGAAGAAGCAAAAGGACTGGTGCTGGGTCGAATGTGCCCAAGGGCCAGCAACTCCTGAATGGCCCGTTCTATCTCATCCCGATAGGCTTTGGGATGCCTATACGGTGTGGTAATCACCGCCTGTATCCCCTGCTCCAGCTCGATCGTGTGCTCAAACCCCCGATCCGGTGGCTGTCCTGGCGGAATGTCCCCAAAAACTACTGCATATCTATCGAGAATAGACTGCAGATCAGGGTGCACCGTCCGCCCTGTATCCACTGCCTCTGAAGCCCGCAACTCTACTGCCCACTCTATATCTCCCTTGCGGAAGGTCGCCTCCATGCTGTGTGCTGATACTGTCTGGGGTGGATAGGTGTTCTGCCCTCGTATCTTCTCATGCTTCCCCGTCTTGGGATCGTCCCACTCCATCTCTAAGGCCTTCCAATCCGTTGTGACCTTCCCCAGAGTAATAAGCCACTGAACCCCCAATATCATATTGGTGTCCGGAATGTCCACCACAAAGAAGTGATCGGTCAATGTATAGGTGCCCATCGTCACTGATAACTCTGGTACATATCGAGCACATGCCATGGTCTGATCTCCTGGTACCAAAACAGAGAACCCATCAAAGCCCTCCGTCGGTATGCCTCTCCGCTCAACCATCTGGGCATCAATGAAGTTGTGGGTGGCCCCACTATCGACTAAGACCGAAACCCGCTGTCCGCGCACCGTCCCCCGTACGCGCAATGTCAGATACTTGGGGACTCCTCGCAATGCTGCTAGAGCTCCCCCAGTAGGTGCGAATGATGCCCCTCCTGCATCGGGTGGTGGAGGTGGTAAGGTACTCTGCGCTGCATAACATCCTCCTGCCTCCTCATCATCTCCCTCATCCTCTTCTCCGCTGCTTTCGGAGAAGACCTCTATGAAATGTGCCTTCCCTGCTGCACATTTGTGTCCCGGTGCCCATGGCTCCTGGCAAGTGAAGCATAATCGCTTCCGCCTCAGCTCTCTCCTGGCCTCATCATCAAACTGTCCTCGTCCCGGATTCGCCTTGGGAGGCGGAATCCTCGTGTCCTTACCCTTAGGCTCGAAAGCCTGTCTCTGGGGATAAGGTGGCCGAGTCCTGGGCAAGACATCCTGTAAGTCACGAGCCCTACTGATAGCATCCTGTAGTGTAGCCGTTTGTTCGACCGGACTAGGCCGCGAAGTGGCTCTGACAGCCCCTCCACAAACATATAGACCATCCGAGCTGTCAATAAATCAGGCACCATCACTGAAACCCTCAAGAAGTCTGAGATGTATGCCTCTGCACTCCCAGTCTGTCTGAGCTTGGTCAGCTCAACAAAATGCTGCTCCGGATCCCTCCTGTCAAAACGCTCCACCACTCTCCTGGTGAACTCAGCATATGTCGTCACTGTGGAATGTCCCAATGTTGCCATCCCATGAAACCACCAGTCCTGGGCCTCACCCTCTAAATGCAATGTAGCCATCTTAATGGCCTCCATCTCCGACATCTGGTTAAGCTGAAAATAGATGTCCAGCTTCTCCACCCAGGACTTTGCCGTATTCTTTGATGAACCATCAAACATAGGCAAATGGAATTTACTAGCCGCACGGTGGCCCTCACGGTGGGATCCACGACCCTTGTGTTGGTGCTGCTCATGCTCAGGGGGTTTGATGCCACATCGGTACTGGAGATAGCGCTCATAGGGGAGAGTATCCATGAATGCCTGTCCTAAGCCCTGCCACTCTGCAAAAACGGCTGCATATTGAGTTGGACTCACCTCTCTTGGTGCTGTCGACCCCTCGTCCTCTACCAGGAAGGTAGGCATGGTGAGTCGCGTGGGGGCTGGATTGTCCCTCGGCGCACTTTCCCGTACTCCTATCCCCGTGTCCTGTGGCGTGAATGTGGGCATAGTGGATCGCGCGGGTGCCTGAGTCGTCACAATGGGGATAGCATCACGCACTGGTATGTGATGAGACATACCCGATCCTTCTCCGACCTGGAAAGCCCTAGGGGGTTCTCTCTGTGCTACCTCTACTGCTGCAAGCCTCTGTGACATATCCTGCATGTGATGGATGATTGCATCCAGCTTTTCTGCTGTGTCTGCCATCGGATCCCGCTGCTCTGTGCCCCTCACAGGCTGCTGTCTCTGAATCTGTTTCAGGTGGCTCCTGATCAGAATCACTTCCCCCGAAAGGAAACTTCCACCTACTCTCAGTTTCTCTGCGTTCCTTCCGATAGATGTAGGGGTTATCCCCAGGCGTCATAGACTGCTAGCACCACAGGCTGAGCCAGATCTATGCTCTGATACCACTGTAATATCCCCAAAGGGAAATAACCAGTAATACACAGAAATATGCCAGACAGATATAGAAAATACAATGTTGGAACCAGATCATGGAACAAGTACACATAGAATGCCAGAAAACTGAGCCATTTTATTAATCTGAAAGTACATAGAGAGGAGTACAAGAAAATCAGAATGAGTGCACCTATCCTTGCCCTAGGCAAGTGGAGACCCTCTCAGAACAAATAATGGCTGCAGATAGGGACAGCGTCCTAGCTGGCTGAAGATCTCCTATGAAGAACTGCTGCTGGAATGCACTGGAACTATGAGCTGAAAACTAGAGAGATGGCTGATCTCAATCCTCCAAACCTCACCAATGAAAACGTTGTCCTCGCTAGTGACAAAATGCGAAACGATGTGGAGTGCTAGTCAAGCAAGAACCTTCCGCATGAGGGATCACCTCCCCGAATGCCGGAAAACGCCGGCCAAGCCCTCTCACACAACTCGCTCACCGCACGTCGTCTCCCCGATGGATCCGCGTCCCGTATGCTCGTATCCACCGGATCCGAAGCCTCCAATCCAGACCGCGTCCTATCCCCTCCAGACCGCGTCCCAGGTAGATCGCATCTCCGTCGTTATCCCTTCGCATCTGCGGCCGGATCCGACAATATCTCTTCGTATCCGCAACCCCCAAGGCCGGACCGATGTTATCTTCTTCGTATCTAGGTCCGGGATCTCGCCAATATCTCTTCAGATCTGTAATCTCCCAAGCTGGATCTAATGCTATATCTCCAGATCTGCACCCTACAGAACTAGATCTGCAAATACCCTTTCAGATCTGTAATCTCCAAGTCTGGATCTATCAATGTGCCTTCAGATCTGCGTTCTTCTGTCTCCTAGAACAACGTCCTCTCTCTAAGCCTGATCTGCTTGCTTTCTCCTCCTGGAACAGCGTCCCTCCTTCTCAGATCTGAACTGCGTCCTTCCTGGAACAGCGTCCTCACTCTACGGCTGATCTGCGTCCTCTTTCCCCTTGGAACAGCGTCCCTCCTTTTCAGATCTGCGCAGCCACAAGAAGGGCTTCTTCCTCTCCAAACCTGCACCAGAAACTGCTGCTACTTGCTACTGAAAACCGAAAGGTGTTACTCAAAACATAACCTTACTAGGGCAGGCACTCGAAGTCCCCCGAAGCTAAGGGTGAAACCAGAAATAACCTTACCAGGGCAGGCACTCGAAGTCCCCCGAGGCTAAGGGTGAGATCTCCGACCGGAGACACTCGGTTGCACTAAACAGCTGCAGACCGACTAAACAACCGGCGTGCTGAAGCAGACAGAAGTCTAGCTCTCAATATCAATATCAAATCATGCATGTCCAAATGAGGTGAGAACCCCACCTTTTATAATGCTAAACTCCCTCCAAAACTTTAACTGCATCCTCACTCTCCTTGGCCTGCGCAGTTAACCTTGGGTCAGCCTGATGCCTCCCCATCGTACTCATGTGGACCCCCAAGGCCCCCTCTCTAAGTTATAACGTCAATCAACTAGGAAAAGAACACTTTATTTATAAAGTGAGGTGACTAAAGTGAGGTGACCCCTCTTATTTCTCACTTTATTTATTACTTCTAGCTAAAGCGGCAAAATTAAACAAAAATGAAATATTCCAATTAGCAAAGCTAATTGGGAATATTACAGACCATCAGGATTCTGGCCTTCCAGATAGCAAAGTTGTACAAGCCGTCCAGCCTATCCTGATCACGCAGTCTGTATGGCGCGATCTGCTCAGAAATAAACTGTCGAAATAGATACTCCTCTCCCTGCTTCTGTTGCTACCCTCAACAGAAACTCGGATCTAGGGTCCTTAGCGAGAAAGGCACCCTCTGCTCCCTCTAACAACTGATTTCCTCCCTTGGAAATCTACCAAATCTTCTGAATCAGCCCTCTTCGATCACTCTCCGATCGATCCTCAGATTTATTTAGCAAAAATCTGTTGAGTGACTATTCTCCTCCCACTCTTTGTCAACTTAGTTAGGCACGATTCTAAACTGACAGAATCTCCACCACACCAGCAACTGCTGAAGATCTGAAGCTTTTCTTCTAGTACATGGCAACTCTTCACAGCAACTCGAAACTAGACTGTGTCCCTCTGGCTAGCCTCTGTGTGAGAAAACTGGCTCAGCGCAGCGTAAGCTACTCCTGTGTCACTCTGGAAGGCTCTGTGCTGCCTCTGCGTCACCCAACTAGGACTACGTCATCCCCTGCGTGGCCTCTACTAGGACTGCGTCCTCTTGGTGTTGCGTTGCCCTCTCCGGATTCTCTGCTGCTTCAGCTGCTACTCTGCAGCAAAGATTTCTTCAGCCGATTTGCTGGAGATTCAGCGTGATCTGCATTGCTCTGATACCATGTGAAAATTTCTTAATCCAAGAAACCCTACTGCACATCCGATGCTACCCAAAATCTTAACAATATCTAGTCTCAAATATTTTGCAAGGTCATCTATTGAAGAACTTGCGGAAGATATTGAAGATCTGAAGTGTTTTCACATTATTGTGAGGGTTTGTGATCTTTTCAGGGCCTTCAAGCTCAGCATAGCCCTCCTTCCCCTTAGGGTGGCTTTTAACCTTGGTCGTGGACCTTTTTCCTTTGTCGTGGGCCTTTTTCATTTGTCGTGGCCTTTTTCCCTTCATTCCTTCCCTACCGCAGACCTAAAGGAATTTTTTCCTGCCTCCTCATCCCTTGGCCCCCCTCTCTCTTGCCTCCTTTGCCCTCCGCTTTCCCTTATCCCCTCACGACAACCCTTGCTCCTGTCCTCCTATTTGTCGTAGCCTCCTCCCATCCTTTCGTGACCTCTTCCCTTCTCTGTCTCAGCCTCCAGCCTCCCACCCTTATTTTACTTGGCCGCAAACACGGCCTTCCCTTCGTGAGCCTCCTCCCTGTTGATCATTGGCCCTTAGGGCCTTCCTTCTTCCTTGGTAGCCCTTGTTCCCTTCCTCCAAGCCTGTTGCAGCCTCTATCCCTTCCGTTCAGACCTTTTCTCCTTACCTCTCCCCCCTCGTCATCCTTTCCTTTCCTCTGCTGCCTCATGGCTGTTGAAAAGTGTAACTAGGTTCGGTCTTCATAATGACATGTAATTGTGATTTTATGTAAGTAGATGCAAAGAAGAAAAATAAAATAAAATTTATTGTATTACTTGCATCATGGGTTTCATGAGCAAGGAATTTTATTTTTGAGTCAAGACTCTCATTAAGATTCTTTACAAGTTTTGTGATCTTGTCATAAAATAATAGAGTCATTTTCATGTAAATGAAGTCATGTTAAACTTTGTAAAAGGTCACACTTGTCTATGAAAAGTAGTCCTCCAAGACCTTGTCACTAGGCCTCTCCAAGTCGGCCTAAATCTAATGAAGATCCTCAACATTGAAGTTAGCTCTCCTCCAATGATCATGTCGGCCTAAACGACAAGAAGACGGCCTATATAAGTAACCCTACTCGGCCTCATTTGGCAGCATCCATCTCGGTCAAGATTACAGTCATATATGCTAAGGAGAAGGACTACAAGGAAGTGCGAAGAGAAGGCATAATAACAAAGAAGAAGATCTAACTTGGTTCGGTCTTGGGTCACACTATACATCTCATGCAAATCAGAAAAAGGACAGAGGTCTAATCTAGGACTTGTTGTAGCATCAAGAGACTTCGATCTTGGACATAAGATGACTCATAAAGGGTCGAGAAAGGAAGTCGAGAAGAGGTGTGAAGGGAGCCAAGGAAAAGATCGAGGAAACCAAGAAGACGCACTTGTCTAGGGTAGTTGAAGTATAGAGACCGAGTTTCTCTAGTGTCGCCGAAGGTGCAGTGCATTGTAGTGCAGAAAGAGGAAGGAACAAAGAGAAGCCGAGAAGAGCAGTAAAGGCTAGTGACAAGGTTCTTGGGAGGATACTTGTGTCAAGGGTCATTATCATGGTCTTGGTATTCGTCAATTGAAGATCTATAAGAAGAATTTCTAATCGGGTTTTCCTCTCAAAGAGAGAGGTTTTGGCCCTCGCTTACAAGCCTATATACTGTATCTCTTGTGTATTTGATAATCGACTTGATGAAGAGAACATAATAATAACCTATCGAAGAAAAGATCTAATCAAGAAGCATAAAGTACATCACCAGTAATTATCAAGAAGAGAAATCTCCTAACTAATGATGCCCTAGATTTCTCGACATAGTATCATAGCTTAGGTGCTAAAGTAAGAAAGGGCATTCAAGCAAGAAGACACTCAAGTCTAAATCTTCAAAGGAAAATCAAAGCAAGTCAAGAAAACCTGTCAAGAGATCAATACAACCCTAGACCGAAGAAATCTACGGTAGCTAGAGTCTTGAAACTATCATCAATAGGAATCAGGAAGAAGAACCAAAATCCTAGAAGCATTTCCAAGAAAGACAAAGGATCGTGAAGCAAGCTCTCTCTCTCATGTCTCAAAAAGCAATCTTCTATTCATATCAAGGAAGCAAGCAACATCTACTCAAGTAAGTTTATGACTTCATTTGATACTATCAAAATGTATTTTTGCAAGGAAAGCAACAAATTGGTTGGGGCTTCAAATTTCCTTGCATGGAAAAAAAGAACAGACATAAATCTCATTGAAAGTGAGGTCATGGATCATATTAAAGGGTCAACAACCCAACCTCCAAAAGAAGATACTCAAGCACATGCTAAATACATGAAGGGAGAAGTGAGAGCCCAGAGGATTCTTATAGAATCCATAAAGACTCTCATCCCATATGTATCAAAATTAGACACTACAAAAGATATATATGACAAATTGGTAGAGTTGTTTTTTGTGAGTACTGTCGCAGAAGTAATCTCACTAAGACAAGAACTTTACAAGCTAAAGTTGATAAGAGAAGATGGAATAACTTCATATTTCATGAAGATCTCTGAAATTCAAGATCAACTACAAGAACTAGGAGAAGTTATGTCTGACAAAGAAATGACCACAGTGGTACTGAATGCTCTACCGGAAGAATGGGGAAACTTCACTTCAAGTATATATGGGAAGAAAGAAGCCACACCATTCCAAGATCTATGGTCTCTATGTAAGATAGAAGAAACCAGGTTCAAGGCAAAGTTTGATATAGGATCAAATGAACAAAATCAAGTCTATGTTGCCATGTCAAGAAGAAATGGAAGGTTTGGAAAATTTGTTTCTCAAAAGAAAAAGAAGAACATGGCTAAGGTAAGATGCTATGGATGTCAAGAATATGGGCATTATAAAAAAGATTGTCCTAAATCTAAGAAGGACAGGAGAAATATGGAAGAAGCCCATATCGTTGGAGAAACTCAGAAATGGAAGAGCCTGAGACAAAGAAGCCTAAGAAAGAAGAAATGAAGATCTCTACTATGATTGAAATCATCTTCTTCACTGTAAAGTATTTGTCTGTTGTAAAAGTATTGATAGGAAGCATTGTAAATTAGATAGGATGCATCATTTTAGAAAGGCGTCATGATAGAAGCATTAAAAGTAAAGATTTGGTGTCCTAGAAGGATGTTTCGAACATAAACGTATGACAATTAAACTACGAAGAATATAGCTCTTGGAAACCTCACTGGAAGCTCAAATGACACTTATGAAAAGAGAAAGAAGTCATCTAGGACAAGGCTCATCATACATTGGTCAATAAGGAAACATCTACTGATAAGGATATGAAAGATTCTCTAGTTTTCTCTGATGGAATCCTCATCGAAGGAATCACTAATCAAGAAAGAAAGCAAATGTTTCATTAGGAATTTTAACTTGTGGAATTCAAGGGATGATGGTATGATGACATATTAATGAAGCAGGTCAAGGGAATGAAATTCTTTCATTCAAAGGAAGTTGCTATAGGAAGTCTACATGACACAAAGAAGGGATGAGTCATATTTATTAACACAGGATAATATGGAAGTCATGTCATATGGTTGCAGATAACATGGATCACTACTTCTGTCTTGAGAAGCATGATCAAAGAAAAGGAAATCTCCTCCTATGAAATGTTTCCGATAGGCATGGTTCACACTAGATGAAAACAACATAATATGTCCTCATATGGAGTATGAGGTAATTGACTACAATTGAGGAACTCTGATCGGAAGCTCCTGGGAATAAAATGTGTGAAGAAAAGAAAGGAAGAGATTGTGAGATATGCAACCATGGTAAAGGCAATCATCATCCAAAAGGACCAAGAAGATTTGACTAGGAAGTCTCCTGGAAAGATATGAAGACTCTGATGGAAGTCTAGAAAAGATGGAGACCCTTGACAACAAGTATCTTTGGGAGATGTGTCAACATGTATGCAGGAAATTGATAACTACAGAAAGATGTCATGATGAAAGACCGTCACAAAAGGTTATTTTGACTTAAGTATTCAGTTGGAACAAAATATATGGACAAGCTTATGCAGGACTGCTGAAAGGAAGAACTGTGGTTAACTTCCAAGAGGACCATATAGAAGGATGTAAGATCCTTCAAAAAAATTAGGTATGTAGAAAAGCAACATGGCATGAAGCAAGGTCAGATGAAAATTGATGGATCACTTTCTAATAAATGGAATGATGACACGACTGACTCATGGATAAAAGTGATGGATGGTATGTGCCCTATGAAGAAGTCCCAAAAGATGAAGACTCCATAACAAAGAAGAAATTCATGACATCAAAGAATGGAGTTCTTCTAAGCGGCTGGTTGTCCCACTATCTCCTCCTAAGGAGCTGCTATAGGTCCCTAATTAAGAGGGAGCTTGTAATCAAACCTCTTACTTGGAAGAAACTTGGAAATTCCTGAGCCAAGAGGGAGCTTAGGTACATTCCTAGTATAGGAATGAGCACATTCCTTTGTTGGAATATATTCTCCGTAATTGAGAGGGAGAGATAGACACAACATTCTTATCTTCACTTGGGAAGACAAAATGGAGGATTGGGTAATAATCTGGCATCTGATACTCTTTGAGGATGCAATAGGGCATCCAAGATAAGAGTAGTCGTAGAGGACCGATAATCTTTGAGGACTGGGAATCCAAGATAAGAATAGTCCTGGTGGAACACACCCTGAGAACCCGGGTAGGGTATGTTCTAGGAGAGAATGATTAAGGTGTCTATAAATCATTGGTCTCGCCAGCATTGAGCTCAAGATCTCGTGGAGAGATGGAGTTTTTAGTCAAGGCCTTGCTATGTGACAATGTTGTGATATGATGCTATACATGGGTTACCAATCTGATTCTTCTTATGAGAAATTCTTCAGAATGAGAATGACCAAATACCATTATGAAAAGGGTAACTAGGTTTAGTCTTCATAATGACATGTAATTATGATTTTATTTAAGTAGATGAAAAGAAGAAAAATAGAATAAATTTATCGTATTACTTGCATCATGGGTTTCCCAAGCAAGGGATTTTATTTTTGAGTCAAGACTCTCATTAAGAGTCTTTAGAAGTTTTGTCATCTTGTCATAAAATAATAGAGTCATTGTCATGTAAATGAAGAAACGTTACACTTTGTAAAAGGTCACACTTGTCTATGAAAAGTAGTCCTCCAAGACCTTGTCACTAGGCCTCTCCAAGTTGGCCTAAATCTAATGAAGATCCTCAACAATGAAGTTAGCTCTCCTCCAATGATCATGTCAGCCTAAAGGACAAGAAGACAGCCTATATAAGTAACCCTACTTGGACTCATTTGGTAGCATCCATCTCAGTCGAGATTACAATCATATATGTGAAGGAGAAGGACTACAAGGAAGTGCGAAGAGAAGGCATAATAGCAAAGAAGAAGGTCTAACTTGGTTCGGTCTTGGGTCACGCTATACATCTCATGCAAATCAGAAAAAGGGTCGAGGTCTAATCTAGAGCTTCTTGCAGAATCAAGAGACTTCGATCTTGGACATAAGGTGACTCATAAAGGGTCGAGAAAGAAAGTCGAGAAGAGGTCTCAAGGGAGCCGAGGAAAAGATCAAAGGAAGCCAAGAAGAAGCACTTGTCTAGGGTTGTTGAAGTATAGAGACCAAGTTTCTCTAGTGTAGTCGAAGGTGCAGTGCAGAAAGAGGAAGGAACAAAGAGAAGCCAAGAAGAGCAATAAAGGCTAGTGATAAGGTTCTTGGGAGGATACTTGTGTCAAGGGTCTTTATCATGGTCTTGGTATTCGTCAATTGAAGATCTATAAGAAGAATTTTTGATCGGGTTTTCCTCTCAAAGAGTGAGAGGTTTCGGCCCTGGCTTACAAACCTACATATTGTGTCTCTTGTGTATTTGATAATCAACTTGATGAAGAGAACATAATAATAACCTATCGAAGAAAAGATCTAATCAAGAAGCATAAAGTACATCACGAGTAATTATCCAGAAGAGAAATCTCCTAACTAAGGATGTCGTAGATTTCTAAACAATGGTAGCCCTCCTTTCCTCTTCCATCAAGCCTTTAAGGCTTCAAAGTTCAATCCCTTTGTCGCGGGTCCTAAAGGGTCTCCTCCTGCCAGCGTTATCCCTTCTCGTATTGTTGTTGCCCCTCCTTTGCCTAAGCGTTGGCTTCCCAGCCTCCCTTCTGGCCTTGTGCCTCCTCCTTGGTCTTTCTCCTTGCATCCCTTAACCATCTTCTCCTCACTATTTGAGTCATTTTTTGATTCCTGGGTTGATTTTTGGTATCTTGCAGAGATATTGGTCATTGTTCTAGTGTTTACAGGTGGGTTACATATTAAAGAAACTTGGTGCAAGAAAAATAGACCTCTTCCAGGACTAAGGCCTATCGGTTTTCTCCTTAAACTTTCGTATTCCTCACTACCTTCTTACAACTCTCTGATCTCTTGATAATAGTGGTATCTAATTTGCTTAAGTAGCATAAAATCAATTCATTAATGACCTAATATATTGGTAAATCAATTACATTAAATAAGTAGTCATTCGTTTAACATATTTCATGAACTTTTGGGTGATTGTTGACTGTCTAAAAGAAGCATCTAAGGTATGATATGAATCAATGACATAAGTATTTTTCCCCTTATTTGCTTTCCGCCTTGAATAATCTCATCTAAAGTGAAAGAAAAAAGGAAATTTCTAGGCTTGTTTGGCATTAATTACCTCACTGTTGTCATAAGTTAGCTTACTGATGTCTAAAAGGGTCTAATAATTGCTCATGTTAGATATGATTGGAATACAAGGTTCCTTGCTCATGCTCTATAGATCATAATTGCTACTTGTTTCATGGTTGTATGTGCCATTGTGGAGGATATAATTAGCATTGTTGCCATTTCTAATTGTTTAAAGTACATCAATGTATTTGTTAAGTTCTACATAAAAACACATCTAATGGCTTCACTCACTAAAGTACTCCAATCTCATAAGGAATCATTGGATAATAGCTCTTGTCCTCTTTTTGCATCATTGGTTCATGGTTATTATCAATCCTTGGCATGTTTTGAGACACTCTTAACTTGAAATCCAATTACATAAAGGAGGTTGATTGTTTAAAAGTTCAATTTTCCAAAGAGCCAGCAGTGCTAGAAGACTTTGAGCTTCAGTAGGATATCAAAGACAGGGAGGGGTAGAGATAGTGAGGCCAGAGGTTCTCCAGATCCGGTGAAGTGCATTGTAGAGAAAGGCCGAAATTTCTCTCAGGAAGATGCGAAGAGGCAACACAGGGGCTTCAGTGGGTAGTTTGATTTGCTGAGGAAGGAAGACGTCTTCAGTTACAGAGGTCGGGCAGAGGTTCCAAAGTGTCGGAGAAGCGTTTTCTCAGTTAGCAGCAGACAAGACAGCTTGATTAGCAAACGATTCGGGCAGCACGTGTGGCAGGTAGCTTCAGGTTGACACAAATCCTACGCAGACTCAGTTGGATGGCTTGCTTTGTAGTTGCAGTCAGGTGTCGGAATTGCTCAGAGTGAGGGTAATTTCCCTCTAGATATTTTTTCCAATATTTTCTCTACAGGATAGCCAGCATTTGGCATTCAGATTGTACTCAGAATTTCAAACTACTGCATAATAATAAAACTCAATTGTTGCACTGGTTTTCCCAAGTTGGGTTTTTCCAGGGACAATTGTCCAAAAATAATTGTGTTAATTTTTATGTGTTTGTGCTAGCATTTCTCAGTTTCTAACGTTATTTTCTTCCGCAGTTTTATTTGTGAAGGTTGCAGTGTGATTTATTTGATATTTTTCGTAGCAGATAAATTGTTAAATTAATTAACAATTAGAAAAATAAATTCATGTTGCTACAATAGGATTTCAGTGGTGAAATTTTCACAAGAAGAACTGTTGGCTACTGTTAGAAGAAAACTAAAGGAACTTCTCTGAAGAGTGCCCGCAATGGGTTGAAACTCTGATGGTGGCCTCCTCACTAGATACTTGGCAAGACCCAGAAATATCTCACAAACCCAAATAGTGGAAGTGGTCCCAGGGTGAACTGCACCCTCCGACAATTTATGTTGCTGGCTACTGGAAGGAAATAGGAATTATGCCCTCAAAAGTGCTGAGAAAATTCTGCAAAATTAATCTTAGCCTCCTCTCACCATACCCACAAAATCTCAGAAAGGGTTTGGGCTAGATCCACAAGTCACCAGTGACCCCAAATCTGTGTGTTGCCCCCACAAGTCTACCAGTGAAGCTACAGAAATCAAACTGTTGCAAAATGGACCAAAACTCCCTCAATAAATTCTCCCCAAGGCCTATGAAATTTCTCCCCCAATCTCCAAGTAATTCCCAGCTCCCCGAAGCCTTCAAAACACCTGCTCTCAACAAGTACGCAGAAGCTACCACTAAACCCGCAGGCCCAGGATAGACAAATTTGGCCCTCCAATTTACAACACTTTCAGCCTGCCAATCCCCAAGGGAAACTCATCCTCCTAGTGGGAAATATTCCCTGCAAAATATTCTGCCCAAGCTCCTTTGTTTGCTGGCTCTTCTCACCCACACGAATTTCTTCTGCGCCCTAGGACTCAGGAGAAGCACACACCAGCTGAAGAATAACCTACAAGTTTGGCACCTTAATTGCCCGGAACAACTCCCAATGACTCTCCTAGGGTGACACATGAAGTTCACCGAAGGTAGAGGTGGAATTTCGGCTTGGGAATTCCTTGTGCTAAACAGCTCTAGTTTGCTTGGCTAAACATCGCAAGGAAACTTGAGTTCAAAGGTTAGATTGTCAAAAGATGCAAATGAAGGCCTCCTCTCCTTATAATTGTTGGTCTCCTTCTCTCCCTTGGTGGTCCCCACTCTTTCTCTCTCTTAATTCCACCCCCTCCTCTTTTCTCTCTTCTCCAAGACTGTGACTTCCCTTCTTGGGCTGAAATTCCCTCTCTTGTGGGCCCCACATTCCACTAGAGCTGCAATTTCCCTTTTTTCCTCCTAAGTCCTAATGTCAGAATTGCCTCCTCTTCCAAAAATCATCTCTAATGCGGAGAATCTTAACTGGGGATATGACATGGGCTGACATAGGTGATCCCAAAGTTAATTATAAGGATTGCACATTATGCATGGTTATTTTTGTGCTTGGGAAT
The DNA here is from genome assembly GCA_034641835.2 of Pinus albicaulis. Lineage (NCBI taxonomy): Eukaryota > Viridiplantae > Streptophyta > Pinopsida > Pinales > Pinaceae > Pinus > Pinus albicaulis. Next base: position 196,139,511 of record CM076575.1, on the reverse strand, counting down.
GGTATGTGTTCGGTATTGGAAGCTCCAACTACAGGTGGAAGGAAGAACCATTGTGCCTAGTTTGTCAAGAACCCCAAATTGGGCCTTGCGGCTTTCACTTGTTTTATTGTCCTTACCCATATGTAATGAAGGAATTGGAGGCACTAAGTTAAATACATCATATGCCTGTAAAGTGATGACATGGTGTGGAACCCTAAGTAAGCAGTATCAAATATGGAATGGCAACAAACTTAAGTGTGTTGACCATAAGAGGGGGTCACTTCTAGGGGTTTGAAATATTCATAACTCTTAACATATTGGGGTGGTTTTGCAGGCATGCCACCTGATGGGTCATATCTCTAAGCTCTCGTTATTGATTTATTGTGCATATTAATATTGTCTATAATGGGTGCTTTTATGTGTTATGGTATCAAGTTGACAAGTTCAGTCATGTCACATGTCTAGAGAAGATTTCTTGGATGTTTCCATACAGAAAATGCCTGGGAAACATTTCCCATGTGTTTCTGTATAACTTTTGTGTCATTTTCCAGGAGCTTTTCCTATAACAAAACAACAACATGAATAATTTAATAATTTGGTTACCTCATCCATTGGACAAGTATAAAATTTGCGCAACCAAATCCTCAAAAATTTAATTTGTACACAAAGCATATAAAATTAATATCACACCCAGTTGGAAAGAGAATATTTATGTTTATATATGCTCTACAAAGTTATATAAGCCCAAATATTTCAATTAATAGTTTCCACTGCAGATGATCAAAAATGATTGTGTGCATTTTCCCAAAACATTGTTTGCATTTTCTATTGCATAACCACCTGTAAGCCCTCACTTTTGAAAAGAAATATTTATCCAAGAAAAATGAAAGGAAAAACTATAGATAGAAAACTTTAACAACCTCTAAAAATGAGAAGGTTGATCGCAAAGAGCTGACAAAGTTTTTGACTTCAGAAACATTCATCCTTCGGCGTTCCTGAGAAAAGCAATCCATGTATTAGTCTTCATATCCTGAGGAGCAGAGTAAATGGTCCATACTTTATAAACACCAAAAAGCCACTGGAAGAGAAAATGGATGAGGATGCATGTTAAGTTTCTACATTAACCAGAAATATTGGACATCATTAGACTTGCCTTCACCATGTGCAATGTATAAAAACATGTCTACAAGAATAGAAACAAAACTATTGACAGATGTGTACTCAAAATTAAAGGAAGGAGGAATTTATTCACAAATGATTGATGAGAACTATTTTGCAAAATTTCCATTTTGTCAAGTTGAAAGTCCAAAGAGAGAAAGAAAAAGCATTATTAATAGAACAATATAATTATGCAAATATGATAGTAGAGAGGTGAAAACTTGACATTAAAACTGATTTGAGACTGTCTTTTTTTTTTCTTCTGGAGAAGTAAACTCCCCTTACCCTCCTGCACTTGAGTGTTCAGAATGAGGGAGCCAGTACCCTGCAGATCTCCCCCTTCCCTGGTTTTCCAAATGGAGGGCGGTATTAAGTTTTAACTGCCAGCCACAAAAGCAGTTGGTAACCCCACAGAACTCAGTGAGAATGGATCCCGCAATCTCCCAGGCATTATGCCTTAGTGGAAGGGGTCCAGCCAACCAAGCTATCCCACAGAGCTACTATCTGGTTACTATCAAATGACTTGGATTTCACATAACCAAACCCAAGAAGTGACCTATCACTACTTGGTGACCTGCCCATCATCCCCTTCACCATGAATGATTTATAAACTCAATATCCCAGAGCCAAATTAGCAAGGTTAAGATTATCACTGATATCTACCAACTTCCAAGTATGTTTTCAGGCTATATCGATGTCCTATTCTACAACACTTTCCCCCAAATTGTCTTGTTTTCAGCATTTCCTCCATATGAAAAATGACTCTATTTAACCCCTAGACAAGCAAGCCCGATGTGCCACATGACTTGGGATTCCACAGGAGGAAAGCAGTGATAATTTAGAATGAAATAAATTAATGTATATCCAAAATAGCTCAATGGGACCCAGGATACTCTCTATCCACCTTTGTTAAATACAATAATTACAGGTACGTAAGCCTTTTTCTTGGAAATTTTTCAGTCATACACAGGACTACGAAGATGCAAAATGATGTCGCATCTTTCTCGCATATGTCTAGCAAAGTAGACCCCAAGCACATACAATAATCGGAAAGTAACTAGATGTTGTTTGTAACTTGAATCAAGGCTGACCCTTCGTAGAGCCTCAGTAACTGTTGCAACACCTTGACATATGACTCAAATTATTAGTCACCGCTCCTTGTAATAACTGAATAGCTCAGTTAACACCATAGAAAATACGGCATCCCTAGGACAGAACATAGGTAGATACCTCAGCCCAACATAATGCAGCTAAAAGGAATGCTTTGAACTAGAATGGTAGGAAAGTCATAACCAATAAACCAAGAAATAGATGAACTTCCCAAAGTTGCAGAGCAAGGCCTCATCATGAATCCAACCCTAAGTGGTGCTTCTAATTTAGGTAATGATGCAACCTCATTGGGTGACTTGCAGTTGTTAACATTAGTTGGGAAGGAGAAACATGAGACCATTATTACAGCATTTGTTAGAACGCATTGTTTTTGGAAACATAACGCTAATTGCTGCAAAATATATTGAACTTACCCTGGGGACATAAACATGTGGCAATAGAACAGTCTCCAGCTGTCTTAGACCAATATTTCCACATTTTACATTGGAAATAATAAACAGTTTAGATTGATTCCAATTGGATTTATTACACTTTTCCTTTTTCTGGATATACGTATGTCTAAACGAGAGGATATATTAGGCACCCATCACTATTGTATTAATATGTATTAAAATTTAATCCAAACTTAATGGTTATCTGCAAACATTAACATCACTGTAACTTTCTCCATAGGTTATAACCAAAGACACTTAGTTGTAATAGGATTTCCTTCGTAAGAAACAATCTACATTACTTGTTTCTTTCTCCACTGGTTATAAGTAACTTATAACCAGAAACACTTAGTTGTAATAGGATTTCCTTCATAAGAACCAATCTTCCAGGTTACTTGCTAAAGTAAAGTTAAAGGTTAGATGCAAAACCCACCAAAACAATGAGGAAATTTATCAGGCCAGGTATTAAAAGCCAACTAATTCAATAGGATTTAGAAATGGAAAACAAAACTTTAGAGCCAAAAAAAAAGCAAATATTTTATAAAGAGGTAAGAGTCAGTCAGTCTTTTGTTCCTAGTTCCATCCCCGTTATTTCCACCACATCACTAAACATGCCAGTAATTGAATATCTAAGATTCTAAAGCTACCTTTGCAATTTACATATTGCCAACGAGTCGTGATAGGATTTCCTCCACGAGAACCAATATACTGTGAGAATTTCTAAAACAAAATTTCTACTGCAGTATCTGATATTATTTCTCTTGCTTATTATTCAACAATAAGTTATTTACAGAAATTACTTCTGGAAACATCAAAATAAATTCTACTGCAGTCTTCACACATAAAATGTTGAGAAAACTATAAAGAAATACAAGCACAATGTAATATCCCCAAATGGGATATTTTACTAAATTTGCAGAAATCACACTAACGCAACATATTACCATAAAATTTCTGAATTAATAAACAGAAGATTGCCATGTAAAATAAAACACATAAGCACTGCAATCTATCAACACATCAAATAGGAAGAATCTCAGCATTTTTATTATAAATAATAACGGGGTTTACAAATAGATCTAACCCAGAAAGAGCTGAGATGGAAAACTGGCCAACAATACAATCTGTTGCACTGCTACACGGCGATGGCCTCCAAAACTGAACTGCTGCACTCTCCCTCCGGCAACAGCGGTCACTGAACCCATTGAAGATAATGAAGTACAAATTGAAGATCTGAATGATCCTCACACCAATCCCTGAAGCTCTGCGAAACTTCTGAATGAAGTCTCCTCAAGAGAGTTGGGTTTTCTTCCAACACTCACAAATCACCCGAGGGTTTCCGTCCTGGGGCTACGGCTGAAGTAGAGAACCACGTCTCAAACCTCTCATATAAGAAAATGATATGATCCAAAGATATCCCTCAGTGGCCTCCTCCCTTTCTTTTATAGATCTCTTGGAGCCTTCTAGAGCCTTATTTTATTATTATTTTATTCATGGTGCACTTTTCCCTCTTATTAAAATATTCCTTTTTAATGCATAAAAGAGTAAATCGGCTACCATGTCTCCTCTGGTCATTGAAACTCATGCCCAACCGTCCCATCATGTAGATATCATCGTTTTGGTTCCAATGAGCTATTACACTAAGGTGTTCCATCATGTATTCCACCTGGAATGCCACCTTGAGTGTAATCAACCGAGTTAAGCACACAAATAACTCAAATTTCTGAAAGTTGTTGGAATGCACTGGAACGAAAGCCAAACTGCTCGGATGATGGAATATATCAAGCGAATGCCATCAGACATCATGGAAACTCCTCAAAACTCCTCCAAAAAGCCCCTGAGCCCGCTGATAGCACCAATCTGTACCTTTGCCTGTCTGCTCCTAACTCTGGAAGTCCAACCTAACCCTGTCATAGGTGACACCAAAAAAGGGAATATTACACACAAGATTGACACAGTTATTTTTTTACAATTGTCCCTGGAAAAATCCAATGTGGGAAAACCGATGCAGCAAATGAGGGTTTCTTTATTATTCTTCAGCAAAATCTCTTGTACAAAAAATAACCAGCAGAATAGAAGAGTATCTTGAGAAATTTACAAACAATTTCCTCAAGTGCTTCTCAGTGAAAATCTGACCCTGGAGAACCCCTGAGCCTCTCTGCGTATCACTCCATCAGCTTTTACGCAGTCCCAGTATCACAACCTCTGCATTGTCTCTGCTACTGCGCCACTGCCTCTGCGTTGTCCCTCCTCTACGTTGCCTCTTTCGGTTGAATTGTGTACTCTCAGCTCTTGTTGATCCCCTCTCTCTCTCCACCCTGCAACTCTCCCTCTGAATCGATTTCTCGTGCCGAACTTCAGCCAGTGAGAAAATCAATCTTCTTGGGCAACTGATTATCTGCCTCGTTGTGTTTTCCAAATGATCCTCAAGCTTTCTTAAATAATCTTCTCGTTGACATTCAACGGACCAGATTAGATGCTAATCAATGGCTAAGATCATTTTGAATTGATCATCGTCTTCTTCTAGAAGTTACACACACAGTTTAGATTAATACCCATTAATTATTTTAATTTCCTAAGTTTAGACTTAGGGTCATATTAAAAATAATTAATTTATCAAATAAAACTGTCTTTGGGTGGAATTTCCCAAAACGATTTCTGGGTTATCTAGAATACATGTGTCTAAGCCTCTCCACAAAATTTGATACTTAGAGCACATCCGATGCTACTACAAATCAACATATATTAGCTTACGTGCTAAAGGAGAGTATATATGCTAGATGCAAAAACAACAAAAAAATAATGAAATTCGATAGGCCAAGCATTTAAATTTGACTAATTCAATGGCATTTAGAAATCCAAAACAAAACTTTCGAGAAAAAGGTCAAAAGCAAGATTTTATAAAGAGCTAAAAGTCATACATCCTCTTTATTTCCACCCCATCAGTGAACATACCAATATTTGATGTTAGATTGTGAGTCCCTAAACAATCACAAAGTCCAAGACCACATTGATAAGAGTTGTCAGTCTTTATCTTTTATAAGATGTTGTCATGATCCATTGATGAGTTGTCAATGAGATCCAGATCTAGAATGGTCAAATTCATGTACTATAAATGTGAAAATTCCTACACCGGGAATCCTACCGTAGCAGTTGATGAGAATTCTTCTATTTGTTAATTATTTGAACAAATTATTTACTGTGTTCTACGGTAAATATTGAAACCCATACACTACAGCCTTCACAAAATTAAACTGAGGAAAATAAATGTGTGGAAACAAGATCTAAGCAAGAATAAACCATAGACACAGAACACCGTTATTTTTGGACAAAAGTCCCCTGAAAAACCCAATGCGGGAAAACCAGTGCGGCAGTTGAGGGTTTGTATTATTATGCAGAAGATCTGAATACAATCTGGGATGCCTTACTGGCCATCCAAACAGAGAATAAGACTGACAAAGAGCTTGTGAGGTTTACCTCACACTGACACTAGAAAATCCAAACTGGCAAAACACTGAGCTGATGAGTCCTACTGTAACGACCCATTCCCCTGTTATACCCAAAACAATATTAGCGTGTGAACGATATAGGCATTTGATAGCTACACCTGCCTATACCGTCCACATCGCACTAGTACGCCCACCTAATATCAAGATTACAAAGATTGGGGACTTAATATTAAGATTTCAGACTTTATATCAAATTCAACTAAGTATAAAATTTTATGAAACAAGGTAATAAAAGAAATGAAGTAATAAAGTTAAAATCCTTAAGTTAATGAATCTTTAAGTTAAAATGAGTATGCGATATTAAAGATTTATATTAAAGGTACTTAAATAAAATCCCACCTTTATAAATATGTATACGTAAGCACATTAATGGGGATCACCCACCATAACAACGTTTAATGTAAACTTAAGGTTGGGTAAGGCCTCGGGAAGTTTGAGGCGGTGGAGGAAGATTGTTTAGATTATATTCATATCCAAACATAATGAAAAGTATACCACCATAAATACATAAAATATCATCATTAATAAGGATAAGACTTCGGGAAGTTAGAGGCGGTGGAAGGAGATTATTTAAAGGAGGTGGTATGGAGGAGAAGGGGGGGAGAATGTTTTCTTGGAGGAGAAGAAATGGTTTCTGCTGAAAGGAGAAGGAAGGAAATGCCGGCTTGCAGTGTTTGGGGAGGAGTCTCTTGTTCTTGGAAATCTGGGCACGGGGGACAGAGGGGACAACCTCTGGGTCTGGGATTAGTCCCGGATTTGGCTGGGAGGATTCGATTGCCCCAGTAATCTGTTCTGTTCACGACATCACCAGCAAATCTTCAGCCGCTTCAGGATTCGTAAGTTTGTGCTGATTTTCAGGTATTCTTCTACATATAGGTTAATTATGCAAGCTGAAATTTCAATTTATACCATTTCAATGTCTTATTAGATCGGTTTTACTTAAACAAAAGTTCAAATAGGTACAAATTCTAGAACTCTAGGAGCAGGGTTATTACACCTACGCTGCCTCTGCATAGCCTCTATGCAGTCTCTGCGTCACTCTGTGCGGGGACCGCATCACCTTGTTATGTATATTTTATTAATTATTAGTTAGATATAGTTATCTTAGGTTTTATTAAGTGAAAGGGCATGATCAAAGATCATGCCTCTTCACCAAGGGACACCATGAGGCTATATTTAAAGCCTCGATGATTCCCCATTGTAATCATATCTCATATCGCATCTTTTATCAATAATAATATATACTTATTCAAGTTTACCAGAGTTTTTACACTCCATTGGTATCAGAGCCATCGCTCTTCGGGATCTGTGTGATCACCCAGAATTAAGGAATTACAAGAAAAATCCAGAATTGCAGATTTTTTTAAAAACCAAGTGCTTATGGGCAACAACATCTGTTTTTAAAAAAAAAAAGGAAGAAATATATATATAATATATATATATTAATAAAATAAAGAGAGAAGGAAAGTTAACACAAAGGGGGAAATAAATTAAAAGAAAAAAAAATATATATATATATATATATATATTTAAAAGAAAATAGTTCCAAAAGAAAAAGAAAAAGTAAAAAGAGATATATATATATAAAGAAATACGTACATGTGAAGACATAGTAAAATTAAAAAGGAAGAGTAATTGCTCGTGGTTTACAAGCTCGTGGTTTTAGGCCCATGGTAATTGCCCATGGTATTAAAACCCATTTCCCCTTTTCAAAACAACATGCCTTTTCAAAACAAAGTGACTTTTAAAAACAACGTGACTTTTCAAGGTTAACAATCTTTTTCCCCATAATTATATATATATAATTCAAATAATAAAATAATAATAATTATTATTATTATTATTTAAAATATATATATATAATAATAATAGAAATTATTATTATTATTTCAAAAAAAAATTAACTTAATTAATTAATTAAATATTAATTAATTAATTAATTTAAAAGAAAAAAAAGAGGGAAAAACTGGCAGAAAAATATTCCCCACCTCATACACGTTCAATGTCTTCATCAATGTCGATGGCCGAATTCCAGAAGAAATTGGGAGATCTTGAGAAACAAATCAATAATAATTCTGAAGAATTCGGAAAAAGATTAGTCGATCTTGAAGGTACAATTGCAGGGCACTCCAACGACATCAAAAAGATTCATGATACGACAAATCGAATAGAAAGACAAATGTGGCTAAATCATCACGAGGCCACAGAAAAGCATAGCAAAGCAATGAACAAGATGACAGAGCATAGCGCAGCAATGAACAATATGACAGAACTCTTCAATAAGCTAAATGATAAGATAGATAAGTTAAGTCAGACACAATCCCCAATATTTCCTAACATGGAACAAAATCAACAAAACAATTCCGCAGATTTAGGAAACTCAAAAGAGCATCAAGAAAAGACCAATTCCCCACATCATCAAGAATATAGTAATGCAGATTTTCAAAATAAGCAGCTCTGGAATGCATTTGCTAATCAATATCCCCTTCTTGTTCCACCAGTAGCATATCAGCGAAGAGCCAGAATCGAGCTACCCAAATTTGATGGTAATGAAAAAAATAGCGTTGCATGGCTTAATAAAGCGGAAGAATATTTTGAGATTTATGACATTACTAGTGATGACGAAAAAATTAAACATGCTTCCATGAAAATGAAAGGAGAAGCATATAATTGGTATATGTGGTGGAAAAAGACGACCCTCGCTATCAGTTGGAGGAAATTTAAGGATGCATTCTTCAAAAGGTTTCAAGGCAAAAAAAGAAGAAAAGTTTTTTTCAACGTTTATCAAATTATGCCAAAAAGGAGATGTGGATGAGTACACTCGAGAATGGGAGACCTTGGCAACACGAGTACCCGGATTGTCGGAATCTCGTCTAATTCAGTCTTACATCTCAGGACTTAAAATCCGTATACAAGAAGAGCTCGAACTGCATGAAATTACATCCGTAGAAGTAGCAAGGCAAAAAGCAAAAGCTACTGAAAAGAAATTTGAAAGGTTATCAAAACCAGAATATTCGAGACAAAGATTTCCTCAATCTGAAAATATAGATGACACAAAATATGTCCCACCCCATGTTCGTGAAGAAGAAAAATCTAATGTGGAAAAACGAAGAATGAGAGAGGGCAAGTGCAAGCGTTGCGGTGAAAACTGGGACCCTATGCACAAATGTGCTAATGGAAAAGCGAAAAATCTATACAGTTGTGAAGCAACTAATGATGCTAACAATAATGATTCATATATAGAAGGATTAGAAGACAACTTAGAGTTCTCTCCAGAAGTGGCTGGAGAAACTATTCCGCAAGTGTCATTATCAGCTATGACAGGCATATCACAACCTCAAACCCTAAGGTTAAGAGGACATATCAAGAACAACAACGTAATGGTTCTCGTCGACACTGGCAGTACCCACAATTTTCTAGATTCAACCATGGCAAAAAGACTTAACATATTTACCTTCCCCATGCCTAAAATGAAGGTAATGGTGGCCGATGGTAAGAAGATTGAGAAAGTAGGGAAATGCCATAAGATCAAACTACAGATAAAAAACTTTCATTTAGAATCTCCATTCTACACCGTTCCATTACGAGGAGTAGATGTGGTCTTAGGAATTCAATGGCTACAAACTTTAGGTACTTATTCTGCCAACCATCAAAAGCAGTTTATAAGTTTTAAGTGGAAAGGGAAGAAACACAGGTTGTATGGATTCCAAGCCCCAGAAGATCAAGTCATATCTTCCTCTCTGATGACGAAGATGATTCAAATAGGAGCGCCAACATCTACAGTACAATGTCATCAGTTAGAAATGTTATCTTCAAAAGGGAGCCACGAAGAGTCACCAGAAGAACAAGGACTAGTTCGGACACACGAAAAAGTATTCCAGGATCTACCCATAAAAGTGCCTCCCGATAGGAAAATCAAACATCCAATAGAAGTCAAGACAGGATCCGACCCTGTCGATATCAGATCTTTTCACTATCCAGATCAACAAAAGATTGAACTCGAGAATATGCTCCACGATCTTTTTAAAATGTGGGAAGCAAGAGCCCACCGCTCAAGAAACCCAGGCGTTCGTCTACATTGTCCATCGTTACGTATGCTTTGAGGACAAAGCATCTTTAAGAGAGGGGCAATGTTATGTATATTTTATTAATTATTAGTTAAATATAATTATCTTAGGTTTTATTAAGTGAAAGGGCATGATCAAAGATCATGCCTCTTCACCAAGGGACACCATGAGGCTATATTTAAAGCCTCGGTGATTCCCCATTGTAATCATATCTCATATCGCATCTTTTATCAATAATAATATATACTTATTCAAGTTTACCAGAGTTTTTACACTCCACACCTCTCCTTGTTGGCTCTTCTGTTGGCTGGATACTGATCTCTGGCCCCTTCCGGTCTCACACCCCGGCACTCTGGCACTAGATCTGACTAATCCTCAGCTGAATTTTGGATCTCCTCAAAGCTGCAGCGCCACCTCTGTTGGCTTTGTGTTGTCTCTGTGTAGCTGCTACACTGCCTCTCTACGTACTGCTCTTTGTCTTCTCTGTGATGTATTCCCAGCTCAGGAAAAATCTCCAACCAGATCTATCACTGCCCTTCTCTGCAAAAATCTTCTCAATCGTGTGAAAATTTCTGAATCAAAGTTACATAAATCCTACTGCAGAAATTTGATTTACATTACCTACTTGTTTTCATTAATTTAACAAGTTATTTTATGAATGCTTCAGGAAAATATTAATGTAAATACACTGCAGCCTACACAAATATACAGACCAAGTACTGAAAAATAAATGAGACAACCATAAAAAGGACACAGTTATTTTTGGACAATTGTCCCCAAAAAAACCCAATGCAGGAAAACCAATGCAGCAAATCTGAGGGTTTGTATTATTAAGCAGCAGTATTCTAAGTACTACTAGGGTGCCAAAATCCGACTCACCCAACAGAGAAAAATTCTCGGCAGACAGATAAAATAGTGAGTTTTACCTCACACTCAAGTCTCGGCCGATCTGGATAAAAAACTAGTGAAATCCCAACTGCCTCTACTAAGTAGATCCGTAGGCCTATGTGGGTTTGGCTGAGGACTGCGTCACCCCTTCTCTGCACTAATTTGCCTCTCAGAAAATCAAGTTTCAGCCCTCCCGGCTCAGAAACCCTGATCTTCAGCAAAATTTGGAGAGTCTCTCAGATGCTCTGCGTTGCCCCTGCGTGAGCCCTTTGTGGACTTGTGTCACCCTCTCTGGGGACTGCATCACCTCTCCTGGTGGTTGCGTTGCTTCCTTTGTTGTCTTTGTTGCCCTTGCTCTGCTATGTACTCTTGGTCCTCCGACCAACAACTACTTTTGCCCCTCTGTGTGACTGAATCACTTAGATCTTATCTTCGTCCGAACACTGCTCCGTCAGAAGAATTCGATCTCTTGATTCATTGTGTGTATGTTCTCCAACTAACCCTCAAGCCTTCCTTTATACTTTTCCTGTTGAGAAATCAACGGTCGTGATCTAATCCTTAATCAACGGGTAAGATTAAATTAGACTTGATCCTCGTCACTTAGAAGCTTCTCACCCACATGTTTAAATCAATTCACTTTAATTATTTAAATTCCCTAAGTTTTAACTTAGACTCTATTTAAAATAATTGATTATTTGAATAACTTTCACTCCGAGTGGAATTTCTCCAAACAATTTTAGGGTCTTAGAGATCTCATGTGTTCTAGCCCCTCCACAAAATTCAGAGCTAGAGCACATCCGATGCTACCCAAAAATCAACACTCCCTCTTAGCGAGGAATGTGCTCTAGCAATTCTTCACCAGAAGCATCACCCTGATCCACAACATCGGTCCCCTACGCTGCTGATGCTTGGCCTGCTACCCCTCATCCACTGCGTTGTTGCTATCTATACTGCTGCCCATGACTCTGCCACTGTCACTGCTACATTTGTACTGTAGCTCCCTCTCAAATGTTGCATCATGCTGCTCATAGCACTACCACTGCAACTTAGTTGCTGAGAGTTAAACAACTGAAAAACCTCCCAAAACTGACATATTGGTCAGTCTGAATACTCCTCGATGCTGGAACTACCTCTGCTGCTAATCTGCGTTGACCCTCTGATGCTACTGCGTTGCTTCTTATCTGCATTGCGCAATTGCTGCTACGCTTCTACTACCTCTGCTCTGCGCTGCTTTAGACTTCGACACTCTAGCTCTGCCACTATTGCTCCATCATCCCTTGCATCAACCGACACCCGTCATTCTGCTACTACCATTAAGGGATCCTGTAGCCGTATGTGATCCAAGAGTTTGGGCACCTCAAGGATCCTGCCCCCACTTTATGTAGCTGATCTACAACTCCATATCTCCCCACTTCTTAGGTGCATGAGAACTCATGAGTCATGACACATCCATCATCATCATCCCCATCAGCCTGAGCTGGAGCAGCCTTCGAGCCAGATTCCTCCTTGCCCTTCTTCTTCAAAGGGCACTATGTGACGAAATGTCCTAGTTTCGCACAACTGAAGCATCTGACCTTCGAGAGTTCCTTCTTCTTCCTTCTCTGTTGCCCTTGTTGTCCCTTAGATGCGAGAGCCACATCTTCCTCCTTCTTGACTTTGATCCCTTTGTTGTTGCTTCCCGCCTTGGTCCACCGTCTAAGCTCTTCTTGTCAAAGAATTTCCCACATCTCTTCCCAGCTTGGAAGAGTTGCCTTGCCCAAAATGCCTTGGACAAAGGTATCCCAGTCTTCAGTGATTGCATTTAGGGTGGTCTTGACAATAAGACCAACATCTAGTGTAGCCCCTACGGAAGCTAGCTGATCTCAAATCCCTTGCAATCTGATGAGGAAGGGGTCGATTTCTTCTCCCTTCTGCATCTGAAATAATCTCAGCTGGTTCTCAAGCAAAATCTTTCGCTGAACAAAATATCCCTGGTACATAGTGGTCAAGGCCTCACACATTTCTCTTGTTGTGTTCTTCTCAGCAATATGTGGGATCACATAATTCTTGACTCATCCATGATCATGCGTTTTACTTTTTCCTGAGCCTCCTCGTACTTCTTGAGAGGATCAACATCAATCGGAAAAACAATAGTTTTCAAGGCATGATCCTTGATGCGATGTTCATCCCAAAGTACCAGGATCCTGGCCTTCCAAATGACAAAGTTGGTTGCTCCATCCAACCTGTCTTGATGCCTCAGTCCATTCACGGAAATCTTTGGTCAACTAAGTGTCGAATAGGTTCCTTTCTCCCTCTTTCGTTGTTGCCCCAACAAAACTTGGATCTGGATTTCTTGGCTCTAGAAACCCTCTAAGTGTTGATTTATGGTAGCATCGGATGTGCTCTAGCCTTGTAATTTTGTATATAGGCTAAGACACATGTATTCCATAATACCCAAAAAGGATTTTGGAAGATTCCACTTAGAGATGGTTTAATTAAAATAATTAATCGTTTTTAAATGTTTTCGTAAGTGTAAACTTGGGGAAACTGATTAATTAAAGGGTATTAATTAAACTTAGTGTGAATCTTCTAGAAAAAGTCGTGGATCACCTCCAAGTTAATCTTAGCTCTTGATTAGGTTTTAATCTTGGTCGTTGAAGGTTCAACAGAAGAATATAAGGAGGGTGAGGGGCCTATGGAAAAATACATCAAACAGAGAAAGAATCAAGAGCTTGATTTCTTCAGTGAAAGGAAGAATCGAAGTGATTCTCATTTGTAGAGAGGGGAAGGTGAAATCTCCAGGAGGGAGAATTTCTGAAGCATAGAGAGTACATGAAGAGGAGTGAGAGAGGAGTCAAAGCATCAGCACAGAGTTACCCTAGCAACAGTTATGTTGGGCCAGCATAGAGAAGCAGAGGGAGTTTCGATTTCTGTTGGAGGGGCAGCTGAGGGTTCATCCGGTTTCAGGGGGACAGTTCTGGAAGGAAGGAACACTCTAGTCTCACACAGCTGCAAGCACAGAAGCAGCCATGACAAGCATTAGCAGCAGTGACATAGTAACAGCGTGAGTGACGCAGTCACTGCGCAGAAATCATGTAGAGCCAGTCAGTGTGGGTGCAGGTCAGTGTTGGAACTTCGTGGTGATGTGAGAACTGTCTCACTCAGCCTTTTCTCACCAGAATTCTTCAAGTGATTGATTGACATTTACAATCACACATTTGTACTCAGGATTTTTGCATAATAAAGAAATCCTCAAATCTGCTGCACCGGTTTTTCCACATTGGGTTTTTCCGGGGACAATTGTCCAAAAATAACGATGTCTATGTGTGATTACTTGTGCTATTTTTATATGTGATTTGTTAATCGTGAAGTCTACAACATATTTTATTTTGTTATTTAACACGATAAATGTTAAATAATTGTGTTTGACAATGCAATAGAAGAAATTCAATAAGTAGTTGCAGTAGAATTCTCCATTATAGAATTTTCACATGGTATCCGAGCTGTCAAATCCAAAGGAAGCAAGGTCAGAAAAGGGACTGCATAAACCAGAAGCTTCAGAGGGGACGCAGCACAGATAAGTATGGCAGACTTAGATGTTTTATCCTCTAGGTTAAAAGAGGATGGTACATGCCTATCAAGTTCAGCATCCGCAAGAATCTGGTATATTGATAGCGGGGCTTCAGCTCATATGACTGGAGTACAAGAATGCTTCTCAAGCTATAGGGAAGAGCAGATGAACTTCCAAATGACTATGGGAAATAGCACAAAGTGCACTCCAGTTGGGATAGGATCCGTAGTGTTTCAGACGAAAGCCGGAGCCAGTGTCAAAATCACGGATGTACTACATGTGCCAGGGCTTGGGATGAATCTAATCTCAGTATCCCAGTTGCAGGACAAAGGGTATGACATACACTTTAATGGAAAGAAAGTATATGTCAAGCATCCCAGTTGGAAGCAAACAAGGCAGATCAGAGTCAAAAGCAACAGACTATACAGGTTGCAGATCAAAACCCCGATGGCACTAGTCAGTAGTAATCTCGAAGACCAGAAAGGTTTGAATGAACTTTGGCATATAAGAATGGGGCACCTGCATCACGGTGCATTGAAGATGCTCAGAGAAACAGTTGATGGGGCACCTGTTCTCCGCACAGAGCATGATGATGTATGTCGAGGATGCGTACTTGGGAAGTACGCTAAGGCAGCTTTTCCCAGAAGTGAAAACAGGGCAGCAAGCATTCTAGGATTGATACACTCAGATATTTGTGGACCAATGTCTACTAATGCTCTCAAAGGTGGCAAATATTTTGTCACATACATTGATGATCACTCCAGGAAGACCTGGATCTACTTCCTGAAGACAAAAGATGAAGTTTTTGAAAAGTTCAAAGAATTCAAGGCTCTTGTTGAAAACATGATGGGGAAGAAGATCAAGACATTGCATTCAGATAATGGTGGGGAATACATAGATGGAGACTTCATAGATTTCTGCGCAAAGGAGGGCATCAGGAGAGAGTAGACTGCGCCATACAATCCAGAGCAGAATGGTGTGGCAGAACGTAAGAACAAGACAATTGTAGGAGCAGCCAAGGCCATGTTATTTGACCTTGATTTACCCCGATATTTATGGGCTGAAGCCTGCAACACGATAGTGTATATCCAGAACAGGACACCTCATTGAGCATTGAGGAAGAAGACTCCTGAAGAAGTTTTCACAGGGAAGAAACCAGAGGTAGGGCATCTTCGGATATTTGGTAGCATGGCATACTGTCATGTACCCAACGAGAAGAGAAGCAAGCTGGATCAAACTGTAGAAAGGGGGTATCTTGTAGGGTACAGTGACACCTCCAAGGCATATAGGATCTATATTCCTAACAGTAGGAAGGTTGTGATAAGACGCGATGTTAAGTTCATGGAGGATAGAGTGTTTCAGAAATCATGTGATATGCCGGCAAAGGATCAAACTGCAGAAGTTCCCTTGGTCCAAGAACAGCAGGGGCACCAAGAAGAACAAATAGGAAGACAATCTTTGGTACCGAAGACAGGTACTAACATTTTCATCGAGGAAGATCAGGAAGATACTTAGTCCGAGGAGCTATTAGATCAGGAGGAAGAGTTGAGAGAGTAGCCTTCCACCAGTGGTCGGATCAGCAGGGAAGCTCAGCAAGTACCGAGGGACGCAGAAAACTTTATTGGGACTCCCAGGAATGTGAAGAGACAGCGCAGACCTCCTGACAGGTACCACGCCTTGGTGGCTCAAGTAGAGGAACCTTCCAGCTTCCAGCAGCTGTTCAGCACCAAGTATGGCTAGATGCCATGATAGAAGAGTATGCTTCTATCATGACAAATGATGTCTGGGAAGTTGTACCCAGACCTCAGAGCAGATCAGTTGTTGGGTCACGTTGGATCTACAAGATCAAGTATGCTGCAGATGGCAGTGTAGAGAAATACAAGGCAAGGTTCGTGACAAAAGGGTATGCTTAGAAGGAAGGCATTGACTATGAGGAGACCTTCGCACCAGTTGCCAGATATACCTCCATCTAGACTGTCGTATCTTTAGTTGCACAGATGGGATGGGAGATTCATCAAATGGATGTCAAGACGGCATTCTTGAATGGAGAAATTGAGGAAGAGGTATATTGAACAGCCAGAGGGTTTTGAGACTCATGAAAGGAGGTCTCATGTATGCAAATTAAAGAAAGCCCTATACGGGCTTAAGCAAGCTCTGAGAGCATGGTATGGTCGAATAGATAGCTATTTGCAAAAGATGGGATTCGTCAAGTGTGATGCAGATCCCAATCTTTACTACTTGCTAGTAGAGGATGAGTCATTGGTACTAGTACTATATGTAGATGATTTGCTTCTCACTGGATCATCTAGGCTCATCAAGGATTGCAAACGGAATCTAGAAGTTGAATTTGACATGAAGGATTTGGGGTTGATGCACTATTTCCTAGGATTGGAATTTTGTCAGAAAGATGGAGATATCTTCATGGGGCAGGAGAGGTATGCCTTGGAAATTCTGAAGAGGTTCAAAATGCAAGATTGCAGGACCATGGCCACACCCATGATCACCAATTGGAAAAATATAGATGCATCAGAAGATACAGAGGTAGACCCCACCTTATACAGACAACTCATCGGGTCATTGATGTATTTGGTTAACACCAAACCAAACATTTCCTTTGTTATTAACACTCTTAGTCAGTTCATGGTGGAACCCAAAAGAGTGCACTGGGCCGCAGCAAGGCACGTCCTGAGGTATGTACGAGGAACAGTCAGATTTGGTATCAGATATGGCAGAGGAGAGGATGTCAAACTTAGTGGATTCACGAATGCAGATTAGGCAGGAAACTCAGTGGACAGGAAAAGTACCTCTGGGTAATGTTTCAGCATTGGATCAGGAATGGTGTCCCAGTGCAGCAAGAAATAGAAGTTAGTAGCATTGAGCACAGCCGAAGCAGAGTACATGGCAGCTAGTACAGCTACATGCAAAGCAATCTGGCTTCGGAAACTTCTTGTGAGTCTATTCGGAAGCGGGATGGAGCCAACTAGCGTTTACTGTGACAATCAGAGTTGTATCAAACTCTCTGAAAATCCAGTATCATATGTCATTTTATTAGACACTGTGTTCAGCGTGGGGCAGTACAACTCCTCCAAGTTAATCTTTGCCCTTGATTATGTTTTAATCTCGGTCGTTGAAGGTTCAACAGAAGAATATAAGGAGGGTGAGGGGCCTATGGAAAAATACATCAGACAGAGAAAGAATCAAGAGTTTGATTTCTTCAGTGAAAGGAAGAATAGAAGTGATTCTCATTTGCAGAGAGGGGAAGGTGAAATCTCCAGGAGGGAGAATTTCTGAAGCATAGAGAGTACATGAAGAGGAGTGAGAGAGGAGCCAAAGCATCAGCACAGAGTTACCCTAGCAACAGTTATGTTGGGCCAGCATAGAGAAGCAAAGGGAGTTTCGATTTCTCTTGGAGGGGCAGCTGAGGGTTCATCCAGTTTCAGGAGGACAATTCTGGAAGGAAGGAACACTCTAGTCTCACACAGCAGCAAGCACAGAAGCAACCATGACAAGCATTAGGAGCAGTGACGTAGTAACAGCGTGAGTGATGCAGTCACTGCACAGAAATCATGCAAAGCCAGTCAGTGTGGCTGCAGGTTAGTGCCGGAACTTCGTGGTGATGTGAGAATTGTCTCACTCAACCTTTTCTCATCAGAATTCTTCAGGTGATTGATTGACATTTACAATCACACATTTGTACTCAAAATTTCTGCATAATAAAGAAACCCTCAGATCTGTTGCACCGATTTTCCCACATTGGGTTTTTCCGGGGACAATTGTCCAAAAATAGCAGTGTCTATGTGTGATTACTTGTGCTATTTTTATATGTGATTTGTTAATCGTGAAGTCTGCAGCATATTTTATTTTGTTATTTAACACGAGAAATGTTAAATAATTGTGTTTGACAATGCAATAGAAAAAATTCAAAAAGTAGCTGCAGCAGAATTCTCCATTATAGAATTTTCACACTAAGGAACAACCTCCCTTTGAGATTATATTTCCTTCACAGAAATCCTTCTGCCAACAAATGTCGAAACACTCCTCTCTGGTCTTGCTTTCCTGCTGCTCAGCAACCAAATCTAGAATTCTTGGCAAGAAATCTTCTGAGGAACTGCTTCCCTCTACTTTTCTTCTGCCCCACTAGGCATTGTTCTGCACCAACAGAAACAATGCCCCTCCAGCAACTCCAGATAGAAATTGTATTGCTCTTCCAGCCACGTCAACTGGATAACTGAGGCTCAATAGCCTCTACATTGGCCCAACAATTGTTGCGCTGCCCACTGCAGCTACCGCGTCATCCTAATTGGCAGACACAGGCTCTGCGTGAGCCTCTCTGGTGATTGTCTCACCCTTTCTCTGCCTCTTTCTAGTTCAGCGCTGTCACTTGGGACAGCTGCCTTCTTGCAGCAAATCACCCTTCCTCTACCTCTTTCTGGTTCAACGCTGCCACTCGGGACAGTTGCCTTCCTGCAGCAAATCTTTCTTCGTCCTTTCGTTGATTGCTTCATCTCTACTTGATCTGCAACAGCTCTGATACCACGTGAAAATTTCTGAATCTAAGTTACAGAAATCCTACTGCAGAAATTTGATTTACATAATCTAGTCGTTTTCATTAATTTAACAAATTATTTTATGAATGTTTCAGGAAAATATTAATGTAAATACACTGCAGCCTACACAAATATACAGATCAAGTACTGAAAAATAAATGAGACGACCATACAAAGGGCACACTTATTTTTGGACAATTGTCCCCGGAAAAACCCAATGCGGGGAAACTGATGCAGCAGATCTGAGGGTTTGTATTATTAAGCAGCAGTGTTCTGAGTACAACTAGGGTGCCAAAATCCAACTCACCCAACAAAGAAAAATCCTCGGCAGACAGATAAAATAGTGAGTTTTACCTCACACTGCAAGTCCTGGCTAATGCGAATCAAAAACTCGTGAAACCCTAGTTGCCTCTGCGCAGTAGATGCATGTGCCTGCATGGGTCTGGCTGAGGACTGTGTCACCCCTTCTCTGCGCTGATCTGCCAATCTTCAGCAAAATTTGGATTGTCTCTCGGATGCTCTGGGCTGCCCCTGTGTGAGTTCTTCGTGGGCCTACATCACCCTCTCTGGGGACTGTGTCACCTCTCCTGATGGTTGCGTTGCTTCCTCTTTCATCTTTGTTGCCCTTGCTCTGCTATGTACTCTTGGTCCTCCAACCAACAACTGCTTCTGCCCCTCGCTGCAACTAAATCACTTAGATATTATCTTCGTCCGAGCACTGCTCTGTCAGAAGAATTTGATCTCCTGATTCACTGTGTGTATGTTCTCCAACTGACCCTCAAGCCTTCCTTTATACTTTTCCTGTTGAGAAATCAACGGTCGTCATCTAATCCTTAATCAACGGCTAAAATTAAAATGGACTTGATCCTCGTCACTTAGAAGCTTCTCACCCACATGTTTAAATTAATTCACTTTAATTATTTAAATTCCCTAAGTTTTAACTTAGGCTCTCTTTAAAATAATTAATTATTTGAATAACTTTCACTCCGAGTGGAATTTCTCCAAACGATTTTAGGGTCTCGGAGATCTCATGTGTTCTAGCCCCTCCACAAAACTTCGGAGCTAGAGCACATTCAATGCTACCCAAAAATCAAAAAATTGATCTTCTCCTTGAGCACTTCTCACTAAATAATTTCAATCTCTAGACTCTCTCAGTGTATCTTTCCAAATTATTCATCAAGTCCTTATAACCTTCTCGTTGAGACTTCAACGGCCGAGATTAAATCACTAATCAACGACTAAGATTAACTCGACTTGTATCTTTGTCTTTTCTAGAAGATTCACACTCTGTTTTAATTAATATCCTTTAATTATTTTAATTTCCTAAGTTTAGACTTAGGGTCCCATTAAAAATAATTAATTATTTTCATAAAACACAATCTGAGTGGAATTTTCTAAAACGTTTTATGGGTTCTTTGGAATACATGTGCCTAAACCTCCCTGCAAATTTTGAAACGTAGAGCACATCTGATGCTACCATAAATCAACAATAAATTCATTCTTGAGATCAATAAATGTGTTGAATATGGCATAAAGCCTTGAAAGCTATATTGTCTTGCTTATGCTTGTGCTCAATTCTTAACATGGCATCAAAGCCATGGATGAAGAAATGGGGAAAATGTCATAGCTCTCAAGGTCTTAACGGCATGACCTCATCATGGTAGGTTTTCTGTGGAATGTGAGGCATTGTAGCCACTCATGGTAGTGATCCATGAGAGTGTAGCCTATGGTAGAAGCATGTTAGTTTTTTAAAGCCTGGAACTGATTTCTAATTTCAATAAAAATATTTTATACCCAGATTTATACACGGAAAACAAATTATTTCCAGATCTGATTTTTATGAACAGAAATACACTGAACTTGCTAACAATGAAATGCACAGCAGAAATAGGAAACTAATAACACGAATTTGACACAGTAATTTTTACCCTGGAACACCCCAAAGGGAAAAACCAGCAAACAGGTAAGTAAGGTAATTTATTATTTCAACCCATAGAGAAAATTCTGGAAACTATTACAGCAATTAATGAACCTGTACAATTCATAAATTCCTTGGAAATTGTGCCAACAATTCAGTCCAGCCTTTTCCCAATGCTGTATGGCCTCCTTGGGATTAGTGCCACCTCAAAATTGTGCCAAAAGCTGGCTCAATTAGCATGCAGCAGACCTCAACCTCCACGCTGCCCTATGCACATTTGTACGGCCTCTGCAATTTCGCCCAGCTGCCTGAGGATGCATGCAGCAGTACAGCCCCCTTGAGTTTGCTACCTTGGGATGCATGAAAACCTAAAAAGATCGACCTCTCTTCTCTGCAAATCGATTTCCTTCCTCTTCAGCTCAAAAATGATTACCTGTTCAAGTGGATCAATTTTCCCTCTCAGCTTGCTTTTATAAATTTGAATCTTCAACCTCATAATCATCACCACGATCAACGGAAGAGATCAATTGAGATCAATGATCACAATATAAACTAAAGTTCACTTAATTTAACTTTCGAATTTTAATTAAGCCAACATTAATTAAAATGTAATTAATGTGCTTTTTTATAAAAGTCACTTTAAAAAAATAAAGTAAAGTTGAGAAAGTTGTTGAACGGCTTCTCCATGCTTCGACTCTGAGCCAATGCAAAAGCACCTATCCAAGCTACTATGGTCCATGATTTAACAAGCAAATATATAGATCTACAATAGAATGGCAAAGGCAAAGGCAAGGTCATAGTTCAATTCTTAACAATTGAATCCCTAAATGTTAATTTTGGGCAACTAGGTTCAAACTCCATGTTGCATCGCTCATATGATGATGATGATATTTTGTTGGATTCCTCTTTCAGAGAGGTGCAAGATTGATCTAAAGATCATCTTGTTTGGATGAGCAGAACTTATTTTTTGAATTTATTTTCCACACGTGCAATTTGTCAAGGTCGGTCAGATTTGTAATGTAGGCTCACAAGCCCAATAGATGTGTCACACACCCTCATTGATGGATATAAATTGGAGAGAGATGATGCTCATTTCATCATCATATCATCACACACATTCCTCATCATTTGATTGGTTCGTAGTCGCACAGCCTTCAAGAGGCTTCTCTCTCTTCCATGTGTGAATCTGAAGCTGGAAAAATTTCAGATTGTTTTTAGGCCTTTCAGGACAGCGTTGACCAGCATTGACTTTGGGTCAACCCTCAAGCTTTGGCTACAATTTGACTTCAGAATTTCTGATTTTTGGAGGCTGCATTGGAGGGCACAGAAATCGAGGAAGAATGTTGACTTTGACCACAGCCCTTTGACAGCATTGTTGACCACTGTTGACTTCAGCGTTGCCTGATTTTGTTGACTTGCATTGACTGTTTTGGGAGCTATCTTTTGAGGTGTGTGTGACACTTAAGGATGGCTGATCTTGTATGTGTTTTATTGAACCTCTTGGAGGTTGGAAGAGCTGGTTTGAGCAGCCAAAGTCTTTGTTGGCTAGAGCATCTTGTTGACTACTGTAACTAACATTTCTCTCTATATTTGCTGGACAAGAAGAATTACAAATTCTGATATATTATTTTGGCTTGTCTTCTATTGATCTATTATTATGTTCTATCAACATTTACTTTCATGTTTATCTGATTGCAAATTTGAATTGGGCCTGCAAGAAAGATTGAAGTAAACTACATTAAGCATTAAACATAACATGGTTATCTACATTTAACATGGTATCAGAGCTAAGGTGAAGACAAAGCCCAAGCTAGTGTGAAAAGAAATCACCGAAGAAGTTGTCTTATCAAGGACCAATGGCCTCCTCAACCTACAAGGGTTTCAAGACTAATGATAAGTTGACTGATAAGTCTGATTATCATGCTTGGAAGATGTCTTTGGATTTGGTATTGGAAGATCAAGAAGTCATGGATTATGAGCAGGGGAAGATAAATGAGCCTCCATCAAATGCATTGGCTGCCACAAAGACGAAGTATAGAAAAGGGGAAGTCAAGGCGAAGATGATTATCAAGGATTCTATACATCAGCACTTGGTTGTTTATATCTCCGAGCTAGGCACATCTAAAGAGATGTAGGATAAGTTGGTTAGCATGTTCAGGGCTAGCAATGCTAATCAAGTTCTGTTTTTCAAGAACAAGTTGAAGAATATCAAGAAGGGAAAGAAGAATCCATTCAATCCTATTTTACGAGGCTCACAGAAATCAAAAATGATCTCTTAGCTATT
The DNA here is from genome assembly GCA_034641835.2 of Pinus albicaulis. Lineage (NCBI taxonomy): Eukaryota > Viridiplantae > Streptophyta > Pinopsida > Pinales > Pinaceae > Pinus > Pinus albicaulis. The sequence continues at coordinate 196,116,070 of CM076575.1, read as the reverse complement.
GGAGAAAAAGTAGCTGACCGAGAGCTCGTTCTCATTGCTCTTGGAGGACTCCCCCATGACTGGTATGCATTTAAAACTACGATTCTTAATAATAATGTGATTCGTGATTTTGATGAATTTTTGACTAGATGCACTCAAGAGGAAACAAGGATGATGGAGAGAGACCATCCCTCGAATGGGAATGGAGGTGACCCTATTGCCTTCACCGCTCATGCAAAGAAGAGGAACAATGGTGGTCCAAGAAATCAAAACCATGGAAGAGCGGGTCCCAAAGGAAGAAAAGGAAGATGTTACACTTGTAACAAGTCTGGTCACTATGCAAGAGAGTGCCCCAATAGAAAAGACTGGCTTAGAGATGATGATAACAACAACAACTTCAGGGGGAATGGAAATCAAAGGAACAACAGGTTCAAAGGAAAGAGTAAGGCTTCCTCTGATCGAAGTGGATATGGTCAACCTTTCAAGAGGTCAAGGAATTCCAGATATGACGAATCCAATGTTGTTGATAATAAGAAAAATGAATATATTCTCTCTGTTGCATCTCCTCCTGACACCCTGGATGTCTGGTTGATTGATAGTGGTGCTTCAAGGCACCTCACTGGATATAAAGAAGCCCTTTCTAATTTGATTGAGAAGGATACTTATTTGGAGATTATACTTGGAAATAATGCCACCTATCCCGTGAAAGGGACGGGGACTGTGACCCTTCATCCATCTCAAGGTCAAGTCCTCTGCTTACAAGATGTGTTGTACATACCTGATTTGAAGAAGAATCTTGTGTCCATTTCGGCAATGGAAGACAAAGGATTCAAGGTGGCATTCATCTATGGAAAGGTACATATTTGGAAGAAGAACTTCAATGAAGCTCTTACTATTGCTTTTAGACTTGATATGCTCTATCAGGTTGGAGGAAGTTCGTTGGGGGCCGTGACATGTGACATGTTATCGCTTGTTGCCTACACCTACCTACAGTTAGCGGGAAAAGCCTTTAACCCCACAAGGTGTGGTTGGTGGCAAAGAACTCAGAGAAGGGGTTGTCACCTATTCCCGACTCTCTCCGTTTAAGCTATCTCCTAGGTCAGCTATAAGGGGTGGTCCCTAAAGAAAAAACTAAGTTAAAGATGTGAGTTTTCTAGGAGAATATTAGAGTGAGATTGGATTACTTTTGAAGATTCATGAACATTTATGAGCAACTTTGAAATAATGACAAACCATTTAACCAATGCCTTTACAAATAACGTGCTCAAAAGTAAAAGAAATGTTCAAAGAGATGAGAACACAGTAATCCTGAAATGGAAACAAAAGACTGTTAGCACAAGATATCAGAAATGCTCTCAAGATAAATAGATTTATGAATCAAAACATGAGAATCTATCTTGCTCATAAGGAAACATTTAGTGTTCTACTTTTGGAGAATGTAAATGAGATGATAGAAAAACTCAAATGTTAGACCAAGATCACAACATGCAATTAAATTTGCAACACCAAATAAGGGTATTTGCCAATGAAACGAGATATATCAATCATCTATAAACATAATGATCATTAAAATGACAACATGCAATGAAGTTGCATGTAGAAGCAAATTTCCAAGTACCATAGAATTAAACTTGTTGCAAAATTTAAGTAATTAAAATGCTTGCATCCAAAGTGCTTCTTGAGATAATATTTGCATGTGAATCTTTAAACTGTCAAGATAGCAAAAAATTTGGGAACTTTGCAAGTAAATGTGATGAGATAGTGCTCTTGGTTTATTTTATTAATTAGTTCTAAAGCAAGGTTACAATTGAACTCTAATCCTCAAACCTCACCCTCGCTCAAATATTTGGATCTCACAGTGAGGAGTCCATAGAGGTAGAGGGTCCCTAAAACGCCTATTCAAGCAACTTAAGTTGGAGGTAAATTTTAGAGATGCAAGTCTAGTATGAAAAGTGAAATGCCTAAATGATATGAAAGTGAGTTTGCAAGTGCTATGTAAAAGATGGAGATGATTCAATTAAATATGCTTCAGAGTTAGAACAATAACTCAAGTTGCCATAAATTGAAAGTATTATGCTTCTTTACTTGTAGTATATTGTGAAACTTATCAAAATGAGAAATAGATCACAAAACATAAGTAAGTGATGGCAAATGAGATTGCAAATTAAAAAATTAAAGGACTATGCAATTTGTGTTACTTCCCAATTAGAGCATGCATATGTGATGTGAAAGAAAACGGAAATGTCAAAACCACTAAGTCAATCCATCTACAAATTCTCTCCTTTGAAATGGAGAGATAAAGATGCCAATGGGTGAAACCCACACTCCCACAACAAAAACAGAAATTTTATTAATTTTACAAGAATGAAATGACCATGAGGCATTTTCTAAACCAAGGAAAGTCTTCACAAATATTGAGACCATGGACTTTTCCTCGATGAGAAATTTAGATTAAAAAAAAAAAAAAAATTTCAAACTTTACAAAAGGAAAAGAGAAACTAAGCCCCTTCAATTCCCACAACCAAAGAAGAGAGAGTTATCCTCCTCATTTGAAATTCATAGCCCAAAGGTCCTGCAACAACTTGTTAGTAATTTCCTGTAGTTGTCCACTCAAGTTGTCACAAGAAAAAGTTCGGAAAGAGGGCTACAAAACCAATCAAATATTAGATAGATAAAATTACAAAATATTGCACAACAATTTATAAAGGGCTAAGCCAAAGAGTTCGAGTAAACTCTCCTCTTTGCTTAGTCATCTTCAAGGTCTTAGATAGCAAATGAAAGCAATGAAGTATAATGTTTTAAAAAATATTCAAATTTAGAAGTATTCGGCTTGTATACAAGCTATGTCCCAAAACCCCTGCAAAACCACTTTTTAAGATTAGACTATGAAGGTTCAAAGAACAAATGAGAGCTCCTTTGAGAATGTATCAAGAGTGGGTTGGTCTCTCCAAAGACTTCCCCCAACACTTGATTCTTTGATCCCAACAAGATGTTCCCTCTACAAAACTTCAATCAAAAATTAGTTCCATATAGATCTAGCAATAAACAATGATAAAAAACTCTAAAGATTTATTTGAAACCAACTAGAGCATTCTATACCTAGAGCATACTTCTAAATCAAATGTCAAAGTAAGATAACTCTACATTAATAAATCTACAAGAGAATATGGAAACAAATTAGATCAAAGCATGAGTAAAAGGAATTATACCAATGATCAACAATTCATCACACTCCAAAAGGAGGAACACCTCATGAATGAAACCCCAAAGTCTTTATTGATATTTCTGAAACTGTGCAAGGCAGCAGCGCTTCCGCAAACACAATAGCTTATAAACAATGATACAATATGAGAGCCCATGGCTCCATTATATAGAAAGTTGGGAAAAATCCCAATGAAGAACCATATGCCAAGTAGTGAGAGGGAGGAGATCTCAAGGCAAATTCAAATTTGGTGAGTGGAGTTTCAATGCCAAGTGTAAAATTCAAATTCTGGCAAGTGGACATCATTTTCTTCCTCCCTTATGTGTCAAATTCGAATTTTATGATGGAATGGCATGTGTATATGGTTGGTAACCCATGTGGGAACAATTTCCCACAAAAATCTCCACCAAATATTCTCCCAAATCCTCCCAAATATGCACTAACTTCACAAATTCGAATTTCCAAGTAAGCAGTTCTCATTTAATGCTGAAATTCAATTTTATTTGAGCACATGTCTTTTCCTTGATTTTAGGAGTCCACATCACCTTGGGACCTCATTTTAACTCCTCCATAATTTTCCATCTTATTTCCACCTCATTTAGCATGTGTGGATATTTATTTTTCTCCATTTATTTAATTTCTGGCTTAATTAATTGCCAGATTTCCCACTAAACTTAGAAAAAGTGGGTTTTGAGAGTTCAAAACACATTTTTAACCCCTCAAAGTGTGTCATAGTAGAAAGTTGAGTGTGAAAGGTGTAATTTTGATTACTCATACCCCATACAACTTCTCTAGACAACACTTATTACAATTCAATTACAATTTTTATTGCAATTTTCGACTTGCGGGAAATCTAAAAAATTAAAAAATCACTACCTAGACCTAACCAAATTCCACGAAATTTTTTGTGTGATCTAGTATGGTAATATACATTGACTCTAGACACTAGGACTCACCCAAGGTCTCACCATCAAACCGTACTCCGGCTTTGGGGTAAAATTGGAGGAAAAAACTCAATTAATTATTAACTTGGTAGGGAGATGATAATTAACCAAGTAAAAAAAACCTCCCAGAGTAATACTCACTTGTTGGCAAGGTCCCAGGATACTTTGGCCTGTTACAGACTCAATACTGACTCAAAACTCATCATTACTAGCATCACTTACTACAATTCCCCATAGGGCATGGAATTTGGGTACAAGAGAAAATGATAAGAAGTAGAAGTAGAGTTTAAAAACTCTGTTGAACTGATAATATCCAATGGTACAAATGTCTTATGGTTCATCCCTGGGCATGGAGTCTTCTCATAATCACCAGGTGCCACTCCAGTGGTCAACATGACACAACTCTTCAAACAGAGCTATGGCACCAGAGGTTTGCACACCTTCATTACAAGGCCCTTCCCGAAGCAAGGAAGGCGGTGATAGGGATGCCCGAGTTCAAAGATGATCACGAAGGTGTTTGTCAGGGTTGGGTTGACGGAAAGCATACAAAAGGACCATTCCCCTCAAGTGTCACGAAGACATCTGATATTTTGCAACTGGTACATTCTGATCTATCTGGTATGATGCCCGTAACATCCTTGCGAGGATGTTTATATTATATTACTTTTATAGATGACTTCTCCTGCAAGACTTAGATATACTTCTTGAAGAAGAAAGATGAAGAATTCAAGTGGTTTCGTACCTTCAAGGCCTTGGATGAAAATCAAACTAGGAAGAAGATCAAGATTTTGAGGGCCAATAACAGAACTAAGTATCAGTCGAATGCATTCAATGAATATTACAAGGAAGCTGACATCGAGAGGGAGACCACTGCTGTGTATACTCCCAAACAAAATGGTGTTGTTGAAAGGAAGAATAGAACCATTCTTGAAGTTGCCCTGCCATGCTTTATGACCAAGGTCTTCCAAAGTTTCTATGGAGAGAAGATGCCAACATTGTTGTGTACGTTCAAAATAGATGCCCACATTCCGCATTGGACTCCAAAAGTCCCGAAGAAGTCTTCTCTGGTAAGAAGCCTGATGTCTCCCATTTTAGAGTTTTTGGAAGTCCTATTTATTTTCATGTGCCGAAAGAAAAGAGAAGCAAGTTGGATGCTTCTAGGAAGAAAGGAATGTTTGTGGCCTATAGTGAAACGTCGAAGGCATATAGAATCCATGTGCCTGGTCAAAGAGAAGTGGAGATATACCACGATGTCACCTTCGATGAAGATGTTTCCCTTAAGAAAGTTAGGAATCTTCCTAGCTCAAAGGAAGACAAAGAAGAAGAAGAAGAAGAAGAAGCAGGGAAGTTGGAAGAACCGAAGGATCAACCGATGCCCGATGTTGAAGGTCTGATGGATCCTATTGATCCACCTCCTTCAAATAAAAGGAGACCCTCATGGCTTAGGGACACTCTCCAAGATGCCGAGAGACATATCGCTCCGAGAGGAACATTCTGTGAAAGAAAGAAGCCAAATAGGTACCAAGGGTACCTAGCAGCCATGAGCACTATTATACAATCTAAGCCTGGAACATTTGAAGAAGTCGTAAACCATCAAGTTTGGAAGGATGCTATGCACAAAGAATATGAGTCTATTATGAAGAATGGTGTCTGGGATGTGGTCTCGAGACCATGTAATATTCCAAATAGAAATAAACAGCAATATAAAGCACATAAACAGGGAACTACAACAACTAGAGAGACATCATATGAACAAGACAAAATATGGAGAACGCTGAGCCATTTTATTAAGTACTGAAAGATAAAATGAGTACAAAGGTGATCAGAATGATAGCACCTTGGTTTGCACTAGGCAAGCATATAAATACTCCCAGACTATATCAAGGAATGGTTGCTCCCTCTATGACTGCGTTATCTCCAAAGCTATTGGTGTTGATGCTACTGCTGGAATAGATCAACTATTTGGGGCTGCTCCCCAACTCAGAAAATTGTGAAACTTTGGGAATGGCCTCTCCACCAAATACCCATAAAAGCCCAAAGAGCTTTCCGGAAATGGATGACCTCAAAAAATGACCTCCCTTGAGGTATAACGCTATCCCAGTGATGAACGATGGCCCTGAATGAACTGCTGCAAAAGACGGCCTCCAACTCTACCAAAATGATGGAATAGGGAAGTGCTAACCCCTTCCCAACTCTCCCGGGTTGAATCCCTTGATAAACCCTCAATCTGGAATCTCCTCCTCCAAAGACTACGTCCTCCCTCTCACTGACTGCATTGTCTATGCAAGTGAATTATCCCAACTGTGGCTGCTACAACTCTCTTTGAAAAATCAAGGATGAAAATCCTCACCCGAGCAGGCACTCGAAGTCCCCTAGGGTTGAGGATAGGATCTCCTCACGGAGACACCCGATGTGCTGAACAGCACGTGCATACTTTGCTCAACAGCAAAAGCGTGCTCAATGTCAAAAGACAGATATCATAGATGCATAATAGAATGATCAAATGAGGAGCCTCTCTCCCTTTTTATGCTTTGAGAGCCTTGCTCTCACCTAAGCCCCACCAGAAACTGTGTTGTCTCCTTGAGCCACGCTGTCCCTCTAGCTTTGCGTTGTCTTGGGCCCACGTTGACATCTCCTCCACGCTGCCACTTTGTCTCTAGGGCCCACGCTGCCAATTAATCATGTCTCCAAGTGACTTTAGGAAATGCTTTTTATCCCAAGTGAGAGTTAAGTGTCCCTTTCACCCACTTTATTTCTAACTTAACTTTATTAAAGTAAAGTAGTCAAAAATTAATATTTCCAATTTGCTGTTGCTAATTGGGAATATTACAGTCCTCCCTGCCAAAAAGTTGCTTGTCCTCAAGCAACTGCAATGATGGATGCTGTAAAATTTTCTCACTCTCCCAAGTGGCATCCTCATCTGGTAAATTCCTCCATCTCACCAGGTATTCCCTGACTGTTCTGCTCTACAGCTGCCTCTCCCTAGTGTCAATGATGGCCTCTGGCTGCAGCACTAAATGCCCATCGTCATCTGTGGGTGGGAGCTCCTCAGTTGCTGTCACCTACTGTCCCAATGCCTTCTTCAGGCATGACACATGGAAAATATTACGAATCCTGCTACCAATGGGAAGCTCCAACTCATATGCAACCTCCCCTATCCTGCGTGTCACCCTATATGGTCCATAAAAGCGGGCTTGAGCTTCTCAGCCCCCTTCTGCTTCAGCGTAGATTGTTGATATGGTTGCAATCGTATGTAAACCAAATCCCCTACCTCAAACTGCCTCTCAACCCATCCCCTGTCAGCATACAACTTCTACTGATTTTGCGTTGTAGCTATGTTATCCTTAAAGAGCCCGGAGTATATCCTGACTCTCTTGGATCCAATCCTAGGCCCTAGGGGCCTTGCTAGCACCAAACATCACGTCAGCAAAAGATAAAGCATGATACCCATATAAAGCATAAAATGGGGACATACCGATAGACATATGGTGAGCGGTGTTATAACAGTACTCTCCCAAGTGCAACCATCGTAACCATGCCTTTTGCTGCCCGGTGACATAGTTTCGCAAGTAGCCTTCCAGCCATTTGTTCACTATCTCCGTCTGCCCATCCATCTGTGGGTGATAACTAGTGCTCGGGGTCAACTCGGTACCCACCAAATGGAAAAGTTCCTGCCAAAACCCGCCCATGAAGCGGCTATCCCTGTCACTGACAATGGTCTTTGGGAGACCATGCAACCTGAAAACATCTCTGAAGAACAACCCTGCCAACTGTGTTGCAGTGTACCGTGCTGATATAGCGAAGAAGTGTGCATACTTTGTCAGCCGGTCAACGACTACAAATATGCAATCCTTGCCCTGTACAGTGGGCAGCCCTATGATGAAATCCATCGAAATACTCTCCCATTTCCCCTCTAGTATGGGAAGAGGCTGAAGTAAACCCGTCGGATGGTTCATCTCTCCCTTATTACGCTGGCATACTTCGCACTCCCTGACATGTCGAAGTACGTCCTCCTTGAGGCCCTTCCATGAGAACCTCTCTCTGATGGCCATATAGGTCTTGGTGAACCCCTGGTGGCCTGATAATGGCGAATCATGTGAGGCGTGCAATATCTTCTCCCTGAGCTAGGAGCTCTTGGTCAAGAAGATCCTGTCCCTGAAGTATATCACCTCATCCATCACCCTATACCTGTCATCTGTAACCTGTCCCTCCAACACCTCACAGGCAAAACGATTCTTGGGAGTACTATACCAACAACTGAGCCCTCCAGTCTGTATCTAAGCTCATCAAGGACAACGCTGCCAGTCTACATGAAAGTGCATCGGCCACCATGTTGTTTTTCCCCTTGACATACTCGATGTCGAAATCATATGCCTAGATCTTGCTGACCTACTTCTGCTGCATCTCCTGCAACTGCTTCTGCTCTAGAAAGAATCAGAGGTTGTTGTGGTCAGTCCTCACTCTGAACCTGTTCCCCACTAGGTACTGCCAAAATTTGGCCAATGCATGCATGATGACCAACATCTCCTTGTCGTATATAACATACAACCTCTCATGTGGTAATAGCTTTCGGCTCTCGAAAGCTATGGGGTAGCCTCCCTGCATCAAAACTGTGCATATCCCCTCCCCTGATGCATCGCACTCTAGGCCAAAGGGCTGTGTGAAATCTGGCAATGCTAAAACTGGACAGCTGCTCATCACCTTGAGCCTGTCGAAAGCCCTCTGCACTGTGTCATTCCAACTGAATGCCCCCTTTTTGGTAAGGTCTGTAAGGGGTGCAGCAAGTTGGAAAAACCCCTTGACAAACTTCTGTTAGTAGGTGCAGATGCCCACAAACCCCCGAAGCTCCATCACATTCTTCGACTCTGGCCAATCTCTGATGGCCCTGATCTTCTCCTCGTGGACCCTCACTCCGTCCACACCAATGATATGCCCCCCAAGTAGAGCATCTCTGTCAGCCCAAACTCGCATTTGGAGAGCTTGGCATAAAAATGTTGCTCCTCCAATATGCGCAACACAGCCTCAATATGTTGTAGGTGCTCCTCCCATGTCCTGCTGTAAATCAAGATGTCATCGAAAAACACTAACACAAACTTCCTCAAGTGACTGCGGAAGATGTGAATCATGCATGACTGAAAAGTGGCCGAAGGATTGGTTAGCCCAAAGGGTATCACCAAGAACTCAAAGTGACCGTAATAACATCTGAAAGCGGTCTTGGGAACATCCTGATCCCTCACGCGAAACTGGTGGTACCCGAATCTCAAATCAATATTCGAAAAGAACTTCGATCCCCTCAACTCATCCATTAGCTCATCTATCCGTGGAATGGTGTATCAGTTCTTCATGGTCGTTTTGTTGAAAGCCCGATAGTCAATGCACATCCTCAGTGTGCCATCCTTCTTCTTCACCAGCACGACAGAAGAAGCAAATGGGCTAGTGCTCGGATGGATGTGCCCCAGCGCCAAGAGCTCATGGATGGCCCTCTCAATCTCATCCCGATAGGCCTTAGGATGCCTATAGGGTGTAGTGATCACCGCCTGGATGCCCTGCTCCAGCTCAATGGTGTGCTCAAATCCCTGATCTAGTGGCTGCCCTGGTGGTATATCTCCAAAAACTGTGGCATACCCGTCTAGGATGGACTGCACATCCGAGTATACGGCCTGCCCTGTAGACCCTTCCTCTGAAGCACATAGCTCCACTGCCCACTCTATGTCTCCCTTCCGGAAATCTGCCTCCATCCGATGCGCTGAAACTGTCTGTAGCGGGTAAGTGTGCATGCCCTGAATCATCTCATGCTTCCCGGTCTTCTTGTCTGTCCACTCCATCTTCAAGGTCTACCAATCTGCGGTGACCTTCCCCAGCGTGATCAACCACTGCACTCCCAGTATCACGTTGGTGTCTGGAATGTCCACCACAAAGAAATGATCTATCAGAGTGTAAGTCCCCATAGTCACTGCCAAGGCGGGCACATACCTAGCACACTGCATGCTTCTGGCACTTGGAACCAGTACTGAAAACCCATCAAAGCTCTCTGTCAGTATGCTCCTCCGCTCTACCAACTGTGCATCAATAAAATTGTGGGTAGCCCCACTGTCCACTAATACCGAAACACGTTGTCCCTGCACTGTACCTAAGACACGCAGTGTTAAGGATTTGGGAACCCCTCGCAAAGAAGCAAGGACTCCCCCGATAGGTGCAAACACTGCACCTCCCGCTCGTAGTGGTGGAGGTGGTGGATGATCTCCTCTTTGTCCCGCACTGTTGCCTCCTACCTCCATCTCCTCATACTCATCCTCTTCTCTGTCACTGTCGGAGAAAACCTCAATGTAGTGTGCTTTCCCCACGGCACAACGATGTCCTGGTGCCCATGGCTCCGGGCATGTGAAGCATAGCTTCTTCCGCCTCAAATCTCTTCTGGTCTCATCATCCAAAGGCCCTCGGCTCTGGTTCCCCTTTGGAGGCGGAATCCTCGTGCCCTTCCCCTTCGGCTGAAATGTCGGTCTCTGGGGAAAGGAGCTCTAGTCCGAGGTAGTGCATCCTGCAAGTCCGGAGTCCTCCCAACTGCGTCATGGAGTGTAGTTGGCCTCGTCGATCTGACTAACCCCCGAAGAGGCTCTGCCAATCCATCGATGAACATGTAAATCATCCTGGCTAAAGATAAGTCAGTTACCATCACGGAGAGTCTCAAAAACTCTGAGATGTATGTGTCCAGACTCCTGGTCTGCTTGAGCTTAGTCAGCTCAACAAAATGCTCCTCTGGATCCCTCCGATCAAACCGCTCTATCAGCCTCCGTGTAAACTCAGCATATGTTGTCACCCCAAAGTGCCCCAGCGTAGCCATCCCATGGAACCACCAATCATGGGCCTTGCCCTCCAGGTGCAGCACTGCTATCTTGATGGCCTCTGCCTCTGCCATCTGATTAAGCTGGAAATAGATATCCAACTTCTCCACCCAAGCCTTTGTCGAACACTTGGATGATCCATCAAATGTTGGCAAATAAAATCTACCTATAGTGTGTTGTACATCCCCATCCTGTGAGTGCATGTTCCCCCTGTTATGGTTGCGGGGTCTGCTGTCCCTCTTGAGTTGTACGAAGTCATGGAATGTGAGGGCCTCTCTGAACTCCCGACCGTAGGACTGGTACTCGGCAAAGAAATCCCCCAAGTGAGTCGGTTCCTGCTCCTGCTGTACTCCCGCCCCAGTGTCTGTGGCAAGAAATGTGAGCATCGTAGAACATGGGGGTGTATGAGATGCCATCTGTTGCACTGTGAGATGCTCCTGTAAACGATGGGATGTGCTCGATCCCTCTCCGGTATGGAAACCTCTTGGGGTTTCACGTTGTCTAGGTTCTACAGTGAGTTTTTGCCCCATCTCTTCTATTCGTCTTGACAAATCCTGCACTGATTTGAGGAGAAGTTCCCCGAACTCCTTCTCGGCATCTTTTTCCTCCGCCATTGGTTCCTCCTCTTCTGCGTCCACTACTGGAACACAATCACCTTCCCCGAAAGTGATCTCTAACCTCCACTCTTGGTCTCTGTACTTCCTTCCTCGGTAACAGATGTATGGTTTTCCTGCTGGTGTCATAGACATTCTGCTCCACAGGCTGAGCCAAGTCTATGAGCTCTGATACCACTGTAATATTCCGAAAAGAAATAAACAGCAATATAAAGCACATAAACAGAAAACTACAGCAACTAGAGAGACATCATATGAACAAGACAAAATATGGAGAACGCTAAACCATTTTATTAAGTACTAAAAGATAAAATGAGTACAAAGGTGATCAGAATGATAGCACCTTGGCTTGCACTAGGCAAGTGTAGAAATACTCCCAGACTATATCATGGAATGGTTGCTCCCTCTATGACTGCGTTATCTCCAAAGCTGCTAGTGTTACTGTTGTGCTGCTACTGGAATAGATCAACTATTTGGGGCTGCTCCCCAACTCAGAAAATTGTGAAACTTTGGGAATGGCCTCTCCACCAAATACCGAAAAAAAGCCCAGAGAGCTTTCCAGAAATGGATGACCTCGGAAAATGACCTCCCTTGAGGTATAACGTTATTCCAGTGATGAACATTGGCCCTGAATGATCTGCTACAAAAGATGGCCTCCAACTCTACCAAAATGATGGAATAGGGAAGTGATAACCCCTTTCCAACTCTCCTGGGCTGAATCCCCTGATAAACCCTAAACCCGGAATCTCCTCCTCCAAAGACTACGTCCTCCCTCTCACTAACTGCGCTGTCTATGCAAGTGAATGATCCCAACTGTGGCTGCTACAACTCTCTTTGAAAAATCAAGGATGAAACTCCTCACCCGAGCAGGCACTCGAAGTTCCCCGGGGCTGAGGTTGGGATCTCCGCACGAAGACACCCGATGTGCTGAACAGCGCATGCAAACTTTGCTCAACAACAAAAGCGTGCTCAACGTCAAAAGACAGATATCATAGATGCATAATAGAATGATCAAATGAGGAGCCTCTCTCCCTTTTTATGCTTGGAGAGCCTTGCTCTCACCTAGGCCCCACCACAAACTGCGCTATCTCCTTGAGCCACGTTGTCCCTCTAGCTTTGCGCCATCTTGGGCCCACGTTGCCCACGCTGCCACTTTGTCTCTAGGCCCCACGCTGCCAATTAATCATGTCTCCAAGTGACTTTCGGAAATGCTTTTTATCCTAAATGAGAGTTAAGTGTCCCTTTCATCCACTTCATTTCTAACTTAACTTTATTAAAGTAAAGTAGTCAAAAATTAATATGTCCAATTAGCTATTGCTAATTGGGAATATTACAGACTAAAGGACAAATCTGTTGTCACCTCGAAATGGCTCTACAAGATCAAGCATGGAGCCGATGGAAGTGTTGAAAAGTACAAGGCAAGATTTGTTGCCCGAGGCTTCTCTAAAAAGGAAGCCATAGATTATGATGATATATTTGCACCTGTTTCCCACTACACCACCATCCGATCGATTATTGCCCTTGCTGCAACGCAAGGATGGAGTCTTCATCAGATGGATGTGAAGACTGCTCTCTTACATGGTTCAATCAAGGAAGAGGTTTGTGTGGAGCAACCTCTGGGGTACGAAGTCCAAGATAGAGACACATGTATGCAGGTTGAAGAAAGCCCTTTACGGGTTGAAGCAAGCCCCCAATGTTGAGATTTTGAGGTAGCATCTCTAGTCGTGAGATTTTGTGGGAGGGCTACGACACACAAGACCTCCAAAACCCAGAAAGCGTTTGGAGAAATTTCATCTGGTGTATGTGATATTCAAATAATTAATTTTTTTAATGAGGTCCCTAAGTCTAATTAGAGAATTAGAAAAATTAAAGTGAATTAATTAAACACATGTGATGAAATGTTCTTAGTGACGTGGATCAAGCAATCTTTTAATCTGAGTCGTCGATTAGAGATTAGATCACGGTCGTTGATGTGAAAACGAGAAAAATATAAGAAAAAGACTTGGGGTCAGTTGGACACACACACACATTGGCAAAGCACTGAAGCTAAGTCGAATTTCTGGGGCAAGGTTTTGCTGAGAAATTCGAAACGAGTTGCAGTGCAGTGAGGGGCAGAAATCGGCAAGGGATGACTTGATCCAAGGCTGAGAATACAGCAAGATGGAGGGGCAGTAAGTACCAGTCAGCGCAGAGCCAGCCAGGACTGCGTAAGCCCAGCCAGGGTGACGCAGACCCAGCCAGCGTAGCGCAGGGGCAGGCAGCACCAGCCAAGGTGATGCAATCGAAGCCGGAGCAACGTAGAGTCAGCGCAGCACCAGTCATGGGGACACAGTGGGGACGTTGGCCAATTAATGGCTAACGCAGAGGTTGCGTTGAGGTCCCAGTGGGCCAGAAGGGGCTCGTGATCCGTAAATCTCGTTTGAGGGTGTGATACAGCCATATCTTCTGTCTCCGAGTGAAAGATACTTATTGCCATGTAATTTCTTTGTAGGGCCAAGATTGTTGTATTCAGATTATGCATAATAATATAAACCCTCTTGAGTTGTTTCACTGGTTTTCCCGCATTGGGTTTTTCCAGTGACATTTGTCCGAAAAATCGTGTGTAATCTTATCAGATGTGTGTATTGTTCAGTAAATGATTTGTAGATGTGTAGGCTGCAATTAGTGTTTGCTTTAGTGTTTTTCTGAATATTTCAATTAAATAACTTTTTAATGTTAATAAAACAATTAGGTGAAGTAGATCTAGATACTGCAATAGGGTTTCTATTTTGAAACTTTCACATGGTATCAGAGCATTACAAATCAAGCAAATCCACCAGCAGAGCGGCTGAAGAAGTTTGTTGCAGAGAAGGCAGCTAAAGCAGCAGAGATCCAGAGAGGGCAGCACGGCACCAGGAGGACGTAGTCCCAGCATAGGCCATGCAGAGGCTAACGCAGAGCCCGCTGAGTGACGCAGAGGCAGCGCAGAGCCTTCCAGAGTGACACAAGACCAGCCTGCGTTGCGCAGAGCCAGTCTACTCACGCAGAGGCTAGCCAGAGGTACGCAGTCCAGTTTTGGGTTTGTTGTGAAAATTCGCCATAGTTCGGAAGCGGAGCTTCGGATCTTCAGAGGTTGTTGGTGTGGCAGAGGTTTTGTCGGCGCTGAATTGTGCCTAACAAATGTGACAAGAGCAGGAGGAGAATAGTTGCTTAGCGAATCGGCGCCAAACAGATCTGAGATTCGATTAGGAGCGTGATTATCTAGAACTGTTCAGTTGTTTTTGGATGAGGATTTCTGGGAGGGAAATCAATTGTCGGAGAGAGCAGCTACTATAGAGGGTTTCTAATCGCAAAGAAACCCAGATCCAGTATTTTTGTTGAGTGTTGCAGCAAAAAGAGGGAGAGGAGTATATGTTTCGACAGATTTGAAAAAGATGGTGTGTCATGGACTGAGAGATCAGGACAGGTTGGACGGCATGTCCAACTTCGTTATCTAGAGGGCCAGGATCCTGACAATCATGGATGAGTATGGGATCAAGGACCATGCTGAGAGAGTCCTAGTTGTGCCAATCGATGCAGATCCTCTGAAGAAGTACAGGGAGAATCAAGCGCGAGCAAAGCGCTTGATCATGGATGGAGTCAAAGACCGCGTCGTGCCACATATTGCCTGGAAGAACACGGTAAAAGAAATGTGGATAGCCTTGGACACGATGTATCAGGGAGGCTCTGTCAAAAGAAAGATGCTTATGGAGAATCAGATGCAGTTGTTCCAGATGCAGAAGGGTGAGGAGATAGATCCCTTCCGAAGAGTTGCAAATCTTTGTCCAAAGTATCTTGGAAAGAGAGAAGTTGTCGGATTGGGAAGGGATGTGAGCAGCTCTTGAGCAAGAAGAGATGAGGAGAGACTTAGTCATGTGCAAGCTTGACGGCAGCAGCAGCAGTGGGACGAAGCCCAAGGAGGAGGAGGAGAGTGCAGCCCTTGCATCAAAGGGGCAGCAAGAGCAACAGAGGCGGAAGAAGGACGTCTCAAAGATCAAGTGTTTCCGATGTGGTGAATTTGGTCACTATGTTACACAGTGTCCTCTCAAGAAGAAGGACAAGGATTAGAAACATGATCCGCGGGCTGCAACCACGAGGATCGAGGAGGAAGAGTTTGCGATGATTGACCACATATCTCCAGGGGAGGATTGGGGTGATCTAGAATTTTAGTTCAAAAGAGTTGTAGTTTAGCAGGATCCTTGAGGAGTCCACCTCTTGGATCAATACCTTGCTATGGGAGCCCATATCAGAAGTAGGAGGATGGACCAGTGTCAGTTGGTGCAGAGGGGTTTCGGAGTGACAGTGCAGTGGCTAGAGAGCACCAGAGTCTGAGCAGCGCAAAGAAGAGTTGGCAGCAGTGCAGATGGCACAGAACAAAGTCAGCAGCAGCGCAAAGGCTTCAGAGGGTCAGCGCAAAGACTAGCAGCAGTCAGATCTCCAGTATCAAATGCATCATGCTGAACACTTAGTTCAGTGTTTTGGATGTTTTTTTGCTGCAACAGCAACAGAGTTGCAGTGCATATGCAGTTGGCAGCAGCATACAGAGTCAGCAGCAGCACAGATGCAGTAGCGCAATAGATGGTGGGCAGTGATGTCATATATCAGCAGCGCAGACGGAGATGTTACAGAGTCAGTGTGATGCTTCAACAAGATGCATTACTAGAGCACATTCCTCGCTAACAAGTGTTGATTTCTAGTAGCATCGTATGTGCTCTAAGTCACAAAATTTGCAGGGAGGCTTGGACACATGTATTCTAGAATATCAAGAAATCGTTTTGGGAAATTCCACCCATATGAGGTTTTACTAGAATAATTAATTATTTTTAATGGAAGCCTAAGCCTAAACTTAGGGAATTAAAATAATTAAAGTGTATTAATAGAACTGGGTGTGAAACTTCTAGAAAAAGACAGAGATCGAGTCAAAATGATTTGAGCATTGATTAGAAACTAATTTGGGTCGTTGATTTCTCAACGAGAAGATTAGAAAAAGGACTTCGTGAGCAATTGGAAAACACATCGAGCGGGATCTAGAGATCGATTTCTCAAGTGAGCAGCGCAGAGCAGCCGGAGAGATCATCAAGGAGATTCTTGCAGTGAGGGGCAGAGATAGTTTTCCGATTGGAGATTTTCCTAATTCGGAGAGTGCAAGGCAGAGAGGGCAGAGAGTAGTCTGGAGAGGCAGCGCAGTGCTGTTGATTTTTGTAGCATCGGAAAGTGTTGTAAGTCTCAAATTTTGTGGAGAGGCTTAGACACTGGTATTCCAAAAAACCCAGAAAGCGTTTGTGAAAATTCCACTTGGTTAATGTTTTATTAAAATAATTAATTATTTTAATGGGGACCATAACTCTAAACTTAGGGAAATTAAATAATGAAAGGGTATTAATAAAACAAGAGTGAGAATGATCTAGAAAACGAAGATCAAGTCATGTTATAATCTTAGCTTTTGATTAGAGATCTAATCTCGATCGTTGATGTCTCAACGAGAAGACTATAAAGGAAGGCTTGACAGTCATTTGGAAAGACACCGAATTGATCTAGAGTTCGAAATTTTTGGGGTTGGGTTTGCTGAGAAATTCGAGCTAGAGATCTAAGCAGTGAGGGGCAAAGATAGCATCCAGAGAGGAAGAGATTTTCTCAGCCGGTGGAGCATCAGACAGAGAGTGGCAGAGGTGATCTAACCAAGCCAACACTGAAGAAAGGAGGCCTAATGCAATGACTGTGTAGGGCTCACGCAAAGGCAGAGGAGGGTTTCTGGAATTTTGCTTGTAGATCAGTTTCAGAGGTCGAGATCCGAAAAGTGACACCGGGAGGTTGTTCCTCAGGGTCCACAGAGACAAAACGACTTGGTTGGGGCTGAACGCTGAGCATGGAAGGGGGTGACGCAGAAGTTAGAAGGTCCAGCGCTGGAACTATGTAGAGGCAGTGCAATGCCTCCCCAGGACAAGTTTTTCTTCATCCGAATCAGTCAGGAACTCAGTGATTGAGTGAGGTAAATTCTCACAAATTCTTATGCAACTATTTCTCTCTGTAACTGAATTACCCTAGGGCTATTCAGAAATGTATTCAGACATTGCTACAGTTTAATAATACAATCCCTCAGATCTGCTACATCAGTTTTCCCACATTGGGTTTTTCCGGGGACTTTCTTGTCCAAAAATAACAGTTTCATATGTATGATCGATTTCCTTGTTCAATTTCCTTGTTTCAGAATCATGAGTACTATAGTGTAGGTTGCTTCAGTGATTGCAGAATCATGAGTATTATAGTGTAGGTTGCTTCAGTGATTGCTTCAAGATTTCATGTGTGATTCAGAAATAATTGTGTAAAGTAAATTACATAATAGAAGAAGTAATTCAGTTGGTTGCAGTAGGATTCCTTAGATTGTTCAAATCTAGGAATTTTCACATGGTATCAGAGCATTGATGTGAAACAGGAAGAACATATCTGAATTCCGAAGTAAAGGTCATTTTTGCTGCAGTGCAGTAGAACGAATTCATTGAAGGATTGCGTAGTTCCAGCCAAGAGGGCTAAGATTTTCGTGGCAGCCTCTCTCTGAGTGAGTCGACAGGGAGAAAGGGCTTCTAGATTGAGATCTTGTTGTGGTAGAGGGAGCAGCGCAAAGCCTCCACGCAGAAGAGAGAGGGACGCAGCTTTATTGTTTTTGAAGTTGTTGTTGGGCCAAAAAGCGTCAGAAGGAGTCAAGAGCACATATTGAGGGAATTCTTCCTTAGTGATTTCCTAGCCGAGGAAGTCAACATTTCTCAGTTGCTACACAATAGAGGAGCAGCAGAACTTACAACTCCATCAGGGAGTGCGTAATCCTGCCAGGGGTTGCGCAATAGGGAGGAAGTGTTGATTTCTATAGCATCAGAAAGTGTTCTAAGTCTCATTTTTGGTAGAGAGGCTTGGACATCAGTTATCCAGAGAACCCAAAAATCGTTTGTGGAAATTCCACTCGAATATGACTTTATTAAAATAATTAATTATTTTAATGCAGACCCTAAGTTTAAACTTAGGGAAATTAAATAATTAAAGGGTATTAATAGAGCAGAGTGTGAATATTCTAGAAAACGAAGATCAAGTCTTCTTTTAATCTAAGCCATTGATTAACGATATAATCTTGGTCGTTGATTCATCAGCGATAAGATTATAAGAAGAGACTTTAGGGCCATTTGGAAATCAAGCCGGGGAAACTCTCAGTGCCCGAAGGAAATCGATTTTGAAGCAACAGAATTCGATTTCAGTGGGTGAGATTGTAGAGGCAGGGTTGCAGAAGCAGAAGGAGGAGGGAGGAGTCAGTTATCGGGAAGCAGAAGTCAAGAGGATGAAGGGAAGGGTGAGTTGATTAGCAGCAAGACCCCCTCCACGCCGAATCACGCAGTCCAGGAAGAGACTGTGCAGAGCTCTCACGTTGGATGACGCAGAGGGTGAAGGAGGTCACCCCGAGGGTCTGAAATTTGTTTGGAAGGTCCAGAAAATTCAGCCAGATGTTTGCAAATTTTTCTCTGCTCATCAGACTCTTGTAAATGTACTTTCCATTTTTGAAGATAAATATAAAACCCTCATATGTTGCATCGGTTTTCCCACATTGGGTTTTTCCAAGGACAATTGTCCTAAAATAACTATGTTCATGTGGTTGTTTCTATTGTGCTACTTGTGTAAATTATCTTTTTGTTCTTATGCTCTTAATGATAGTGAAGATCTGCAAATGTGTTTATTTCATAATTTACTGAAGCATCTGTAAATAACTTATCTCATAAATAGGAGAAATAAACCAAGTATTGCAGAAATATTTTCCTCTTGAAAATTTCACATGGTATCAAAGGAAAGGGCTAAAAACAAAAAGGGAGGATCTGCCATGGACCAAATTTCCATCATCCGGAAAGGTTCACGCAGTCAGAGGGACTCACGCAGTCCTCCAGAGGACGTAGAAATGCAGAGAGAACACGACATGAAAGTGCCAGCATCCAGACTAGAGGAGGATCTTGCTTGTGTGTCGAGCACAACTCCTCCAAGTGTTTGGTATATTGACAGTGGAGCATCTGCTCATATGACGGGGGTTCGAGAATGTTTTTCGAGCTACCAAGAAGAACAAATGAATTTCCAGATAACTATGGGAAACAAGGCAAAATGTACCCCCATCGGGAGAGGTACCGTAACAATTTAGACCGAGGATCGCAACAAGATTCAAGCCACGAATTGTCTGCATGTACCAGGGTTAGGGATGAATTTACTCTCAGTGTCTCAACTTCAAAACAAGGGCTATGACGTATACTTTATTCGAGATAAGGTGTATGTCAAACACCCTAATTGGAGCAAAAAGGCACAAATCGAAGTAAGGAGTTACAAGCTGTATAAGCTCCAGCTTGAATCTCTGATGGCCCTGATTGGCAGTATAGATGACAGAGATCTGAATTAATTATGGCACAGAAGGATGGGGCATCTACATCATGGATCCTTGGGGATTCTCCAAAATACTGTCATAGGGACTCCTAAACTCAGCACGAAGAAAGACGAAGTTTGCAAGGGATGCGTACTAGGGAAGTACGCTAAGGCAGCATTTCCAAGAAGCAACAACAGAGCCAAAGGTGTATTAGAGTTAATACATTCTGACATTTGCGGTCCAATGTCCACAATTGCTCTCAGTAGGGCAAAGTAATTTGCCACCTTCATTGATGATCATTCCAGAAAAACTTGGATCTATTTTTTGAAAACCAAAGATGAAGTCTCTGATCGGTTTAAAGATTTCAAAGCTTTGGTGGAGAACTCTATAGGAAAGAAGATAAAGAAGTTGCGGTCAGACAACGGTGGAGAATATATCGATAAATACTTCACAATTTTTTGTGCAAAGGAAGGCATCAAGAGAGAATGGACAGCTCCATACAATCCAAAGCAAAATGGAGTTGCAGAACGGAAGAATCAGACCATAATAGAAGCTGCAAGGGCAATGTTGTACGACCAAGATATGCCCAAATTCTTATGGGCAGAGGCCTGCAATACAGCAGTATATATTCAGAACAGAGTTCCCAATAGAGCTTTGGGAAAGGTAACTCCCGAGAGTGTGTTCACAGGCAACAAGCCAGAAGTGAGCCACATCAGGATATTCGGCAGCATGGTGTATTGCCACATTCCAGATGAAAAGAGAAAGAAGTTGGATCAAACTGCAGAAAAGGGTTTTCTAATGGGCTATAGCGAGAATGAAAAGGCATATCGCATCTATATTCCAGAGAGCAGGAAAGTCGTGTTAAGAAGGGATGTGAAATTCCTGGAGGAGGGAGCCTTCAGGAAATCTCGAGAAATGGCCACAGATACGCAGATTGACGAAGATCCACTAGTACAGCATCAACGACCTACAGAGGAGAGATCTGGTGCCTCTCCAAGGCACAATAATTCTAAGGAGAGCTCCTCCGAAGAAGAACATGAGGAAGAACAGGTGAGACTGCCCACAACTGATGGGAGACCGAGCAGAGAACTTCAACAAATTCTTAAGGATGCACAAGAATTTGTTGGAGCCCCTAGAGAAGGAAAGAGGATAAGGAAACATCCAGACAGATATCAGGCACTGGTAGCTCAGGTTGGTGAACCATCTACCTTTCGGGAAGCAGCTCAACATCAAGTATTGGTGGATGCCATGGAGGAGTATAGCTACATCATGACAAATGATGTATGGGAAGTAGTCCCTAGACCACAGGATAGATCAGTTGTAGGATCCAGATGGATCTACAAGATCAAATATGTTGCAGATGGCAGCATAGAGAAGTTCAAGGCAAGGTTTGTCGCTAAGGAGTATGCACAGAAGGAAGGCATTGACTATGAAGAAACCTTTGCTCTAGTAGCGCGATAGACTTCTATCAGATCCGTCATCTCTCTGGTTGCACAGATTGGATGGGAGATTCACTAGATGGATGTCAAGACAACGTTCTTGAACGAGGTGATAGAGGAGGAAGTGTACATAGAACAGCCAGAGGGCTTCGAGACACATGAGCAGAAGACTCATGTTTGCAGACTTAAGAAAGCCTTGTATGGATTAAAACAAGCCACCAGGGCATGGTATGGACAAATTGATAGCTACTTGCAGAAGATGGGGTTCGTCAAGAGTGACGCAGATCCCAACCTATACTACTTGAGAGTAGGAGATGAGTCGCTTATTCTTGTTCTTTATGTGGATGACTTGTTCTTGACCGGATCATCCAAGCTCATCAAGGACTGCAAGGAGAATTTGGCAATAGAAATTGACATGAAGAACCTGGGGCAGATACACTATTTTCTTGGATTAGAAATCTGGCAGCAGAAAGGGGAAATCTTCCTAGGACAAGGAAGATACATGACAGAAATTCTGAAGAGATTTCAGATGGAAGACTGTAGACCCATGGCCACGCCAATGATTACTAACTGGAAGAAGATAGACACATCAGAAGATGATGAGGCTGATCCCACATTGTACAGACAACTCATCGGATCATTGATGTATCTGGTCAACACGAGACCAGACATCTGTTATGCTGTGAATACCCTCAGTCAGTTCATGGTGGAACCAAGGAGGGCTCAATGGGCAACAGCCAAACATGTTCTTAGATACTTGAGAGGGATAGTCGAATATGGGCTAAAGTACACCAAGGATAATGAGATCCAGTTGAGTGGGTTCACAAATGCAGACTGGGCTGGAAGCACAGTAGATTGGAAAAGTACTAGTGGGTATTGTTTTAGTCTCGGATCAGGAATGACCTCCTGGTGCAACAGGAAACAGAAGTCCGTAGCACTAAGCTCAGCCGAGGCAAAATACATGGCAGCAAGCACAGCTTCGTTCGAGGCCATATGGCTCCGCAAATTGCTCTTGAACCTACTCAAGAAGCGGGTACAACCGACCGGGATTATGTGCGATAATCAAAGCTGCATTAAGCTCTCTGAAAATCCTGTGTTTCATGACCGGTCGAAACACATTGACATTCAGTGTCACTTTATCAAGGACTACGTCCAAAGGGGAGCAGTATAGTTGCGATACACTCCTATAGGAGAACAGGTGGCAGATATCCTCACAAAGGCTCTAAGTAAGATCAAGTTCACTTACTTTAGAAAAAAGATGAGAATGGTCAAGAACCCCTTCCATTAGAGGAAAGGGTGGTCTTCAGAAGAAGAGGGAGCTGTAGTACGGGCGCTGTAATGGCAGGGCAGCAGTACAAGAAGCAGCAGCGCAGAGATGAGGGGCAACAGCCAGGACATCATCAGCGTAGCAGATGATGTAGAGTCAGAGAAGTACAGCAGTATCTTTCTTAAACACTTTCCTCGCTAAGAGGGAGTGTTGATTTCTATAGCATCGAAAAGTGTTCTAAGTCTCATTTTTGGTAGAGACGCTTGGACATCAGTTATCCAGAGAACCCAGAAATCGTTTGTGGAAATTCCACTCAGATATGACTTTATTAAAATAATTAATTATTTTAAAGCAGACCCTAAGTTTAAACTTAGGGAAATTAAACAGTTAAAGGGTATTAATAGAGCAGAGTGTGAATCTTCTAGAAAACGAAGATCAAGTCATCTTTTAATCTGAGCCATTGATTAACGATATAATCTTAGCCGTTGACTCATCAGCGAGAAGACTATAAGAATATACTTGAGGGCCATTTGGAGATCAAGCCAGGGTACACTCTCTGTACCCAAAGGAAATCGATTCTGAAGCAAGAGAATTCGATTTCAGTGTGTGATATTGTAGAGGCAGAGTTGCAGAAGCAGGAGGAGGGAGGAGTTAGTTATCGCAAAGCAAAAGTTAAGAGGATGAAAGGAAGGGTGAGCTAATCAGCAGCAAGACCCCCTCCATGCAGAATCACGCAGTCCAGGGAGAGACTACGCAGAGCTCTCACGTTGGATGACGCAGAGGGTGAAGGAGGTCACCTCGAGGGTCTAAAATTTGTCTGGAAGGTCCAGAAAATTCAGCCAGGTGTTTGCAAATTTTTCTCTGCTCATCAGACTCTTGTAAATGTACTTTCCATTTCTGAAGATAAATATAAAACCCTCATCTGTTGCACTGGTTTTCCCACATTGGGTTTTTCTGGGGACAATTGTCCAAAACTAACTGTGTTCATGTGGTTGTTTCTATTGTGCTACTTGTGTAAATTATCTTTCTGTTCTTATGCTCTTAATGATAGTGAAGATTTGCAAATGTGTTTATTTCACAATTTACTGAAGCATCTGTAAATAACTTATCTCATAAGTAGGAGAAATAAACCAAGTATTGCAGAAATATTTTCCTCTTGAAAATTTCACAGGAAGAGGGGGCAAATTCGACAGATTTCGGCTGAGAAGGCATCTCACGGACTTCATGATCAGGATTGGTTAGAGGGCTCCTCCAACTATATGATCTGGAAGGAACGGGCCAAGTTCCTTTTGGACGAATATGATCTGAAGGCATTCGTGGAGAACGTGGTAGTTGTTCTTACGGATGCGGATTAGCTCAAGAAGTACAAGGCAAATATGGCCAACGCAAAGAGGTTGCTCCTTGATGGTGTCAAGGATCACATCGTCTCACATGTGGCTGGAAATGATACTGCCAAAGAAATGTGGGTAGCTTTGCATGACCTATATGAGGGATATTCCGAGAAGCGGAAGTTGTACTTAGAGTAGAAGCTCTGTATGATTCAGAGACAGAAAGGGGAGCGTGTGGCTTCATACCTCATGCGGTTTCAAGATATTCGAGATCAGTTTTCGGCAATAAGTACTACACCTACAACTGCAACCATGGTACGGATGGCCCTTGATCGTGTCACGGAGGAGTGGCAAGTGTTTGTCCAGAGCATACTGGGTCAGGCAAACATTACCTATTTGGGAGCAATTGTGGTAAGATTTTCAAGGGGAAGAGCTGAGGAGAGACCTCATCAAGTGCAAACTTGGCAGTAGTGGAAAATTCATGGAGGAAGAGGAGAACGCAACCCTTGCATCGAAGGGACAGCAAGCGCAACGAAAACCGAAGCGAGATGTTTCGAAGGTCAAGTGCTTCAGATGTGGCAAATGGGCCACTATGCATCTCAGTGTCCTTTGAAGAAGAAGGACAAAGATGAGAAGCATGACCCAAAGGTTGCAACCGCAAAAATCGAGGAGGATGAGTTTTCCATGAGTGCCCACGCATCTCCAGGAGAGAGATGGAGCGATATGGAGTTGTAGTTCTTCTTGGACTTCAGTTGGGAAGGATCCTTGAGGAGACCACCTCATCGATCATTACCTTGCTACGGGAGCCCATGATCAACAGTAGCAGGATGGAGTTTTAGTGAGAGCCGAGGAGTGATGGAGACGGCAGTGCAATAAATCGCAGCGCTTATTTCTAGAGCAGCGTAGAGCAGAGGCAGCAACAGCGCAATGTAGGACAGTTATGCGCAATGCATCAGAGGGACAATGCAGTCGTTATCAGTAGTCGGAGTCTTCAACACCGAGGTGCATCCACTGAACACTTGTTCAGTCTTTGGGTGAGTTCAGTTGTTTGTCTCAGCAGCTGAGTTGCAGTGTTAGCAGCATAACAGATGCAGCACTTGAGAGGGAGTTGTAGTACAAATGCAGCAATGGCAGTGGCAGTGTCATGGGCAGCAGTACAGTGGCAGCAGCAGCACAGTGTTGGTGGATAGCATTAACAGCGCTGAGGATGCTTCAGAGTCAGAGCAGTATGCAACAGGCATAATTTCTAAAGCACTTTCCTCGCTAAGAGGGAGTGTTGATTTTTGTAGCATCGGAAAGTGCTCTAAGTCTCAAATTTTGTGGAGAGGCTTAGACACTGGTATTCCAAAGAACCCAGAAACCATTTGTGAAAATTCCACTCGGTTAATGTTTTATTAAAAGAATTAATTATTTTAATGGGGACCCTAAGTCTAAACTTAAGGAAATTAAATAATTAAAGGGTTAAGGTGTGAATGTTTGCACAGTCAAGAACATGTTGATGAGAACTTCTGGAATCCTGTGTATTCTTATCGAAGGGCCCGACGTTTCAAGTGAACACTTCACCCATCTTCAGGAGCAAAAGCTTGATATGTGATAGGAAGAGCATTGGACCACATTATATAAAAAAGAGGAGAGATCTAGACGTTAGCTAGGACAAACCGAGAGGTCCTTCAAAATGCGGCTGAAAGAACACATGGCTGACAACATCCACAACCGCATTTCCAAATCTGCCATTGCTGAGCACTCTCATTCTACCACACACTGCATTTGTTTTGACAAATCCAAAATCATAGCATATGCCCCATACCAATCCAGTCGGGTCATTCGGGAAGCCCTAGAAATTAAAACACCCTAATAACTTTAACCGAGATGATGGGTATCATCTAAGTCAATCCTAGAAACCCACCATCCACTTTCTTTCATCTAAGTGATTGTCCACTAAATCAAATTCTAGCAATCCCTAACTTTTCCTAAGCTAATCTAGTTTATCATTTAATTTAATCTATTTATTGCATAACCTCCATCACTAATTTCCAGGTATTTTCTATCTAGATTTAATATCTAATCTTCCAGTATGTCCATAATTATTTATCTCTATCCTGAAATTTGACCTATCATTTATCACATTTATTCTTATGTTTTCTTTATTTAAATCCTAAGTTATAACCCTTTATCCAATTAGATTCATATACATTTCTAATTCATATTCTTAATCCTAATTTTATTTCTTTATATTTAATTTAATTAAAATTTATTTTATTTTAATTTTTAAATTATTATCTTATAATTTAATTTAATTTAATGTAAAGTTTATTTAATTTAATTTTAATTTAATTCAATTTATTAAATTTTATTAAATCAATTTCCTTCTCGTTGACTAATTTACCTCGCTTAATTTCCCTAACGGATATACTTTATATATATATATATATATATATATATATATATATATTATTTTTATTTAACTAATTTCCTTCCCGTTGACTAATTTATTTTATTTAATTTCTCTAACGGCTAATTTCATTTATTTTATTTTATTTAATTTCTCTAACGGCTAATTTCATTTATTTTATTTTATTTCTCTAACGGCTAATTTATTTATTATTTATTTATTATTTTAAATTTGATCGTTTGACCTATTCAAATTATCTTCGCCCTTATTCTTCCCCTTAGCTAACGGCTAGATCTCTCCTCTTTTCTATATAATGTGGTCTAGCACTCTTCCTATCACATATCAAGCTTTTGCTCTTGAAGATGGGTGAAGTGTTCACCTGAAACGTCGGGCCCTTCGACAAGAATACACAGGATTCCAGAAGTTCTCATCAACATAAAACAAGAGTGAGAATGATCTAGAAAACAAAGATCAATTCATGTTACAATCTTAGCCGTTGATTAGAGATCTAATCTTTGGCATTGATGTCTCAACGAGAAGACTATAAAGGAAGGCTTGAGGGTCATTTGGAAAGACACACCGAATTGATCTAGAGTTCGAAAATTCTAGGGTTGGGTTTGCTGAGAAATTCAAGCTAGAGATCTGAGCAGTGAGGGGCAGAGATAGCATCTGGAGAGGAAGAGATTTTCTCAATCGGTGGAGCATCAGTCAGAGAGTGGCAGACGTGATCTAACCAAGCCAACGCCGAAGGAAGGAAGGCTCACGCATAAGCAGCGCAAAGGCAAAGGAGGGTTTCCAAAATTTTGCTTGTAGATCGGTTTCGGAGGTAAGGATCTGGAAAGTGACACCAGGACGCTGTTCCTCAAGGTCCACAGAGGAAAAAAGACTTTGTTGGGGCTAAACGCTAAGCCTGGATGGTCTAGCACTGTAACTGTGCAGAGGCAGCGCAGTGCCTCCCCAGGGCAGGTTTTTCTTCATCCGAATCAGTCAGGAACTCAGTGATTGAGTGAGGTAAATCCTCACAAATTCTTCTGCCAGTGTTTCTCTCTGTAACTAAATTAGCCTAGGTGTATTTAGAGATGTATTCAAACATTGCTACTGCTTAATAATACAAACCCTCAAATCCGTTGCACCGGTTTTCCCGCATTGGGTATTTCCGGGGACTTTCTTGTCCAAAAATAACAGTGTCATATGTGTGATGGATTTCCTTGTTCAGTTTCATTGTTTCAGAATCATGAGTGTTATAGTGTAGGTTGCTTCAGTGATTGCTTCAGTATTTCATGTGTGATTCAAAAATAATAGTGTAAAGTAAATTACATAAAAGAAGAAGTAATTCAGTTGGTTGCAGTAGGATTCCTTAGATTGTTCAGATCTAGGAATTTTCACAAGTGCCACGCAGAGGCAGCGCAAAGCTACATTGTGGCAATGCAGAGATTCAGACAGAGTCTGTATTTCGGTTGAGGAACAGTCGGGATCCAGTATCGGAGCCAGGGTGTGAGACCGGGAGGCCAGAGGACTAAATTTTCCAACTAGCAGAAGATCGAGAGGAGGTGCAGCGCAGTCCCAGCTGTAGTGACACAGTAATTGCGTAGGAGTGATGCAGTACTACGCAAAGACAGCGCAGGGGCTCATCTCCAGGGCAGATCAGTGTCGGATTTTCCAGAGACGGGGTGAGATCATCTCATTATCTTTTTGTCCAGTTACATCTTTGTATAGGATTTCCAGTTTGGGCATCCAAAGAATTGTACTCGAAAATTATTGCTTAATAATACAAACCCTTAGCTGCTGCACTGGTTTTCCTACATTGGGTTTTTCTGGGGACATTAGTCCAAAAACAACAGTGTCATATGTGCGTTTGTTTTCTTCTTGCTCAATTCTTGTTTCCATATATTATTTATGTAGTGAAGGTTGTAGTGTGATGTATTCAATGTTTGTCGTAGAGTAACTGCAAATATATTGTTAAGTGAAGATTAACAATTAGGTGATATTTTCCAATTGCTGCAATATGATTCCAATTTTAGGAATTTTCACACCAAGTTACACCTGTATGCCTACTTCCCCCTGAAGTTTGCTCAAAGCATTCATTGTTGCAGGTCATATCTATGGATGCTCCATTGTCCATATACTACGACATCAATCCATGGAGAAGGTTGGATCAAACTTGGATGCAAGCTCATCCACTCCTACAGAGGCTAAACTCCCTGCAAACTCTTCTTGTTATGGTTTAATCTTCCCCTTCTTCTCAAAACATCGAGAAGCACAATGACCAAACTTCTAACTCTTGAAACACTTGACATGGCTTAAGACTTTCTTGCCCTATTTCAAGGAACCTAAATCCTCTATTTCCTCTGACCCTCCCTAGGTCCTTTCTTACTACCGATATTCATCCTACCCATGAGGGCTAGACTCTACTCTTCCTCCTACTCATGAGGGCTAAACTCTACTCTTCCTCCTTTATATGTGCCATTGTGTCTAATCTTATCTTCTGGATGAAATCCTCCCATAGCTTCTCAAAGGTGGGAAACTTATCTCAAGCATAGACAACCCAGACAAAAAGCTACCAAGGAGAGGCTTTGTAGGTCACCTAGTGAAGCTTCGCACTAGGTGCAATATTTTGTTGTAACAGTTCCTAAACATAACATCTTATTATCCAAGTAAGTGCAATGTATTAAAGACATTTCGTATATAAGTCCATGGTTTGGTAATAATTTTTAGTCCTAAGCATTGTAATTCAATGAGAGAAAGGCCTCTTTCATATAGTAAGGGCCTGATTACCCTCTTAACGGTAACTCGAACCTCAAGTTAGAATCTCTCTTTTTGAATAAATAGAATTCCTCTTTTTGAATAGATAAGGATTTCCCCACTCTTTTTTGAAACTTCAATAATCTAATGAAAGAAATTCTTCATACATCAAGTTTGCAAACACAATCCACAAAAGTGTGCGAGTGTCCCAATTCTTTTTTGTGCTTTTTGCTCTATTTTTCCATTTTATCCTATGTCTATCATATTTAGTATTTAGTATTTACTGGGATTTTCAGTTAACTTTATAGTTTACAGTAGCAGTGCCACTCTGCATACAAGCACGTTACATAAAGGAAATGGATCAACTATAAAATCAAAGATAGTAGATTATCTAGAAGCTATAAGTCAACATGTCAAGGATATTTCAGTATCTGTTGTATTAACGGGCCTCCTTGCAGATTTCAAACAACATTGATCTCAGTGCCCTAAAGTTTGTTAAATGACAATTTAGAGAATGGAAGATAAAAGACATAAGTAAAAATACCAGGCTGCTTATCCATTCTCATGAATCATTAGATGCGTCCAATTTCCACGGAGAAAATACAAACTTGAGATTCCAGATGCATAAACGAAACACTTCTGATTTTGGTAAATGAATCATTTTTTGGCGGTGAACCCTAAATGTTCTAAGTTTTAGTCACTTGAACAACCAAAAGGCCTGCATAGAACTCATGTAGGAAAAACTAGTCCTCAACATAACATATAATAAAAAATATGGCTATCTGAAATTTACAGATTATAAAGCACAACACTTCTAACTCAAAGTAAATCAGCCAAAGCTCAGGAAAGAAAGTCCTCAGATGACAAAATAACTGCATGTGTACCAACCAAAAACTACCTTCAGATCAGCACCTGCACAAAATACTTTAGGTAAAGAACTGCACAACATAACTACACGAGCAGAAGAGTCTTCATTTAGTGTTTCAAGGATACGTTGCAAATATTTGAGAGTATCATTCCCTATAGCATTCATGGCCCCAGGCCTATCTAAAGTCACCTCAATGATCCCTGCCACATATTAATCCAAGTTGACAGAATATAAATATTCATCACATAAATGAGAAATTCAACCATATAAACAAAATATAAACATTAAATCACATGAAAATTAACTCTTAGGTAAGCCCTAGACTATGCAGTTCACTATGCAGTTCACTTTAAAACAATGCAACTACTATGGACGAAACTATCAAGAATAGCATTGGTAAGCTTAATTATTGCCAACAAAAATCAAGAAATTGAAAGCTTTTAAATATGAATTCAGTCACTAGCTATTCCATGGGAATGAAAAAGTGCAAAGTCAACTAAACATGTACCCCAACTGAGCTTGTTCCAAGCCAGTTGATTGGGCTTGGAATAATTACTAAGTTACCAGAAACTTCTTTAGAAAATGCTAAAAACGCTGTTCCCCGTTTCCAAAACAGAAACGGGTATGATCTGCATATGAAACGCCCTAAAATGCCATAGAAACATTTTTTATCCGTATCAGAATTTTGGAAATATTGGATCCAGTTTTAGGAACGTTTATTGACATTGTAAATTTTTTTGGATCCGGATCCACCCACTAAAGACAAAAGACGGGAACGGAGTCATGTTTTTTTTTTCACAGGGAGAAGTCAGGAAAGGTCAACGTCCATTCTTTTGTTGGAGACCGTTAAGCACGACCCGTTGCTGGCAGCAGCTTGGAGTTGGAGCCTTGCACTCTCCAGCTTATCGGGGTTAAATAGAGACATAGATTATCCAAAAAAGAAAGAAAATGGTCCTAGTCTGTGGCTGTTATCTTTCGCAGGGCATTGTTGCCACACTATCTAGAAGGGGTCCTAGGAGGGATATCAAAGGGACAACTTACTAGGCCAAATGACAACAATGGTACAAAGACCCATTGTCACGTAAGTCAGTGTCCCCTACTCTTTACGGACTTTCACCGATGGGAGTTGTCTCGGTATGAAGGAAATCACTTATAATGATGGGATCAATGATAAGATATTGAGTTATTTCCAAGGCCTATTCAAAGGAGAGGCTCAATTAGGGCTCAATGCATCAAAAGAAGCTAAGGGCTCTCCAAGAAAGACCTATTAAGAAGACCTAGACCCAGGGTTAATGATATTCATCAATGCAAGGATGCCTAAGGTCAAGGCTCCGAATATGTTGCAAAAGGATTAAAGAAAATTCGCTTGAAATGCAGCAACAGGAAATGCTAGGCAGGAGGCTGTTTCAAGTAAAACATGAAACGAAAACTCGAAAACGTGTATGGTACGACCTAGAAATGTGTTTCGGACCGTACTGGCATGTTTCACGAGGCTGAAACGTTACCCACTACGGCCTGAAGTGCGCTTCAAGGCCGTATGGCCGCGTTTCCGACAAAAAAAATAGTGCCCTTTTTGCTTTTTTTTTCATTTATATTTTTTAATTTGGCGATTAAAATATTTTGTGGATGTTTCTAAATGGCTCTCGCAAGTTATAAAAAGAGTCTCACCTCATTCCCTCATCACACGAATTGAGCAAGTCGTTTCACTTGGAAGGGCGATTTTAGCAAGGAGGAAAAAGGAAGAGAGCAGTGGTTTCAGCTACGGCGTTTTCACTGCTGAGCATGCTTTTGCTTCTATTTTTTACGAGGATTATGATGATGAGGATGAAGATTGAAGACTATTAGTCTTTAGTCTTTATAGTACTTGCGGCCTTGTATATATATAATAAAGGCTGATTTTGGATAGATATTTATAATAAACCTTATTTATCAGGGTTGTTTTTGGATATTGTTGCTTTCATTATGTGATCATTCATGAGTAAATGTGTGTAAACTTAGAGACTTATAGTTTATGCATTAGCATTGGACAATTTAATCATAATGTAATAATCTATCATGTATGCTTTATGACTGCACATAACATTTCTTAAATGTCCTAACATATATATATTGTGTTTCACTGTTTCCAAAGTTTGGGGAGGTCATTTCAGAAACTTTTATTCGTTTCCCCGTATCATGCAACTTAGGTTAATTATTAAGCAGTTTATTTGCTACAAAAAACAATGAATAATTCACACTGCAATTTCTTCACAATAAAAACGTTGCAAATAAACCGCAAATTGTCCTTATATATAGAGGACAGATCTCCTTATTGAGCCGACTTATGCAGGGGTATAGAGGATGTCTAATTCACTGTACGTAGGCCGACTTGAGAGGTTACCTCAACGCAAATCTTGAGCCATAATTTCAAGGCTTATGTGACAAGGTATTGAGGCATACAAGTGAGACTTTGACTCTTCATAAACATGACTCTTTAATTAGTACATTTATGACCAGGAGGCAAATCCCTAAAATACATCAAGAAGAAGTCTTTTGACCTATAATAAAACCTTGCTCATGAAACCCATGAAGCAAGCATATCAAAAATATATTTTATTATCCTTGTCTTCTTCATTGCATAAATACATAATTTCATAGTCAATATGAAGATCGATCCTAGTTACACTTTCCAACACTCCCTCTTAACTAGGGAGGTTTTCATAACGGTACATGGTCACTTTCAATATGAAGAATCACATAAGAAGAATCGGATTGGTAATCGCATCTGTATAGCATCATATCAACCAGCATTGTCCTAGTGCAAGGCCTTGACTAACAGCCCCATCTCTCAATGTAATATTCCCAATTAGCAATGGCTAATTGGAATATTCGATTTTGGTCAATTTTGCCTTTTGTAGTTATATTATAAATAAAAGTGAGTTGAGAGGGGGCATAACTCACTCAAAAATAAAAAGTGCACTCCCTAGTAGACACACGTTGTAACTTAAGTGAGCCAAGGGAGCCAAGAGACCACGTAGAGAGGGGGCCCACGTAGACCACATGGAGGGACTGCGCAGACCAAGATGGAGCACGTGGCAAAGGGAGGCAACGTTGGAGGAGGTGAGCCTTAGGGTTTGAGAGAGGCTAACGCTATATATCTCTGTTTTAAAAACCGGCCTGGTCGAAACCGACCAGGCCTGGTTGACCGAGCCGGTTGGGCGGCCGGTCCGACCAGGTCCATGACCAGCCAGGCTGGCCGGTTTATTACCGAGCCGGCCGGTTTTTGTAATGACCAGGCCGGCTCGGTAATAAACCGGCCGACCAGGCCGAGCCCGAGTCAACCAGGCCTGGTCATTGCCGGCGGCCGGTGGGCCCAAAATTTGCTCATTTGCGGACTTTAAAAGCTATTTTTATTTGTTGTTAGGGTTTTTTCTACATCCCTAAGCCCTCCCAATGCTTTACAACTCCCAATGCCTCTGCTACACTTCACTGCTCTTACTGCCTGCTCGTACTACTACTGCTACTGGCTACTGTCCCACCAACTAACACATGTTGCTACAAATATTATCACAACTGCCACAAATATTATCATTACTTAGGTATGTTGTTCTAGTGATGTCTCAAATATGCTTGCTGTCTTGGTCACTAAGGATATGATATGCTGATGCCAACATCACTGTGTCCACTGCTTTCTGCTTCAAACTTCATCAACTAATTTATGCTAGTAAATGTGTAAAGAACAATAATCTGTAGCTATATTGAACACTGTCTTACTACTCACAGCCTAGCATCAATGTTCCAAGAACATATAACACTGTCCTTCGCAAATCACTTAAGGTATCATAAGATCATTGATGAAACTACCTTAAATGGAAGGCATCAGTCTTCAAGGATAGCTAAACCAAAACAAGATGTTATCAAATCCTTACACAAAACTAAGCTCTGCCCCCATCCTGTCAACTTAGTTCCACATCTGCTTAAAAGTTAAAACAACCCTTTGCAAACTTAAGTGCAATGGTTTGAAATAACTCAACTTTACCAATAACTTGGATTACGTTATGAATATTTCTTAGCATCAGTGCATAACACTGTATATGATCAGATATCATATGGATTCAAGTCTGCTGTATGGGTTATACTTTCTCTGTTACACATGCATTAGATGAATAGTTCGTGAATTGATACAATGCCACTGTCCTTTTTGGACCTTGACCCCCTAAGCATTTGTGTACATTTACAACAACAAATCAGATCCTTCTTATGAACACAGTCAACACTGGTAGGCAGTGCTTAAGCACGCTGTCATCATGACTTGTCCCTCAGCCATGAGAAAATCGAGATAGACTCTTTAAATTTATGTTTTTGTACAAAAAAATTAATATTTAATGTATTTTTTACAAAAACCGAGTCATGACCAAGTCATTGAAAGTTGAAACCTGGTCGACCGAGAGCCTACTTTTATCATATGTTGTCTTTTGTCTATATTGTAATGCTTTGTGTTTGGAAACATGAATAAAAATCTTTAAATTTATGTTTTTGTACAAAAAAATTAATATTTAATGTATTTTTTACAAAAACCGAGTCATGACCGAGTCATTGAAACCTGGTCGATCGAGTCATTACCGATTCCGAGTCATTACCGAGTCATTACCTCGACCTGGTAGCTGACCGATTCCGTTTTTTAAAACATTGCTATATATAGAGGAGAGCCTCCTCATTTTGATCATTCGATGTTTATGATATTGAGCTAGTCATTTCGACTTCTTGAGCACGCTGGTTGTTTAGCTAGTCTGCAACACTATTTAGTGCATCGAGTGTCTCTGTTTGGAGATCTCACCCTCAGCAGCGGGGGACTTCGAGTGCCTGCTCGGGTAAGGTTGTCCCATCAGTATTTTGCATGAGGATTGGTGTTTGGATTTTGCGGAGGAGCAATGCATCCATAGACTGTGCAGTCCTGAGAGGGAGGACGCAGTCCATTACTGGGGAGCTCCAGATTGGGTTTCTTTTGGAGGTTTTGAGCTTGGAGATTGAGCAAGGGGCTAGCCCTTGCCTGTGGGAGGATTTTGGCAGAGTTTGTGGCCGTATTTTGGTGGTTTCCATTCAGCCTCAGCGCAGAGCCTTGGAGGATAGCATAGATCCTCAAGGGGGTGATTTTCGGGGGTCGGTCATTCCAGAAATGCTTTCTGGGCTTTTCTGGGTTTGGTGAGTAGAGGCTGATTCCAGAGGTTCAACTTATTCCGAGAAGGGGAGCAACCCCAGATACTCATATTGTTCCAGCAGTAGCAGCTACACGGCGGTTTTCCAGCAGCTAGGACACAGATCAAAGAGCAGCCATTCCATCAGCATTCTGAGAGTATTTCTTCACTTGCCTTGAGCAAGTCTAGGTGCCATCACTCTGATCACCTATTGTACTTACTTATATTTCTCAGCATAACAAAATGGCTGAGCATTCTCTTTGCATTTCTTGAGTATCTATTACGTGTTCTATATATATGCTATTGTATGCTTGCACTACTGTTATTTTTCTCCTTGAGCATTCCAATACTATACCACTTGGTGTGTTTTCCCCATACTCTTAGACAGAGTCTGGAAAGGGCCAGATAGCCTCCAGATCTCACCCTCTTTTCAGAGGTGAAATATCTGGTAAATGCCCTCCCAGTCCATCTCTGGTTGGAGTTTGCTTGTGTTTTAGAGATATCCCTGAAACGGGATATTACAGTGGTATCAGAGCATAGATCTAGCTCAACCTGTGGAGCTAATTGTCTATGACACTGGGGGAGAAGCCCTACATCTGCTACAGAGGTAGGAAGTACAGAGATACTGAGCGTAAGTTGGAGAACACCTACAGAGAGGGGGACTGTGTTCGAGTGGTGGACACAGAACAGGAGGAGCCTGTGATAGACGCAGAACAGGAGGGGCCTGTGGTAGACGCAGAGCAGGGAGAGCCGATGGTAGATGATAGTGAGGCAAAACAGTTTGGGAGGCACTCCTCAAATCAGTGCAGGATCTGGCGAGACAGATTGAGGTGATGGGTCAAAGATTCACTGCTGTGGAGGCTAGACAACGTGAAACCCCAAGGGGTTTCCATGTTGGTGAGGGGTCAGGCACATCCCATCATTTGCCGGAGCGGGATGCCACTCCGCACCAGGCATCACATGCACCCACACGTTCCACTATGCCCACCTTTCTGGGTGCAGACATAGGGGCAAGAGTACAGTATGAGCCAGAGCCTGGTCACATGGGTGACTATTTTGCGGAGTACCAAGCATATGGGCAAGAGTTCAGCGATGCCCTTTCATTCAGAGATTTTGTTCAGCTCCAGCGGGACAGCAGACCCCGCGATCATCACAGAGGGCACCAGCATTATCATGATGGGGACACCCAGCGTACAGCGAGCCGATTCCATTTGCCAACGTTTGATGGCTCATCAAACAGTTCGGCAAAGTCTTGGGCGGAGAAGCTGGATATATATTTCCAGCTTAACCAGATGGCAGAGTCGGAGGCCATCAAGGTGGCTACGCTGCATTTGGATGGTAAGGCCCAGCACTGGTGGTTCCATGGGATGGTGACACTCGGGCATTCGACAGTGACTACATATGCCGAGTTCACCCGGAGATTGATAGAGAGATTTGACCGGAGGGATCCGGAGGAGCACTTTGTTGAGCTGACGAGGCTCAAACAGACCGGGAGCCCGGAGACGTATATTGCAGATTTCTTGAGGGTATCAGTGATGGTGCCAGATCTATCCGCAGCACAAATGATCTACATGTTTGTTGAGGGGTTAGCAGAGCCACTTCAGGGTCTAGTCAGATCCACCAGACCAGCCACACTCCAAGACGCCATTGGCAGGACCCGAGATTTGCAGGATGCCTTACCCAGGACCAGGACACCTTACCCCCAGAGACAGGCTTTCCAGCCAAAGGGGAAGGATGTGAGGATTCCACCTCCAAAGGGGAATCAGGGTAGGGTACAGCTAGATGATGATGCCAAGAGGGAGTTGAAGAAGAAGAGGTTGTGCTTTACCTATCAGGAGCCGTGGGCACCAGGACACAGATGCGCTGCGGGCAAAGCACATTTTATCGAGGTCTTCTCTGAGAGCAGCGGGGAAGAGGATGAGTATGAGGATGGAGAGGCAGGAGACAGTCAGACAGCACAGGACCATTTGCCACCTCCACCTCCAGGAGCAGGAGGTGCAGCTTTTGCACCCACAGGGGGGACCCTTGCAGCATTGCGAGGAGTACCCAAGTATTTGACACTGCATGTCTGAGGGATAGTATGGGGGCGGCGAGTTTCAGTTTTGGTAGACAGTGGGGCAACCCACAATTTCATCGATGCACAGATGGTTGAGCGGAGAGGCATACCGATAGAGAGCTTCGATGGATTCTCAGTGTTGGTCCCAGGAGATCAGACGATGCAGTGTGCCAGATATGTTCCAGAGCTGGCTGTGACGATGGGTACCTACATAGTGACCGACCACTTTTTCGTGGTCAACATACCAGATACCAATGTGGTACTGGGTGCTCAGTGGCTGATTACCTTGGGGAAGGTCGCCACAGATTGGGAGGCCTTGGAGATGGAGTGGGATGATAAGAATACCGGGAAGCATGAGAAGATACGTGGGATGCACACTTACCCACCCCAGACTGTTTCAGCTCACCGGATGGAGGCAGACTTCCGGAAGGGAGACATAGAGTGGGCGGTTGAGTTGCAAGCATCAGAGGCAGGGACTACCAGGCAGACAGTTCATCTGGATATACAGGCCATCCTTGACAGATATGATACGGTGTTTGGGGAGATACCGCCGGGACAGCCACTAGATCGGGGGTTTGAGCACACTATTGAGCTAGAGCAGGGCATCCAGGCAGTTATTACCACACCTTGTAGGCACCCCAAAGCCTATCGGGATGAGATTGAGCGGGCCATCCAGGAGTTGCTGGCTCTTGGACATATTCGGCCTAGCACCAGTCCTTTTGCTTCTTCGGTGGTGTTGGGGAAGAAGAAGGACAGCACATTGAGAATGTGCATTGATTATAGGCCCTAAATAAGAAGACCATGAAGAACAGGTACCCCATACCGCAGATAGATGAGCTGATGGATGAGTTGAGAGGAGCACAGTTCTTCTCAAAGATCGAATTGAGATCCGGGTACCACCATATTCGCGTGAGGGAACAAGACATTCCCAAGACCGCTTTCAGGTGCCATTACGGCCACTTTGAGTTCTTGGTTATGCCTTTTGGGCTAACCAATGCCCCAACTACTTTCCAATCATGCATGAACCATATCTTCCGCAGTCATCTGAGGAAGTTCGTGTTGGTCTTTTTCGATGATATACTGATTTACAGTAGGACTTGGGAGGAGCATCTCTAGCATATAGAGGCAATACTGCATATTTGGGAGGAGCAACAGTTTTATGCTAAGCTCTCCAAGTGTGAGTTTGGGTTGACGGAGATGTTGTATTTGGGACACATCATAGGAGTGGACGGAGTGAGGGTCCACGAGGAGAAGATCAGGGCTATCAGAGATTGGCCTGAGCCAAGAACGTGACGGAACTTCGAGGATTTGTTGGCATCTGCACATATTACAGGAAGTTCGTCAAGAGTTTCTCTCAGCTTGCTGCACCCCTTACAGATTTGACGAAGAAGGGGGCATTCAGTTGGTCAGATACAGCGCAGCGGGCCTTTGACAGGCTCAAGGAGGTTATGAGCAGCTGCCCAGTGCTTGCATTGCCAGATTTTACGCAGCCTTTTGTTTTGGAGTGTGATGCGTCGGGAGAGGGGATCGGCGCAGTTTTGATGCAAGGAGGCCACCCTATAGCCTATGAGAGTCGGAAGCTCCTTCCTCATGAGCGTCTGTATCCTATATACAACAAGAAGATGCTGGCCATTATGCATGCATTAGCCAAATTCCAGCAGTACTTGGTGGGTAACAGGTTCAGGGTGAGGACTGATCACAACAGCCTCAGGTTCTTTTTGGAGCAGAAACAGCGACAGGAGAGGCAGCAGAAGTGGATCAGCAAGATCCAGGCTTACGACTTTGACATTGAGTATGTCAGGGGGAAGAACAACGTGGTAGTTGATGCACTTTCACATAGACCAGCCACATTGTCTCTGATGAGTTTGGATACAGATTGGAGGGCTCGACTCTTGGTGGAGTACTCCAAGGACAGATTTGCCTGTGAGGTTCTGGATGGTCAGGGGACAGATGATAGATACAGGGTGATAGATGAGATCATCTACTACAAAGATAGGATCTTCTTGACTGAGGGCTCCCAGCTCAAGAAGAAGATACTTCAGGTGTCACATGACTCACCATTTTCCGGCCATCAGGGGTTTACCAAAACCTATCGGACCATCAAAGAGAGGTTCTCTTGGAAGGGCCTCAAGGAGGACGTGCTCCAACATATCAGGGAGTGCGAGGTTTGCCGGAGGAACAAGGGAGAGATGAGCCATCCCGCAGGATTATTGCAGCCTCTTCCCATTCCGGAGGGGAAATGAGAGAGCATTTCGATGGATTTCATCACAGGATTGCCCGTGGTGCAGGGCAAGGACTGTATATAAGTCGTCGTTGATCGGCTGACGAAGTACGCACACTTTTTCGCCATATCCGCACACTATTCAACAGCACAGGTGGCGGAGCTATTCTTCAAAGAGATCTTCAGGTTACATGGTCTTCCCAAGACCATCATCAGCGATAGGGACAGCCGCTTTATGGGCGGATTCTGGTAGGAGATTTTCAGGCTGGTGGGGACAGAGTTGACACCGAGCACCAGCTACCACCCACAGACAAACGAGCAGACAGAGATAGTTAACAAGTGGCTGGAGGGCAACTTGCGTAACTATGTTAGTGGGCAGCAGAGAGCGTCGCAGAAGTGGTTGCATCTAGGGGAGTACTGCTACAACAACACACATCACATGTCCATCGGTATGTCTCCGTTTTATGCTTTGTATGGATACCATTCTTTATCTTTTGTTGATGTGATGTTTGGTGCTAGCAAGGCTCCGAGAGCCAAAGATTGGATCCAAGAGAGTCAGGACATTCTCCGAGCTCTCAAGGATAACATGGCTACAGCGCAGAACCAGCAGAAGCTGTATGTCGACAGAGGTCGGATGGAGAGACAGTTCGAGGTAGGGGACTTGGTCTACCTACGTTTGCAGCCGTACCAACAGTCGTCACTGAAGCAGAAGGGAGCTGAGAAGCTCAAGCCCCGTTTTTATGGGCCATACAGGATGATATGCAGGGTTGGACAAGTTGCTTATGAGTTGGAGCTGCCCCAAGGCAGCAAGATTCATAACATTTTCCATGTATCATGCCTGAAGAAGGCATTGGAGCAACAGGTGACAGTGACAGAGGAGCTACCGCCAACAGATGATGAGGGGCATTTGGTGTTACAGCCAGAGGCCATTATTGATACCAGGGAGAGGCAGCTGTGGAACAGGACAATCCGGGAGTTCTTGGTGAGGTGGAAGAATTTGTCGGATGAGGATGCCACTTGGGAGAGCGAGAAGATCTTGCAGCATCCATCACTACAGTTGCTTGGGGTCAAGCAACATTTTGCCGAGGGAGACTGTAATATTCCCAATTAGCAATGGCTAATTGGAATGTTCGATTTTGGTCAATTTTGCCTTATGTAGTTACATTATAAATAAAAGTGAGTTGAGGGGGGACATAACTCACTCAAAAATAAAAAGTGCACTCCCTAGTAGACACACGTTGTAACTTAAGTGAGCCAAGGAGGCCAAGAGACCACGTAGAGAGGGGGCCCACGTAGAGCACATGGAAGGACTGCGCAGGCCAAGATGGAGCACATGGCAAAGGGAGGCAACGTTGGAGGAGGTGAGCCTTAGGGTTTGAGAGAGGCTAACGCTATATATAGAGGAGAGCCTCCTCATTTTGATCATTCGATGTTTATGATATTGAGCTGGTCATTTCGACTTCTTGAGCACGCTGGTTGTTTAGCTAGTCTGCAGCACTGTTTAGT
The DNA here is from genome assembly GCA_034641835.2 of Pinus albicaulis. Classification (NCBI taxonomy): domain Eukaryota; kingdom Viridiplantae; phylum Streptophyta; class Pinopsida; order Pinales; family Pinaceae; genus Pinus; species Pinus albicaulis. Next base: position 196,075,095 of record CM076575.1, on the reverse strand, counting down.
GCACCGAGTGTCTCCGTTTGGAGATCTCACCCTCAGCCCCGGGGGACTTCGAGTGCCTGCTCGGGTGAGGTTGTCCCATCAGTATTTTGCAGGAGGATTGGTGTTTGGATTTTGCGGAGGAGCAGTGCATCCATAGACTGTGCACTCCTGAGAGGGAGGACGCGGTCCATTACTGGGGAGCTCCGGATTGGGTTTCTTTCGGAGGTTTTGAGCTTGGAGATTGAGCAAGGGGCCAGCCCTTGCCTGTGGGAGGATTTTGGCAGAGTTTGTGGCCGTATTTTGGTGGTTTCCATTCAGCCTCAGCGCAGAGCCTTGGAGGATAGCGTAGATCCTCAAGGGGGTGATTTTCGGGGGTCGGTCATTCCAGAAATGCTTTCTGGGCTTTTCTGGGTTTGGTGAGTAGAGGCTGATTCCAGAGGTTCAACTTATTCCGAGAAGGGGAGCAACCCCAGATACTCATATTGTTCCAGCAGTAGCAGCTACACGACGGTTTTCCAGCAGCTAGGACACAGATCAGAGAGCAGCCATTCCATCAGCATTCTGAAAGTATTTCTTCACTTGCCTTGAGCAAGTCTAGGTGCCATCACTCTGATCACCTATTGTACTTACTTATATTTCTCAGCATAACAAAATGGCTCAGCATTCTCTTTGCATTTCTTGAGTATCTATTACGTGTTCTGTATATATGCTATTGTATGCTTGCACTACTGTTATTTTTCTCCTTGAGCATTCCAATACTATACCACTTGGTGTGTTTTCTCCATACTCTTAGACAGAGTCTGGAAAGGGCCAGATAGCCTCCAGATCTCACCCTCTTTTCAGAGGTGAAATATCTGGTAAATGCCCTCCCAGTCCATCTCTGGTTGGAGTTCGCTTGTGTTTTAGAGATATCCCTGAAACAGGATATTACACTCAACGAGACAATGGTCTACAATCTTGGCAAGACACATGACTTATAGACACCATAGTCATTGTCTCTCTAAGGTATATACTCCACCCAGGTGTTCCCAGAGTATGACCTTCTTGGACTATTCTTCTCTTGGGATAGCCATCCCTCAAAGAATATCGGTCCCTGACTACTCTTATCTTGATTGCCCTATCTCATTCTCAAAGAGCAAGGTTACTTGGGAGCAGGAGCAAAAACGAGGAGTGGGAGCAGCATTTTCAGAAGCTCCAGGCTAGGGAGCGTTTTTTTATAATATATATATTTTTTATATTTTTTATATTTTGATGCATATATGTCAACAAAAGCATGTAGAATGATGAATTCGACATAAGAAAAACATAAAAAATAGATTGAACCATATAACATCAATCATCTAGAAGTTATAATCTTCATCAACCACGTCCACAAGTTACAAACATACAACATATTGACTCTTGAGTCTCATGATTCATCAATCTTAAAGTTTCATGCTTTCATAATTCAATATATAGCATTTACCATCATTGATTCATTGATCACCATAGTTGTACTTGTAAGCTAAGTGTAACCATTACAACAAAGAATATTTAACATGAAATGAAATGAAACAATTTTCAAATTTCATGAAGCATCAGATTCATAATTCATAATGAGTTATAAACTTACAACTGCCAACTTCAAAGTTTCAAACTTCAAACTTAAATTGTCATATATGGTTTACAAAAAATATCATAATAGATATGAAAGAGTCGAGTTTCAACAGTTATAAAAAGTTACAAACTACTAAAAACTAGAAAATACTAGTAAATCCATTTTATCTATTGCTTGGCCTCTTGCCACGAGAAATGTCTAATTTTTTAGCAAATCGTGGTAATGGTGGTCTTCTAATGCTTGGCCCTAATGCTTGTTGACATTGTCTTCCCTTAGAAAATATAATTAAAAAAATGTGAATAATTTCTCTAGAAATGTTAAAGGGTATTTGTAAAGACGTAAGAATGAAGAATAATTTCTCTAGAAACATTAAAGGGTATTTGTAAAGATGTAAAAATGAAGAGAAGATACTTTATGTCAGACACCCACTTAAAGATAATGATCCAACAAAATATTCACACAAATTCCCAAGATGTAACCCAGAAGAAAATGGAAAAGCTCTAACCTATGGTGTGTCTTGGATGAAATAATGTGCAAATTGTCAACCATAGAAATCTAGATGATTGTAAAGATTTAAAAATCTTAAAAACAATGGTGTATTAATAAACATTGAACACATAATGAGAAAATCACATGACACATTTAAATATGAATATTTCGAATTATCCACAGTGTTGAAAGACATTTGTCAACGTTTCGAATCCCAACAGGGATCCAACTTCGGGACAGAATTTTGAAGAATGCTTGAAAGAGGGATCAAACCATTAATAAATATTAAAAGAAAGAATAAAAGAGCCGACCAAAAACATTTTTATTAATAATTTTTTTATTAAATTATTCATAATTTATTAAGTAATAATGTTTTTAATTATTCATCATAATAATTTTTATATAATTTTAATAATTAATTGTAGAAAATAATTATTAATAATAATTATAAATTATTTCTTAAATTAATTAAAAAATAATAATAATAATTATAAATCATTTCTTAAATTAATTAATTTTTTTATAACTTATTTAGTTGATTAATTTTTTTCCTATTATATTATTATTAATACTTGATATTACTTATTAATATTTTAAATCAAATATTTTTATTTTTCTAATTATTAAGAAATTTAAATGTTAAAAATTCTTTAAAAATAATAATCATTTATTGCTTAATATTTACCTATTCAAAAGAATAACTACATATTAATACAAATAAATAATTATTTATTTTATTATAAGAATTGTAAATAATAAAATAATAATAAATGGATGATTTAAGCAAATGGAGAGCAAGTAATTTCATTTAGGACCAAGTCTTTGTGTGTGCCAGTGTTTTAGCAGTCTGGTCTTCTAGCAGTTTTGCAATGATGATATCGGTCTTGAACTTATCTGAGTAATCATATGATGAAGGGAAGGTTGCACCACTAATAGACACAGCAAGAACACTTATCAATGGCTTGCCTTTTACATTTGTCCATCCATCAGATACAATGGAAACCCTCCCTAAAAAAACGCTCCCTCCCTTAAAAAATGCTCCCTCTAAAAATAACTCTCCCTAAAATGCTCCCTCCCTAAAAAAACGATCCTTGAAAACGCTCCCTGAAAACCAAGGAGCGTTTTTTTGACCTCGAGAGCACGCTCCCTATGCGCTCCCATGCGGAGCACGAATTGGGAGTGGGGTCCCAGGGGGGGGGGAGGGGGAGCGCTCCCCCGCAACCCTGTCAAAGAGTATCGGATGCCAGATGATTACCCAATCCTCCATTCTGTCTTCCCAGGTGAAGACCAGAATGATGTATCTATCCATTCTCTCCTCATGGCCTTCACTAAGACTTACAGTTGTTAGTCTTGGTCTAATGCATAACACATTAATTAGAGAATCATATACGTCACTCCCTCTTAACTCAGGAAGGACATACTCTAAGTTTATTCCAAGTAAGAAACTTACCACCAGGCTCCCTCTCAACCAGGGACCTGTACCATCAATGGTGAGACACCCAGCTGCTCATAAAGAATTCATCCCCTCAATGTCATGGATTTCGATATTGAGGAATCTTCAACTTTTGGCTTCATAGTGCACAGATCATCCATCACTTTCATCCATGAGTCATGTCATCCACCTGAAAGTTATTCATCAGTCCTTCTCATCTGGTCCACCTTTATGCCATGTTGCTTTCCTTCGAACCATCTCCTAAGGATCTTACATGATTGGCAGCCCTGCATAAACTTATCCAGATAAACATATACATAAGAACTTTTAAATCAAAAGTTACCTCAGTGATGATCCTTTCACCATGACATCTTCCTGTAGGCATCGGCATCCTTTATTCAGATTGACACATCTCCTAAAGATATGTATTGTCAAGGGTCTTCTTCTTTACCATGCTTCTATCAAAGTCCACATATCTTCCCAGGAGATCTCCTATTCACATCTTCTTGGCTTCCAGATGATAACCGCCTCTTTACATGGTTGCACTTCATGATCTCTTCCATTCTTTCTCCACACAGCTTTATCCCCAGGAACTTCCAGTATCCAATTCCTTGTTTTCATACAACCACCTCATATTCCATATGAAAACATATTTAATTCCATCTGTTAGTGGCAACCTGTACACCAGAAGAGATTCTTCGTCCATAGATCATACTTCTAAAGATAGAAGTCCATTACCTACAACCATATGACATGACTTCACAGCATCCAGTGTTAGCACATAGATATATGTACCTCATCATTTTTCCTTTTGAGTCATCCTGCAGCAATTTTACTAGAATGAAGAACTTCATTCCCTTGACCCGCTTCATCGATATGTCATCATATCCTAATCCCAGAATTCTGCAATACATGTTGGAATCTCCGTGAGACAATGACTGGAATAAAACATGAAACCATGTGCATGATCAAATTCATCCCAAAAATGGCATGCACCACTACAAACCTGCTCTACCCAATCTTGGGTAGGGATGGTATACACATCAATATGACAATAGACCTCATGCTACAATCCAATATTTTCTTCTACAACATCATCATTACCTCCCTTAAGAAACAAAGGCTTAGGAGGCTCTACAAAATCATCCAAAATATCATGGCCGTTATCCAAGCAAAATGTATGTGTTAGATGAGGCTAAATTCCAACTGTAGAAAAAGAAATTTAGACTACCATATAGAGTTTGGAACACTTCCTTTGATGGCTGGTATTTTCTACAAAACTATTCATCATAAAGGTTTGTTGGACCATGCATTTGTTTTATATCAAAAAAACATTTCTAGCTGAAGATGGACGCAAAAGAGAGAAAAAACGTGAAGGAAAAGATACCTGGAAATTTCTGCAATTAAAACCCCACTATGCCATAAAATTTCCAGCCACTAAACCACACTTTTCAGCTAAAAAATCATCCATAATTTCACCAAGACATGAGGAAGAAGATGGCTGGAAAATTTGTGTTTTTTGCATCACAAATGTACTCCCTGTGCTGGAAAAAATCTGCACAACCCAAAGTCAATGTTGATGATGCCTGTGAGTTGCATCTTGCATGTTTTCTTGTTCATGGTTCCAAACTTTAAGAATTTCTACCTTAGCCTGGTAAATGTTGTCTACACAAATCGTTTTGCCTACCATCTCACCACTGGAACATTCTTCAAACCTTGCAAACATCCCAATTTCATCATGAAAAAATTGTAAATTCACAATTTTTTGGCCTAGCCAATTTTATCAGCCGAAAAATCGCAAATTTTTTTAGGGAAAAAAAACCGCGATTTTTCAGCCAATAAAATTGGCTAGGCCAAAAAATCGTGATTTCGTAATTTTTTCAAGATGAAATCGGGATGTTTGCAACACTGGTTTGAAGAACGTTCCAATGGTGAGATCGGTAGGCAAAACGATTTGGACAAACAACATTTACTAGACTGATGTAGAAATTCTCAAAGTATATCGACCCACAAATCAGCAATTTTCTCAAGGGTGAAAAAATCGTGAATTGATGGAAAAAATCATGATTTAAGTGAATTTTTTTTACTTTGACTTTTTTTATTTTTTTAGTTTTTTAATTTTGCCAATGTTTGTTGATTTTTACCAATATTTTCTTATTTTTACGATTTTTTTGTTTTCCAAACCCTTGCCGATTTTATCCCAACACTGATGTGTAACATTGCTTCAAACCATAGTATTAAAAACCGGAACCGGTGACCGGACCGGTGGACCTAATGAACTGGTAACCGGACCGGAACTGGTCTAACCGGTACTGGTCAGGTCTAAACAAACTGGTTTTTTAAAAAATACATTAAATAATTATTTTTTAATAAAAAAAAAAAACTATTTTTAAGATTTGCAACCATGATTCCAAGCCAATAGAGACAAAATATGCAAAGTTTTCTCATTTATATACCATGTAAAGGTGAATATATCAAAATGGCACCGAGTGCAATACATTTCATCGAAAAAATACATAAGCAATGAGGCTCCAAATGACCCATAAAGTCCAAAAACAATGCTACAAGCTATGAGCATTGAGGCCATTGGCCTACATAGTACAGTCTACTACAAATCTACATATATGATATTACTAAATTATAATTAACGATCAACATTATCACTTGAAAGTTGAAACTTCCAATCATGATCAATGTTCAAACTTAGTTGGTTGAACTTGAGTCTCCCGACTCTCAACTGCCAAACTTTGCAACTGCTCCAGTCACAAACTTCTCTATTGGTTCAGTGACTTGAGTCTCAAACTTCTGAAGGTATTCTACCCTAATATGCCCTATTACTTCATTTGGTGCTCCACATGCCTTTACATGGCCTCCTATCCCATCCAAGTGTTGTTTGAACCTGTAAATACCCCCTCCTGCAATAGATTTTTGGCAATATTTGCAAATCATTTTGCCATCAATCATATCACAATGAGCCCATGCAGTATCCTTGCCTTTTGGAGGCATGATGGCTACTACTTAGCTCAAGCGGCAAGCCTCACTCTATGTTGTTCCACTACTCCAGCAAAGACTCAACACTCTCCAAGCTCTCAATTAAACTCACAAAATCTCCAAATGAGATGGTGTGAGACAAATGAGAGGTTGCCCCTGCTTATAAAGGATTGGAGAGGGTGTTTTTGGAGGGAAACAACCCTTCTCTTTCCTCCAAAACAACCCTAAACCGGAAAAATAACCTTGCATGGGTCCCTTTTGCGGCCTTGGCAGCTGACCGGCCAGTTAAGGACGGAACCAGCCGGTTTATGGATGCCGGTCAGCACTAGTTTGACCGGAAAAAATGGCGAAAGAAGGGTACAAACCGGGTTTTTGGACCGGTTTTGACCGGCCAGGGGTCTGATCGGTTTCCAACTTGACCCGGCCGGTCTTTAATACTATGCTTCAAACAACATACTATCCCAACAAATCAGTTTTCCTACCCACATCTCCAATCATATAATTGATAATTCTTCAAACTATCCATTTTAATTTTCTTCCTCTCTGTTCTCTAAGGAACTTTGAATTCCCCAACAAACAGCCCTTAGTAAAAACCCCATTCCTCGATAAGTGTATGGCAGATAGAAATGGAAACAGATGTGTAAAAGAACAGGTTTTGCCACTATTGTCAAGATGTTTCCAGTAATGCTGTAACGACCCATTCCTAATTTATAAGTAAAATAACCTTAGCGAGTATACGACATACGCATATGATAGCTACACATGCCTATATCGCATACCCCGCACTAGTATTAAGGCTACCTAAGTAAGAATAATGAATTGAATATTACTATATATTTTATCTCGCCATGATATAACGAAATATCAACAGGCATGGGAGAGTGTTATTTAAGAAAATCAGAGCTTAATTTAGTAAAAATTATATGTGGGTGAACCAATAAAGCAATAAAATAATTTAATTAAGGCAAATTAATTAAGTTCAAAACAAACATAATACAAATCCAAGTTAAGCTCTCCATAAAGCCATCACATCTACGTAACTAGATAAGGACTCAATGGGGATATTTCATGCACTTAACCCCAAAACCTTATCTCTAAATTAATATCTCCTTAAATGAATATAATATCTCCTTAAATGCATGCATACCCTCATAAATGCAAAAATATCTACGGAAGTTGAGGGCGGTGGAGAAAAATGATATAAGGGAGAGGATGTGAAGTGGGAAGGGGATGGTCTTTTGGGAAAATTCTGCATTCTGTCAAGAGGAAGGATTGAAGGATACTATCAGTACTGGAAGGGAGTCTCATCGTTCTTGGGATTCTGGGCACGGGGGCAGAAGAGTCATCTTCTGGGTCTAAGATTGTTCCTAGATCAGCTGGGAGAATTATATTGTTTCGGTGAACTGTTCAACTGTCCACAGCATCACAGGAGGAGACCACAGCATCACATGAGGAGAACCACCATTAAATCATCAGCTGTATTCCAGGTATTTCCCATGTGTAGATTAAATTGAAATTTCATTTATGAACTGCATAAAATCGTATTACTGTTGACTTATGTTTATATATGCTTAGATTTATTCATGGAAAGGGTGTCTTAGATTGTATTCATAGGAAGAATGATAGTTGTAACAGTGATATACCTTGTCGGTCGATTTAGCACTAAGTCCCTCTCTAGCAGTATCTGAAATTAAGTGTAAAAACTTGGAATAATCCATAGAAGGATATTACAAATGCAGCACTCTATGCAATCTAGTAACTTTGGATCTAGGGAAATTAATGCAAATCTGAAATTTCACCTCTCTAACTAGAGGTTTTCTAAACCTAATCCCTCTAAATTTTCAGCCTCAGCACTGATATTAAGTATTTAATCGCAGCAACAAACAGACACAAATACTTTACTTCCCTTTATTCCAAGGACCAAAACACTAAGCAACTCAAGGAAAAACATACCAAACAACTATACTTCAATGCCAACAAGTTAAAGCCCTTAAGACACTTTTCCAAGCATATACCAGATCTGAAAATCACTTTAATACAAATGATCTTACAGGCAAAAATTTGCTATCTTATCTTTGTATACATTGTGTTCATTTATCGCAATATTATCAGAATTATTGTGATAATATCGCCAAAACCAACCTCAACGATAATATCGACAGTAATTACCGCAATAATTTTCCCTTTTGAAATTAATAATTTCAAAATTATCACCATGTTTTTGTCATTTCAACTTATTCCCAATTTTTGTTTCTTTTGACCCTAATTTTTTAAAAGTGAGTTTCGGGATTGAGCTGTGAGGATACTTTAAATATTTTCATCAAGCAAACAAGGGGAAATCTATTGTTTTCATTTCCCATGGTTCATCTCATGAGATAGATACCCTAGTAGTTAAAGGTAATATTAAATTTTTACAGTAAAAGTGGCATTTTCCTTTATCTTTCATTTTCATCCTTCTACTTAAATTTTTAACATTACCATTAATTGACTCGGGATATTTGAGAGTGGTTCTGACCTCATTGGATTTCATATGGAGAAAGTAGAATTTTAGATCCCACTCAAAATCCAACAGACTTAACAATTTTTAGAATTGGCGGGATTGCAATGTTTCTGCAACATTGTGTGATGTACAAGGGTATGGAACTAACATTTACTAAAGATCACCAAGCCCTCTATGTATCTCAATGTTGGTGGCATTGACTGTTGAGCTCATCCTTCATGACCCTAGGAAAGATGTACATTTCACTCAATTATTCATGACCCTATTAAAAATCTATGTCACACAGTTCGGGTTCGACAATGATTAAGCTTGATTGAAATTCTAATTTTCTAATGAGGTTCGTATGAGGTTTGGCATTAAGTTCGACTATGTGTGTGTGTGTGTGTGTGTGTGTGTGCTGAAAATTGGGGCACTTGTGGGATGAATTTCTCAAAGACCCCAAAGAAGCTCATCTTGCCCCAAAGAGAAAATTCAAAATTGGTTAAAGAGAAACATTATTGTTGATGTGTTTGACATTTTTCCTATTATTATTTGACGTGACAAAATTGCTTGGGCAAGCAATCATTAATGGCATGTAGTAAAATATGTTAAAAGCAAAATTAAATTTATGTTTTCCCTCCAAGTTACAAGCCAGCCTTGTTGTGGCTCATTTGCATTTACCTTTGAAATATTTTTCAAAACACCAAAAAAGCATATATGATAGAAAATGTAAAATTTTGTGTGTCATAGAAGAATTTTGATTTATAAATTGGTACATTAACATTACGTGATGAAATGTGAAAGTGGGTCGAGTCGGGCTCATTCACATGCAAAACAGTTCAAGAGTCGAACCGATGGGCACGTTCAGAACATTGCACGCCGAACAGGGTCGAGTCGGGCTCTTTTGCAAACTCAGGAGGGACCAGCACAGCAGAACATCGGATAAGCTCAGGAGGGTTACACCATGGAGCAAACAAACTAATTTCCCAAAGGCGGAGAAAGGGTGCATTTCCCTTAAACACTTAAGAGTTGTGGAGGAGGCGCAAAGTGAGAAACGGATGGTCGGGATCAAAGCGCAGAACTAGAGCGGAGTGATAGACAGCGGAGATTAAATCGCAAACCGCAAATCTTAAGTTTAAAAGGATAGGCACGGGAGGTAAATGTTAAAAACGCCGAAGTGCGATATGCGATGCAGTGGGGCCCAATCGCAAATCGCAAGTTTTAAAGAATAAGTGCGGAGGTAAATGTTAAATTCGCCGAAGTACGATATGTGATGGCATGGCAAGATGACGTGGCAGATGATGTGGCCCTGACCCCATATATCGCAGTTGATTCATGATGATGTGGCAGATGAGGCCCGCATACCACACATTGCAAGTTTTAAAAGTTAAGTGCAAAGGGTTTGAGTTATAATCGCCAAAGTGCGAAATGCGATGCGGTGGGGCCCAATCGCAAATCGCAAGTTTTAACAAATAAGTGCAGAGGTAAGAGTTAAATTCGTTGAAGTGCGACATGCAACGCCAGGTGGGACCCGATCGCATAGCACACAATGCTAGTTTTAAAAGATAAACGCTAAGGAAAAGTTAAAGACGGCGAAATGCGAAGTACGATGTTGGCACGAACGCGATGTGGTTCCAAGATGAAATCTAAAGGATTTCAAGTCCGGGCTTATGCAGTTTTGCGCCATTTTATGAAGAAATAGGCAGAACGCGGCAGAAAAACACAGGTAAGTGACCCGACGCAGATCAAAGGAGAAGAGGCAGAGTCGGGTAGCAGGGGATATGATTAACAGCGTTTGAAGCACAGGGGCATAGGCAGAGTCGAGCAGAAGAGCGTATGCAGCCCTATTGGGAGCATGACAGTTGGGTCAAGTCAGGCACTGAAGCGTCGTTACAGAGTTGTGCAGCCGCTGCATCATAACCAGAAAGGACACCTCGGCACTTTGGGAGGACGCATCAGCAGCATCAGATTCAACAAAACGAACAATATTTCCAGTTTTAATTTGTTTCCTCAAGTATGATTGCATAAGTAATCTTAACAGTTTAGGTAGTCGAATAGTTTCAAGAAGTTCAGGAGTTACGAACCACTGTGATATATTTAAGTAGATAGAAATAAAGAAAAGTGGTTCGGAGTTTTAGACCTCTGGAGGATTGTTAATTTGGTACTGAATTTTCTGAGAAATAAATGAAAGAAGATCAAGTTTCCTGCAGTTGTTGATGCTGATATGTCTTTCCAGTTTCGCTCTGTGTTTATTCCTTTTTGAATGAAGTGAAGTAATGTAGCAGCCAGTCTCTTAATTACATCTGTGAATCAGAGTTACATAAACTTAATTTGCGCTCCTTCACCTTATCTCTTCTTTCTTCACAAAATCCTGATGAAACTTTAAAGTAATAGATTTTGTGTTTGCAGCATATTATTTCGAGTTTCCTCTCTCACCATGAATTTCCTCTGAAACTTAAAAGTGATAGATTCTGTTTCTCAGCATATCACTTCAAGTTTCCTTTACAGCTCTTCTTTTCATTTCATTCGTATATCAGCAGTTTATGGCATTGTAAAGGCTTTCATTCTCATATTATTGAGTGTATTAAATAATTAGATTCCAAAGGTGTTAAGCAGAGGCCATTTGATATTATAATTGTGACATACATTTACAAAATGTCTTAAGCATTGATTCCTTACCACAGCTAAGGGATTGTTTCTTGAGATACAACAGGCCTCATCATGTCGGCCTACCCCAATGGTCGTGTCTTTTTGCTCAAAGGAGCAACTATAAATATACACCTACCCTCCAACATTCTTGGCAACGATTCGGTGTTCTTTGAGGCTCGCATATATTTTGTGGCTCGGATCCAGTTATCTTTGAGGCTCACATATTTTTTGTAGCTCGCTCTAGTTATCTCCTAGGCTCACATATTTTCTATGGCTCACACTAATTATCTTTGAGGCTCGCATCTTTCAGTGATTGTATGGCATTCTTTATAGTTTGTATTCCGTATGGAGTTTATGGAAATCCTCATGACAATGATATATGGCACAGTGATCTCGAGTGGTCTTAATGTATGACAGTGACCTATAATGTATGGTAGAGTTCTTACAATAGTGAGATGTGTCAATGTCCCTATGATGAGTATGGCAATATACATATAGCAATGTTATGGCAATTATGTATAGTTGTGTTATGGTGTAGCAATGTTATGTCAGTCTTGTACAGTAGTGATATCAATATATGGCAGTGTCTTTATAACTATCATGTATGGCAGACCCTTGAGATGTGTGACAGTATCCTTAAATGGCAGAAACCTCATGACAGTAATGTTTGGGCAATGATAACACACCCTTCCTGACAGTGATAACATACATGACAACAACCTTTGTTGAAAATGTAACTAGGTTCGGTCTTCATAATTATTTTTGTACTTGTGACAATTTCTTAATACAGAAACCCTACTTCAGTATATTGATTTACTTCTCCTACTTGTTGTATTTATTTAACAAGTTATTTAACTGAAATATTCAGAAAAATATCAAAGTAAACACAACTACAACCTACACATACATATAGATCATTCAGAAACATAGCGCACATATGACAAAGGACACACATGATTTTTCGGACAAATGTCCCCAGAAAAAACCAATGCGGGAAAACCGATGCAGAAGCTCTTAGAGGGTTTTATTATTAAGCAGAACCTAAATACATCATGGGCATTAGTAGTGGTTTTCTCGACAGAGAATTTCACGGTAGATGTACCTTATCACTCGAAGACAGAAAATATGGTTGATTCAAACCCTCAAGGGAATCACTGAATACGAACCCTTTCTGGCCCACTGGAACGCCAGGGATGTCCCTCCAGCCTCTGCGTCAACCCCTGAAGCCCTACGTTGCCCCTGTGTCATACCTTTGGGCTCAGTGCTGCCTCTGCGTCGCCTTAGTGAGCCTGCATCAGCCCCTACGCTGCCTCTACATCAGCCTGGTTGGGTTGCGTCCCTCCTGCTGGCCTTTGTGCTGCCTGGTACAGATTTGCCTCTCTGATTATGTATTCTCGGCCTCGAATCAATGTAATCCCTCCCTGATCTGCCCCTCACCAGCACTGCAAGCTCACTTGAAAATTCTCAGCAAACCGCGCCCCAAAATTTCAGCTTAGCTCAAGTGCTACTGCAATGTGTGCATTCTCCAACTGACCCCAAGCCTTCCTTTAATACTTTTCTCATTAAAAAATCAACTGTCGTGACCTAATCTCTGATCAACGGCTAAGATTAGAAAAGACTTGATCCATGTTACTTAGAACATTCTTACCCACATGTTTAAATAAATTCCCTTTAATTATTTAATTTCCCTAAGTTAGACTTAGGGTCTCCATTAAAATAATTAATTTATTGAATAACCGGGTGGAATTTCTCCAAATGATTTTTGGGTCTTGGAGATCGGATGTGTTCTAGCCCCTCCACAAAGTTTCGGAGCTAGAGCACATCCGATGCTACCTAAAATCTAAACACTCCCTCTTAGCGAGGAATGTGCTCTAGCAACACTTCACTCCAAAAGCGTTACTCTGATCTTTGGCATCAGTCCCCTGCATTGTTGATGCTTGGCCTGCTGTCCTCCATCCACTGCACTGCTGCTTTCTGTACTGCTTCCCATGACTCTGGCACAGTCACTGCCACATTTGTACTGTAGCTCCCTCTCAAATTGTTGCATCATGCTACCTATAGCACTGCGACTGCTAACTGCTGCACTGCAACTCAGTTGCTGAGAAGTAAGCCACTGAAGGACAATCACCAAACCACTGATAGACAAGTCAGTCTCGTTGCATCTCATCACTGAAGCACCCTCCGCTGCTGCTCTACGTTGTCTCTCTGAAGCTCTGCGTTGTCTGCTGCTCTGCACTGAGTAAGCACTGCCTTTGCGCTGTTGAAATCCCATCAGCCTCTGCGTTGTTGCTTCCACACTGTTGTTGTCTCTCCTCTGCACTGCTCCAATCTTTAGCGTTCAAGCATTGCCTTGTGCCTCTCAATGATCCTCTGCATCCACTGACTCCAGTCATCCTGCTACTGTCTTAAGGCTCCCATAGCTTGTATGTGACCCAAGAGTTTGGGCACCTCAAGGATCCTGCCAGCCACCATCTGTAGCTCAATCTACAGATCTATGTCACCCCACCTCTTCTCTCGAGGTACATGAGCACTCATGGCCACATCATCATTGCTACCATCATCTCCTTTCGCTGCTGCTACCATGGAATCCGAATCTTCTGTGCCCTTCTTCTTAGGACAAGTATTAGCGAAGTGTCCCAATTCACCACTTTTGAAGCACCGGACCTTGGATAGGTCCTTCTTCTTCTTCCCTTGTTGCCTCTGTCCCTTAGATGCTAAGGCCGCATCTTCCTCCTCTTTCTTAATTTTGGCTCCTCCGTTGCTGAAGTCCCTCTTGGTTATTCTCCTGATCTCCTCCTGACGAAGGATTGCCCACATGTCCCCCCAATTTGGGAGTTGTGCTATGCCCAAGATACTTTGGACAAAGGTCTCCCACTCATCAGTGACTGCATTCAAGGCAGTCCTCACCATGAGTCCATCATCAGGAGTTGCCCCCATGGCAATCAATTGGTCTCGTATAGTCTACAAACTAAAGAGGAAGGGATCGATCTCCTCTCCCTTGGGCATCTAGAATATCTGCATCTGATTCTCCAAAAGCATCTTCCTCTAGACAAAGCTACCTTGATACAACGTGGTTAATGTTGTCCACATCTTGTTTGTCGTCTTCTTCTCGGCAATATGCGGAACCACATGATATTTCACTCCATCCATAATCAAGTGTTTAGCCCGCGCTTGATTTTCATTGAACTTCTTCAAAGCATCAGCATCAGTCGACACAGCTAGGACGTTCTCGGCATGGTCTTTGATGCCATACTCCTCAAGGACTGTCAGGACTCTGGCTTTCCAGATAGCGAAGTTAGACACACTGTCTAACCTATCCTGATCTCTCAGTCCATACGGGGCCATCTCTGCTCAAACTGTCGAAGCAAGTGCTCTTCTCCCTTGTAGTGCTGCTACACTCAGCAAAAGACCGGATCTAGGTTTCTTGGCGATAGAAACCCTCTAGAGATTCTGCTCCCTGTGACAAATGATTTCCCTCAAGGAAATCCTCCGCCAATTCTGTCGAATCAGCCCTCTACGATCACTCCTCTTGATTGAATCTCAGATTTCTTGGCAAGAAAATCTGCTGAGGGACTGTTTCACCTTACTTTGTCAACTTTGCTAGGCACTATTATGCACTGACAGAACCGATGCCCCACCAGCAAATTTGAAGATCAGGAACTGCACTTCCAGCAACGACAATCGGCACAGCGTCACTCCCTCTTGGACTGTGTCACCCTCTAGGGCCTGCGTCAACCCAGCGTGAGCTTGAGAGGCTCTTCGTCACCCCTCTGGGCCTGCGTCAGCTTTGCGTGAGCAGACTGGCTCTAAGTCACCCCTGCAGGGTCTGTGCTGTCCCTCTGGTTCTGCGATGCCTTTTGCTGATTTTGTGCAGCTTCAGCTGCCCTCCTGCAGCAAAAAGATCTTCCGCCCTATGCTGATGGCTTCAGCTTGATCTGCAATCACTTTGATACCATGTGACAATTTCTGAATACAGAAACCCTACTGCAGTATATTGATTTACTTCTCCTACTTGTTTTATTTATTTAACAAGTTATTTAACTGAAATATTCAGAAAAATATCAAAGTAAACACAACTACAGCTTACACGTACATACAGATCATTTACTGAAACGTAGCACACATATGACAAAGGACATACATGATTTTTCGAACAAATGTCCCTGGAAAAACCCAATGCGGGAAAACCGGTGCAGCAGCTCTTAGAGGGTTTTATTATTAAGTAGAACCTGAATACATCATGGGCACCAATAGCGGTTTACCCGATAGAGAATTTCACGGTAGATGTACCTTATCACTCAAAGACAGAAAATATGGTTGATTCAAACCCTCAAGGGAATTACTGAATATGAGCCCTTTCTGGCCCACTGGAACCCCAGCGTTGTCCCTCCAGCCTCTGCGTCAGCCCCCGAAGCCCTGCATTACCCCTCTGGGCTCAGTGTTGTCTCTACGTCACCCTGGTTGGCTTGCGTCAGCCCCTGCGCTGCCTCTGTGTAAGCCTGGCTGGGCTGCATCCCTCCTGCTGGCCTCTGCACTGCCTGGTATGAATCTGTTGTTGGAAATACTGAGAGGGGGTTGAATCAGTATTTCTTTTCAATTGTTAATTATTGCCAGTTAGATTCTTCACAATTAAAGACAGAGAGGTGTATAATAATGATATTAAGGATTAATAAGAACTTCAATCCTTTTTTTTAATAATAGTATACAATAGATGAGTGAAGGGCACCAACCCTTTTAATGAAACAAGCACCAACCTGTTCCCAAGCACCAACTTGGACTTTGATGAGGCTCCAACCTCTAGGGCTCCAACCCTATCTTCTCAAGCCACCAACCTTGTGTTTAGGAGCTCCTACTCCAAGGACACCAATCCTTCAGTCTTCTTTTTAATAGAAAATGTGTGATGTACTTACTTGACTGTCATCAACAAGATTCTTCACTGTTATTTCTTTACTATACTTTGTCCATCATGTGACTTCAATAGTCCTCACATAAGTCTGAGTCTTCACCAAAGTGCAATCCACTGCAAGGACAACATTCCTCTACAATGTTCACTATTCGAGTCAAAAAACACCGTCCAAACACCTTTTTATAGGTTCACAATCACAGGCTAAGTCACCTGATACGGGGATACGGGGATTCGAGGAATCGGATTCGGGTACGGTGACCCCCGGAACAGGATACTTCTGGGATACAATACGTTATATATTATTTTATTAAAAATATATATATATTTTAAAAATATATATATATTGATATATTAAAAATTAGATATTTTTTACACAAATTCATACAAAATTCATTGCTTCAAACATAGATACTCATGAGTCATACATGATCATTGATCATTGATACATTGATACACCATACATGATACAATTGTCAAATTTACTCAGAAAGACAAGATTGAAGATAGTAAGATACTATAGTTTTCTCATTAAGTCATCAGAATCAAAATGTGTTACATAAGTACACTGCCAATGGCAAATAGAAATAGAAAATACAAAAAAACTACAGTCTACAAGACTAAAAGCCTGAAGCCTCAATGAGTCAGAGACTTAGAGTCAATGAATCATCAATCCTCATCATCATAATCAGCATCATTGTCCTCATCCCAATGATCATGCTCACCACTGCTCTCCTCTGGCTCTGATGCATCCTCCTCCTCTGCCATCTCTGCATCTGCTGGTGTGGAGGATGACGCCTCTACTCCATCATCAAATGTGACAGGCTCTAGCACTGGTGCAAAATATAGAGGGACAATGCACTTACCGGATGCTCAAATCTCTTCGAAAGAACTCCCTTTCTCCTTGCTCACACTTGCTCCTTGCTCACCCTAGCTCCTTCTCACTTCAAAAAATGAAATGGGTGAGAAACAATGAAGAAAAACCTCACTTTATAAAAGAAACAGCGCTTTTTTTTTACCAGCGCGTCCAGCCGTATCCGATTCACCAGGTACGGCGTATCCGTACAGGGATACGGTCGGGATACGCCGTACCCGCTGAATTGGGGGCAAATCGGGTATGAATTCGTATCCGATATGGGGATTCGAGATTCGATGACCCTTTTTGACGAATTCGATTACTTAGATCACAGGTTTGCTAACTATTGATTTGTTCCAGTGTATTAGTCTAACTTTGAAGGAGGTCCGAGGCTACAACTGAGCATGAAGTAGCTTTATCTCAGGTTCGAGAGTAAGGTTGTTGTAGCTCTGTAATTCAAGGTCTGAGGTGCAATCCTTCAAGTGTCCGAATCTGAAATAATACTTTCAAAAGGTCCGAGGTGCTGTAGTATGGTTTGAGTTGTTGTATTATGGTCTGAGCACCACAATCACAGGTCCGAGATACTGTAGGATAGTCTAAGCTCCACAAACTCGGGTCCGAAGTGCTATAGGATAGTCTAAGCTCCACAAACTCGGGTCCAAAGTGTTGTAGGATAGTCTAAGCTCCACAAACTCGAGTCCGAAGTGCTATAGGATTGTCTAAGCTCCACAAACCCAGGTCCGAAGTGCTGTAGGATAGTCCGAGAGTATAACAACAAGTCACCCACAGAATTTATTACTGCCCACCAATAGATTAGTGACCGTTTACCACAGGTGGCTAGACAAAGATAATTTGTTGTCCGAGCTTGAGGAAGAATAACCCAAACAATATGCTTTTTAAGTCCTCCTCGGCCTCAGTTCACGAGATGTGAACTCTCCTCAATGTTTTGTGTTCCTCAGATATTCTTCACCGAATTGCTAATCTGAAAATGAAGTTTCAGTCTTATATTTATAGTGATTTTCGACTGGAATGAAGTGTCACGTCTTTTGGAGGGAGGCCGACATGAAACTGTGAGAGTAGATCCGCTAGATAAAAAATATATTTTCTTAAACTTAAAAATCCAATATCTCACAAACCGTTGGGAGTTTCAGAGCAAGTAAAGGCTCATTGGAAAGAGGAAAAAATCCTCCTTAATATGGTCTAGGATTCATTGTGAAAGGATGCCTTCAAGGTGTCTAAATTTATTTTTCTTTGTGACTGTTCATGAAATTTTAGTGCAGAAGGTAATTGGGACAGTAAGAGATCATTAGAGCTTCTTCATCATGGTGTGTCTTCCATGTCATCATGATAGTATAGCATCATGCCATCATATGATATTGCACATGTATGTCATCATATGTCATAGTGCAACATCTATCAATTTTCCATTAAGAGAGCTTATATTCCATCAATGACAATTATTGACCAACATCTGCCTCTCTGATTATGTATTCTCGGCCTCGGATCAGTGTAATCCCTCAATGATCTGCCCCTCACCAACACTGCAAGCTCACTCGAAAATTCTCAGCAAACCGTGCCCCAGAATTTCGACTTAGCTCAAGTGCTACTGCAATGTGTGTATTCTCCAACTGACCCCAAGCCTTAGCTGAAGTGCTATTGCAATGTGTGTATTCTCCAACTGACCCCAAGCCTTCCTTTAATACTTTTCTCGTTGAAAAAGCAATGGCCATGATCTAATCTCTAATCAACTGCTAAGATTAAAAAAGACTTGATCCATGTTACTTAGAACATTCTCACCCACATGTTTAAATTAATTCCCTTTAATTATTTAATTTCCCTAAGTTAGACTTAGGGTCTCCATTAAAATAATTAATTTATTGAATAACTTTCACACCGGGTGGAATTTCTCCAAACGATTTCTGGGTCTTAGAGATCTCATGTGTTCTAGCCCCTCCACAAAGTTTCGAAGCTAGAGCACATCCAATGCTACCCAAAATCTCAACACTTGTATCAATATGTATTTTATGTAAAAAGCAAAAAGAAGAAAAATAAATTATTTTTATTATTGTTGTTATTATTTCATTAGTAAAGCATGTTCTTCATGCTTGTAGGGTTTATTGAGTGAAATGAAAATTTGTCATGAGTCAATCTATTGTACTTAAGTCAAATCCCATTTGGACTTTTGGAAGAAAGAGGAAAAAGAATTTTGTTTGAGTTGAGAATCATTTTGTCACCCACAAGACCAAGTCGGCCCAAGAAATGCACCAATTTCACCTCCTGGATGTATATAGAGAGAGCGCAGTTCGACCTCATTATGGCACCAATTCACGACTTCAAATTATGTGCAAGAAAGAGGAGGAAAACCAAAGAAAGTCTAAGGAAAAAGAGCAAAAGTCAAAGGAGAGAGCGAAGATCAAAGGAGAGAGAAACTTGTGATTTCTTCCCTAGAATCTGTCACACATGCGAAATTTGAGACTGCTGCAGGGGCTTAAAATTTCAGATCTATTGCAAGGGTCAAAAATTCAGACTTTGATCAGATTTGAAGGGTGTTGACCAGCTTTGACTTTGTTGGATTTGACTTTCTTGAGGAAGGATTGAAGCAGTGCTGACTTGGGTCTTGTAGGAAGTCTAGGTCTTGGTTTTTGGGTCTTAGATTTCTCACTTTGATCTGATTCTATAAGAAGAGAAGTTAGTTGGTTCTTACCCCTTGTGGAGTTTTGCCCTGGCTTGGAACCTATATCTTTGTGTTCTTTGTCTCTTGTGATCTTCATGGTTTTATGTTTTGGTAATTGTTTGACGAAGAGTCAAACAATTACCAAAAGAAGAAGAAAAAGAAATTATTATTACGATTATTTTATTTTTTAGTCAAAAGCAAGTTCTTCATGCTTGTAGGGTCACTTTAGTCAAAAGAAAATTTATTATGAGTCAAAGTCCCGTTCGGACTTCTTGTAAGAAAAAGAAAATGAATTTTGTAGTGATATTGCCAATAATTTAAATTTTGGACCCCCGACAATAAATTGTCGATAATGATAAATGTAGCATTTTTTAATCACTTAAAAGCTTCAGCCCTTATGCTATGTCAAGTCAACATGAACAAGCAGTGTTGGAAATTAGCTAATAAAGAAGACAATACAAGCTGGAAATTGAATTGGCAATTACACAATATTAGACAACTAGAAACTTAAGATATATATATAAGAGATGAAGCATATATACATAACACGATTTTAACAAAAAGTTCATGCAACCTCTGCCTCTCCAAACCCTAGCTATAGAAAATTGAAACCCTATAAACCACAAAAGACCTACAACCAGCTAGCATCAACACCTGCAAGTCTTCTTTGGCTTCATCACTGTCTCCCTTAAGTGTCCAAAACATCTCCTTTTCTACTCCTCAACCAAGCATAACAAATAGCACTAGGGTTTTCACATGCCACAAAACCCTAGCCCAATGTTGCACGATCCTTCCTCCCCCAAGGTTCCAAAGGCGAAACCACATTTCGTACAGATTCGTGGGGGATCCATTGGCAAAACCGCAGTTCGGAAATTTGAAACCGCGGAACAGGCAGAATGAGTGGGTTCCTAGAAATCCAAAACCACGCAAGCCTGATTCGTGGTTCCGCCGAAGGATCCGCGACGGATCCAAGGCCCGACGGGCAGTTCTGCAGTGGCCGACCCACATTTCTTTTTTTATTTCTTTTTTTGCTTAACTTGAGTTCGGGGTGGGTTTAAGGTGAGTTACGAAAAATAGTAGACGGGGATAAAATTCATTTCCCCCTCTCATTTCTTCATTCTTGTATCTTTGGAGAGCTTGGAGAAGAGAGGCTCGAGGAGAGCTTGGAGGAGTGCAGGAGGAGGAACTAGGAGCACTGAAGGAGGAGGAGCTTGGAGGAGTAAAGAAGGGCTTCCATCCATAATTTTCAAAACCGAAACCGATGACCAGACCATTCCACCTAATAAATAGGGTTTCAAACTGAGACTGGTCAGATCTCAATGAACCGGTTTTTAAAAAAATACATGAAACAATTAATTTTTAATGAAAAACACTATTTTTAAGATTTAAAACCATGATTCCAAACCAATAGAGACAAAATATGCAAATTTTTCTCATTTATATACTATGTAAAGGTGAATATATCAAAATGGCACTGAGTGCAATACATATTATCGACAAAATAAATAAGCAATGAGGCTCTATATGGCCTATAAAGTCCAAAAACAATGCTACAAGTTATGGGGCCATTGGCCTATTATAAGACTACAAGTCTAGACTCTACAGGTACATATCAGTGATCAACATGATCATTCCTCGTCATGATCAAACTCATCACCACTACTAGACACTGGATCATCAACAGGAGCTACATAAACATCATCTGGATTAGAGTCTCAGGATGCCTCAACCTCATCTGCCACCTCTGTAGTAGCACCAATATGTTATAACAATAGAAGTGGACTTAATGGAAGCACGATTTGGTTGAGTTTCACGACTAGTGCCTTCCATTGGTTGTTTGCCTTTGCTTGAAATGGCTACTAATTATGGTTCTGATGGCGCTACCGAATCTGCATTGGGATCAACCACCCCTGACGCCATGTCAAAATCAAAATCAGCATCAAACTCAGGATCTTCAGTCTCCTCCACCCATTCTGATGTTGGATCAATATCGTCCAACACAATGGGATCTATATCAAGTCTTCTATTCATTATTTGGTTGCGCCTTAGTCGAAGGTTGTATTGCACGAAGACTAGATAATTTAACTATTTTTGTTCCAAACGGTTTCTCTTCTTCGTGCGTATGCGCTCAAAAATAGACCAATTGCGCTCACAACCTGAAGCACTGAAAATTTGGTTGAGAACTCTAACTGTAAACTTTTGCAATTAAGGACATTGGCCGCCAAATGACTCCCACCAATGTGTTGTAAAGAAAAGGACATTAATTAGTAAATCAGTTCATTTCATTACATATTTACAAGTATTTACAGACAGTTTGAATTGTAAATTTGTAAACAGTGGAACTTTAAAAGAAAAAAAAATTGGAATTGCTTACCTGGTTGATCCACATGTCTTGCCATCTTTGCCAAGTTTTTTCCAAAGGTATCCGCTGCCATACTAAAAAGAGTAAGTTGTCTATGTATTTCCAATTGGTCGGAATGGTTAGGGACCATGCACTCCAAGCAATCATACAATATGTCTCTGACCTCCCTAACCTGCAAATCTCCTAGCCGAGCTTTATAATGATACTATGGGTTCAAAAAATACCCAACTGCATGTATAGGATGATGGAGTTGATTGTTCCATTTGTTATTAATGATCTCCCAAATATGCCCATATTTAGCTAATTTATCCTTGTAAGTTACCTGTATCTGCTCCTTTGCCTGATCCATAGCCTCATAGATGTACCCCATGGCCAATTTTTCCCCATCCACCATCTGTAGCACCTTAACAAGGGGCCCGATCATTTTCACAAGCTCTCCAGACCTTTTCCAAAAATAATTGTCAAAATCTTTCTTTTTGGTATCTTTGTCATCTTGTCTACGAGCCCACCGAGATGAAGTCTAATCATCAAAAAGAAACATTTTTTGCAAGTTTTTTTGTTGAGAATTGAGACATTGCAATGTAAGGAAGCGAGTTGCAAATCTCGTAATTGCAAGCCTAACAAGCTCTTTGCCCCCAGTGTTTTTCCTCATTATGCTCAATACCCATGAGTGGTTGTAGTTGTCTTTTGTAATCCAATTGGCATGCTCTACAGTGTTTTTTACCCACTCCACTTTTCCTATGTCCTCAAGCATGAGGTCTATGCAATGTGCAGCACATGGAGTCCAAAATATGGTATTATATTTGGACTCTAACATCATTCCAGCAAGAACATAGTTTGAAGCATTATCTGTGATGACCTGCACAACATTTCGCTCCCCCACTTGTTGAATAAAGTCATCCAAAAGCTCAAATAGAAGGTTTGCATCCTTCACCTTATCAGATGCATCAACTGATCTCAAAAACATGGTTCCTTGAGGGCAAGAAACAAGGAAATTAATGATAGTGTGATTCTTTCCATCGGTCCTGTTGGGGCTCCTAGAGACAACCTTCGGGTTGAGAAGAAGGTCAGTGCCTAGGACATCTTAGTGTCTCTTGAAGATAAGTCAGTGTTGCTCAAGAGTTAAATGTAAAACGATTTAAATCTCGTTCAATTATCTTACTCAGAGGCAAATCACATTTCATACATTAACAGTATTTCATTCCAAAGAATTAATGTTCAGACATGGCGGCTTACACACAGATAGTGAAGTTTCTTTAATAGTTGCAGTATGGGTGAGAGAAAGAATGCTAGAGAGAAACCCAGTGCAGAGGGCTAGTGATAGAATCCTATACACTAAATTCCAGTAGAATTATGAAAAGACAAAGGGAACGAAATTAGAAACCATGGAACGTGTTTTAAGGCCTTCAATCTCACATATTACAAGTACCATTTGCCATAGCATGACAGATAAATTTGACATACAAGACTGAGTTCCAACAACTACATTTACATGATTTCTAAGAGGAAAGAAACACATATGAAAATGATAAACAAAGACAGAAACACATACTCCACATATCAGTGCTTGGAATCACCAAACATCTTCATTAATCTTCAGGAACAGCATACATCTCATAAGCTTAAAAACTTGCAAAACTTGTGGAAGATTACAGCCTCTAGAATGGAAAATTGAACCCTTACCAATGAGTTCCTCTTCCCTTTCATAACAAGAGTCCAAACAAAAACAGTTACAAAAATATCTTGAAGTGGTACAGTTGTCTAAGATACCCAGTTGTGTGAGCATGCCAATCGCATGGCTTTCCTAATTATTCCATAACAGATTTTGATTCCTTCTTGAAAATAAAAAATGCAAAAAGTGCAAAATGACAGTGATCTGTCATGATTTCCAAATCAGATAAAATCTTCATTGTTGGCTCGCATGATCTCTCGAAGTGGACCATGTTCCACTATCCATCTATGCCATAATTTTTTAATGTCTAGAAGCATCGCCAGCTCTCGAGGAGAATGAAGCTTGATTTGCATTTGGCTATTGAAGATAGCCTCTCGCAATGGTGGCGGCATCTAAATGGAGATGTTGGTAAGTGGCTTTAAAACTAACTGATTGGTGTGAGGTTTGACAAAAAAATGCCAATTGGATTCGAGATCAACTTTACTCGACTGGTTAACCCTTTTAGTGAATTCAGCCCCCTATTCAAGCCAATTCTTGAGCAAGCTTTCAACATCTGGCAAGGAATCCTCTGGATAGTTGGAGAAGAGATTTGATTCAAGTAAGGATTCATTAATGGATTCAACTAGAGCATTTGACATTTCACGAGCATCACTGATAAGTTTTTTTACTGAACGTATCCTAGTTTTCCATCCCTTAAGGATCACTGATTTATGCATTTCATTGATTTTGGGAAAGTCGGAATTCCTTCGGCGAGGTGCTTGTGGCGGGCTTGAAGACAAGGCTCGACCCCCCGAAATTCATCACAACCATCGATTTACAAGATTCACTTTATTGACTCTGACTTTCTAGGGGCAAGCGTTGGCTTAACACTCACGCTTGTTACCCCGTCACAGCTTCTCCTAGTGAGGCCGCTTTGAGATGGATGGGGATCCACCCCCCTAATTGATCAATGTTTAACCATTAAATGTTAAAGCAGGGAAAGGCGCACTTAACTTTTATAAATGAAAAACCTTTCCAATCACACCCACTCTCCGTGAGGTCCCCTAAACTCCGTTACTTAATGGATCCCAGGAACAGAGAGTTTTTTTCCATCGTCGTCTCTTGATGCTCCCTGGTCCTCGGCTCCTTTTGGAATTAAATTAGAAATAGTTACAAGATTCTGACCCTCCGAGGTATGCTATCAGGATGACGTCAACCAAGCCACGTGTCGACACGTGATCGATCCACGTGTCATCTATATGGGTCCTTTGGCTGCCCGAAAACACCAAAACTGCTTGCCACATGTCTACCTCCCAGTGGGTGGTTATTAACATCATCCTTGCCCAATGATATGTTGCCACCTGTCCAGTCGTAGGAGAGAGAAAGGGCCCTCAATCCTTTGTTTTGCGAACGATTTCTTTGTAAATGATTCAATCTCGGCGCTTTCAAAAATTCATTTAACAAAAGGTTACAGGGTTTCGGGATTTCGGGATTCAAGACTCCAATTTTTGTTGCGGGGTTTCATCAATAGACAGCCTTGACTTCGACAGTTGACGAATTTCTAGTCCCCTGGTGCCCGAAGCTTTTTGAAATTGATTTTCTAATGAGTTACGGGATTCCAGGGTCGCGAGGTTTGCGGGATTTTGACCTTTATAGGCCCAAATTTGACTGCCTCTATCTTTTGATCCAGGAGGCCATTGGCAGACTTCTTCATACCATTGGAAATCTCTTCTAGAGAACTTTTTGGTTGAGTGGGTCCGATGTGGTGTTTGAGCTCATCTGCTACCTTGAAAATGGCTTCAAACTCTGATATCCTTTGCACCTTGACCCTTTTGTTATAAGAAGAATAAAAGGAAGGACGGGGAGGGTACAATAGGTCCATCCATCTGACATGATGGAACAACATGTTTTGAGCCATGAATCTCTATACTCATCCAAATACTCATCAATGGAAGAAATCTCTTTTTGCAAAAGAGCTCCCCTCAAGTCATGCACTGTAGGGCCTTTGAAGCCCTTTCCTGCAGCTATAATAGAGTCCCACATAGCTTGGTAATAAGGTGAGTGGGCAGAGTTAAAAAGGA
The DNA here is from genome assembly GCA_034641835.2 of Pinus albicaulis. Lineage (NCBI taxonomy): Eukaryota > Viridiplantae > Streptophyta > Pinopsida > Pinales > Pinaceae > Pinus > Pinus albicaulis. The sequence continues at coordinate 196,048,952 of CM076575.1, read as the reverse complement.
TATTTACATCATACCACCATCTAGCAATGTATTAAAAAGAAGACTCTTTGCATTGCTTTTTCCAATGGTCGTCCAAAGTGGGTTGACGTTGAGTTAGACTTGGTTGGGAGGAAATGGGATTAGCAGAGGCAGTGGTGGCAGAGGTTGAGAAATAACTCTGGATGTTCATCCTCTTTGTTCCGTTAGATTGTTGGCCTTGATGATAAAACCCAAGAGCAGGAGGAACATAGTGAAAGGGGTCATTTGGTGGAAGGAATATTAGAGGAGCCTTGAATCTCAAAATCATCATACCCACCCCCTCTTTCATGGCTTGTAAAATTTCCTTCTTCCTTGCAATTTCTTCTTGGATGGCCTTCTCCCTAGCTTTATTCTCCTCAAACTTCTCAAACTTGGCAAGTTAGTTTGCCCTAATGGGACCTATCACTTCCTTTGGTGCATCACATGGTTTTACTTGGCCTCTTATCCTAGCCAAGTGTTGTTTCAACCTAAGAATACCCCCACCTCCAATAGATTTAATGCAGTATTTGCATATCATTTTTCCATCAATCACATCACAATGAGCCCATGCAATGTCCTTGGCTTTTGGAGGCATGGTGGCTAGAAATATTTGCAATTTGCAAAGAAATTTGCCAATTAAAAAAAATTGCTGCATTTCTTTGCCAATTTAAAAAAATTGCAGCCAAGAAAAATGGAAAACCTAAGATAAATTTGGGAAAAAAATGAGGCATATTTAGCCTACAAAATTTAATAGCATAGAAATAGAAGTTTGATAGCAATGTAGCTACTAGCATAGAACACATAAAAAAGTTAAATACATGGAAAACAGTGAAATATGGACTTTTTCAAGTGAAAATCGTTACCTGGAAATGAAAACTAGCTTGCTTAGCCTCCTCTTGAAGATGCCAACTCCACTAACAGCTACAAACTATCTCCAAAATAGCTCCAAGTCCAACTCCAAGCCTCCAAGATGACTACTCCAACAAAAACTCAACACTCTCCAAGCTCTGAATGAAACTCACAAAAACTCCAAATGAGATGTGTAAGGCAAATGAAAGAGGAGACCTCCTTTTATTGACTTGGAGGGGTTGTTTTTGGAGGGAAACAACCCTTAGTTTCCCTCCAAACCATCTCACAAGCCTCCAAAAATGTGTCAGGTGGGTGTGCAACCATGATGGCAATGAACCAGCCGATTTATGACAGAATCGGCCGGTTTATGGGAAAACTAGTCGGTTCCACCATAGATCGGTCAGTTTAGGCCCGGTTTGTCTAAAAACTCGGCGAAATGGGGATTCTAACCGGGTTTTTTGAGCGGTTTGGTAGTTTCAGCCAATGAACTAGTCGATTCGACCGGTTTCCGATTCAGACCAGTTGGTTTTTAATACTATGCTTCCATCTACAAGAGCTAAAGAGGTAAGTGCAAACCACAAAATCCCTCATTTTTTTGTCATTGTTGTTTGTATTTTTTCTCCCCCCTCTCCTACTCTTTCCCATTCTTTCTTCTTGCTCATTTCATTGCAAGTTATCCATCTATATTCGTATTTCAAAATGGTGTTCTTTTGGCTTCTATGTATCATTACACTTTTGGTTTTCAAGATGGTAAGGAGGGGTAGGAATAGAAGGGAAGAAGAACAAGATAATAGTGGTCCCCATATGAGTGACCCAAATTATAATGAGGAGGAAAGGGATGAAAAGGACACTAAAATGCAAGAGGGAAAAGTTGCATTGACACCCTTGTGGGACTATATGACCAAACTTGAAGGGGGGAAAGGTGGTGGAAGCTACAAGTTTTTGTGCCCTCATGGTTGTCATGGAGGAAAACCATATAGTGGTTCATATACCCGTGTGAGGAGACATCTTTGTGGGGTGTTGGAAAGTGATGAGAAAAAGGGTGTCGTGGGGATAGCAATTTTCCCTAAGGTTTTAACTGAACAAAGAAGAAAACACATCCAAATAGAGGAGGTTGCACAACAGAAAAAAACAAGAAACAAAAAACTCATTTTGAATCAAGTGCAACCTCTAGATTTGGTTGCTCATCTCCTCATGGTACTTCTACAATCTCTGGAAGTAGAAGAACAAAAGGGGATTTCCTGAATGTTGCTGGGAGGGATGATGTGGATGGAAAGATAGTCCAGTTTCTTTGTGCTTGCGGCAATGTGTTTCGCTCTCCCTATTAACCCTTATGATTAAGGGCATCAATGAAGCGCCAAAAGGATACAAGAGCCCCAACTATGAGAAAGTTAGAACAGTGTTATTAGAAAGAGAAAAGGCAAAGGTTCAAAGAGCTTTGACACGTTTTACAAATGAGTGGGTGGATTTTGGGGTATCCATTGTATCAGATGGGTGGATAAATGTTAGAAACCAACATTTAATAAATGTTCTTGGTGTTTCTGCTAGTGGTGCATGACTCCTCCATCAATGCAACTTCTCAAAACATTGCAGATCTCCTATTGCAACCAATCAAAGATGTTGGTCTTAATAATGTGGTTCAAGTGATCACTAATAATGCAGCAGGAAAAATTATTGAGCATACTCATCCACACATTTTTTGGTCTGGGTGTTTGGTGCACACACATTGAACCTTTTGATGCATTATATTGTGAAACATAAAGAATGTGGATGGATGAATGAGGTTTACAAGAGAGGGAAGCAACTCATTAAATTTATCACAGGGTATACAAGGGTAAACTAATTTTATGGCAATTACTCCAAGTTGCATTTGCTTAAACTTGCAAAAACAAGATTTGCAAGTTATTACCTCACCTTTAGGCGGCTAGTGAAGGTGAGACAAGCTTTAACTTATATGGTGACCTTTGGATTATGGGATGACAATAACACTAATAGAGATGGTGCTAATGTAGCCAAGGACACTATTCTTGACAGTTAATTTTGGTCACAAATTAAATATGTTTTTCAATTCACCAAACCAATTTATTACATGATCAAGTATGTAGATTCATATTGGCTAATACTTGGGGAGGTGTATGAGCAAATGAATAGCATGTTGGGGCAAATTAAAGACATTGTTGAGCCTAGAGATATCACCTTGTACAACTATATTCGTGCAGAGGTGGAAAAACAATGGGATATGCTAAACATTCCATTGCATGCCTTAGCATATGTTCTGACACCTAGATATTATCATCCATCATGGCTTTCAACACGAGCACCTGGGGGGAGCAAGAGAAAACCACACCTAGATCCAGAGGTTCTATCTAGTTATATGAAAGCATTGGATAAATTAGTCCTTGATGAGGAGGAGTCTACCATGCTACAGAAACATTTGAGCAACTATACGCTTAGCATTGGTCCATTTGGATTTTGAGCACATTTTGCAGGTGTCTGTGATCATTGATTTGAGGCAAGGACGCAATTTCTAAAACCCTTTTTGTGGAAGTATATAGGGTTGAATGCCAAAAACCCCACAACCATTTAGGCCATCTTTGAGATCAATTTTTTGGTTATTTTCCCTTGATAAAATCTTCTTTGACTTTGACTAGGATAGGCATATTTGATTTAATTTTCTTGAATAATAAAAAAATGCTTTGTAGTATCTCCTTTGGGGCTTCTAGACCAGAGAATGGGGCTCCAAGTTTTCAGTAAGCATATCTCCTCAACCGTGAGGAGTTACGGAGCGTGCCACATACCGTTGGAACCAACACGACAAGGAGAGCCAAATGACCATGGTCTAGCGATCAATATTTTACATCCATTTTCCTCAAAAAGTGTGGGGCATTTAGAGATTCCTAGGGCTTCTTATCATTTGGAGCTTCCAATTAATGCGAACTAGACGAATATTAAGAGTGCTCAAGGATGATGTTGGCATCAATGACAACACCATTCAACAGGTTAAGGAATAGAGGAGTCTTAAAGCTCAAAATCATCAAACCCACTTGTGTCTCTCTTAGCCATAGCTTCTGCAATTTCCTTCTTCCTTGCAATTTCTACTTGTATAGCCTTTTCCCTAGCCTTCGCCTCCTCAAACTTTTGAAACTATCTAATGTATTCTGCCCTAATAGCCCCTATCACTTTATCTAGTGCTTCGCATGAAGATACTTGGCCTCTTATACCATCCAAGTGTTGTTTCAACCTAGAAATACCACCCCCCCCCCCCTTCATTGAGTGCCTACAATATTTTCCTAACATTTTGCCTTCAAAAACACCTTAATGAACCCATGCATCATCTTTCGCTTTCGGGGCCACGGTGGATGATGAAATTTTAGATTTAAAGGGAAAGAGATCTGCAAATAGAAAACAAAAACGCAACTAAGTAAAATGCAAAACTTATGTTAAATTTGAAGACAAAAAAGAGGCTTATTTAGCCTATAAAGAGTTGTTTTTTGCTTGAAAAAGGGGGAAAAATAAAAACAGTGACAACAATCAAATCTGGATCTTTTTGAGAGAGAAAGCATACTTGGGGATGAAAACTAACTGCCAAAGCCTCCTCCCAAAGATGCCAACTCCACTACACAGCTCGAAGATGACAAAGAACCTCCAAACTTCTTGTTGTTGCATACCTCTCCAAGCTCTCTTATGCTCACAAAAACTTGAGATGATAAGTGTGAGGCAAATAGGAGCTCAAGATTGCTTTTATAAATTTACGAGGCCCAAATTGGAGGGAAACTTCCCATGGTTTCCTTATAAACCACCCAACACCCCAATCTATGGGCCCATGCCCTCGCTGCATGCACTTTAGCAAACCCGAGCCGATTTATGACAAAATCGGTCGATTTGGAGCAGTTGGTACCGATTGGGTACCAACCGATACCCAAACTAGTTCGATGAGCCAATTTGACCACTAACGGTTGTTGACCAACCAGTTTGACCGGTTTTCAGTTTAGACCGGACGAGTTTTAAAACTATGAAATAACACTTCACCTCCTCAAAACACTAAAAAGACTCAAAAAAGGAAGAAGCCAATGCAATATGATTAGTATATCTCCTAGAAGGTATACTCACCCTCATTGAAGATGTGAGCACTCCTACATGCTGCTATGCATCCTACAATGTCCAAATAAGCCATCTCAGCTTCCTATGTACTAGAATAGAGGGTGAGGGCATACCAACCCCATACCACAACTTTCTTTCTTGAATCTAACCCAGCTCTGGCCTCTACAACAACCTCTAAAATAGCAACCATCTTTATCCCTTCAATCACTAAAGGAGACACTTGTGAACAAGAGGACCTCGCATCCTCATCAAATTTCACATTTTTGGCTGACCACGAGCTCCTGCCATGTTTGAATATCGATTTTGTAAGTTGTTGAAGTCTCCTCGACAACCACTAATGAGCTTGAGAATGTGAAAATCCATAATAAGGCCAATGGCATCTTGGTCGATTGCACGAAGAGAACTAAGATGCTCTTACAGCCTAAGTGGAACAAATGTAACATCTGCAATTCCATTGAAATAAAATTGAGAGAAAAAAATTGTTGCAAAGGGACACATCTTGTAGAGTCAGGGTGCACACCCTTTATGTTTTACGCACCCCGAGATGGGGGAGCACTTGGCAAAACATTTTGCAACACCTCCTTTTTTGCAAAATGTTTCACCAATGTGCAAAATGTGTTTTGCAACAGGGGGGATTGTGGATTGCCCCTTTTCTTTAGAGTTCTATATCAACCAAATTCAACCCATTATTAAATGTAAATGGGATTGAATGAACACATCTCTGCACATGGCAGCATACACTCAACACAAAATGGTGTATAAAAAGGCCCAGTAGAATTCCTCCCATTGTTGATCCAAAGATCAAGAAGGTATTTCAAGTCGCCATTACATAGATGTACAATACAAATGAGGGGAGAGCACTTCAAAGGTAGTGGATTTAGTTTGCAGGTCTTAATGGTCGCTTCAACAAGCCTAATGTGAAGGAAGATCATAGAGATATAGGCCAACATGACCTCATCGATTAGTGGAAGATGCATGGGGATAATACTCCAAAGGTTCAACATCATGCTATTTTCTTATTGTCTCAGATTGTTCTTTCCTCTGTTATAACTTCACCAAATTCCCAAGGCTAAGAAAGGAATCCAAACAGAGGTAGCCACAAACCAAGCTTTTGACTTGATAGCTAGTCCTATCAAGCCAGAGAGGGTTGGAGCAATTAGGGTTTTTAGGCTAGATAGGATGTGCAAGTGGTTGTTTTGATTTTGATTTGGTTGGGTAGATCAGCAGATACTGAAAATAGGCCAAGGAAAACTAGGTCAGGGCTAAAGAATGAGGGTTGCAAGAATAAATGCGCCAAGGTAGGTTTAATGTCAATCACTTAAGGGAAATGATTATGGAATGGTTTTAGAAAATGTAAGGACGCTGAGGGAAGCATAAGAGATGTATTTCTCTCAGACAGAAGATATGAAACAAAGTATGATCAATTACCCAAAACAGAGCATGGCTAGCATGTATTCTGAATTTCACACTTATACAAGATCATAATATAGAAAAATGGAAGTGAATATGAACAATACATTCACACATGTGTCATTGAAGAAGAAACAATGAAAATCATTCAATACCACAGGTATCTGTTAGGTCCCTATATTACTAGTATAGTCCTTTATTGTTGTTAGTGTAACCCCCTTATTGTTATTATTGTACCCTTGTAACGCCCATATTGTTATTATTGTGCCCTTAAATTATTATTGTTAGGTCGGCTAGGATTACATTCTGGCCCCATGGACTCCTATATATAGAAAGGAGGTTTTGTAATTTGAATCATCCAAGAATTGTTCATTCATGTAATGTATTGGAGGATGCCCCCTCGAAGTGGCTTATTTCTAAGGCGTTGATATCTCTTTTCTTCTCTTTTTGGAGCCGGTTTCACAACATTTGGTATCAGAGCTTTGAGATTCTAGGGTTTCGCTGCTCCAAACAGGTCATCGTGGAATTTTTGCTATAACTTTTTTTCTACGAAGGTTCAGAATCTGAAATTTTTAGAGTGCGAAACCAAAATCCTGAGCAACATCATCACAAAATTTCAGAGCTTGGTTCGCAATATTTTTGGAGATATGATCTGTGCAAGTTAGGTCATTTTGCAAGCTCCTGAATTTAACCTAAACTAGTCATCGTGGTATTTTCGTAATAACTTTTTTTTCTACGAAGGTTCGGAAGCTGAAATTTTTAGAGTGCGAAGCCGCAATCCTGAGGAACATCGTCGAAAAATTTCAGATATTGGTTCGCAATATTTTTGAAGATATGATATGTGGAAGTTAGGGCTTTTTGAGGCTTCTGAATTTCATCTCAAATAGGTGATCGTGGGAAAATCTTCATAGCTCTCTCTCTGAGCATCGGATTGGAATGCTGTAAAAAGTGACCGCAAGTACACGGACTTTAGTTTTCGGCCTATCAATTTCAGAGCCAAAGGAGGCAACAGTGATATGTGGCAAGTCATACAAGTTCGCTCTATTGAACCAGTCCAAAATTGGGTCATTGTGGGAGATTGGACACAACTTTGCCTTGAAGAATCCAAATCAGATCAGACCTGTGGCATTTGAAAGAAGCTTCAGAGGGCTACTACAGGGTTGAATTTCAGATATTGAGGATCCGCAATTATAGAGATAATTCAATTTCAATATCGAACTCCTCAAAAGCAAGTAAAAGGTGCGTATTTTTTTTTCCGAATTGCATTAGTCTTGTTTGAAGAATCAAGTTGAATTGATTCCAAGGGCATATTGTAGAATAGATATCAGTATTGGATTCTAAAATGGCCCCTAAAAAGAATTCAACACCCATTAAACCTTTAGAAAGTTCTACTATGACTCATGAAGACGAAGAATGGCAACATGACATATCAAAATTTCTCTCTCGCAAAGAGCAACAAAAAATGACATGGAAGTTTTGAAGAAAAGCATGGAAACTAAGATGGATGGTTTGAAGAAAGGCGTGGAATCTAAGATGGATGGTTTGAAGAATGGCATGGAATCTAAGATAGATGGCGTGGAATCTAAGATGGATGGTTTGAAGAATGGCATGGAATCTAAGATAGATGGCATGGACGCTGGCATGGAATCTAAGATGGATGACATGGAAGCTAAGATTGATGAGAAAATGGAAAACATGAAGAATGATCTAAAAGCAGACATGGAAGGTTTGACAAAGTTGATACAAGAAATGTTTCCTAATGGTGAAAAGATAGTAGAATAAACTTGTGATGAGAACAAAATAAATGTTAATCGTGATTTCATAAACTCTAATGCTAGCGAGAAGAACCACCATATTCCAAAAAATGGATATGAGGAAGTTTGATGGAAAGGATCCTGTAACATGGATACTACAGATGGAGCAATATTTTGATCTCCATAACGTGCAAAACACACAAAAGGTACGCATTGCAACTTTACATTTAAAACAAAATACATTTGTATGGTATCAATGGCTTTGCTCCCGTAAAAAAATTGTCACTTGGTCAATTTTTACGGAGGAAATGATAGCACATTATGAGGATACAAAGAGCAACACCTTCTTTAGCCAATTGATAAATCTCAAACAAAAGGGTTTAGTGGGGGAGCACATTGAGGACTTCCCAAAATTGAATATAAGGGTAACTGATATTCCAGAGGAACACAGGATTGATCTCTTCATAGGTACTTTAAAGGATAACATCCAACATGAAGTTCGCATTTTGGAACTTGATTCATTGGAGAAGGCATTCAGGTTGGCAAGAAAAATTGAATGTAAAATTATGGCGACAAGGAAGCCTACCACTCACTTCTATAAAGAAGGAAGTGTTTCTACGCCTAGATTTCTACAACCTACAAGGTTGACACCACAACAATTGGAAGAAAAAAGAGAAAAAGGGCTTTGCTACAGTTGTGATAGAAAATACACTAAAGGTCATAAGTGTGCTGAGAAGAAATTATTTTACATAGATTGTGAAGAGGAAGAAGAAAATGAACAAGAAGAGGATATACACCAGGAACCAACCCAAGAAGCGAAAGAAATGAGTCTGACCATATCGTGTAATGCATTGGCAGGAATTACCACTCCTCAAACTTTCCAGATAGAAGGAAGTATCAAGAAGAAAAAGGTAATAGTGTTGATTGATTCAGGTAGTACCCATAATTTTATTCATTGTAAGGTAGCCAAGGAATTGAATTGTTTCTTATACCCAGCACCAGAATTTCAAGTGATGGTTGCAAATGGAGGAACTATAAATTGCTCTGGAAAATGCCATAATATCAAGCTAACCATGGGGGAATATGTATTGACTAGTCCAATGCTTGCCATTCCTATGGGAGGTGCCGATGTTGTACTAGGAGTACAATGGTTACAATCTTTGGGGACGGTAGCTTTTAATTTTCAAGAACCTTTCTTGAAATTTTTTTCAGAAGGAAAGGAAGTCGAATTACGGGGTATTGCGGGGAAGCCAGGAAGGATAATAAGCTCTAATGTCATGACAAAGCTTCTAAAGAAAGAACAGCGAGGCGTAATTGCACAATTATGCTCACTAAAAGTTCCAACATCAAAATCATCTATTTCTGCAGATCTCCAACAAGTCTTGGACAATCATTCCAAGGTGTTTGAAACTCCCAAAGGACTCCCACCTATTCGTGATCATGATCATGCTATTTATTTGATTCCAGGAAGTGTTCCTCCAAACATCCGGCCTTATAGATATCCTTACTTCCAAAAGAGCGAAATTGAACGTATGATTGCAGAAATGTTAGAGGCGGGTATAATTCAACCTAGTCAAAGTTCTTTCTCTGCTCCTGTAATATTGGTACACAAGAAGGATGGATCATGGCGAATGTGTCCGGATTATAGGGAGCTCAATAAGCTCACCATTAAAGATAAATTTCCCATTCTTGTGATTGATGAATTATTGGATGAATTACATGGAGCAATTTATTTTACCAAGTGGGATCTTCGTTCAGGATATCATCAAATTAGAATGAAGACTGAAGATATTCCAAAAACAACATTTTCGAACTCATGAGGGTCATTATGAATTTTTGGTCATGCCTTTTGGCCTTACCAATGCACCTTCTACATTTCAAGGGTTGATGAATTCCATTTTCAAACCGTTCCTTAGAAAATTTGTGCTAGTATTTTTTGATGATATACTAATCTACAGCAGGTCTTGGAAGGATCATGTTAAACATGTTGACAAGGTGCTCAAACTATTACAGGAGAAACAATTATATGCAAAAACATCCAAATGTTTCTTTGGAGTACAAGAGGCGAAATATCTGGGTCATATTATATTTCACGAGGGTGTTAAGGTAGACCCTAACCAAATTAAATCCATTAAGGAATGGAAAGTCCCCACAACCATAAAGCAGTTGCGAGGATTTCTCGGATTAACAGGGTATTATCGAAAGTTTGTTAAGAATTATGGGAGAATAGCAGCACCTCTAACAACATTATTGAAGAAAGATGCATTTTCATGGACTCCTGAAACAACTAAGGCCTTTGAACATCTTAAAGAGGCAATGTGCCTAACACCAATCTTAGCTACGCCAGACTTCACAAAAACCTTTATTGTGGAATGTGATGCCTCAGGAAATGGAATTGGTGTTGTTTTAATGCAAGAAGGAAGACCCATTGCTTTTGAAAGTCGTCCAATCAAAATAAAGTATTTACATAAACCTATTTATGACAAGGAAATGTTAGCAATACTGCATGCACTAAAGAAATGGAGAACTTACCTAATGGGAAGACACTTCAAGGTAAAAACTGATCATTATAGTCTTAAACACCTTTTGGAACAAAGACTATCTTCAGAAGAGCAGCAAAAATGGGTCACAAAGATGTTGGGTTATGACTTTGAAATAATATACAAAAAAGGGAAGCTAAATGTTGTTGCAGATGCACTCTCAAGATAGAATGAAGAGGTGGAAGCATTGCTTTGTGCCATTTCTATTATCCAACCAAATTGGATAACCGAAGCAAGAGATGAATGGAAGAAGGACGAAGACGTGTGGACACTCATTCAAAAGTTGCAGCAAGATCCTAGTACATCTGATACATTTAGTTAGAAAAATGATTCCTTATGGTACAAAGATCGCTTATATCTTTGTAAGAATTCCCAACTAAAACAAAAGGTTATTTTGGAATTGCACACTTCTCTTTTAGGACACTCAGGATTTTTAAAAACTTACCACAGGGTGAAGAAAGAATTTTTTTGGGATGGCCTTAAATTTAAGATTCAAAAGTTTGTGGCGGAATGTTTAGTTTGTCAGCAAAATAAAGTTGAGACAATTAAGACCCCGGGTCTTCTACAACCTTTATCCATTCCAAGTCAACGTTGGGAGGAGATTTCAATGGATTTTATCACAGGTTTACCTAAGTCCGAAGGAAAGAGTGTCAACATGGTGGTAGTTGATAGACTTACCAAGTATGCACACTTTTGTGCATTATCTCATCCATTTAAAGCAAGTACAGTTGCTACTACATTTATGGACACAATTCAAAAGCTACATGAAAACCCAAGGGTTATTGTGAGCGACAGAGATCCCATTTTTACTGGAAATTTTTGGACGGAGTTATTTTCTTGTTTGGGTACTCAATTAGCTCATAGCTCATCTTATCATCCTCAATCCGATGGTCAAACCGAGATAGTAAATAAATGTTTGGAAGGATATCTTCGTTGTTTTGTATCTGATAAACAAACACAATGGGTCAAGTGGTTACCTCTCGCTGAATGGTGGTATAACACTTCCTTCCATACTGCAGCAAAAATGACCCCATTTATGGCACTTTATGGATATCATCCACCATCCATCACATAATATTTAAGAGAAAATTCAAAGGTTCAAGCAGCAGAAGATCACATCAAGAATCAACAAGAAGTTCTCCAACTCTTAAAGGATAACCTGAATTTGGCACAAAATCGAATGAAACAACAGGCAGATCAACATCGCAGCGAGAGAAGTTTTGATGTAGGAGACTCGGTATTTTTACGGCTACAACCATACAAACAAATGTCCCTCAAGCAAGCTAAGAAGGATAATAAATTATCGCCAAAGTACTATGGTCCTTACAAGGTGTTGCAAAAGATTGGTACTATGGCATACAAATTGGAGCTTCCTGCTTCTTCACGAGTGCATCCAATTTTCCATGTTTCATACTTAAAGAAGGTTATAGGTGAAAATATTCCAGTTCAAACAATATTGCCAAAACTTGATGAGGAAGGAAAAATCATATTGGAACCTGAAGCGGTCACGGAAACAAGAACTCGATAGATATGAAATCGATCAATTTCAGAGTATCTCATCAAGTGGAAGAACTTACCCACTGAAGATTCTACATGGGAGGATGAGAATTTTATACAGAAGCACCCAGAGCTACTCAAGCGTTGAGGACAACACTTTTTTGAAGGAGGGGGGCATGTTAGGTCCCTATATTACTAGTATAGTCCCTTATTGTTGTTAGTGTAACCCCCTTATTGTTATTATTGTACCCTTGTAACCCCCATATTGTTATTATTGTGCCCTTAAATTATTATTGTTAGGTCGGCTAGGATTACATTGTGGCCCCACTAGGATTACGTTCTGGCCCCATGGACTCCTATATATAGAAAGGAGGTTTTGGTAATTTGAATCATCCAAGAATTGTTCATTCATGTAATGTATTGGAGGTTGCCCCCTCGAAGTGGCTTATTTCTAAGGCGTTGATATCTCTTTTCTTCTCTTTTTGGAGCTGGTTTCACAACATTATGGAATGGTTTTAGAAAATGTAAGGAGGTTGAGGGAAGCATAAGAGATGTATTTCTCTCAGACAGAAGATATGAAACAAAGTATGATCAGTTACCCAAAACAGAGCATGGCTAGCATGTATTCTGAATTTCACACTTATAAAAGATCATAATATAGAAAAATGGAAGTGAATATGAACAATACATTCACACATATGTCATTGAAGAAGAAACAATGAAAATCATTCAATACCACAGGTATCCCATAAATATAACTGCAACTCCTCTTGTATTAATGGCCAAAACTGAGTACAAAGTATCATTGATCAACTAAAATAATGAATTGATTCCAATTTCCAACCCACATTTGAAAATGAGTCAAAATGTACAATATATAGGCCTCAAACAACCTCTCCCAACCTCAGGGGTCGAATCCATGAGAGAAGGAGCTGATCCACTAAAATCTAAACTGAAACCTAGAGTGTAGGGTGGTCAAAGTGACTCATCCCTAACTTTTGTGACTTGATTCATTACACCTCATTTAGTTCATTTACCTAATGTATTTACCCTAGGTAATGGTAAAACCACCATAATTACATTTATATCATGATTTACATTGGTAAAAATATGATTCCCCAAGGTGAAATTCAAATTTGTAGAAAAACTCGGAAAAAATCAGTGAATTGTAAAACGGGCAGTGCCATTTTACCCTAACTTGCATGCTATTTTTTACTAGGTTGCAGGTGTCCAAATTCGTTCCAAGATAGCTTATTGGAAAGCCCTTGAAGTCTAATTTACATAACTACCTTTGGTTTTATGATTGGAGTTGATTTTCGTTGTCAAAATTTGATTCTCCCAAGACTGGTCAAAAAGTGCAGAATGAGGGTGCAGAAATGCAGAGTGCTGTTGCAGGCAACTTTTGGAGGCCTTCCTCAACTCCAATTGAGCTCATGATAGCTCATTGGAAAGCTCTTCCAGTCTAGTTGTCATTTGACTTATCAAGCAAGTAATTTGGACATTCCATCTAGGAAAAAACGTGATATTCCCAAGGTCACTCCAGAAGTGCAACAAACCTCTTGTGGCACCTGTATTTTTGACATTTCTCTAAAACCATGACACCTGTGTAAAAACTGAAGGAGGTTTTTCTTCCTTGGTCTATTATGGACAAAACCCTCTCTCACTTTTGTCAAATTCGTCTTTGTTTGGTTAGAAACACAGTTTGAAGAAAAACCGACCCTATGAGTGGCAAATGACTTGACTCTTTTGGAATGAATTCTCAAAAAATGATGGAGACATGATGTTAATGAGCTGAAATGACCTCATACTTAATGATATGACCTACCTTATGTCTCCTCTGCTCAAATGTCTCGTTTCCATAGCAAACCCTAGCTCAGTGGGAGAGGAGATTAGGGTTTAGTGCTTGTGAACAATGATGACTTGGGCACCCTTGAGAAAAGACAACTCCCTTTGACATTTGATCAAATGATGAACTAAAAACTATTTCACTTTGGCATTTGATGTGTTGGCATGTGGAACTCTGAGTTGGAAACCTTGGGAACTAAGTACTTATTACATATTTAATGACATAAAATTACATGAATGAATAAAAATTACATCTTGGAATGAAACTCACACTTGAAATCAAATTACAACTTTGGAAACCGTCTTGGAGGTCATCATTACATGGTAAAGAGACATTATTGGGATCACTCTCATACTTTGTTGACCTTATGCAAACGAAATGGAGCATTTTTGGACCTTGAACAATGAAACCTAATGACCTCATGGAACCTTGAATGACCTGACTTCCATGGTTGACATTAACTGAGACAAGACATGGTGAAATGAGCTTTTCATAGGTGCTATTATGCTCAAGAAGACAAGAAGGTGAGTCAGCAAATGTGATTTTCTGAGGGAGAGTGAAGTTTTATTGAGTAGGGCTACCATCAGTGAAACAATTTTTAGCATGACCTAATGGAATGATATAAAAATTTCAGAGAGAGACACCTAAAATGATAATGAAATGAGTGATTTTGATCACTAATGGCGGAATGGATATTCTGACACTAACATTAGCCTTATTGGGGACGGCACCTCTAACAAAGGTGTCAAGAACCACAGGTCTCTGAGTTTTGCAGATCAGTGCCTCTTCCATTGGGCCAATACGGTCAAGAAAACTCAAACTGAAATGCAGGACTAAACTGAAAACTCAATGACACAAACTGACTGAAACTGACTGGAATTTGGCTAAACTGTCTCAGACTAAAACACAACTGACAAACTACAAAAAATTGCTCAGAATTGAGCTTATTCAACACACCTACTCTAACTGATCCATTCATCACCTAATCAAGTGAAATGGAACAACCAATGCAACCATGTAAGCATTATGGTTGCTAGTTGAATTCTCCGCAAGTGCTTGCTTATGAGCAAGAAGAGAGAACTACTGAAAGGCAACTCCCATGAAAACTTGAAATCATATTGAATCTTAATGAAATTGCAAAGCATGAGCCCACCGGCTGACCTCAAGAATGCTGCAAAAGGATCTTCAAAGGAATACATATTAATTTCCAGCCCATCTAATACATTACTTCTCTGCTCTAGGTAGTCTTCGTACCTTGAATATGAACTTCTTTCATCTTTACCCTTACTTTCCTGATATGGCTGCAAATGTTCGGATGAGCTTTGTAATGAGACTCCTGATAAACAAGACAATGAAACTGACTATCGGATCAAGTTTATATCAACACTCTTTTTAGGCTCACAGTTAGCAAATATCATCCAACACATCAGCTATTAGGTCATGAAAAACTTGAAAAGACTGCTGCAACCTATTTTACATTGGTTCTAATAAGACTGCATGACTTTCTACAAGCTGCTCATCTTTTTCTTTAAAGACATTATGAAAAGTTTCCTTTAAAAATTGAAATGTTTCAAAACATAATGGCATAGAATCATCTTGCATCGTTTGATCATATGTTTCAATTTCCAAGCCTTCATCTGCGACCTGACATTCAATGGCATTCCAAGGCTGCAAATCTGGATCTAAGGAGGGTTCTATGTCGCAAATGATTTCCTCAACCAGTTCAGGATAATGTTTACCATTTATAATGTTGACCACTCGCTTATCTGCCTGCTCATAGTTTTCTCTTATTTTTACAGATGAAGAGAAACATAAGGGTAAGGAGCTCTGATCGAGAATTTCATTACCCTCTTGATTGTCAAGATCAAATCTTATGACTTCTGATTTCTGATTGCATGAAAGTTATCTCTAATGAACTGAAATGAAGTAAAACAAAGAGGCAAAGATCCTTCACTTACTTCCGAATTTTCTACACTTTCCTCATCACTGCCATAGCTGATATGCATCGGTTGATCCCTGTGTTCGAGCTGCTGAAACTGAACTTTCTTCTCCCACAAACCAACTGCTGATTGCTCTGCAAGATTAGTTTCTGTTTGGAGAACATAATTTTCGTCATACTGATCATACTTAGGTAAATCATCAAAAGGAAGAATGTCATCAAGCATGCATATCGGATCTACAGATCTCTCCTCTGCAAGCTCATCTATAAAATTGATTTCTTTATTATCCCTTAATGCATACATAAAATCATTATCGAATCTACGATAACTAGGATAGGAAGGAAAATGTTTCAGATCAGCAGCTTGTTTTTCTTCAATAAGTGCAACATGGTCCTCTTGAGCAGCAATTTCATCTCTCATGGTGATCTTTTGCATCATTTCCTCTACTGTACTAACGAAAATGTCAAGCTTCACTTCTGAAGATGTCAAGCATTCTTTCTCTATGTTTTCCCTTTCTTCTGCTTTCAAATTTAACCTTTTGATTAGCAAATTAGTTTCTACGACTATTGCATTGTCCTGCATTTTTTCAAGTGTTGTAATGTCCCTTTCTCTTAATCTAATTTCCATTTTAGGATCAAAGGCATCCGAGTAGTGTAAGAGGGTTGAACCAAGAGACGTTTTTATATCAGCAGGGATCGAATGGTATACTTGCTTGAATATAGTTGAAAAGTTTTGCATTGTTTCTCCTAGTTGCCTATTCAAATTATCATATTCTTCTAAAATCAGAAAAGGATTCCTCTTGATTACCCATTTATCAAGAAAGACTTTCACAAACTGATGGAAATCAAAAATACTTGCAACTGGCAAATTTTTGAACCATTCCTTGGCTTCGCCTTGCAAAGATAGAGCAAAGATCCTGACACTAACATCACCTTCATCAACCTCAAAAAGGTCGAGAAAAATTTCAAAACTTAGAATGTGTTTCTCAGCAGTGATGTTACCATATTCTCCATCAAACCTGGGAAGATATTTGTAATAATTTTCAGGGAAAGCATGGAGCACATGAGGTAATATGAGTGGTTTATATCTATCTGGAATTTTACAAGGTGTAGGAGTATGTAGAGAAGCTATAGAATCAGTCTTGATCTCTTGAGGTTCATCAGCTTGAAAAGCATATGCACAATTTTCAGGTAAGAGGTCTTGATCTTGATCAAAATCAAAGGGAAACTCGGTATTTACACTCTTCAAATAGGCGGAATCAAAACTTTGATCATCTTTTTCATACAACGAACACTGGAAAACTTTTAGGATAGTTACAGGAAAATAAAAGAAGTGATTTACAAGAAAGCCTATTACATCTTGAATACAATTCCATTTTGAATACCTGACCTTTGTGTAAGATTCTTCCATTTTCCTGTTGGCAAGGTCGATCCTTCAGTGGAGTCTTTACATCAAGTTGGAGTCGCCAAGTGAATGTTTCAACCTTCATATGCATCTAAATGTTGTTCACTGTAGCAGCGGAATTCGTGGTTTTGAATACTGTAGCAGAAGACTTGCAGATTTGTAGATTTAATAGCAAAAGGCTTTAATTATAAAAATACACGGGGTATTTATAATAATAATATTTTATTAATAAGATATGACATGATTGAATGATTACAATGAGGTCCCGCTTTTATACCCATGCAGGTACCTTTTCACGAATGGGCATGTCTTTTAGACATGCCTTTTCATTAACCTAATGATTATTTAACCTAATCCTAATTGATTAGCTAATAATTACCTTTATTTCTATTTATTCTATTAATGATTATATTTATCACTTTAGTTATGAATTAGATTCATAACATTGCCTCCTTCTTCGAAAAGCTTTGTCCTCAAAGCTTAAGCTTTCGACAATTTCCTTCATCTGGCATTTGTCATCACCATCTAGATGCCTCTTTCCAGATCTCGGCTCCGAACTGGGAGCTCTACCCGCACAAACAGAAGCAGGCTTGGGCTGAAGCAATCTTGGAGCAGAACTCATATTGGCTGAGCTGGATTTAGAGTGATAAGGAGCTGTTGGCCTTCCCATTAGAGTGTTCTTAGATTGTATGGCAGGTTTCTGCACAATGGGTGGTGACTTTGCCTGCACTGCATCTCTTGAAGCAGAAGTATTTGAGACAATAGCACTGTTCTCTGAATCTATATGAGAAGCACCAATCAACTTGCTTTGGTTCCCAAAATGTCCTGATGCTGATGACAATGATGATTCAGCATTTAAATGATAATCACAATTTTTTGAAAGAGGGGGTTTTCTTGCAAAATCTTCATTACTAGTTTTAAAAGACTTCTTGGCAAATTCAATCACTTCTTCTACTGTGATGTGGGTACTGCCACCCCATCGACATTCACTAATCTCTGCATGAAGAGGCGCTAATAGATAGCTTTTCCTTAGGAGAAAATTTTCAGTCTTGAAGACATCTAAATCAGCTTCAACTTTTCCTGTTTCTTCACAAGTTTCCTTCAAAATAGAGGATGAAACACTCTGCTGTTCATTACTTTTTCCAGCTTCTTTAATAGTTTTTCGGCTAGCAGAATTTTTTTTACATTTAACATTTACATCATCATTATAATCTGTTTCACAGTTATAAAGTTTGTGGATTGCACACTTATGTCCTGCGAAGTATATGTCTCCACATTTCCAACATTTCCCTTCTTCTTTACTTTTATTACGCATTGGTGGAGGGATATATTTAGTTGACTTTTCCATGGATTTTTTACTTGATTTCCCTTTAGAAAAACTAACTGCTTTATTATTATTACTGCATTTTTCATCTTTTTTATTATGGACTACTGCAGAATATTTTGCACATAACTTCTCTAAGTGCTCAAGCTTTTCTAGAAGTTTTCTAATTATTTCCATTCTTTTGGGATCTTGTCGTAATGGCACATTATATGGTAAATAATGTGCTCGAGTTTGTAAACTACGTTCGTAGGCTTGTACAACAATGTTATGTGCCATTGCTTCAACTTGTCCCTAACTTGGCTTCAAGATGGCTCTGATACCACTGTAGCAGCGGAATTCGTGGTTTTGAATACTGTAGCAGAAGACTTGCAGATTTGTAGATTTAATAGCAAAAGGCTTTAATTATAAAAATACACGGGGTATTTATAATAATAATATTTTATTAATAAGATATGACATGATTGAATGATTACAATGAGGTCCCGCTTTTATACCCATGCAGGTACCTTTTCACGAATGGGCATGTCTTTTAGACATGCCTTTTCATTAACCTAATGATTATTTAACCTAATCCTAATTGATTAGCTAATAATTACCTTTATTTCTATTTATTCTATTAATGATTATATTTATCACTTTAGTTATGAATTAGATTCATAACATTCACCATCAACAATCAGATTTGATCTTTGTCGTTCTTTCCCAAGGAAGATTTGTCTTTTCATTCCCCGGCAAGCGCGCCAGTCTGTTATCACTCCACCAGATTCCCATGGCTGAAAAAGGAATCCCAACAGAGGTAACCACAAACCAAGATTTTGACTTGATAGCTAGCCCTATCAAGCTAGAGAGGGCTCTCTCCAAAAGGGTCACAGTCAGGAGGGCTGGAGCAATTAGGGTTTTTAGGCTAGATATGATGTGCAAGGGGTTGTTTTGATTTTGATTTGGTTGGGTAGATCAGCAGATATTGAAAATAGGCCAAGGAAAACTAGGTCAGGGCTAAAGAGTGAGGGTTGCAGGAATGAATGGGGCAAGGTAGGTATAATGTCAATCACTTAAGGGAAATGACTATGGAATGGTTTTAGAAAATGTAAGGAGGTTGAAGGAAGCATAAGAGATGTATTTCTCTCAGACAGAAGATATGAAACAAAGTATGATCAGTTACCCAAAACAGAGCATGGCTAGCATGTATTCTGAATTTCACACTTATAAAAGATCATAATATAGAAAAATGGAAGTGAATATGAACAATACATTCACACATATGTCATTGAAAAAGAAACAATGAAAATCATTCAATACCACAGGTATCCCATAAATATAACTGCAACTCCTCTTGTATTAATGGCCAAAATTGAGTATAAAGTATCCTTGATCAACTAAAAAAATGAACTAAATCCAATTTCCAATCCACATCTGAAAGTGAGTCAAAATGTACAATATATAGGCCTCAAACAACCTCTCCCAACCTCAGGGGTCGAATCCATGAGAGGAGCTGATCCACTAAAATCTAAACTGAAACCTAGAGTGTAGGGTGGTCAAAGTGACTCATCCCTAACTTTTGTGACCTAATTCATTACACCTCATTTAGTTCATTTACCTAATGTATTTACCCTAGGTAATAGTAAAAACACCATAATTACATTTATATCATGATTTACATTGGTAAGAATATGATTCCCCAAGGTGAAATTCAAATTTGTAAAAAAACTCTGAAAAAATCAGTCAATTGTAAAACGCGCAACGCCATTTTACCCCAACTTGCATGTTGTTTTTTATTGGGTTGCATGTGTCCAAATTGGCTCCAAGATAGCTTGTTGGAAAGCCCTTCAAGTCTAATTTCCATAACTACCTTTGGTTTTATGATTGGAATTGATTTTCTTTATCAAAAGTTGATTCTCCCAAGACTGGTCAAAAAGTGCAGAATGAGGGTGCAAAAATGCAGAGTGTTGTCGCAAGCATCTTTTGGAGGCCTTTCTCAACTCCAAATTGAGCTCATGATAGCTCATTGGAAAGCTCTTCCAGTCTAGTTGTCATTTGACTTATCAAGCAAGTAATTTGGACATTCCCAAGGTCACTTCAGAAGTGCAGCAAACCTCTTGTGGCACCTGTAGTTTTGACATTTCTCTAAAACCATGACACCTGTGTAAAAACTGAAGGAGGTTTTTCTTCCTTGGTCTATTATGAACAAAAACCTCTCTCACTTTTGTCAAATTAATATTTGTTTGGTCAGAAACACAATTTGAAGAAAAACTGACCCTATGAGTGGCAAATGACTTGACTCTTGGAATGACTTCTCAAAAAATGATGGAGACATGATGTTTATGAGCTGAAATGACCTCATACTTAATGATATGACCTACCTTATGCCTCCTCTGCTCAAATGTCTCGTTTCCATAGCAAACCCTAGCTCAATGGGAGAGGAAATTAGGGTTTAGTGCTTGTGAACAATGATGACTTGGGCACCCTTGAGAAGAGACAACTCCCATTGACATTTGATCAAATGATGAACTAAAAACTATTTCACTTTGACATTTGATGTGTTGGCATGTGGAACTCTGAGTTGGAAACCTTGGGAACTAAGTACTTATTACATATTTAATGACATAAAATTACATGAATAAATAAAAATTACATCTTGGAATGAAACTCACACTTGAAATCAAATTACAACTTTGGAAACCGTCTTGGAGGTCATCTTTACATGGTAAAGAGACATTATTGGGATCACTCTCATACTTTGTTGACCTTATGCAAATGAAATGGTGCATTTTTGGACCTTGAACAATGAAACCTAATGACCTAATGGGACCTTGAATGACCTGACTTCCATTGTTGACTTTAACTGAGACAAGACATGGTGAAATGAGCTTTTCATAGGTGCTATTATGCTCAAGAAAACATGAAGGTGAGTCAGCAAATGTGATTTTCTGAGGGAGAGTGAAGTTTTATTGAGTAGGGCTACCATCAGTGAAACAATTTTTAGCATGACCTAATGGAATGATATAAAAATTTCAGAGTGAGACACCTAAAATGATAATGAAATGAGTGATTTTGATCACTGATGTCAGAATGCATATTCTGACACTAACATCCTCCACAATAGAGAGGAATTGGTTTACATATAGCTTCATCCACTTACCTCTAGGAGAGCAAAGAATCTAGTTGCAGTGCATAGTGCCCTATGTCTTGAACAAAGAAAGACACTAGAGTATTGAAGGGGACCAACAACATGATGCAATGTGGATCCAAAGGAAGATGCACGAATAGATGAGGAGGTTGGACCAAATGAGCAACATCATGGTATGGTTGATATGCCATTAGTTACTCATTAGAGTGATCGTAACTTGGATACCAACAGTCCCATTGATGGTGTTGATGCCTTCATACAGCAGACGGATGTAAAGGACTAGTCAATGGCATTGATTCCTTAATGCTCATTTGATGTTGATTTCTTTTAGCCGCTTATTTTTCAGTGTCCATAGCCTAGTATTCATTATTAATTGTCAATTTTAATTTTTTACTCTAGACATTGATGAGAGTCTTTGACTCGTCATTCTTTACCATTTTTTTTAGTAATTTTAATTTACTATCAGACTTTGGTATCTTCTATTTATTTGTAGTATTTAAATTTTATTCAGTATTATTTAGAATGATGAATCTAAATGAATAGATTTCACTTTGATTTTTATAAATTTGAAATTTTGATGTACATCTATCATTGATTCAATGTGAAATACGATAATACCAATAGTGATTGATGAATTGCATTTGTATCACTTAGAAATTAGAATTCAATGTTTACTTTGCACAATGATGAATTTGCATGGGATGAATTGCTATTGTCAAGATTTTTTATTTTTTATTTTAAGAGACAAGGCCCCTCATGCTAGGGAACCTAAAGTCCCCATCCCCATGAATTTCCCTAAAATTTGAGGGTGTCCCCACACATCCCCAATGTGCATTTCCCCCACTCTGCATCCCAGAAACATGGGGGAACACTAAGTCCCACAACAAATGTGGACGAGATACAAGGTGCTCTCACAGCCTGGGTAGAAGAGATTGGTCTAGTGCTGAGGCTGATTAAACCCAGAGAAGCGAGGTGTTCTCACAACCTGGGTCGAAGAGATGTAACCTCCACAACACTAATAAAATAAAATGGAAAATAAATTGAAGTCCCGTGGCACGTGGAAGAGAAGCAAGATGCTCTTGCAGCATAGTCGGAAGAGATTCGGTACTGGTGAGGTTGATTGCACCAAGAGAAGCAAAACCCTAGGTGGAAGAGATCGGTTCACCGGTGAGCTTGACTGCACCGAGGGAAACAAGTGGGTCTTAAATCCCAGGTGGAAGAAAGATGTAACCTCTCCAACATTAATTAAATAGAATAAGAAAAAAAATGAAGTCCCACTCACATGTGGAAAAGATGATGTGTCACCTAACATCAGTGATGCTAATAAAATAAAATGGAAAAATAACCAAACATTGAAGTCTAATGCTGATAGACAGAATCAATACAAAAATAAAAGGTTTGCCACTTGGTTCTAATAATGTTGATAGAGAGACAATATGCAAATAAATTAAAAAATATAAGGTTTGCAATTGGTTTTTTATCCTCTTGATGCTTAATAGATAACTACGATTGGGTGTTATCCTCCTGTATTTTACAAATTTCACTAAATGACTGTGGATGTTCTACAAGCACCTAAAGATATCATTATTTGCCCATCAGCTATCTTTAGAGGTCTCACTGCCTTCATCATCCTAAAATTGACTATTTTTCATTAAACTTTCCTATCTTTATGCCTCCTCAAAAGTTCACCCTCCTGGTCTAAAAGAAACTCCATTTTTTGGGCCTAATTCCCGCATTCATCCCTCCACTGACACCCTTAAAAACCCCTTTTTCCTTCTCTAAAAAACCCTCAAAAATCCCCCCTCATACATCATTCTCTCATAAAAACCCTTAAAAACAATGCAAAAACCCCTTTTACATTATTTTATCCTAACTTTTAACCTATCGGACCCGGTCAAAACCTTACAAAAACCCTTTTTTTTGTTAGAACCCGCCCTTTGCAAATAAAAGGCCTTAAGCCCTTTTTTCGCTTAAACCCTGAACCCCTCACTCATACCACCCTGACCCCGACCCTCCGCTATTCTCCTAAGCCCTTTTCCTTCCCGACCCCCGGTCCCCTCTACCCCCACGAGACCATTCCCTTCGCCTCTCCCTTCGCCTGTTCTTAAGCCCCTTCCCTCATACAAAATAGGCCTCCGCCCCTTCATTACTTCATCTCGCTTCACCCTTCCCCAAGCCATCTCCGTCGTTGATCAACCCTAATCCAACGGTCATCCCTTCACCATCCTTCATCCCGCATACAAACCCAACTCCGCGCTACCCAACAAAATTGCCCACGTCACCACCCCGGCCCCACCTTCCACTCAAGTCTCCGTTACCCATTCACCTAGCACCACCTGTCCACCGGGTCCCCTCCGCCAAACTTGCACCCTGCTCCAAGATGTTGTCCGCACCATAGATCTCATCACCCGAGATCTAACGATCCAAAGCCATATCGCGTAGGATTTTGCACCAGGGTTTAATGGCCCCAATCCACGCGAAATGGGTGGTTTCACCCTGGACACGCGTCTAACAATCAATGGTATCACGCAGCACCAAGCCAAAACCGTTTACCGCCTATAGCCCTGCGCGATAAACCGCCTTCCTCCTCTGCACGCCAAAATTCAATGTTTCGCGCCCCCATTCAAGCTTCTCCGTGTTCCACCTCCGGAACCTTCCCTCTGCGTTCCCTCCTCCTCTGCAGATCACCCCCAAACCCTCAGAAACCTAAAAAATTGCAGTTTACCCCTCCCGCAGGTTTTGAATTAACGTTGTTTGATGTTTTTGCAGGTTTAATGGCAGCAAATAACCAGAAAAGAAGTCCAATGATAAAATAACCCCTGGATGACGATCCAAGAGGCTAGTGAAGATAAAAGACCGAGGATCTACACCCAAGAATTAACCCTTCGATGTGTCATGATCATCGATGGGTTATAAACCCTCATGCCATGAAGAAACCCTGCCTGCACACAAAGAATAGATACAGTCAGAGAAGCAAAGAAGGAAATAAAGCACAGGAAGATTAAAGGGCTAAATTACAGATCAAAGAATAAACAGAGGATTAGCCCTTTAAACAGTGTTCAAAGATAAAAAGTCCAAAGTTTAAAGATAAAGGATAGATGGCCAAAACAGTTGTAAAGCAGAAACAGGGAAAAAGACAGTGATGCAGATTATTAAAGCTAAATCAAGGTTAAAGGCCTAATACAGAAGTTTGATGAATAAAACAAAGACAGATTACCCAAAGACAGCTTCGAATAAATCAAAAAAGAAGCAATTACTTCTCCAAAGACAAATTTGCCACCTACAGCATTGTTTCTTTTCATAAAGGCAATTGGCAGTTATTGCACAGTCAGAGATATTTTGAAGCAGCTCAACAGTTATTACAAAGTTATTACCAAGCCTTAAAAGTCAAATATTTCAACTAAAAACAACTTAGAAGTTATTATTTCAGAGTAACTCTTTCAGATATTTTTGCCTTGGGCCTTGCATGGTCTCAAAGGTCAAAAATCATTCACTCTGTAATTAATAACATTTAAATGCTCTAGATTGGCAGCACCTCCACATTTTTGCATATAAATATTGCATATGAGCTTCATTTCAAATGTTGGTTACTTGATGGTTATTGGACTGATTTCTGCTGTTAAGCTAGTTGAGGAATACTAGACTGAACTGAAGAAAGCTCTGAGTTGCAGAGAGCTATTGTACATGGAGTGATGTAACTGGTTTGATCATCAATAATACAAGCATGTTCACAGGATCCTTGAGCTGTATCAATGGTGAAGTTTTCCTAAATTGTTATTGTTTCTCCTTATGTTTTCCATTATGTCCATTTTCTCTCATAAAGGAACAGAAGTTTTAGATTAGGATTTGTTGTTTCAGCACCCTATTTCTGTCTGTATTTCTTTATGTTCATGTTTTCTCCTGCAAGGTCTGATTAGAAGATTCTTAATTGCCTTCTAGTTACATCTAGCTTGTTATCTTGGAAATGATTCAATAGAGTGAAACCAAGGAAATTTTGGTGAGCCCATGTTCCTTTGAATAAGACTTGAGATATCGTTTTCAAAACCTTTCTTTGAAGTATGCTTACTAGAGTCAAAAACCAGAGAGGTCTGTGGTATGCCCTACCCTTTGGTCTGCCTTGAAATGTTGCTTTGAAGAGTCTTTGAGAGTTGTCAAAAG
The DNA here is from genome assembly GCA_034641835.2 of Pinus albicaulis. Taxonomy (NCBI): domain Eukaryota; kingdom Viridiplantae; phylum Streptophyta; class Pinopsida; order Pinales; family Pinaceae; genus Pinus; species Pinus albicaulis. Next base: position 196,023,005 of record CM076575.1, on the reverse strand, counting down.
CAGATTGTACTATTTCTGTTTGATCTTAGACCACTCTTGTTGTTATCTTATATGTTTTCTTTATCTGAAATAGTCTTTTGATTGCTGGATTGTTGTCTGAAAGGTTGCTTATTAAAGGTTTGTCCGACGAGATTTATGGTTTTCCCTATCCTTTGGCTTGCTCCAAACAGTTACCTTAAAAGACTTTTATTATCTAAGTAGAGCTAGAATATTCTTAACTGACTATAGCTTTGTTGCCTTCACAACTTATTATCGTTTCATATCACAACCTAATCTAAAGAATCCACTTGATATAGTTAGCTTGCCCTATGAATGCCCTTGCAGAGTTGATGAGCATTTAAATTCTTTTATGACTCCATAGCCCAATGGATTGATGTTTTATCACAGTCTATTTGCTCAGCTGAAACATTCCCTCAATCAATCACACCATTGATCCTTCAATCTATCATTTAATCCAACCAAACAACAAGTCCTTAGAACTTCATAACTAGCCTAATATCTTAGAACAAAGAACACAAAGATATATCAATTGAAAGCACCTTTATAGAGAGATCCCTCTCTAAATCCAGGAAGTCTAGGTCCTAGGATTCCAAAGTGGTTCTGATGTGGCCCCTACAGCATTTATTCTTGCCACTCTTACAAATTACAGGGAGCCAACATAGTGGCAACCATACTGGAGACTACTGAGTAATAAACAGTTCAAATTCACTCAAAACTCAGAAAACCTCATTAGTTTAAAATGAATCAAGTGTCAACCAAGAATGGTTCCTGATTGTTGATGGTGGGCAACAACCAATCCTATAAAACAAGTAAAAATCCTCCACCTGGTGACTCCACTAAAATTCCATTGACTCCACTGGGAAACTTACCCTATCATCAAAACATTAAACAACACCCAGTCAAGAATATTGTGTGGGTTAAATATCTCTTTTACAGTTTGGTTTCTCTCTTAAGACTGTTATACCTCTAAAAAAACCTTTCTGACTTGTTGGGTCCAAAATCTTGGCTTCTAGAAGGATCCATACTAGATCCCATCCTAACCCAAATCCTCCTGCAATAGTTGACAATCCTGAAAGCATTCTTAGGAAGTCTCCTACACCTAAAAACCCAACTATCGACAGACCAATCCACTAAGCAAGTTCTTTCCCTAAGAACCTTACAACCTTGCAAAATAACCAAGTTGACTTACCTCATACAAGAAGCTTACCCAGAACCAAGTCACAAGGTGGTATAGACCAGATAGACCTTCAATTTGAAGCCTCACAACGAAGCAGTAGTAGGGAAGCCTCCCCTTCCACTCCTAATTCCCATTTTCTCCATAACTTTGGCTTCTCTCATCCTAAATCTGCTCAACATCACTTAGCTGGTCCAAGTACTTCAGCTACACCCACCCATATATCCACTGTTCAAACCACTCTACTTCATCGCCTTCCTCCACTTGTTAATCCCCCATTGTTTCCACAAGCTCATATCATGGCAACATGGTATGCTCCCTTAGTCTTTCCTTTACCTCTAGTTGCTCTACCACAGGACTATCAGTCCAAGATTCCATTATATGATGCTAGTAGTTCTACTACATTTCAACAACATGTGGATAGAATGAATGACAATTATGACAGACAAGAAATAGATGATGAAACTGTTAAACTTAGAATGTTTGCTCAAAGCTTAGGGGGAGAAGCAATAAAATGGTTCAAAGGCTTAACCCCTAACAGTATTAATGATCTTCCTGCTTTTCATCAACTGTTCCTAAACAAATGGGAAGTCAAGAGAAATCCCCTTCAGATCCTGTCAGAATATAATGACCTCAAAAGAAATGCTAGGGAGAGTGTCTAAGATTATTGCACTAGATTCAATAGTGTTTATAATGCACTCCCTCCACAAATGAAACCCCCACAAGGCTTAGCCTTAATGAAGTTTCCTGAAGGATTTGACCCAGACATGTGTTATCAATTAAGGGAGAGAGAACCCCTCACATTAGAAGATATGCAGAAAGGAGCAGTAAGTGTAGAGGCTAACCTAAATGCCAGAAGGGCTAAATTGAAAGCAGAGAAAAAGGTTACCTACAAAGATGAAGCTAGACCCTCCACATCAGACTCCAAAATTGATAGTCTAGTTAGAACCATGGAGATGATGATGGAAAGAATAAACATGAATGAGAGAGTTTATCCTAAAGAAAACCAAACAGCTCCTCAAAACAAAAATCAAAATCAGAACCAAAACTTTAGAAGGAATCCCCCTCAAATTAGACAAAGAGGCCCTGATCAGCAAGTCAGACCTCCTTTCCAACAGAATTATGCTGATGAGGATGAGGGAGTGATTGAAGAAACAGAGGGAAATCACATAAGCTTATTGGGAGTAAACAATGAGGATACTTTTTTCCTCAATGAAGAAGAACAAGGCATATTTACACCTCATGATGAGGAAAGCCCAGAGTCTGAAGACTACAAACAAAGCTTTGAAAATGCTATAATGGAAGTGCACAGACAATATGACCTGAGGAGTAAAAAGAATCAAGACATTCCCAAGAACAAAACCTCTAAAATTTCTGCTAGAAACAATTCTGAAAACATTTCTAAAAAGACAGTAGAAAACAACAAAATAGTGGCTGAAAGTTCTGATAAAAACAAAGGAAAAAACAGCCAAAACAATGACAAACATAGTGGTGACCAAAGTAGCAGTAGCACCTCAGCTAATGCTCCTAGTAAAACTATTTTAACTGTTGTTCATAGTAAAAACCAACAAGTTGAATTTGCTGAGAAAACAGTGACTAAGAAGGATGATCTAAATACTTTAAGAACTCACATACCTTTCAGCATAGAGGGTGAAATTGTCAAAATCAAGAACCCTGTCCCTCTTACTGAATTAGTCACCCAAGATGTATATAAAACCCAACTTTTAAGAGCTTTAAACATAGGAGAACAAATTGATTCTGTCAATGTAACTGATGACAAGCCTGAGCTTCTGTTTGGACCAGAAGTCGAAGGGAAATTTCAAGAAGAAGGTGTTCCTCCCTTTTATGTCAGTCTAAACATCCATGATAAGATTTTGCACAATGCCATGCTTGACTCAGGAGCCTCCCACAACCTTATGCCTAAAGTAGTGATGGAAAGACTCGGCCTTGAGATAACTAGACCTTACAAAGATTTATACTCTTTTGATTCCAGCAGAGTTAAATGTCTAGGCTTGATCAAAGACTTATGTGTCAACTTTGCACAAATACCAGCCAAGAGCTTAGTGATAGACATTGTGGTGGCTGATATACCTCCTAAATATGGCATGCTCCTTTCAAGATCATGGGGTGCAAAACTCCAAGGTACCCTGCAGATGGATATGACTTATGCAACCATCCCTGTCTTTAGTCAACCAAGAAGACTATATAGGGAAACACATATGAAATACATGGTTAGTAGTCAAGAAAAACCAGACAACTCCCCTCTTTATTCTATTCACACGAACCTTGACTCATTCATTCTTTACAATGATGAAAATCTTAATGAGCAAGGAGAAGGAGATGACAAATCGACAATAGAAAAAGAAGGAAGTAAGGAAAAAGATCATAGGCAACAAACCAACCATCAACACAAGGCTGATTATGATAAACAAGGTCAAACTCAACATAGTGAAAACCTTGAGGAACAAAATAAAAATGAACATAGTACAGATCCTAAAAACAACATAATGATAGCCAAAATAAACAGGACAAAGAGGATAGAAATGACTCTAATAACAAATCTGAAATGGAACATCTCTGGAGTATGAGTTTTGATGGGTCTTGTAGTAAAACTGGTTCAGGAGCAGGCATATGGGTATATAACACAGAAAATAATCATGCTGAGGGCCATTCATATAAACTAAACTTTCAATGCACAAATAACATAGCTGAATATGAGGCTCTCCTCTTAGGACTACAATTATTGAGAAAACTAGGAGCTAAGAGGATAGTTGTTCATAGAGACTCAGAACTAATTATTAAACAAGTAAATGGAGAATATACTGCCAAGCATCCAAGATTACAAGCATATAGAGATGATGCTGTTGACCTTTTGAAAACATTCACAGAATATGAGCTTAATTTGTCCCTAGAAACCAAAACATCCTTGCCAATGGTTTAGTATTTGCTGCAAGTACATGTCTAAAACCTTATGAAAGCAAACAATACACTGTCTAAGTTAAATATAAGCCAGCAATCCCTGATAATATTAAATATTAGCAAGTCTTTGAAGGAGATAAACAGATAGAGGATTTCCTACAGTCCAAAAATGGGTTTGAAATACCAAATTCAGTCTCAGAGTATGAAGAAGACTGTCCTACTGAGGAAAAATCTTATGAAGAAGAAACTCCTAACATTGTTGATATAAATCTGTTAACTAGAGAACACTCACAGAAAATAGAGTTGAGCACCAATTTAGAATAGGAAGATCTTGAAGTACTACAATCTCACGCTGATCAATTGTCAAAGGGACTGGTGCCTCTAGAAGAATTGTTTGACTTTAATGATGTTGCCAAAAATGGAACCCACTGAAATTGAAGTAGAAGAGTGCAATATAGGCAGTGAATTAAAACCCAAGATGATCAAATTATCCAAAACACTACCAGCTCATATAAAACTGAAATATCTTGAGCTTTTTAGAGAATTTTTTGATTTTTTTGCTTGGAGTTATGAGGACTTAAAATCATATGATACAGAGATAATCCAGCATAAGGTACCCCTCAAAGAAAACCAGAAACCTTTTAGACAAAAATTGCGCAGAATAAACCCTGTGCAATTACCTCTAGTTGAAAAGGAAATCAAGAAAATGTATGATGTTGGAATCATAGTACCAGTAAGATACTCAGACTGGGTATCCAATCTTGTATCGGTGAGAAAGAAAACAGGAGAAATAAGGCTTTGTCTAGACTTCAGAAACTTAAACTAAGCCTCTTTGAAGGACAACTACCCCTTGCCCAAAATGGATCATATCTTACAGAGGGTAGTAGGTTCTAAAAGGATTTCTTTGCTAGATGGCTGTTCAGGATACAACCAAGTGTTGGTACATCCTGATGATCAACTTAAGATAGCTTTTACTACACCTTGGGGCACTTTCATGTATGTGAAAATGCCCTTTGGTTTAATGAATGTTGGTGCCACATTCCAAAGAGCCATGGATATTGCTTTCTCAGAAGAGATAGGCTTCTTCATTGTGATATATTTAGATGACATCACTATCTATTCCAAAACAAATGAAGAACACCTTGCTCACTTCAAAAAAGTCTTTGAGAAATGTAGAAAGTATGGTCTATCCTTAAACCCTAAGAAAACTTTATTTGGCCTCCAAGAAGGCAAACTTCTAGGCCATATCATATCTGAAGAGGGAATAAGAATAGACCCAAAAAGGATTGAAGGAATATTGCAAAGCAATCGTCCTAGAAACATCAGAGAACTGCAATCTTTCATTGGAAAGATTAATTTCTTAAGAAGGTTCATACCAAACCTTGTTGAACTCCTTAGAAACATAACAAACATGCTAAAAAGGGAAACAGGAGTTAAATGGACCCTTGAAGCAAAGAAATCCTTTGAACTGGTTAAACAAGCACTCACTCAAACCCCAGTTCTCATTAGCCCTGATTTTAACAAATATTTCTTCATCTTCTCCTTTGCATCAGAACACACAGTCGCTGTTGTCCTACTTCAAAAAAACATAAAGGGACAAGAGCAGCCCATTGCATTTTTCAGCAACGCCTTAAGAGATGCACCTTTGAAATACAACATAATGGAAAAACAGGCTTTTGTCTTAATTAAAGCCTTAAAAGATTTCGGAGTTTACATTTTACACTCACACATCATTGCATTTGTCCCATACACGGTTGTCAAAGACATTTTAACACAAGATCCTGATGGCAAAAGAGGAAAGTGGATTGTTGTTATATTAAAATATGATTTAGAAATCATACCCACTAAACTGGTCAAAGGACAAGGACTTGCAAAACTAATGGCTGAATCAAACCTCAAAGCCTTAGATATGAATATGGTTGATGTCTTAGAAGAACAAAAAGAAAGCACAGCCCCTCATATTGAAGAAGTATTGTTGAATTCACTTTGGTATGTTGATATCTTATATGTGCTCTTTTATCTTAATGTCCCTCCTGGTTTATCTAAGACAAAAGCAAGGTTCTTGAAGTTAAAAGCTGTAAATTATTGCATTATAGATAAATGGTTATATTGGAAAAATGCTAGTGGTCTATTACTTAAATGTTTGCCTAAGAATGATGCAAAGAAGATCAAGCATGAGTTTCATGAAGGAGAATGTGGAGGCCACCTCTATTGGAAAACAACTGTCAACAAAATCCTTAGAGCTAGTTATTATTGGCCCACCCTCTTTCAAGACATCTATAAATTGATAGTTACCTGTCACAAATGTCAAATCTTTGAAGGCAAAAGAAAACTTTTACCCTTACCTCTGTATCCTATCTCTGTTGAAGCTCCTTTTCAACAGTGGGGCCTAGACTTCATTGGAGAAATCCATCCTCCTTCATCTACCCAACATAAATGGATTCTCACAACAACTGATTACTTTACAAAATGGATAGAGGCCATCCCCTCTAGAACTGTCACTGATCTAGTCATCATTAAATTCCTTGAAAACCATATTTTGTCTAGATTTGGTTGTCCTAGAAAGATTATCACTGACAATGTTGCTGCCTTTAGATCCAAGAGAATGGTGGACTTTCGCTACAAATATCATATCACATTGGGTCATTCCACAGTTTATTACCCTCAAGGTAATGGGTTGGCAGAATCCTCAAACAAAAGTTTGATAAACATCATCAAAAAGTTGCTGGAAGGGAATCAAAAGTCATGGCACAGCAAGCTAGTACATGCATTATGGGCAGACAGGTTAACATGCAAGAAATCAATTGGAATGTCCCCCTACTAGCTAGTTTATGGAACAGATGCAATTTTTCCAACAAGCCTAGGAGTGTCAGTCATGAAGTTGATCCAGGAAGTACAGGCTGATGAAAATGACATGATAAGAAGGATAAATCAAACCATACAGTTGCAGCAAACAAGAGGGGAAGCCTATAACAAAACACAGCAAGTACAAGAAAACATCAAGAAGCTATTTGACAAAAGGACAAAAGTAAATGATTTCAACATTAGTGACAAAGTGATCAAATGGGATTCAAGGAGAGAAGACAAGGGAAAGCATGGTAAGTTTGAAAATCTATGGAAAGGTCCCTATATTATCCATTCTGCCAGAGGCAACAATGTATTTTTCTTACAGGAGATAGATAGAACAGAACTTTTTGGAGGTCCTGTCAATGGCAGGATGCTCAAGCATTATTTCCATTAAGAGGCCTAAATTTAAAGCTTTATCCATTGTATATAACATTGTTTTGAAAAATATCAGAGCAAAAATAAATACAAAAATAGAAAAACAAAGAAAAAGAGGGCAGAAAAAAAAGGTACAGCCCCATACCAAAAAAGAGTAAGTTCTGAAAGTGTGCAAGTCCAAATGCCACTACTTGAAGAGAAGCTTTATTTAGTCATACAGCCTAATCATGACTGAGTGAGTTTTAAATTTCTGCTGATAGGCTAGTGAATGAGGATTTTCCAAACTGTCTAAACTTGGCTTATCAGTAAAATTAGATTAGATTAGGAAAATAATTTGGTTCCAAAGCTCAAAATCTGGACCAAGAAAGAAAGAGAGGGATAAAAAGCAAATTCCAAATTTCAGCCCTCTAAGTTTTGTGTCAAAATTTTCTGCAAAATAAATTTTGTATGCATACTTGTACAAAGTATCTCTGCTCATAACAAATCAGACTGTTCAATCCTGATTTGGTTATGTTTTTCAATTTTCTATTATAGATTAGAGAATAAAAATCTGTCAAACAATTCAATCTTGACAGATAGTTAGATTAGGTAGAGAAATAAATGAGTTCATCAGTTTAATCTGAACTCTTGGATGATATAAGTGTAGAATTTGTTAGTTTCCTATTTTCAAAAGAAAATGATGTCAAGGATTGGCTAATTCAAATGCACCCAATGAAGAAAAAATGTTAGAACAAGTAAGATGGGTAGGTAGAAGTTTGGGTTGGAATTAATAATGTTATGATTCAGACTCTGAAGATCACACCTTCAAAGCAGCAATTCATCAATGTTATAAAGGAGTTTTGTCAAGATGAGAATCAAAGCACTGGTCTACTTCTTCCATAGATCTATTTTCTAAGATTTTTGACACCTCCTAAAGAAGTTGCCCTCCCCAGCTGGAGCCACTGTTATCCTCCTGTATTTTACAGACTTCACTAAATGACTGTGAATGTTCTACAAGCACCTAAAGATATCATTATTTTCCCATCAGCTATCTTTAGAGATCTCACTGCCTTCATCATCCTAAAATTGACTATTTTTCACTAAACTTTCCTATCTTTATGCCTCCTCAAAAGTTCACCCTGCTACTCTAAAAGAAACTCCATTTTTTGGGCCTAATTCCCTCATTCATCCCTTCACTGACACCCTCAAAAACCCTTTTTTTCTTCTCTAAAAAACCCTCAAAAATCCCCCCTCATACGTCATTCTCTCATAAAAACCCTTAAAAACAATGCAAAAACCCCTTTTACATTGTTTTATCCTAACTTTTAACCTATCGGACCCGGTCAAAACCTTACAAAAACCCTGTTTTTGTGTTAGAACCCGCCCTTTGCAAATAAAAGGCCTTAAGCCCTTTTTTCGCTTAAACCCTGGCCCCCTCACTCATACGACCCTGACCCCGACCCTCCGCTATTCTCTTAAGCCCTTTTCCTTCCCAACCCCCGGTCCCCTTTACCCCCACGAGACCATTCCCTTCGCCTGTTCTTAAGCCCCTTCCCTCATAGAAATTAGGCCTTCGCCCCTTCATTACTTCATCTCGCTTCACCCTTCCCTAAGCCATCTCCGCCATTGATCAACCTTGATCCAACGGTCATCCTTTCACCATCCTTCATCCCGCATACAAACCCGACTCCGCGCTACTCGACAAAATTTCCCATGTCACCACCCCGGCCCCACCTTCCACTCAAGTCTTCGTTGCCCATTCACCTAGCGCCACCTGTCCATTGGGTCCCCTCCGCCAAACTCGCACCCCGCTCCAAGATGTTGTCTACACCGTAGATCTCATCACCCAAGATCTAACGATCCAAAGCCATATCACGCAAGATTTTGCACCAAGGTTTAACGGCCTCAGTCCACGCGAAATGGGTGGTTTCACCCTAGACATGCGTCCAACGATCAACGGTATCGCGCAGCTCCGGGCCAAAACCATTTACCGCCTATAGCCCTGCACAATAAACTGCCTTCCTCCTTTGCGCACCAAAATTCAATGTTTCACGCCCCCATTCAAGCTTCTCCGTGTTCCACCTCCGGAACCTTCCCTCTGCGTTCCCTCCTCCTCTGCAGATCACCCCCAAACCCTCAGAAACCCAAAAAATTGCAGTTTACCCCTCCCGCAGGTTTTGAATTAACGTTGTTTGATGTTTTTGCAGGTTTAATGGCGGCAGATGCCCAGAAAGGCAGTCCAATGATAAAATAACCTCTAGATGACGATCCAAGAGGCTAGTGAAGATAAAAGATCGAGGATCTACACCCAAGAATTAACCCTTCGATGTGTCATGATCATCGATGGGTTATAAACCCTCATGCCATGAAGAAACCCTGCCTGCACACAAAGAATAGATACAGTCAGAGAAGCAAAGAAGGAAATAAAGCACGGGAAGATTAAAGGGCTAAATTACAGATCAAAGAATAAACAGAGGATTAGCCCTTTAAACAGTGTTCAAAGATAAAAAGTCCAAAGTTTAAAGATAAAGGATAGATGGACAAAACAGTTGTAAAGTAGAAACAGGCAAAAAGATAGTGATGCAGATTATTAAAGTTAAATCAAGGTTAAAGGCCTAATACAGAAGTTTGATGAATAAAACAAAGACAGATTACCCAAAGACAGCTTTGAATAAATCAACAAAGAAGCAATTACTTCTCCAAAGACAAATTTTCCACCTATAGCATTGTTTCTTTCCATAAAGGCAATTGGCAGTTATTGCACAGTCAGAGATATTTTGAAGCAGCTCAACAGTTATTTCAGAGTTATTACCAAGCCTTAAAAGTCAAATATTTCAACTAAAAACAACTTAGAAGTTATTATTTCAGAGTAACTCTTTCAGATATTTTTGCCTTGGGCCTTGCATGGTCTCAAAGGTCAAAAATCATTAACTCTGTAATTAATAACATTTAAACACCCTAGATTGGCAGCACCTCCTCATTTTTGCATATAAATATTGCATATGAGCTTCATTTCAAATGTTGGTTACTTGATGGTTATTGGACTGATTTCTGTTGTTAAGCTAGTTGAGGAATATTAGACTGAACTGAAGAAAGCTCTGAGTTGCAGAGAGCTATTGTACATGGAGTGATGTAACTGGTTTGATCATCAATAATACAAGCATGTTCACAGGATCCTTGAGCTGTATCAATGGTGAAGTTTTCCTAAATTGTTATTGTTTCTCCTTATATTTTCCATTATGTCCATTTTCTCTGATAAAGGAACAGAAGTTTTAGATTAGGATTTGTTATTTCAGCACCCTATTTCTGTCTGTATTTCTTTATGTTCATGTTTTCTCCTGCAAGGTCTGATTAGAAGATTCTTAATTGCCTTCTAGTTACATCTAGCTTGTTATCTTGGAAATGATTCAATAGAGTGAAACCAAGGAAATTTTGGTGAGCCCATGTTCCTTTGAGTAAGACTTGAGATATCGTTTTCAAAACCTTTCTTTGAAGTATGTTTACTAGAGTCTAAAACCAGAGAGGTCTATGGTATGCCTTGAAATGTTGCTTTGAAGAGCCTTTGAGAGTTGTCAAAAGCAGATTAGATTATTTCTGTTTGATCTTAGACAACTCTTGTTGTTATCTTATATGTTTTCTTTATCTGAAAGTAGTCTTTTGATTGCTAGATTGTTGTCTGAAATGTTGCTTATTAAAGGTTTGTCCAAAGAGATTTATGGTCTGCCCTATCTTTTGGCTTGCTCCAAACAGTTACCTTCAAAGGCTTTTCTTAACTGACTATAGCTTTGCTGCTTTCACAACTTATTATTGTTTCATATCACAACCTAATCTAAAGAATCCACTTGATATAGTTAGCTTGCCCTATGAATGCCCTTGCAGAGTTGATAAGCAATTAAATCCTTTTATGACTCCATAGCCCAATGGATTGATGTTTTATCACAGTCTATTTGCTCAGCTGAAACATTCCCTCAAACAGTCACACCATTGATCCTTCAATCTATCATTTAATCCAACCAAACAACAAGTCCTTAGAACTTCATAACTAGCCTAATATCTTAGAACAAATAACACAAAGATATATCAATTGAAAGCACTTTTATAGAGAGATCCCTCTCTGAATCCAGGAAGGCTAGGTCCTAGGATTCCAAAGTGGTTCTGATGTGGCCCCTGCAGCGTTTGTTCTTGCCACTCTTACAAATTACAGGGAGCCAAAATTGGCTAAATGCTAAGGGAGTATTAAGTAGTTCAACAGGGTTTCAATTTTGGCTGTGATCTGTTCCACCCGAATGGCATGTCAAAAAATATAGCTGAGACCAGGTGCAAGTCTGAGGTAAATTTAGTGGAATAGATAACCAAAGGAAGCCCCTGTTATATTGTGCAGCCCTACTGCAGGGCATCTTTCTTGAAGCAACTTTTGAAAAACAAATTTATGAAAAGTTTGGCAAAGACTAACTGAACCAAAAAATGCTTGACAAAGACCAACTTAACAAAATTGGCTTGCGCAGATGAAGGAGAAAAACAGAGGATAATGGGATAATTCCATACCCGACAACTTGCTTGAATCATGGTCTTGTGTGTGTACCAGTAAATTTAATCCAGGCATACGTTATGTGTCCTTTAACGCACACTGAAACAGATTTAACAAACGAGTACAGACGCTTCTAGAAATGGAAGACGTACCAGAATCAGAGTCGGATAACCTTTGCATTTTAACGGGCTCTGCACAGGTTTCGACAATGAGACACCGTCTTAATTGGCCCCCAATCTGGTCTTTTGCCGGGAACAACGAAGACCTTGCTGAGCCGTGAATTCGACGAACTGAAGCATGATCATAATTTCCCCATCTTCGCTCCAGACAAGGCGTTGCTGCCAAACTTGAGGATACGTGAATGTCAGAGAAGGCTGCTCCGCGGATGAAGATGTTCTCAGCACCCTTTTTAGCGAGCTGCAATACACGATTCATGTTTATCTGAGCCAAACAGATCGACTCTTCCAAATACTATCACGTTCGCTGTGTATATTAATTCTCCAAAACTGTGTCGCCGAAGGAGGCAGCGCTCCACGTTCACTGGGTATATTAAATCTCTAAGACTCTGTCCGAGTATATTAAATCTCGAAGACTGTGTGAGGCAGCGCTCATAAACACACTAACACACTGGTTACTTTTTTATCATATTACAAGAAATAAAGAAATAAAATAATTTTAACGTACGAGGTTAAAAATAGTAATTGGCTTTTTTTCTATGGAGTTTTACAATAAACGTTCTTAGTTTTGACAAACTCTTCAATGAATACTTGTATGATTTTTCTTGGTGTTTTTGAAGGCCTCGCATTTTAAAATGAAATGTTTTTCTATTTCCACTTTTCTAGAAAAGCAAAAAATACATTTTCTTTCTTCTCACTTTTCTTTTGGCCTTTTCCAATACCCTGGACCTTTTCCCTTTTGGCATTTTCCAAGCCCCTCTTTCACAACGGAGTTGATGAGAATTAGTTCTTAATTGAACAATAAGAATTTTAGATCTCCAAAAAATATTGGCCTCTATGTACACACTCTTCAATGTAGTACTTCTTCTTTCTCCCTAACTCTTCAATGTAGTACATTTATTAAAAACCTTAATAGCATCATCTAAATTTAATATAAAATAACAATGGTAAAAAAAATTGTAAGTATATAATGTAAACAAAATTCAAGTTTCTAGTTTTGAAAATATTTGAATTTCTAAAAATTCAAAATAGTCTATTCACAATTTTAATTTATTTTTATCATAGAATTCTAACTAATTATTTTATAAAAAATAATAATATTATTATTAATTAATTGTTAAAAATTATTTAATAATTTTAAATAGTTTATTTTCAAATTTTAAGTAGAATATTTTTATTACTTTATTGCACTGTTATATTTTGATGTGGAAGAGATATATTGGAATGTCATATCATGTTCCATCTTGTCTTGTAAACAAAAATAACAAAATAATAAAAATAAAAATAACTTTAGCTTAAAATAAAATTTATTTTCAACTAATTAATTTGACTAGAACAAGTTACTTATGGTTGAGTTCAATATTTATGAGAACTCTTGGTACTAGCAAATTAATAATTATAACTCATGGTATTTATGTGGAATATTGTTTATTTAAAGGGGTAAATTAAATGAGTAAATTAATAATTAAACCAACCTAGATTCATCTTAACTATGGATCTACCAAGTGAAAAATATAATAAAAAAGATGGAGAGCACAAGGGTTTACGTCTGCAGATTTTCGCTTCCCGCAACTGCGGCCTAAGAACCTGCTATAGGCGGAGATGAAAATCTATGAAATGGGGTTGGTGGGATCGTCTCTCTCCATGGAGTCATTATTACAGAGATGGATATAAAATGCAAGAACAAGCTATGGTCGTTTATCCTTTTTCTTGTCAATCAAGATGTGAATAAGGTTGTGAAGGTTATGATGATGGTGATGGTTGTGGATAGGGCCCGGATCTGCAACAGAGTGACAAAAGTTTCCTTGGATGAGCAATCGCTCGGTTCATTGCTCTCTCCTCGAGGTTGGTCACACAACGCATATGGATTTGAAACTCAAATCTCTTACAAGCCCCCCATATATATGCATGTAGATCGGGATGTGGGTGGGATGCAGATCATCATGCGTCTTAGGAAGGATCCGAACAATGCCATAGAAGGCCCTCCATCGGACATAGAGGTCGACAAACCGATCACGGAGGAAGTGAGGGCAAAGAACACTAGGGTTTTTCTTTGTAATGATGAAGCAGTCACATCTCGGGCTCCCAATTTACCCTCAAATATACAAGTCGTGACCAATATATGGACCGATCGGGGATGCCAATTCCTAGATCTGCTTGAAGGGGTTCCGATCCAATTTTTTATTAAAACGCTAAGAGGGAAATCAGTGTGTATGTGGGTCTAGATTTGGGATCGGGTACAAGCTATTAAGAAAAATATTCAAGAACAGTTGGGTATTCCAGCAAGACTCCAAGATTTGATTTATGCAGGGAAATCATTACAAGAGGACTACAAGTTGTAGGACTATGGCATTGTACCTGATTCAACCATCATCCTGAACATGAAACTTCTTGGAGGTTGTCTTGGATCCAGTTCCAAAGGCACAGTTTCCTTCAAGGATGCAGTTAAAGGGAAAACAGTTCCACAAAAAAATTGCAAAACAATACCCCAATCTTCCTGATCCTATATTGTGGAGCAAATGAACCAGATGTCGGAATTAACAATCAACTTGCCTGAAGTAAATGAATTCTACTCTGATTTACATGCAAGAGCATTTATATGCAGATTCAATGGATTCTGGCCCAAATCGGAGAATTTACATCAATGGATTTACTCTTCTTGGATAGAAAATTGTGATATTCACCTATGTTCTAGGGTTTTTTTATTGTAAAATTTGACACAGCAAAAGATTTGGATTATGTTTTAAACGAAGGACCATGGTTTTGGTGCAATGCGGGTCTATTCGTGATACCTTGGTTTCTGAGATTTGATGCAAATTCCATGGTGATCTCCAAAATGCCAGTGTGGGTCAGGTTACATAACCTACCCCTGCATTTTTGGCATCACAAAGTATTAGAAGGAATAGGGAATTATTTGGGGAAGTTTTTAAAAGTGGATGCAGATAGAATCTCAAAAGGGATTTTCACCTTTGCTAGAATTTGTGTAGAGGTAGACCTCAATAAAACTTTACCTTATAGAATTACTCTGATTCACAACAATTTGCAGTGGTCCTAGCCTCTTGATTATGAGAATACGACTTTTCATTGTCGTATATGTTTACAAATCGGCCATCTTCAAAATGCATGTCCTCAAGCAAAAAAAGACCCTAAAAGGAAAAAGTAACAAGCTCTGAAGCCAAAAGGTTGGCATTTTTCAAAAACCCAGGAAGTTGAAACAGAGGATGCAGATATCCTAGAAAACACCTCAAACAATAATGACTAGAAATCCCAGGAAGCCATGCAGAAGAGCGATGTCAAGCATAAATATTCAATAGTTCAAATGCCTTTCATTCAGCAGCAACAGATTAAGAAAATCACATCTGAAAAAGAAGTCAGTGGTACCAAACGAATTCATGCATCAGAAATTTCAGATTCTGATAAAGAAAACCCTTTAAATGTAAAAGAGACTCAAATGACAATTGTATCCTCCACTCCCAACACTAGTGGTTGGAGGAAAGTGGGAAAAAAAGAAAGGTAGAAAAGAGTAGACTTGTGCTAACTCTTTGATGAGTCGTTATTGATCTTGGATACCAAGATCTGTTGTTTTACGCATATGCTTTCTAGCATCTACAATATGTAATTTTGTTCATTTGAATAAAATTGTGAATTTTCCTTGGGGGAAAACTCTAGAGCTACCAAGCACCGAGAGATATCAAATCTCTTGAGGTGCGAACCTCCTTTAGAGTGAAAAATAAAATTATTAATTATAATTATTAACTATTAAACTAGCCTAGATCCATCTTAACTCTGGGACTATCAAGCACATAGAGGGATCAAATCTCTTGAAGTGCAAACCTTTGCTCAAGTTTTGCACTTAAAGAAGAGGTTTTCACCTTGAGAGATTGGATCTCTCTCGACACTTGATAGATCTAGAGTTAAGATGGATCTAAGTTAGTTTTATAAAATTTTGAAAATTAGTTAATTACGTTGAGATGTGCTCTCCAATCCAACATAGAAGAGATGTTATAATGTTATGTAAACATTTTGACTTGGTCAAATTAAAATTAAAAAATAAAATGCTATGTAAATATTTTGACTCAGTCAAATTAAAATTAAAAAATAAAAAGTAAAATTGGAGAGGTCAAATTATAAGAAACCAATGCTTATAAATATTGTTCCGATAGTTCAGGTAAAATTGAGGTCATAGAGTCAATTTACCGTTAGTAGTTTTTGGGTTGTAGGTTTTGACAACCCATGGTTTTGGTTTTCAAACTTCTGTGGTTTTCGTTGATTGCAGAATCCGGATTATCTGCAGTATTATAAAACAATGGTCGACGTTTCGAATCCCAACGGGGATCCATCTTTAGGACGAGAAATGAATGAAAAATGAAAGAAGGTCACAAAAGGTCAAGGTATAAATAGTGAAGGGCTGAGATGATGAGAAGAGCCGACAATAGTTTTTATAATTTATTTAAAATAAATTTTTATTTAATTTTAATTTTAAAGTTTTATAAAAAAATTTAAAGTTAAAATAATAATAATAATTATTATTATTATTATTATTTAAAATTAAAATTAATTTACAATTTTATTTATTTTTAACTTTAAAATTAAAATTAAATAAAAATTTATTTTAAATAAATTATAAAATCTATTGTCGGCTCTTCTCATCATCCCAGTCCTTCACTATTTATACCTTGACCTTTTGCGACCTTCTTTCATTCTTCATTCATTTCTCGTCCTGAAGATGGATCCCCGTTGGGATTCGAAACGTCGACCATTGTTTTATGATACTATGGATAATCTGGATTCTGCAACCCATGGTTTTGTCGATGGTATTCTTATGTAATATAGCCTATTTAAAAGCGCAAAGACTCCTTTGTAATATAACCATCTTAGATCTATCTTAACTTAAGATCTATTAAGAGTCGAGAGGGATCAAATATCTCGAGGTGCAAACATTTCCTCAAGTTTTGCACTCAAAAAAAAGGTTTTCACCTTGAGAGATTTGATCTCTCTCGATGCTTGATAAATGCGGAGTTAAGATGGATCTAATCTAGTTATTAGAAAATTAACTTATAAATAAATTGAATCTAGTCATGTGAGACATCATGTTAGCTATCTTTCAATATCATTGTGTCTATAGGCTCATTCTATAGCCAGTATGAGGGCGATGTGTAATTCCTTCCCTGCTCAACTTGGAGTTAACTTGTGTCCCTTTCAAAATTAAAAAATAAAATAAATAAATAATTTTTTTTTTTTAATTAAAAAGTAATGTCAATTATAATCAAAATAAAAAGTAAATATATATATTTGATTAGTTTTACTTAAAAGCATTATAGAACGTAGTATGGTTGTTGATATTACAACCCAATACAATGTAGTATGGTTGTTCATAATTTTTTTTTTTTACTGAAACAATTATGGACTTTTATTTATTGGAGAAATCAGGTTGGGTCGGGGCCAGAACAACCTTCAGTACAAGAGTTCTAACTTTGTCCCTATTACATGTTGAATTGCTTTTCACGGGATGCAAAATTGTGCAGGAGTTCCATCGTTTATGTTGAGATCTCCTTGTACGAGGAGACAACGTTTGTTAGCGTAATTGTCGGCTTCTTTGTTTGAATCTCTGAGGATGTGAAAGCATTTAAAGGAGGTAAATTCGTGAAGTATGTATCTCATCCTTTGTAGACTCTTGTTTAGAACAACATCATTAAACTGATCTTTCGAATGTATCTTTTTGATCAAAAATTTGGAATCTCCGAATGCTTGCAGCTCTCTAAATCCTCGTTCTTTAGTGATTTGGTAGGCTTTTAACAAGCTCAGGATTTCTGCTTGATTGTTTTTTCACTGTCCTAATCCCCAGCTAAAGGTTTTTCTTGAGAAGCCATCCAGAGAATAAATGAGGCCTCCAACACCCACAGTCCTGGGGTTTCCTTTGGAGGCACCATCAAAGAAGACCGTTGTTGTACCTTGCTTCCTCCACCAACTCTGAAAGATTTTGTCCTTGTCTCTTAACCTCCACTTAGGATTGAGAGGGGGTTTAACAACACTTTGATTTCTATGTCGGAAGATAAAGGTCCCGAACCATCTCTTTTCCTCAGGGAATAACGTAGTTTCAAGTTTGAGGGTTTGGTTACTCAGAGTTTCAAAAAGGAGGCATTTTGCTTTAGCAGCTACAATGGAGGGGGTCCATGCTATAGTATTGAAGATCTATTCATTCCTAGCTAGCCATAATTTCCAACAAACAAACTTGGGGATGATGATACAGACCCGAGCCCAAAGGGACTTGTTGGTGAAGGTCAAAGGGTATCGATCCTTCCATGAAGAGAAGAGGTCCACTACTGAGATTTGGGAGGGGGGAACAGTGTTGAGGCCATGAAGGGTGAGAGTCCATAATTTTTTAGTGAAAGGGAAATCAACGAAGAAGTGGTAAATGGTTTCAAGGGCTTGTTTACAGAGAGCACATCTGTGCGGACCAGCAATGATTCTTTTCAAAAGATTTTCACCTGATATAATTTTTTATGCATTAATGTCCAAAAGAAGAAGTTTATTTTGGGGAGGCCCATTGGATCCCATACCTGTGCCCAAAAGCTTGCAAGAAGAGACCTTTCATGATGGGGTTGCAGAAGTGTGTATCCTTTGGTGGTAGAGTAGGTGCCAGAGGGTCCCCAACCCCAAGTATCTTCTGCAGACTTGTGCATCGGGGCAGCACCTCTGAGCTCTGTTTTGAGCATATCCACCTGTTGTAATAAGTGTTATGGAATGTTAATGAATCTCTAGGTTGTCCAGCTACCAACCTCATCCGATTCAGAAATATCATATATTGTTTTAATTCCTCTCTCCTTCAGCAGATCTCAAATTTCGGCAAGGCCTGTATTAGATGCAAGAGGCTCATGGTCCATGATTCTGTCTGTCCATAGTTTCACTCTTTTCCCATTCCCAGGGATTCGATACAGATGTTGAAGAAAAAACTGAATTCTTTTTTACATAAGCTCCAGAGCTGCGTGCTTTTTTTGTTGTTTGCTTCCTGTATCTACCTTAACGCAGCCCCTTAGATGTATTTATTTATGAGCGTGCGACTTGCTGGATGATTGGGATCAGCATGCATTTGCCACAATATCTTGCAACCTAGGGAGGTATTTGCATGGTCCGGGTCCCTAATCTGAAGTCCTCCATCATGCATGGGTCTTTTAACAGTTTCCCATTTTATCAAGTGCAGCTTTCGATGATTCCCTTTGCCACCATGCCAAAGGAAATCACACAGGAGTTTATTAATCTGCCCAGAGATTGATTTCTAAGCCAAAAGAAAGGAGGCTTGATAAATCAGGAGGGAAGAGAGCACCAAATTGATCAAGGTGAACTTGCCTCCATGCGTAAGCCACTGCCCTCCCCATGATTCAATTTTGGTTTTGATTTTGTTCAACACTCCTTCCCATAAAGAACTCCTGTTAATGCCTAGCATTAATGGCAGCCCGAGGTAATTTATTTTGTACCATCTGGAATATCCTTTGAAGCCCAAAATGCGAGCAACTCTCTATATTTCATTCTCTTCAACGTTCTAGTTGTAGACAACGCTTTTCCTTTCATTTATCATAGCAACCGATACTCAGCAATAAGCTTGGAGGGTGGCTTTGAATGTTGAGGCTATTCTACACGAGGCACCTCCCAACACGAGGGAATCATCAGCAAATAGAGCGTGGTTAATTGGATCCAGCTTCTTCATTATTCTCAGGCGAGGAGCAATCCCAACAGCCTTATCCAACTCCAGTTTTCTACTGAGTGTATCTGCCAAGAGGATGTACAGAAAGGAGGAGAGGGGGCATCCTTGCCTCAGTCCCATCAAGGCTTGAAAGTAGTTGGTTGGTCTCTGATCTGGATTTTATGCAGGAATGCAACAGAATACATATATAACCATAAACACAGAGATGCAGTGGAAATAATGCTTCATTTTATTAATAAAAGAAATGACTGAAATGAACAGCTAGGGTGTTGGTAGGGGTATCTCTGAGAAGAGATGTGGCGGCTACATGCCTCTAAACTGTGTTACAATGAGATATAATGGAAATGATCAGCTAGGGTACTGGAAACACTTATCTCTGAGAAGATATGTGTCGGTTGCCAGCCCCTGAACTGTGTTACAATACAGACATGATTAGAACAAGCGAGCTAGGGCACTGGTAGCGCTTATCCCTGAGAAGAGATGTGTCAGCTACCAACCCCGTGAACTTTGTTACAATGAGGCTTGAAGGCCTATTTATTGTTGAGAAACAATGTAAAATCCAAAACGTCCAAAAACCTAACACTAGGAGATTAAGTGCCAAAACTGTGGGTCCCATTTGGGTAAATTGGTGTTTCAACTTCCCGTGGACGTAACTTTGGCATCCGATCTCCGTTTGACACACTCAATAGCTCGTTGGAAATATCTATCAAAGGACTACAACTTTTGAGTGAGAAACATCGGTGTCTATAACCCATGTTGCTCCCCGTTTTCCCAAAAAACATTGTTTAGGGCCTCAAAACGGCTTCGGAAGTTTAGGACCCGAAAAACTGCTAAAAATAGTAAGTTGTGTTGAAACTTACAAACTAAAAGAACTGATGGTGGGGGTTCAAATGGACTCGATGGGTGGCCACCAATATCCACCTGGATCATTAAGTCCCCAAAACGGCTCCGGGTGTGCAGGACCTGAAAACCTGCTAAAAATAGTAAGCAGTGCTGAAGCTGAAAAAACTGAAAGAATTGATGTTGCGGGTCCAAACGGAATAGGTGGGAGGCCACCGATATCCACCTGGATCATTCATCCCTCCTTAGGAAGCAATGGTCTCCATTGCATTAAGTTCCTCCATGGGGGGGTAAATTTTGCTGAACTTGGTATTGGATTTGTCCAGGATGTCGTGGACCTGTTGGTGGATGTGCTAGATGTAGACGTGTCTTTGGTGGGCAGCCATTGAAGGATATGGTCAAAGTTATCCATCATTGCATTCCTCTGTTTCTCGAGGGCATCCTCGAGCAAGATTTTTATAGGATCTCCTGCTCCCTCGTCTTTCTTTCCTTCCGCCATGGGGGGTCGTCGGGGTCGCGAGGTTGAACTCCTTATACCCTGGCCGTGTTGGGGACATGAAGAGAAAAACAAAGAAAGAGCATACTGCTCTGATACCATTGATCTATATTTTATGTAGGAATGCGACATAATACATATATAACCATAAACCCAGAGATGCAGCGGAAATAATGCTTCATTTTGTTAATAAAAGAAATGACTGAAATGAACAGCTAGGGCGCTGGTAGGCGTATCTTTGAGAAGAGATGTGGTAGCTACATGCCTCTGAACTGTGTTACAATGAGACATAATGGAAATGATCAGCTAGGGTACTGGCAACGCTTATCTCCGAGAAGAGATGTGTCGGCTGCCAGCCCCTGAACTATGTTACAATACAGACATGATAAGAACAAGCGAGCTAGGGCACTGGTAGCGCTTATCCTTGAGAAGAGATGTGTCGGCTACCAACGCCCTGAATTGTGTTACAATGAGGCTCGAAGGCCTATTTATTGTTGAGAAACAATGTAAAATCCAAAACGTCCAAAAACCTAACCCTAGGAGATGAAGTGCCAAAACTGTGGGTCCCGTTTGGGTAAATTGGTGTTTCAACTTCCCAAGGACGTAACTTTGGCATCCGATCTCTGTTTGACATGCTAAATATCTCGTTGGAAAGATCTATCCGAGGAATACAACTTTTGAGTGTTGCTCCCCGTTTTCCCAAAAAAACGTTGTTTAGGGCCTCAAAACGGCTTCGGAAGTTCAGGACCCGAAAAAACTGCTAAAAATAGTAAGTTGTGCCGAAACTTACAAACTGAAATAACTGATGGTGGGGGTTCAAATGGACTCGATGGGTGGCCACCAATATCCACCTGGATTATTAATGCCCCAAAACGGCTCCGGGTGTGCAGGACCCGAAAACCTGCTATAAATAGTAAGCTGTGCTGAAGCTGAAAAAACTGAAAGAATTGATGTTGCGGGTCCAAATGGAATAGGTGGGAGGCCACCGATATCCACCTGGATCATTCCTCCCTCCTTAGGAAGCAATGGTCTCCATTGCGTTAAGTTCCTCCATGGGGGGGGGGGGATTTTTATAAACTTGGTATTGGATTTGTCTAGGATGTCGCGGACCTGTTGGCAGACGTGCTAGATGTAGATGTGTCATTGGTGGGCAGCCATTGAAGGATCTGGTCAAATTTATCCATCATCGCGTTCCTCTGTTTCTCGAGGGCATCCTCGAGCAAGATTTTTATAGGATCTCTTGCTCCCTCGTCTTTCTTTCCTTCCACCATGGGGGGTCGTCGGGGTTGCGAGGTTGAACTCCTTATACCCTGGCCGCGTTGGGGACATGAAGAGAAAAATAGAGAAAGAGCAGACCGCTCTGATACCACTGATCCGAATTTTATGCAGGAATGCAACAGAATACATATATAACCATAAACACAGAGATGTAGCGGAAATAATGCTTCATTTTATTAATAAAAGAAATGACTGAAATGAACAGCTAGGGCGCTGGTAGGCGTATCTCTGAGAAGAGATGTGGCGGCTACATGCCTCTGAACTGTGTTACAATGAGACATAATGGAAATGATTAGCTAGGGTACTGGAAACTCTTATCTCTGAGAAGAGATGTGTCAGTTGCCAGCCCCTGAACTGTGTTACAATACAGACATGATCAGAATAAGCGAGCTAGGGCACTGGTAGCGCATTATCCCTAAGAAGAGATGTGTTGGCTACCAACCCCCTGAACTGTGTTACAATGAGGCTCGAAGGCCTATTTATTGTTGAGAAACAATGTAAAATCCAAAACGTCCAAAAACCTAACCCTAGGAGATTAAGTGCCAAAACTGTGGGTCCCATTTGGGTAAATTGGTGTTTCAACTTCCCGGGGACGTAACTTTGGCAACCGATCTTTGTTTGACGCGCCCAATAGCTCATTGGAAATATCTATCCGAGGACTACAACTTTTGAGTGAGAAACATTGGTCTATGACTCATGTTGCTCCCCGTTTTTCCAAAAAACGTTGTTTAGGGCCTCAAAACGGCTTTGGAAGTTCAGGACCCGAAAAACTACTAAAAATAGTAAGTTGTGCTGAAACTTACAAACTGAAAGAATTGATGGTGGGGGTTCAAATGGAATCGGTGGGTGGCCACCAATATCCACCTGGATCATTAAGTCCCCAAAATTGCAGGACCTGAAAACCTGCTAAAAATAGTAAGCAGTGCTGAAGCTGAAAAAACTGAAAGAATTGATGCTACAGGTCCAAATGGAATAGGTGGGAGGCCACCGATATCCACCTGGATTAGTCTTCCATTTACCAGAGGAGATATCCAAGGCCTGTTGGTGAAAGCTTTGATCAAATTGACAAACTCTTGTGAAAATCCAAAGGAAAGAAGGACTCTATAAAGAAAGGACAAGTTTACTCTGTCGAAGGCATTGGCCATATCTAGCTTGACCAACATGCCTTTCTCTTTTCTTAGATTGCTTGAGTGCATGGTTTCATGAACTTGAATAATTTTGTCTAATATATGTCTTCCTTTGACAAAACCTCCTTGCGAGGTGGAGATGAGGCTGCCAAGTAACGACTTAATTCTGTTGGCGAGGAGTTTTGCAATAATCTTGTATGAGGCATTGCAGAGAGAGATGGGCCTGAACCTTTCGAAGGTGTCGGTGTTTGATTCTTTTGGGATTAATGCTAGAAAGGTTAAATTGGTGTTACCCCCCATCTTTTCTTTTTGCAGGAATCCTTTGATCATTATAACCAAGTCTACTTTTAAACCCATCTGGCTCGGGCGCTTTATCAGGTTCCATGGACCAAATGACTTTGCTGATGTCTTCCTCAGTGATCTGCTTCAAGAGGGTTGTGTTGTCATCCTTTGTAACCAAAGATGGAATTTTGTTGAGGGATTCTCTGTTATCTTCTTCACTACCCTCATTCCCTTTGTTGTATAGAAAGTGGGAGACAACAACAAATTTATTTTTTTCTATACCTTTCAGAGCATCCCTTCAGAGGTTGTGATCTCCGAGATATGTTTGCAGGAGAGGCGGGCTCTAAATTGTCGGTGAAAATAAGAGGTATTCCTGTCTCCAGATTCCAACCAAAGACTGCGGGACTTAAGTCTCCAATATTATTCCTCATTCTGAAAGGAACAGAAGGAGTTGCATTGGGCAGCTTGCTCTTTATCCAATTCAACTGTTGTGATATCTTTGGTGTCCATTTTCATCTGAAGATTTTCCAATTGCTGCATTGCTTCCTTTCTTTGATTGTTGGGTGTGTTTGTGGGAAGTTTGCTCCATTCCTTCAGGGCCTTCTTTGTGAATTTTAGCCTTTGTTCCCAAACATAGCTGGGGGAGCCACTACAGTAGTGGACCAAGCCATTTGGACTGTGTCGAAGAATCCACTTTTTCCACTCCAAAGAGGACTAAATCTGAACGGAATTGGGCCCAAATTTTCTTCCTCGTCCAGCGAGAGGAGGATGGGTTTATTATCCGAGGTAAGTTTAGGGAGGATGGTTGAGGAGATGAGCCTTCTTTCCATCAGCAAGGTGCTTTTTACTATAAATATGTCCAATCTAACCGAGATATGATCTTTCCCTATCCTATTGTTGGTCCAAGTGTATAACCTTTCTTTGGCTTGAAGTCCATTGGATCCCAATGGAGTATTATGTCTTCTACCACATGTATCATTTGTTCCCTGCTACTGCTGCCTCCTCTTTTTTCTTTTAAATTCGCTACTATGTTTAGATCTCCAACAATGATGATGTTGTTTGGAGAGTGGAGTTCCATAAATTCATTTGGAGATTGCCAACATTCTTTCTTATCTGAGTACATTACCAGAACATATAAATTGAAAAGTGTGAAATTTAACTTACTTGCTATGTGCTTCAGCTCGATGAAAATCCAGTGCTGGGTGTCGAAGGAGTTGACAAGCCTGAATTGATCCTCCTTTCACAGGGTGACAATTCCTCCTAAGGAGCCCCTTGAACTTATTGTTTTCCCTGCATTCTTCTGCCATTTCTTTTTACCGATCTCTAGAAGGGCATCCCCTTCAATTTTTGTCTCTTAGAGCAAAAGGATATATGTTGGTTCCATTTTCATGAGGTCCTTAATAGCTTCGACTTTTGACGGATTCCCCAAGCCTTTGCAATTCCAAGAGACGATTCGCATTACTTACTGTTGGGGGTGGTAGGAGCTCCTCCTTTTGGAGGCCTTTTTCTAGTGCTCCTTCTGATTGACATCTCTATTGTGGATTGGCTTCCTTGATTTTTTTGTCTTTCTACCTCTTCCTCCCTTGCTTCTCTGCGGGACTTTCTTCCTGCTCTTTTAGCAGGCCTTTCGAGGATCTCGTCCTCTGACGAGCTGGGTGAGTCTACTGTCTTCTTTCTGGCTATGTCTGCATATGTGGGAGAAGGGGAGATTTCAGGGGTTACTGTTGGCTACCCTTCTTCCTTGCTACCTTTTCCGCCAGGGGAAAGATTTGATTGATCACTGTTATCTTTGTTTATTCCTGCTGCTCCTGCTACTTTGTTGGGCTCAGTGTTTTGAGCGCCTGCTGTCGATGAGGGGTTGGAGCTCCTAGCTCCTTGATCTTGCCCAGCTGGCGAGGATTTGTTTTCTTTTGCATAACCTTTCCCTCGAGGTTTTGCTGGCCCTGATTTTTGCACTTTGGTCCAATGATAAGCTTTCACATTTTCACTTTCTTCGACGATCTTTTTCTTGCAGTGCCTTGAAAAATGGAAATAGCCATGGCAGTGTCGGCATTTGAAAGGTATTTGTTCATAATATAGTTGCTAAATGTGAGTCCAATCTGCGACGGTTAGTTTTATTGCTTCTGGTAACTCTACTTCCAGATCCACCTCCACGCAGATGCGTGTACAAGAATACTGATATTTTTTCACTTCTTAATCTATATACCTTCCTAGCGAGTTGGCAATGGTTTGCAAAGATTTTTGGTTCCAGCAGTGCAGTGGAAGGTGGGGAAGACAAACCCATACTGGGACAGCAGAAGGCAATTATTGTGCAGGATCAAAGTCGGGAGTCCATTTGTTCAGGTATAACCCTTGAGGCCCCATGAAGTATGGGTCATTTCTGAAGATGAGATTTTTGTCTTCTCCGTTTTCAAAAACAAATACAAAGAAACCTTTCCCTACAAAATGGTTTTTTATCCCTTATGAGATAAGTGGATTCCAGTTCCTCTAGACCCAGTCCTCCACAGTGTTGGGGGAGGGCCAGAGGCAAGTAAACTGGCCAATAAGCCCTTTGTCAGCTAGATTAAGAGCAAATCTACATGTTTCTTCGACCGCAGCGCGACTAATGGGATGCAATCAAGTTTCCTCACGAATTTCTGTTGAGTCTCAGTTAGAGGTCTCTTATTAGCACCTGCAACAAGTTTCTTGAAGGTAGTGAGTTATGGCTGGGGGGAGGGGGATAGGCACTCCTGCCAGCATCCATGGCTGTTGGATCGCACAGAGGGGGCGTGCAGTTAATGGCAGCGCATTCTAGGTTTGGCTGCAGCAGCGGCAGCGTGATTTGGTTATTCCTAACTCCTAACAATTGTATGGTTGTTGACATTACACCCCCAATATTATTAGTATTGATTTTTTTTTTTTACAACAATGATTTTTTTAATATTATGTTGACGGGGAAAATTCCTGGCCAACAGTAAGGGGATCTCCCGGGTATAATGTCCCAACTAGACTCTAGACCATTTGTGACAGGGATCCCGTCTAGGGTGTAGGTCCAACTACCGTTGAATATGCCTTTCTCGGACGGAGACGTGCCTCAGGGACAAGAGGATGCACGACTATTCAGATGATACGAAACAAATGGTCGATGATTTCTCTTGTGAATGAAACATTATAAATAGCAAAGTGAGATTCGAAGCTTGCAGCCAAAGGAAACGTTGTTAGTAACACATCATTAGGGTCATGCTCATAAAGAAGCTTGCTTGACCATAAAAGAAACAATTCTCTATGGTCGAAACACCCTTCAATTCCTTAAGCGTAAGATTGAAGCGATATCAACAACGAAGTCATTAAACATCCCTAAGTGGAATATTCACATACCATTGACACATCCAAATATCTTAAATGTACAACTAATATATGAACAAAAAAACACAAACTAGTCAGTTATAAAAGATAGCAGATACATAAGACATAATATTCATAATGCTAGCACAAATAAGTTATCAACAGATCCAGTAGTGGAGTCAAAACATTAGTTTGTATTCATCCTCGGAATCATGCATACAATGCAATACAATTATCTCTCCTCCTCTTGGAGTCTCGAAAAAAGGTCCTTTACAATGTCCCCAGATGGGAGTACTTATAGAACAAAAAAATGACCTTTGGGTGGCCCTGTCCTTTCAGATTCCTCACTGTTGGCATGGCCTGCGACCTAGGTGATGTTGCGACTTGCGACTTGGTCTTACTTGCGACCTGCGATTGGGCCCTAACTGTGACCTACGACTGGTTCTGTTTGCGACCTGCGACCTGTAACATTGTTCCTTGTCAAGGGAGCAGCTGTGTGATGGAAAGGCTCGGGACTTCTATCTGTTGTTGTTCCTTGAGGTAAGTCTACTAGGCCTGATACTCTACGGCCAATAGAGTGGCTTGGGCTTCTCCTAACCTGTGAAAACACTCAAGAGCGTCTGGAATCAAAGTGCGCCTCTTTAAGGACATCTGATTGGATAGGGAGGCCAAATTGGTGTAGATCCGGACTGGTGTGATGATGAAATGATCAATTTTTTCCTTTGAAGCCGGGAGGTCCTGGGAAATAGCCGCTCACCTGATGGGTTCCAGAAATGCTTGGATGTCTTGGGTCATGTTGGGGCCCTTGTTTTGAAATTCAACAGCTTTTGAGTTGCGACTAGTATGTGGAAGAACGCAACCACGGTAGGTAGAAAGATGTCAAGGTTGCGAAGGAGTAAAGGACAGGTGTCACAGCTGTTGTGGGAGCAAGCACAGATGGCGGAAGAGCGTGGAAGGAAACGAGCAATAAAACTCTCGACTAACAGAAAGAAAAATATTATAGCCGAGCGAGAAGAAAGGAGGAATGGTTAGTCACGCTGGCAGCAGAAAAAATAGGCAGCTGGCCAGCGTGAAGAAGGGGTTGGTGTAGACGGGATCAGGCAGCAGGGAGCCACATGAGAGCTCTGTCTGTGTTGTACTGTTCTCCATTCCTTTGTATCTCTATATTTCTCTATGTCCAATTGGACTTCTTGTATTCTGTTCTGTTCATGCTCATGTAGTTGAGCTCTTTAATAGCTCGTCACTGATAGCTGATGCTTAATACAATCATAAGTGCTGTTTTGGATGTCTGTTATGCTATTGAATGAATGGTTTTACAAGCACTCTTAAAAATTTATTTAATGAAAGTCTAAATGCATTTCCAATAGATATATGTCATGGAACATTGTGTTGCAGTTGTTTAGACTTTTAACATAACTTCGATTTACCCGGATCCATGTTGTTGGGTTGATACCGATCGACTCCCTACCTAAGTAAGGTTGCAACACGCCTCGGGTGAGACTCTCAGCTCTTCGGAGCTGAGTGAAAAAGCCGGCATGAAGCTAGACTACAGTGGAAAACCTTGTTGGCCCTTAACCTAAACCCGAGTCTTCTCCACGAGACCTGTTCTCTCGCCAACAAATGGTTCCATTGTCGGGACTCGAAATCTCATTTGGGAGCTAGATCATGGTATCTCGGATCTTCGAAAGAGAAATACGAAGTTGGTGGGATAACCACCTGGATCATTTCATTGCTCAGCAAGCTGAGCTGAGACGACAGAAGGAGAAAACGATTAAAAACTTGGTTCTATTCTCCAACTTTGCTAGTGATACGTACGAAATATTTTGGGGGAAGTTCCCGGAAGAACTCTATAACTGGTTGCGGAGGCTTCACACCAAGGCCGTTAAAGAAAATTCGCGGAAGATGAATCGCAAGTGGGTGCACGAGGATTTGACCCTTCATTGGTTAAACACCGATCTGACCCGAGCTGTAGATTTTTGGGTGGAATCTACCTTGGACGGATACATAGTGGAGTTTGCAGCGGAGTGCTACCAATATTTCTCGAGAGAAGAAGATACATTTAGATCCGGATTAAGGGGGAAGCTGCTGAAGGAGAGCCCATTGTGGATTAAATCATTGATGGTAGATGAAGGACTAATGAGTTCCAAAAAGCAGAGTTGGAAGCGTAAAACCTCCGGTGCCGGGGGAAGGCATTAAGGGAAAGATGCTACAAGAACAGTGAAAAAGGGGAGTAGGACTATGGATGTTGAGACCACCAACAGGCTCAGGGAGTGACGAGCACATCGGAGGGCGCAGATTGCAGAAAGGTGGCGAGAGAGGGTGATAAAGGAGTTGAAGAGACAGGAAATTGGTCGAAAGAACAAAGAGGAGGCTCCTTAGATGACGAAGGAAATGGAAAGTCAGGTGGGTTCCC
The DNA here is from genome assembly GCA_034641835.2 of Pinus albicaulis. Lineage (NCBI taxonomy): Eukaryota > Viridiplantae > Streptophyta > Pinopsida > Pinales > Pinaceae > Pinus > Pinus albicaulis. Next base: position 195,993,545 of record CM076575.1, on the reverse strand, counting down.
ACGATATAGGAGGGGCCGTTAAAGAAGTGTGGGAGGTGTATAGGAGCCCAACCCAGATGGAGAAAGGAAAGAAGTCTGATGGAGAAGGTACACACGCGTGCTCGGAGGAGGTGTCTGATGCGGAGATGCACGTTGCAATGGAGCAACTATTCCAAGAAAGGTTGGCATCCATATCTCATGGTATTCCTATTCCCCATAGTTCAAGTAGCTCTAGTCCCAACCTTCCCCTGGTGCTCTATAAACCCCTAAGTGAAATTTTTGTTAAGTTGCGTGAATTAAGTAAGTTGCACCCAGGACCCAACGGCTTCATTTTAGTGACACCTACTCAAGTGAACATGGCGGGATCACTTACCCGGTATCCAAAGTTCTCTGGGAAGGGGAACGACAATGTCAAACAACACTGGTACCTCTGCGAGGCCATATGGAGGGCACGACAGACACGAGATGTTGGGAAGTTGATAGAATTTCATACCACTCTTAGGGAGAGAGCCCTACGCTAGTTTATGAAATGGTCATAAGCTCATCCGAATCCAACGATGGTAGATGTGAAGAGGGATTTCATTAAGGAGTTCAAACTACCCAAACAAACCAACAAGGCCTGTCAGAGATGTGGGAAATCAAGCAGCGAGAAGGAGAGACTGCTTGGGATTTGATTCGAAGATTCAAGGACGCAATCGGAAAACTCAACTATCCGATTGATCCAAACCATCAGAGGGATTGGTTCATTAAAGCTCTATTACCTTTGACCCAAACTCCATTAACTCAACAAAGGATCAAGACTTTGCAAGACACATTAGAGCAGGCGATGAAGATAGAAGCTATGGCGGGTTACCCGCAAGATTTTAAGGGAGGAGCAGCAGTACAGGACCCCTCTATCATGGGTCTGCAGCATCAAATAGCAATTTTGACAGAGAAACTCAAGGAAATTCAACCAATGCGACCAAGAAGACCGAATGTATGGTGCACGCATTGTCTCATGGAAGGACATGTGGAAACTGAATGTCCACAGTTGCAGGGGAAGAATGGGGGGACATCGGCTGTTGGGGCACAAAGGGTTCCACCATTAGGAGGGGTTGCACAAATAAACACCCAGGGAACATATCCAACGTAACAGAAATACACAGGGTTCCCTGCACAACAAAGTCCGACCACCAATGAGTATTGTGAAATATGTAAGAATATGGGCCATCAACCTCACCTGTGTCCGATCTTACAAAAGTTTTCCAACGTTATGAATAGTATATACTGTGAGTTATGTGCCTCAACAACACACGTCACAGAGCAGTGTCGAGCACTGGATGCACTGGCAGAACGGTTGGACCGGCCTTCATACAGAGTGAATGAAGCTCCCCGAGGGAGAGGAGGAGGCATGAGAGGAGGCCGAGCAAGAGGTAGAGGTCCATTAAGATGCTACAACTGCGACCAGGAAGGACATGTAGCTAGGGAATGTCCCCTACCTAGAAGACCTTGGTGTTCCCAGTGCCGGGTTAACACACACGCAACAAAAGATTGCCCGGAGCTTATCAAAAGATGGGAGGAAAGAGCCAGACAAAGAGGGAGAAATTTAGTAAATGAAGAACCCAGGATAATGGGAACTCAGACAATGAAAAACGTGGCCATAATAACAAGAGGAGGCAAAATAATGGGGGAATATGCATGTACTACAGACCCAATAAAATTGATCCGATCAGCGTCCCCAAAACTCCTGATCAAACCAGAATGACAGAAACAATTTTTTTAGGAGGCAAAAAAAACGTTTGCCCAACTTGGGGGAAACAAAGGAATTGAGTTACAGAAAACTCAGGAAGACAATTAAACACAAAGTAGTTCTGAAGCTTTGATCCAGGAGTGGTTCCATTTATTCTTGAAAATTGTCAACAACGCACCAATGCTAGAACAGCTAAAGCAGAACCTGTAAGTGGTGCTGAAGAAGAACACCGGAGCAAGAGAATTAACAGAGGCAAACCAGAAGTATGTACAGGGAGTAAAGAGAAATAAACGAAGAAAGGGAAAGGAATTTTGAGTGAACACACAATTTGCAGGTTTCCAGATTAAAGACACCATGCTTGATTTGGGATATGACGTCAACATCCTGCCAAGAAATACTTGGGTAGCATTAGGAAGGCCAAGATTGACATATTCACCAATTCAACTTCAGATGGCGAACCATTATTGCATTGTTCCCATCGGCCGACTGGAGGAGGTTGAGGTTGACATTGCAGGAGTAAAGACATTTACGAACTTTGAGGTCATCGACATCATGGGAGATAAAGATCCCTATCCTGCACTATTAGGAATTGATTGGGCCTTTGAAAATTATGCAATAATAGATCTAAAGAAATAACTGATGATCTTCGAGGACGGGGAGATCAGAGTCACTCAACCACTCGACCCATACCAAGGACCGAGATATACAGAAACTGTGGATAACAGAGAAGATGCTCAACTTCTGGACCATCTTTATCAAATGACCGCAGGGAGAAGAGAATATTACATTAACCCGACAGCAGAAGGCTCAGTAAGCTGGAGGAGCATCCAAAGTTTAGAATTGGGATCAGAAATAGCTTGGGATGATTGGCAGCAAGGAGGGTATGAAACAAATACAAGTAGATGCGCCAATATTGGAAGAATCAATTGGATGGGGGCCAAGGTTCGGGAATACCCAATCTTATCCGATATGAAGGAGGTAAACCTTTTCATAGTTAAGATAGAAAACAAGGTACCGAAAAGCCAAAGAGTACCATTTATGGACATGGCATTGCAGTCCACATCTGCGAGATGGTGGAGTAATCATCGCAACTCGTTGATGCAACGAGACGAAGTTGCGGCAACACTAAAAGCCAGATTTAAGTAAGAGGAAGGACCCAAGAGTAAGGACAAGTACCAAGGGGACTCAGACCCCAGAAACCATCTGGAGAAATGTGAAGCACAATGCTGAACCGATGGATATCCAGAAGAACTATGGGTCCACCGGTTTATCCACTCTCTGGACGTAATTCCAAAGGCTTGGTACCTGACAGAGGAAAAAAGAAGAGGGACCAAAAAATGGCAGGAAGTTGCAGAAAACTTCACACAGTTTTTCTCGTTTGAAGGAAAGACAGAGCCGGTAACACAAGCTTTGCAGGCTATCAAGAAAGTACTGTTCTTCTCGGATATTCAAGAGAGAGATGAGCAGTCACTTCAGTACCAAGGGGTCAAACAAAAGATGGCATGTCAAAAGATAAACAACGAAATGGATGACGACAATCTGGAGGATCTCAGGCACCTGTATTTTGAAGAAACAAAGGGGAGAGGGACATCAAAGAAGAACCAATGACGGAAGGGATCCATTTTCTACACCTAAGAACCAAGAAAGTAAATATTGGAACAGAAGACAAGCCTAAACTAGCGACAATTGGAGACTGCTGGGATGAAAAAACAACTAAGGAAATATTCAGTCTACTCAAGGAATATGAGGACTTGTTTCCTTCACGAGTAGCGGATCTAAAGGGCATAAAAGGGGAGATGGGAGAGATGCGGATAATACTAAATCCCAACGCAAGGCCTGTGAAACATAGGCCATATCATCTCAACCCAAGAGTAAAGGAAAAGGTGCAGGTAGAGATCGACAAGATGTTAAAAGCAGGGTTAATATTCCTAGTAGAGGAAGCAGAATGGGTAAGTCCAATAGTTATACAGAGCAAAAAGGAGAAATCTGAGATATGAGTCTGTGTAGATTACAAAAGCTTAAATAATGCTTGTATCCATGATCCGTTTCCCACTCCATTTAGTGACGAATTTCTAGACAGCATTGCGGGGAATGAGGCATACTCATTTACCGATATATTCTCAGGATACCATCAAGTAAGAATAGCGGAGGAAGACAAGAAAAAGACAACATTCACCACCGAATGGGGCTCTTTCGCATACAATATTATGCCATTCGGATTGAAAAATGCACCAACAGTCTTCTCTCGCATTGTGATAGATGCCTTCTGGGAATACATCCACAAGTTCTTAGAGGTCTACATGGATGACTGGACTGTCTATAGCATACTAAAAGATCATGCAAGCCTATTAAGAGTAATGTTTGATCGATGTTGACAACTGCAGATCTTGTTGAACCTGAAGAAGTGTATATTTGCCGTGCCATTTGGAACACTGCTAGGACACGTGGTATGTAACCAAGGTGTCTGTGTAAACCCGACAAAAGTAGAAGTAATAGTCAATATGGAGGCACCAGAAATAGTAAAATAGCTAAGATCATTACTGGGCCACACAGGTTACTACCAGTGTTTCATTTGCAACTATGCGAAGATAACAGCGCCATTAGAAAAGCTATTGAAGAAGTCAGAACAATTCCAGTGGATGGACAGTTGCAAGACAGTCCTGGATACCTTAAAGGAAAAGCTGGAAAGTGCGCCAATACTAGTCTACCCAGACTGGGACAAACAGTTTCATGTACACATTGATGCTTCCAACATTGCGCTCGGAGCGGTCTTGGCTCAACCTGGAGACACTTCAGTCGATCATCCAGTATATTTTTCCAGTTGCAAGTTGTCTACAGTGGAACAAAAATACACAATAACAGAGCAGGAGGCATTGGCAATGGTGTACTCTCTTTAGAAATTTCGCCACTACCTGTTGGGAGGTAAGTTCAAATTTTTAACAGATCACTCAGCATTGAAATACTTAGTAAACAAGCCGGTCTTAGAAGGGAGAATCTGCAGATGGCTCCTACTATTTCAGGATTTTACCTTCGAGGTAATTGTAAAGCCTGGAAGACTTAACGGAAGACCTGACCACCTATCCGCTACTAGAGAGTGGAAAAAATGGAGGATCTCTAGATGATCAGTTACCCAATGTTGATCTTTTTCAGAGTAGAAGCTTTCCCAGACTACCTGAACGAAATAGCAACATACCTCACGACAGGGCAGTGTATGCAGGAGTATACTTCAACACAAAAAAAACACCTGATAGTTCGATCTGCAGAGTATCAGCTAATTGCAGCACACTTATACAAGATGGGGCTAGACCAGATTCTTCGAAGATGTGTCCTGGACTGTTACACAACAATTTTTCACCGTCCCTGTAATCCCTTGCCCCGCCTATTGGAGGGTCTTTCTCGTGACCTGTGAGCAGTGTCATACTCTGCAAATACTTTCTTTGCATCCTTCTACATAAAGATATGATTTCTCCTGTTTAACATTTCCTCAAAAAGCACCCAAAAACCCATGTTTTGGCATTGGCACGGGTAGCCGGTTCATCCCTCGTGCCAATGGGGAAAATATACACTAGAGGTCGTGCCAGCTGGCGCTCTGTCCTTGTGTTGTACCTGAGCCAACCTGTTTTGGAATGTTTTTTAACAAATTGGAGGCGAAAGTTTCCTTTAACCACCTCGGGAATGACTCATTGCAAGTGGTTAAACTCGATAAGCCACAGATCTCTACCTTTAGGAAATGGTTGATGGAACATTCTAAGAGGATAGGAATCCCCCCATGATTATAGGGATCCTAACTTCTTCTTCTCCCTCTATATAAACAAGCCTTCTCCCTTTACATCAGCTAGCTGAAATAGTAGTTGAACATATAGCCAAGAAGCTGAGCTTGGAGAGGAGATTATAGCTGAGTAATCATTATAGAGAAGGTCGAACCAAGGAGGATCCCGTAGAGAGAGCCCCGTCTGAATTCTCGACGAGCTTGTGAGACATGCTCTGCTGGAACCTTGCTAGAGGAGATCGCAACGTCGAAGCACCGGTTGTACTCTTCCTTCTTTAATTTAATATACTCGACTATGATATTGTTTCCATCTCTGTGTTATGTTTATTTAATGCATGTGATTTTGTCTTCTTCGACTAACTGATAGTTAGGAATGAAAAATAGTATGTTGTGTATCATCTTCGTTTCTTGTGTATGTGCAGGTATCCGGGCGTGAGAACGAGCAGATCGTGATCTACCGAATCGGGAGCGGGAGGCAGCTATTCTTCCGGACAACACAACAACGCAAAACCTAAGGTAGGTGATCTGCTGAGTCTTTGTCCATTCTTAGCTAGGAATTGATGTCATAGCGTGTTTCGTTTGTGGCTAGACCCAACCTAGGGCTAGTGGGATCACCTCTGTCCGTAGAGGGGATTTACCTCACCAACAAATTGGTGACTCCACTGGGGATCAGTGCGAGTTTGTCTTTTGTCTATTAGATCTTCTTATTGTTCTTTGCTTTCTTAGGTTGCCTTTCTAGATTGTTTTTTTTGAGTCGTAGGCCTCTTTTCAGCCCCAGAGGATCAGTTTTGACCTCTGTTTTTTCCAAATTTTCACCTTTTTAAGGTTGGCTTGATTGGCGCGGTTTCCAGCATGATGGTCGTGCCCACTGGCGCGAGTTGCTAGTTTATCACCCGCGCCATCCCTTATCTGGTGCGGATTACAGCTAGACAGTCACGCCAATTCTTGTAGGTGCTAGGGTTTTCCTTGTTTTGGGATTTTTGGTCCATCCTGGTGTCTATGGGTGTTTTCTTCACTTGTTTTGAGTGCTTTGGGTTTGTTTGTGACTGTGATAAGCCTTCGCCCTTCAGTTCTTCGTCCATTTATTTCAGCATCTTGGATTTAGGGCTTTCTAGTGCTTTGGTATGCTGAGCCTCCTGTTGGAGTTTAGGTCTCTCGTTTCGCGGTCACTTTCGTTAGTTGCTTGATTGCATTCAGCTCCTTGGATCCGTTTTGAGTGGTTTCTTTGGTGAAATGAGTCTTGAGTGAGTCTTGTCTCTTTCATTTAGTTTTGCTTCCTATCACTCAAAGCATAGCTCACATTGCTTGTATGGGTCCATTTTGATATCTTTCTTTGATTTGAGAGATTGTGACATTGGTTAGAGTTTTTGTCATATTTGCTTTTGAGTTGCTTAAGTTGCTTTGTTTCGACTCTTGCATTGGCATTCTTGAACTAGTGTGAAGATTCGTTTTTTATGTTATTTAGTGCACTATTTGCTCTATTACATTGAAAATATATATATATATCTATATATATATCTATATATCTATATATATATATATATATATATATATATATATATATATTGTGATTGCATTTGTTTTGTTTGCATTGTAGAATTGAGAAATCTTTTGCATAACTAGCACTCAGCATTCTAGGAAAGATTTTTCATTCTCATTAGTTTGCATCAGGTTCTATAGTGAATAATTCTATGTGTTTTCATTGTTTGCTATCGCTTTAAATTCCTAACCTTCTCGTAGATAGCTCTTCATTGAACGAAATGGTATTTTATGGCATGTAGCTTGCATTCAGGGATTTGTGAGATCCAACATTCGGTAGGACCTTCGAATTGAAACATAAATACAAGATCAACTTAAAATTTATTCAATTAACCTAAGGCAACATTGAAACTTAACGAAACATTTAGTGGTCTAAGTTAGAGACGTGTTCCGGCGTCTTAAAACCTAGTAGCTGTCGCTCGCCATCTGGCTTCAGATAACACTAGTACGGATTTGTTCTCCCCGTAATGTCGAGTATATAAAGGGGGACCCCTATAGGTTGCAATCTTTTTATCCGTAGGAAGTCGTGTCTGCCGCCTTGTAACCGTGATACACCGAACACAGCATTCGGGGAGACTACCTGCATGTACGTCAAGTCCTTGGTTGATTCTTCTTTCATTTTATAACCAAGGTGTATATGGAAGTTCGCGGGAACCTGGTACGCCCTTTTACCTAGACTACCTGAGAAGTCATTTTCGATCTTCACTAACTCCATAAACTTGAAAATATCATCGAGCACTTGTCCTTTCGTGCTCGCTTAAAACTGAAAGAGACTAGAGTCATCTTTGACTATTTCTCGACTCTTAAAACATGAAACAACAAAATTTTGTTTCAATTTGGTAAAATAAACTACCTATGATTACACGCCCATTAAAGATTGATTATTTGGCCTGTATTTGTTTGCCTTGGTTTTTATCCAAGTGTCTTCATTTTAGATCTTTTTCCTTTTCTAGTGTGCTATAGTCATAGTGGCGGAACCATCAGTTTCGTCTACTAGCAGTCCTTTCTCGAACGATTCATTAGAAACTTCACAGATCTCCGGGTCTGCTGAGCTTCAACAGCCTGTAATTCCGTCTGAGTATCCCTTTGGGGAACCAACTGAGTTCCATTGGCCTCTTTCCAACGCTAGGTTTGGATTTTGGGTTGGGGAACATTTCCCCCCTCTTACATCGGGATCACCGTTTTTGGCTGCTATCATACCTCCTAGCCCCCGTACTCTTTTGCAAGATCTTACGGTGGATTCAGACATGGATTCGTCTGGTCCTAATGGTAGTGAGGGTATTCCAGTTTCTGATGAAAAATACCAAATCTTCCCAGAAGACATCCAAACAGAACCTGCTCAATTGTCACCTTCGGTGTCGCTTCTAGCCGGGTATAGGTTTTTGGGTCAGATTATGGCTGGTATTTCCTCCATGACAACATCAACTCCATCAAGGGGTCCGGGCTTCCATCCTTAGGGATGTCGCCGACGACACCTGTCTCGTCATCGACACCTTTTGTCACGTCTATTCCCACTAGGCCCACTATCTACGTGGCTGCTTTGGCACCGGTTGTCACTTCACAGTCGTCAGGAGTTTCAACTACGGTAGAAACTTCGATTGCCATGGCAATCCCTGACGACCTTTCGTTTGAGGAGTATTGGCTGGTTGTTCAGCAACAAAACTCCCAGACTTATCAGTCCTCTTAGGATCCTTATAGGTCTTATTTTTCTCATTATGGAGCGGACGGTACCCCGATTTATTCACTTCTGTTTCAGCATGATGAGCAGGGCAACCCTATCTACTTTCCTGCTCCTGATGCTTATCAGTTTCTTTCCGGCGTTATGCATCCCTCTAACCAACAAGGACAACCCTTTCAGGGAAAACCTTAGGTTCAACGGGGGTATGCTCATGACCAATAAGGACAACCCTTTCAGGGACAACCTTTGGTCCAACAAGGGTATGCGTATGACCCATAAGGCCAACCCTTATAGGGACAACGTTCGATCCAGCAAGGATTGTTTTACAGCCTGCAAGGGCAGCCTTACAATCCCCAAGGTCAAACTTTGCCAGCCCAGCTTTTGATCCAACCAGGGCAACCTCAAGGACCAGCTAGGCAGCCGATATATCAACCTAGACCTTCATATGGTCCTGGGGGGCAGATTCATCCATCTCAACCTTTGGTGCAACCTCAAAAGCCTTATCTTTCGATTAATCCAAATGTTGCACAACCAGGACCCTCTTATGGTCCTGCTCCAGGTCAACCTATTTATTAGGCACAACCTGGCCCACCGCAGCCATCAGGCCAACCTGCTCAACGGGGCAACCTGGTGGCCCTCAACCATCAGGCCAACCCGCTCAACCGGGGCAACTTGGTGGCCCTCATTAGACAGGTCAACCTGCCCAGCCAGGTTAACCTGCACAACCTCTTCACCCTGCTCAGCCGCCGCTCTACTCTATTCCACAGCCAAACCAACTGCTGCGCCCGACGTATCCGGCTCAGTAGGGCCCCACTTATCAGCAGCTTGTTCGACCCCAAGGTGGTTATTTTCCTCAAGGTCAATATCGACCAGTCTACAACCTGCCTCAAGGTTCTGCTTATTACCCTCAACCGCCAGGCTATACTTATACTCCGCAGTAGAATCCTTATGCTGCTCAATCGGGACCCTCATATACTGAGAATCAATATCCCGATTATCAACCCCCGTATCCTGGTTCTCAGCTGCACCGAATTATCTGCCTTATACCCCTTATGGTCAGAATCCTCCGGGATAGAACCAATGGGGGCAGAGTTATACTCAACCAGGATGGAGTATGGGTACGAGTCCTTACTGAGGACCTGCCATGCCATTTAATCCTCAATTACCTTTCCTCGCTACATTGGAGCTACCGAATGTGTCCAAATTGACAAATGATCCCATTCTTCATAATCCATATTGGCCTCCAGTCCCGACAAAGGTTCCTGATGATTGTCCCAAGTTTGAGGGCAAGTCTAGAGAAGACCCCCAAGCTCACGTCATGACATACCATTAATGGTGTTCTTCCAATTCTTGGGTGGACGACTCTGTTCGGCTCCGTCTCTTCCAGCACACTCTTACTGGAGCTGCTACTAAGTGGTATATCGAACTACCGCATCACATCTTTCAAGATTTCAATACTCTTGCTATGGAATTCCTGACTCATTTCCAGTTTTTTGTTCGTCATGAAGTCGGGACACATCTCCTTACATCCTTGAAACAGGACCGAGCTACCCATATCTCGAACCACATTCATGAATGGAGACGGCGTCGTCATTTGATCAAGTTTGAAATTCCTGATCGACTCCTTACTCATTGGTTCACTACCTCTTTTGTCAATTACATTGCTAAAGACATCACCATGGGGGCATGTGTAACCGAGGAACAAGCCATCACTCGTGCCTAGTACCTTGATTTAGTGTACTCTCAATTAGGCATTTTGTACGAAATATTGACTGAGGCTCCGTGTCCTGGGACCTCTAAAGTGCTGGCTACCCCATTAGTCGATGACGTTATTGGTTCCATATCTCAGACTTCACGTAAGTCTTCCAATGGGAAGCAGAAATCAAATTCTTCCAATAATTCTGCTCCTCAGGCTTCTCCAGATTCTAGTAAAACCGTGGAGGTCAACGCCGTTTAGGCCAATCTTGCAGACAAGACTTCCAAGGGGAAAAAGAAGGGAAAAGGAAAGTCTAAATCCAATGCCCCAAAACCGAAATCGTCTAAACCTCGTGCTGATGATGGTTCACAGCGAAAGCCGAAATATTCCTGTCTCATTTGTGAAGAGGATCACTACACTAAATATTGTCCTCGACGACCCGAGGTTAGTCAACTACTCAAAGGCGCTAAGGGAACTCCGACGGTCGTTAAAGAACCTTTCCCATCTCAGTAGATCCAGATGGTCGATCAATCGTCACCATCTGCCCCGTTCGACTCTCAAGTTTTCATGATGAACGGTTTTGCACCCGTTTCCATCGCCACTCGGTCGAAGGATTATGCTGGATCACGCCAGGCAGCTGGGAAAGAGGTCGTTGATGGTCCTCATCCCCCACCTACCTCTGGTCCCCTTGAAATTGAGAAGCCCAGTGCTGAACTCATTATACGACCACCTTCCAAAGGAGTTCTCCAGAAATATTCTTATAATCCTAATGCCCGTGCTGCTCAACATTACAGTATTGTTGAGGATTTGGCACAGGTGCCTTCCGCAATTTTCGCATTGGAAGTGCGCCAAAGTTGTCTGTCTCAACGGAAATTGTTATTATCCGCGATTGGCGGGATTGATCCTGTCGATTCCAGCCTTCTCTCTTTCGATCTAGAGAATTTCATCCCCCAACTTCCGCACCAGATTCTGCTTGTGATACAAGTCGGCATCAACGGTCTCAACATCCATAGAGCCGTAGTGGACAAAGGTGCATCTACTTGTGTCATGTCATCTGCTTGCTGGAAGGCCATTGGCTCTCTAGCCCTTAATTCGTTACCCAATGCCCTTGAGGCATTCGATGGAAGGGAATAAAAACCCTTGGGTGTTCTCGCTAGCTTACCGATCACATTACAAGGAAAGACAGTCAACGTTGAAGTAGAATTCGTTGATGCCAAACTCAACTACAATATTCTACTCGGTCGTAGTTGGACTCATGCTATGTTGTGCGTTTTGTCCACCCTATTTCGACTTCTAAAGTTTCCACATGAGGGAAAAATTATTACTGTTGATCAGTTTTCATTCTTTACCTCGTCTTCCGAGAACAACGTGCCATACGTGGATCAGATTCCTAATCCCCCTAACAGCATAGGGCTAGGTATTTTCAAAGATCTCGCTCTCATGGGTATTTTTCCCTTTCCACCACTAAATACCATTCAAGTCAATATGATCTCTCGGTCAGATGACCCTTGGATGATCCCTTCACCTGAACAGGTTGATTCGTTTGGAGATTCGATGCCGCTTAGTCCCATCGAGATCAATTATTGTGAGCTTACAGCTGCATCTGATTCTCCCCCCCCTGAAGCTGCTCCTTTGAGCATGTCTCTCGATGTGTATTCTCAATCCCCCTGGCTCGGCGATGCGGATTCACCCGATCCTCTGAAAGAAGTGTTTCCATCCGATGAGGCTATCATGGAAACAATGTCTCTCGAGGATCTATCGTGGAGCGATGGCCATCATCGTTCCTCATTTATGCCTTACCTCGGGGTCATGTCTAATTGTCTTGAGCGCTTCGCGTCCCAAGTTCCGTCTCCGCCGCTTCAGACACCCATTTTGACTCATGAAGTCTTTGCGGAAGGTAACTTGGGGAATATTACTCAAACGATGCCTATAAACATCTTCGTTAAACCGGGGATCGTCGAGAACATCCATGTGGGAGTCACTTGCTCTTCTGAAGAAGTCCAAGTGTACACTAGTCTCTTTCACGAATTTCGCAATGTTTTTTGCGTGGTCCTACGAAGAAATGCCTGGAATCAACCCTAGTATCGTGTTGCACGAGATTCCCACCTACCCAGGTGCGAAGCCTGTTCATCAGCGTCTTCGTCCTGTGCATCCTCGAAAAGCCGCCGCTATCAAAGCTGAAGTTGAGAAACTTCTTAAAGTGGGTTTCATTTATCTGATTCCCCTGACTGAATGGGTTTCTAATATAGTTCTTGTGGATAAGAAACAGGGCACCATTCGTGTTTGTGTTGATTATCATGATATCAATTGGGCTTGTCCTAAGGATAATTATCCCACCCCGTTTATCGATCAGATCATTGACAATTTTGTGAGAAGTGAAATTTTCTCCCTTATGGACGGTTTCTATGGTTATAACCAGATTAAAATTCTCCCTTCGGATCAACACAAGACCTATTTTATTTTCCCATGGGGAATGTTTGCATATAAGAAACTCCCGTTCGGCTTGAAGAATGCTGGGGCTACATTCTAACGCGCGATGTCCTATGCTTTTCATGATATTCAGCATATTGTCCAACCATACCTAGATGACCTTCCGGCTCATTCAGCTGCGCGGAAAGACCACCCGGAACATCTTCGTCAAATATTTATTTGTTGTAGATGCTACAATATTAGGCTCAATCCGCACAAACGCGTCTTCTGCGTCGACTCCAGTAGACTCTTAGGGTTTATCGTATCTAAATATGGAATTCTCCTTGACCCTCTTAAGGTTGAGGCTATTTTCAATCTCCCCTCCCCGCCCTCGTTACATCAACTCTGGAGTCTCCAAGGGAAAGCCAATTTCCTACGTTGTTTCATCCCGAACTACGCCGAAGTAGCCAAAGTATTTACACGACTCTTAAAGCAGGACGTCCCTTTCTGTTGGGATGAGATTGCTCAGCATAATTTTGATAGACTTAAGACGTTTCTTGTCAACGCTCCTCTATTGCATCCTCCAAATTACCATCGTGATTTCACCCTCTACCTAGCTGCCGCCTTCAGTACGATAGCCATGGTATTGGTCCAAGATTATGATGATGGTAACGAACATGTTGTTTATTACCTGTCTCGGAGCCTTCTCGACCCTGAAATGTGTTACGCACATGTCGAGAAGTTAACGTTGGCTGCGGTCCAGGCCGTACAACATTTTCTTCATTACATTCTTTTACGCACGGTGACTGTGATTTCTGACTGTAACCCCATGACTTATATTATGTCACGGCAGTTGCTGGGGGGAAAATACTCGAAGTGGATTGTCATCCTCCAAGAGTTTGATTTGGAGTTCACTACGGCCAAATTGAAGAAATCACTTGTGTTCGCTGATTTGATTTGTTCTCTCCTTGCCGACTCTGCTCCTTCTTCCTTTGAAGATCATATACTAGACGAAACTCTCTTCCTGATTATCACCCTCGACTCGTGGTATGGTGATATCATCGTGTACCTCCAAACGTCTACTTTCAGGTCTTAGCTAACGAAAGATGCCCGACGCCGCATTCGGCATCAATCACAACCTTATCGCATCGTTGGAGATACCCTCTATTGTGTCGGAGTCGATTCTGTACTTCGCTGATGTCTGACCCTTAAGGAAGCGGAAAAGGTTTTAAATTATTGACACAGTGGCGCCTGTGGTGGTCACATGTCTGGTTATGCCACTGCACAGAAGATCCTTCGTGCTGGCTAATTCTGGCCATCTATTTTTAAAGATTGCATCGTTGCAGTACGTAAATTCCATGCGTGCCAGATCTATCAATGCAAGATGCGTGTGCCGCCTGTTCCACTACATCCTGTCATTACCGTTGGCCCTTTTTCCAAATGGGGCATAGATTTTATGACGTGTAACCGTTGTTCTACCGGGGGGAATGCCTATATTATTGTCATCGTCAATTACTTTACAAAATGGGCCGAAGCAATGCCTACATTGGCTGCGGACGGTAAGACAACGGTACAGTTCATATTCAATCACATTATTGCTCGATTCGGTGTCCCTCAAGCCATTGTCATTGATCATGGTTCCAATTTTCGGGATTATATGATGGCGGAGCTGACATCTAAGTTGGGTCTGTGTCATGACAGCTCAATTCCTTACTATCCCCAAGATAATGGCCAAGTTGAAGCTGTAAACAAGGTCCTTGTTACCATGCTTCAACGAAAAATCGGGATCCACAAATCAAACTGGCATCTCATGTTGTTCTCAGCTCTATGGGCTTACCGAACATCGATAAAAAAACGCAACCAGGTTTACCCCATTTCAATTGTTATACGGTCTGGAAACCACGCTTCCGATTGAATGTGAAATCCCTTCACTTAAGTTAGCTGTGGAATTACTGCCTCATACTTTGCCTGAAGAAGAACGTCTCCTCTATTTAGAGAGATTGGATAAAACTCATCGCTTAGCTGCCTCGGTCATCGAAGCACAGAAGAAGCGAGTCAAAGCCCATTTTAACCAATCGGTTTCTCCTCGTTCTTTCATTGAAGGTGATATCGTTCTTCTATACGACCAAGCTCATGATAAGCTAGGGGCAGGCAAATTCCAACCCATGTGGCATGGGCCCTACATCGTTAAATGTGTGTTGCAGAATGGGGCTTATGAGATCATTGAATATGAAGGGTGTCCTTTATCGCAGCCCAGAAATGGGTTGTATCTGAAAAAATATTATGCCTAAATTATTCACATGTGATATGTGTACATAGGTGATTGTTTTAATTTTGTGTGCATGCTTTGGTGTGATGTGCTTTATGAGATTTTTTCTGCTTATTTGGGTCTTGTTTGCTATGCAGATGTCTATTTCCCCTTATGTCGGTTTCGCGGATGGTGCCTCCCGCAGTACCAGGAACCTATCTTCGGCAGCCTGGGTAATTTATGATCTCTGTCGTGAGTTGATTAGCTTACAAGGTATTTGTCTGGGACCAGCCACCAACAATGTCGCTGAATGTAGTGCAGTTTTGGAACTATTAACCGAGGCAGTCAACCTCGGCATACGCGCATTGCTTGTTAAGTTGGATTCACAACTTGTTGTTCTTCAACAGAATGGTCATTATTCGGTTCGAAACCCATGCATTTTGAGATTGTATTTGCGTATTCGTTTACTTGAACGACATTTTGATTTCATTACATATCAACATATACCAAGACGAATGAATACATTAACAGATGCAATAGCTAACATTGTGCTAGATAGAAATTTACGCGATTTATAAAAACATCATCATATGTACATAGACCCATGCAGAAAATATATGTGTGTGTGTGTGTATATATATATATATATATATATATATATATTGTTTTTTTACAAGCCGTGTGCATCACAAAACCCACAAAAAATAATATATGTTTGTTTCGGTTACATCATGAGACAACATGTATCTAAAAAAATGTGCATAAATAAAGCCTAAATGCCTAGTCAGCGTGCTGCTGATGATAGTACGTCACCGCTCGTACCAACCGCCTCAGCAAGCGGTGGATACGGCTTGGCACTCCTACAATGTTCCTATGATAAGCTCGAGGTACGTCATAAAAACGGGCATAATTTGGGATGCCACAGGTGATTCCTCCAGGTTCTGCACTAACTCCTCGTCAATTCCCTCACCCTGAGGATCAAAGTCACGAGGAGTCCGCCTCGCTATTCGGGACATATCGACGGGATGCTTTGGGCCAACATCTGCATCCATATGAGATTAACTATCAGAACATGCATATATACCAAAAAATCATAAAACTCATAAAAATAAAAATGAGTCTTACCAAGTTCTTCGTCCCAATCCTCTCCCTTTGGGAGTGGGAGGTTTGGGTCTCTGGTAAAGTTGGTGCCGGCATAGGGCCAATCCTCCATGATAATCAGTTGTCGTCAAAGCCAATCAAAAAACTCTGGCCTCCAGGACATCTGCTGGCCACCTCCTACTCTGGGCATCAGTTCCGCCCATCGGGCCATCCGTGGCTCTCTCAATGGTGGCTTCGGGACTATAGCCTCCTGGCGCTGAAATATGGGTAATCGTTCCAGGAAGAACAATACCATAATCGACCCATACCCAAACTGCTTTAGTTTGGTCTTCTTGCATTTGGTGAGTTGTCGTTTGATGTTCATGGTTACGGCCTCGGCCCAGTCGAAGATGGTCGGGTTCATACACTCTGAAGCAAGAAGTAATTGCGTCTTCGTGGCCTCGTGTGGTGCTTGCGATCCCGCAACCCGCGTAATGGTGTGTAGCACTACTCTCAGTGCTAGATCAGGGACGGTCTGGATTTCTACTTTATCGCTCCCTGTTCCTTTTCGTGCCCCTGGGCACACCCTGTTCATGACCATTCTCATGCTTTCCCAGAAGGCCTGGTACCAGTCAGAATAGGGACTGGACCCCTGCGTGACAGTCCAGTGATGAAATATACATCTGATACTTCGAGCTCAAGCTCTCGATCTCGAAGTATGAATTTCTCTTGATCTTCATCCCAAATGCTGATAAGATACTGTAGCAATTCAGGCTGAGCCCAGAGACATGGCGTCAAGAAGAACTTTTTGAGCCCACAATTCCTGAGGGCATTCATGCATTGCTCGTTTTCCATTGCTTGTTCATCCTCTTCACTGTGTTCTCTCTCTTTCCACTCGATAACCATCTTTTTCACTTGGTACCTGCATCAATTGATCATGGGAGCATTGTAAGCCATCTTAGGTATTAAAATGTGTATTCTATTGGTTGCATTTTTTGAAATTTGATACAGATTTTGAGTTGTGCAGTTGGCGCGACTGTTTGGCTAACAATCGAACCATCTGGCGCAACCCCTGTGTAAAACTGGGCCGATTAGCGCAGGTTCGTGCCTGAAACCCGCGCCAACTGCGAAGCCCTAAATTTTGCCAATTCTCCCCTAAGGGATCTCAAATGGAAATAAAATGCAATAAAATATTACTTAAAAGATGGCAAAAGAGGTTGGATCTTACCTGGAACAGACAGAATTCGGATTGGTCCACTGGATTGTTCACAATCGACGCCTGAAGATCGCAAGAGAAAAGGGTCACTGTTGCTTGGCAAAGAGGTAAAAAGTGAAAAGTAAATATTTTTTACCATTGTTGGTCTTTTATAACTTTTCAAAGTCCTAAAATAGGTTTCAAAACATATTTGTCGATATATTTTCATATTATTTTCGTGGAATATGTTTTACACACGTATTTTTGTGCAGCAACAGGTTTTTCACGTGGTTTTGACGAAGAGACGAGTTGTATTTTATACTTTTTCGGACTCGGTAAAAACATGAAAAAGTCACTACTGGATTCACCTTTCAACTCTTTTCTGACTCTCTAAAACTGAAAATATTGCCGAGTCGCTTATTGTTTTGAGCTCATTAAATTGGCTGCGAAGCGATATCTACCCGGTATATGTTTACCCCTTTTTTGGGCTGGGATAGATTATTTACGAAAAAGGAATACCCTAGCCTATTGTGACTAGGAGGTTTTCTCAGACACAGTTTTCTACCTTTTCGGATCTGAGGGACTATTTATGAAAAGGGACTGCTGGAGTTTTCTTTTCCACCTTCTTTTCAAACTCTCTAAATATGAAAAGATGTCAAGTTCTTCCTTTGCAGACTCGTTAAAACCTGATGACATCGGACTCCATCGTCATGACGTTACTCGAGTTCCACCTTCCTAGGGCTCATAAAATGTACTAGGTTGGATTTGTCCAAAGGAAAAACTTACATCGCAAGCACATGCTATCCCCTTCAAGCTTGTTTCCAAAAATAATTGGGGTACTCGCCAAAAATGGTGGGGTAAAATGGAACGAATATCGTAGTCGTGTTGGCAGTATGTCATTATTGAACATGGCACTTGTCTGCATTCATGTCGGGTTGGGGACATCTCATCTTGTTGTCTGTTTGCCTCCATGGGTTTGGGTAATATATTTTGACAGCTCATCTGCTCTTTGCCGCGTCACCGTGGCCTCAGATCCCTTGATGTCAAATACTTCCAAATCTAGTGTCGTGCCGCCGATATGTTCAAGAGAAGTTTGCCTCTGCATTTTCAAGCTCCCTCTGATTCTCTGTTAGTCTTGATTCACAAACATCATATCCCTCTGTCTCGTGTAGATGATGTGGGAAACATTATGGCCCACCTTCGATCAAGGTCCCTTCCTGTCGAATCCAGCTCATTATCCAGGAAGTTGATCTAGAGACTCCCTTAAGGTACCTTGGAGCCTGCATGCCTCAATGGCAGTTTCTTTGCACTCGACGTAAGGTCCACATCATTGGCCTTTGATCGATTGACTTTGTGGGTGTTCGACGTCATATCACTGTTCACATGTCGTGGATTGTACCTTTTGTACCTTGAGATCCATTGTCATTATTGGTGGTTTCTCTCGCGTCTGTTAACAACTTTCATCATTGGTTGGTAATCAGACGATGTTCTTGCATGTTCAACTTCAGCTCACATATTCACATGCTCGAATTTGTAATATGTTTGGGTCGAGATGGAGCACAATACCATGGGTTTTGTCTGATGAAATCCAGGCTGCGGGTTCTTTGTGGATTATTATGACTCATTATGACTCCTTTGATTGGATGGCTGCAACCATACCTGAGTCTATTTATTGATCCCTACTGCTGGATGGCTGTGTCCATACCTCAGATCTCATTATTTATGTACTCTATTGTGGATGGCTGTGCCCATACCCCGTGTCATGTATCAAATATATCAATTGTATTCGTACTTGTCGGTTTTCCGAAGACAATGTTTCGGTTGAACGCATTCTCATAAAGAATTTCACCCCTCCCTCTCTCTCACACCTCATGCTTTAGGGGGCATCTGTTACACAGCAATTTGTCACCATCCCTGAAATCCCTCGCCCCACATATTGGAGGGTCTTTCCCGTGACTTGTGAGCAGTGTCATACTCTACAAATACTTTCTTTACATCCTTCTGCATAAGGATATGATTTCTCCTATTGAACATTTCCTTAGAAAGCACCCAAAAATCCATGTTTTGGCATTGGCGCGGGTAGCCACTTCATCCCTCGTGCCAATGGGGAAAATATACACTAGAGGTCACGCTAGCAGGCGCTCTGTCCCTGTGTTGTACCCACGCAAACCTGTTTTGGAATGTTTTTTAACAAATTGGAGGCAGAAGTTTTCTTTAACCACCTCGGGAATGACTCATTGCAAGTGGTTAAACTCGATAAGCCACAGATATATACCTTTAGGAAATGGTTGATGGAACATTCTAAGAGGACAAGACTCCCCCCACGATTATAGGGATCCTAACTTCTTCTTCTCCCTCTATATAAACAAGCCTCCTCCCTTTACATCAGCTAGCTAAAACAGTAGCTGAACATATAGCCAAGAAGCTGAGCTTGGAGAGGAGGTTATAGCTGAGTAATCATTATAGAGAAGGTCAAAACAAGGAGGATCTCGTAGAGAGAGCCCCGTCTGAATTGCCGACGAGCTTATGAGACGTGCTCCGTGGAACCCTGTTGGAGGAGATCGCAACGTCGAAGCGCTGGTTGTACTCTTCCTTCTTTAATTTAATATACTCGACTATGATATTGTTTCCATCTCTGTGTTATGTTTATTTAATGCATGTGATTTAGTCTTCTTCGACTGACTGATAGTTAGGAATGCGAAATAGTATGTTGTGTATCGTCTTCGTTTCTTGTATATGTGCAGGTATCCGGGCGTGAGAACGAGTGGATCGTGATCTGCCGAATCGGGAGCGGGAGGCAACTATTCTTCTAGACGACACAAAAACGTAGGACCTAAGGTAGGTGATCTGCTGATTCTTTGTCCATTCTTAGCTAGGAATTGATGTCATAGCGTGTTTCTGTTGTGGCTAGACCCACCCTAGGGCTAGTGGGATCGCCTCTGTTCGCAGAGGGGATTTACCTCACCAACATGGACCACGAAAGGGAAACTGTTCTATGGGAAAGCCAAAATGGTGTTGCGGGAGGACATGTGGGAGCTAAACCGACGACACGCAAGGTACCACAAGCAGGCTTATGGTGGCCAACCTTGCATAAGGACAGAAAAGAATTTGTTCAGAAATGTGATGTTTGTCAGCAGACAGGATGGCCATCCCACAGAGATGAGCTACCACTTCATCTGATAAAGGTACTACAACCATTAGAAAAGTGGGCAGTTGATTTTTTAGGACCAATTACACCACCTGCAAGGTACTCAAAGGCAAGATACATAATAACAACAACTGACTATCTGACGAGATGGGCAGAAGCAGTGCCAGTGAGGAACTGTATGACAGAGACTGCTGCTAGATTCATATTTGAAAATATAATCAGCGGATTTGGCTGTCCAAAAATCCTGACTAGTGACCAGGGTATCCACTTCATTAATGACACCATCAAATACTTGTTGGAGAGCTTCACGATACAACACCACAAAAGGAGTTCGTATCATCTGCAAGCGAACGGAACAGTAGAGGCCTTCAACAAGATATTGGAGAAAGGCCTCACGAAGATATGCAATGCGCAGCGCGATGACTGGGATGAGCGGATACCAACAACACTGTGGGCATACCGAACAACGGTAAAATGACTAAACAATCAAACGCCATTCCAGCTATTCTACGGGAGAGAAGCAGTGGTCTGAGTGGAATTCATCATACCAAGCCTTAGAATTGCGACAACATTGCATTTATCTAAAGAAGAATTGCTAAAGGAGCGATTGCAGGAACTGCAAGAACTTGAAGAAGGACGATTTCTTGCGGAATTTCACCAGACGGTGCAAAAGGAGAGGCAAAAATCTTGGCACGACCGACATATCAAGCACAAGAATTTTCAGGTCGGGGAGAAGGTTCTACTATACGATAGAAAATACCAGAAATTCCTAGGGAAGTTGTAGATGCATTAGCTAGGGCCATTTCATGTCATAGAAATCAAATATTCAGGAGCAGTTCGATTGGCACAACTAAACGGTCAAGTTCTACAGGGATGGGTCGACGGCACATGCTTGAAGCCCTACCAAGAGTAAATTATCATTTCATTTCCAATAACTCTCGAAACCGAGAGAAGTCAGTAGGGTAGAATAGCTTCAATAACTCTCTCGCACCCAAGATGAGCATAGATAAGATCCCACTCTACCAAAACCAAAAATAAGAAGAGTAACTAAAGTTGTGTTGCGGAGACTGAAACACAACTAATTGTGGTCGGGGAGGGGTAGTGTCCAGCGTGTCATCCATGTTAGGTAGAAAATCATGCCAAACATCAGCCTATCATCATTACGCGTAGTACCAGTGTCAGTCTGTAGGATTACCAAGATTTGGAAATAATTGCCATAATTAGCATCACCCATACCGTAATAAATTTTCCATAATTAGACATAACCACCAGCTGTCGCGTTTGCCCAAATCCCAAAACCACAGTCAACAATGTCAGAGCCCACCTCAGCAGCTAACTAATCGCACGATTGTAGCCACGGGAGAAGCCAGGGAAAAATTAATTAGTTATGGGGTCTCATCAACCTCACCCGTGTCGGTTACTTACATAACCCGCATGCAGAGAAGCACGAGAATGCCGGAAAAATCTGAGTTAGAATCAGAAACATCCAAAAGAGTAAGGGAAGCCGAACCAGAACCAGAATAGAGAAGGCATCCGGAAGAAGTAATTCAGGAGAAGAGAGAGAGAACTTTTCTATAGGTATACCAGCGACGAGCCAGGATGACTAGAGTAAGCCCAGCGGTTGTGGAGCAGGAGATTGATAACAGAATTCAGAAGATGGAGTCCCTTGTGGGCAAGGATGACAGTGCAACCTTGATCGACACAGACCTTACAAATTCTTTCGAGTTTCCAGCGCTGAAGAGGCGGGTGTACATAGAGAATTATGCAATGGAAGCAGGGCGGGTAGCAGCAAGAGTTCTTTCAGAGTTCAGGGGCATCCAACAGTCCATGATACTTAAATTGAGGAATTTAGCAGTGTTTGGGATTACAGGCGCTGCAATGCAGTGCACAAAATTTCTATTAAGAAAGATCCAGAATGGTTCTCTATGGCTGGGAAAGGAAATCCCAATTCATGTAGAAGACATCTACAGATTAACTGGACTGTCGTAGGAGGGAAGGGACGTATCATCAACGTTCCAAACTGTATCTAAGAGGGCGAAGAATTCTGGAGACACGGACTACTACGTCAAGTATGGCACTCGAAGGGGAGGGAAAGGAGCAAAGATCGAATTGATCAACAAAACGGAGGTCAAGTTCGCTTGCTACCTAATTTCTAGCAAAAAAATGAGACACTATACCAAAGGAGAGTGCACCCTGGATACAATTTCGGTTGCGGAGCATTGTGTCCAAGGGACAAGGCTGAATTGGTGCTCCTTCCTACTAAAAGAATTGTTTGAAGCTTGCGAGGACAATTACAAGAGAGCGACCGGGTTTATTTATGGATACTTGATCATGGCACTGGCCATGTGGAAATGGACCTTCCCAAGTATCTAGGTACCGGTCGAGATAGCAGAAGACCAACCTGTGGCAATGAAGTTTGTGCCTTGGAAAGTGTCCGGGGACCCTAGCACAAAAGAAGTGAATGCAAAAGCTTTCAGAGTATGGTATGGCCAGATGGTTGACATTGTGATGAGTCAACAAAGAATTCCAAGAAGTCTGTTAGACGGATACAGCGAGCAGGTATGGTTCGTGGTTACCCACAAGAAAAATTTTCTCAGGCCTACATGTGTACTAGAAAAAACGTTCAAGATGAGGCCCTTGAAGTTCCAGATTGATGAGGCAGTACTAGCAAGTGATGCCACTCCATTTCCAACATTTTCAGAATTTCAGGCATCCCATTCTAATCCATCTTCCAGCACGACATTCATATTTGCGCCAATACCCAATGTTTTGTTTAATTCACCTCCCCCTACGACTACAACGCTGGTTGGAAAGAGTAAAGCTCTGAAACCAGCAACGGCACCGAAGGAAAAAAGGGCCAAGGTTGTAGGATCTAGCCCAGTGGTTGACCTCACAGGGGAGGATCCACCTCGACAGTTGAGTGTAGGGGTACCAATCCAAGAAGAGCTGATAGTTGAGTCCAAAGAGGCTAGAGTATTACCACCCCACAACCCCATATACCCCTTTGATTTCTTAAAAATTCGCACATCGCCACCTCGCACCCACCAACTACCACCCACCACCTCATCCATCTCCCGGGAACCGCACAACTCCGCACCATCCACTTCAACAGCCACCATGTCCGATCCAGTCGTTAAAAGAATAAACAATGGGGACCACATAATGGAAGTTAACTTGGGTATAGAGGAGGTACCGCTAGTTAACCCAACCCTGATCCCACCAACTACTTTTACTGAGCTAACTAATCAGTTAGAGCAGTCAATGGAAGAAACAACAGGGTCACTCCCCGAGCAGACTCCGCTCCACCCAGCTGACCTAGCAGGTCAAAAAGGGCAACAAGATCTACAGATGGCAGACTCCAGAAACCGGCTACAACACCAAACACCACCATAATCATCGCAGGACCAGTGAGCGAGATCTGTCACCAGCGGATAACCACTCCGTGCACGAATGCTAGATCAGGGTCCCTCTGGTACAGAAAGCATGAAAACTTGGGGGACAACCCAGTTGTAGCATTTAATTCAGAGAGCGGCCCAACAAGCCGAGAGACTCCACTCGAAGCTCTAGCAGAAATGAGAGCAGCAATAGCAACATTTAAGCACGCTTACTGAAGAGCATGAACAACTGAAGACGGAAAATGGGCAGTTACAGGAACAATTGGAGACAATAACCAGAGTATTCAGGGACGTTTGGCCTACAGTAACGACGAGCAGCAGCCAAATACCAAAAGAGATGCAGGAAACTGATGCAGTCGGGCAGGCGGTCTACCTCAAGGTAGCCTATTCAAATCTCCTGCAGGAAAATGTAAAACTCAAGGCAGCATTGGTAGCCCGACCCACGTTACCCGACCCAGTGGTTGTGTATTCGGCATAGATTTCAGAAATATAGGGCCAAGTAATGAAAATGCAGGAAGTTCTGAGTACTACAGCAAAAGAAGCATTCGACCTACTGAAGGGTCTACAAGAATGCTCGACATCCCTTACTCTGAAGGCACAACCGGTCTCGCTACAGCTACAACAGATATCAAGAGAAATCCAGGAAGCCACGGACCCGACTGGACTTGACCAACTCTATGCATAGGCAGACATGTTGGAAGTCCAAATACAACAAATAGAGGAGAACTCAACGACGGCCAAACAAGCCATCCAGGAGCTTCGGCAGCCTATAAAAATCAGTGCACAGACAATGCATCAATTGGCCTCTAAGGCCAACACTCAGATCAACACCTTGTTTGGTGCCTTGCTGCCGAATGTAGGGGAAGAGGTTGTCACGAAGATCACAGCCGAGACCGAGGAGCTAATGCAAGGATGGCAGAAGGCCATGACAACCTTCCAAGAACTCAAGGAATCAGCTCTAACCAAGGTCTCAGAGTTGGGGCCCTTATTTGGACAACTAGGAGAAGGAAGGAAAACAGAGCAGGGTGCAGGGCTGAGCGGACCTATGGAAGTAGAGACAGTGCAGATCAATTGACTCGAGGCGAGTCAATAGGATGTGGTCGGGGCCTGTTGGGGCCCTTGTTTTGAAATTCAACAGCTTTTGAGTTGCGGATAGTATGTGGTAGAACGCAACCACGATAGGCATAAACATGTCAAGGTTTTGAAGGAGTAAAGGACAGGTGTCACGGCTGTTGCGGGAGCAAGCACAGATGGCGGAAGAGCGCGGAAAGAAACGAGTAGTAGAACTCCCGACTAACAGAAAGAAACAGAAGACAGCCAAGCGAGAAGAAAGGAGGAACGGTCAGTTGCGTTGGCAGCAGAACAAATAGGCAGCCCACCAACGTGAAGAAGGGGTTGGTGTAGACGGGATCAGGCAGCAGGGAGCCACAGGAGAGCTCTGTCTGTGTTGTACTATTCTCCATTCCTCTGTATCTCTGTATTTCTCTTTGTCCAATTGGACTTCTTGTATTATGTTCTGTTCATTATCATGTAGTTGAGCTCTGTAATAGCTTGTCACTGATAGCCGATGCTTAATACAATCAGAAGTGTTGTTTTGGATGTCTGTTATGGTCTTGAATGAATGGTTTTACAAGCACTCTTAAAATTTTATTTACTGCAAGTCGAAATGCATTTCCGATAGATATATGTCATGGAACATTGTGTTGTGGTTGTTTAGACTTCTAACATAACTTTGATTTACCCGGATCCATGTTGTTGGGTTGATACCGATTGAATCCCTACCTTAGTAAGGTCGCGGCATGCCTCGGGTGAGACTCTCAGCTCTTTTGAGCTGGGTGAAAATATCAGCGTGAAGCTAGACTACGACAGAAAACCTTGTTGGCCCTTAACCTGAACCCTGGTCTTCTTCGTGAGACCTGTTCTCTCACCAATAGGTCACCTCCTCCCTTGTCTTCTGGGTATCCAGTGCTCCCAAGGAAGGGATGTGATGTACCTCCGCCATTGAATCGATGACACTAATAAGATGTTCATAAGCAGACATCACCTTTTCCACATCTTTCACAAGCTTATCCTTGGATTGTATTTTCATCCATATCTGTACTTTGTCATTCTGCGTGCAGATCCAATCCTTCTTAGGCAGAGTGTCAGGAGCATGTGGATACTTCTCGGACCATTCAAGCATACTGTATAGTGCAACGGGGGCTTCCTTTAGTTGTGCAGTCTTCTTCTTAGTCTCTACTTGGGCCCTTAATAGCGGGGAAACCAACTGCTTTATAGCAAACATCTCCTCATATACCTGTTTCATGGCAACCTCCAAAGTAACCAATTCCCCTTGAATGGCAATTGGTAACCCGTTGGCCTAGGTGGTCGTGAATTGAATCCTTTGGTTTTCTGCTTCCGGCGCCTTCTTTTCTTGTTCGACTTGAGCTGCCTTCTGCTCGGAGGCCTGGAGTCTGTTTTGCAGGGACAAGATCTCCCTGCTCATCCTATTGACATTCTCCTCTGTGGACGCTGCAAAAGTGGTCCTTGCTAATGCGATCATTATGGGGTTAGTCCTAGCATCTAGGACTATGTCCTTTTTTGTGGTAATTGTGAGGGGCTCGGCTAGGTTCCGTGCAAGGCACCTTCTCTTCTCCTGTCTGATCTTGTGTGTGAAATGGTCGTAAGATATTCTTGTCATGTCTAAGATGTCATCTTCCTGTTCTTCTGGGATGCCAAGTTCTGAGAGCGGGAGATGTACACTGGTCATGGGAGTTGTCGGGGGTACCTCAATGTGGGGCATATTTGTTTGTTCCCTAGTCTTCAGGAGCGGTGTCTTGCTTCCCTCTACTTGCTTGGAGGAGAATTCCCACGACCTCTGATTTTCTTTTCCTTCCTCCTTCTTTCAAACTCTTCTTTATCTTGTTCCTCCTTCATCCTGCACTCGACCTCCTACTTATGTATTTCTTCTTCCTCCTTCTTATGTTATTCTTCTTGCATTCTTCTTCCTCCTTCTTCTTGCGGGCATCTTTTGCCTGCTTCTTCTTCCGTTCTTCTTAGAGTCTATTTTCTGAAGAATCCATTCGATGATTTCCGCGCATGGGAATATTGGTGGATGAGCGCCTACATAATGAATCTTGGACATTTTAACCTAAATATATACCTCTCGGTCCGTGATATCTTCCGAGAATTTTGGCTTCGTGAATTCTTGATATACTTGGTACCAAGTCATCTTATCTCCTTTCCCAAAGACACAGGTGGTGTCCCGATAGATAGGGGGTGGAGGAGCAGGCATGTCCTCTCCTGACATCTCTATCTCAGGGCTTTTGTTTCTCTTCCGGACTGCTGGAGGCCCCATATCGCTTGAGGCCGAAGAGATGGAGACACACTCGAGCTCGGCTTCAATATCCCCTGGCATGTTCAAAAAACAATCCCACGATAAGAATAATGGCATGATAACAAATATGATGGGACTGAATAGACCTATAAATGTTTTGATTACTTAGGTTAGGTTGCTGCGACCCTTTCTGGTAGCTATTTTGGAGGATTAAGGAGGTTTGTGACCTTGCGACCTAGTGACCAGGTCGCATGGTCGCGAGGTCGCACCAACGTGAAATTTCTGAAAACTGCGACTCTGCGACTTGGCAACCTATGACTAGGTCGCAAGGTCACTTGGTCGCAAAGTCACGATTTGGGTGGTTATTCCATGATCAATGACCTAGCGACTTTGTGACTTAGCGACCAGGTCACGAGGTCACAGAGTCCCAGGGTCACATTAGGGCTTTCTGAGATAAATTTGAGCGATTGCGACCTAGGAGGAATAAGGTGAAAGGAGGGAAAAATTGCAAGGGATATGGGAAAATCAGAGTTGAGGGCCCTCTCAGAAAGCCATTAAGGGGTGTTTTTGGCAAACTAAGGCAAGGAAAGGCTCAGAAGAGGAGGTAAAGAAGAATGAGCATAAGTGGGTAGAAAACCCCAGCTAGAGAGCTGGTGAGGATTTGGTTTGCAAAGGAATGGGGCCAAGGGTTATAAATGGGCTAGGGTATGGGGCAAGTAAGGAAACATCTAAGCAAAACAGGAAACAACAGGAGGATTAAGCAACTTACCCGGAAAAAATGCGCTCCATTTGGCTTGTTAGAGGCTTTGTTTTCTCTATCACGCATGGCAAATATGACCTACACGACCCTTTTATTTATAAAGGGGTCGCACGTGTGATCATTTAATTTAGGTCGCTAAGTCGCAAATCGGGGCCGATTGGGCAAGCATGCGACCTTGCGACTCTATGACCAGGAGGTCGCAAGGTCGCTAGGTCGCGCAGTCACAAATGTAAAGATTTAGGCCAGGATGCAACCTTGCGACCTCATGACCTGGAGGTCGCAAGGTTGCTAGGTTGCATAGTCGCCATTCGTGCCCTTTTATATACCTTGCGACCTTGCGACCTGGAGGTCACAAAGTTGCTAGGTCGCTTAGTCACAAGTGGGTAATTTTTATCAGGTTTGCGACTTTGTGACTAGTTTCAAAGAAAACAAGTCATGAACCTAGATTTGAAGGAAAAATGCTTGAAAGGGACTTTCTCAAGGTCCATGGCTAAGGGTGCATTGGGCTTACCTTCACAAAAGAGATCAGGGGCTCTGAAATTTTAAAATGGGACTAAATTTTGGAGGGTGTTGTAGCGGCTACAACAAATGGCGATTCACTGTTAGAACCCGAAATCTCTGTCTGTGCTTCATTTTTGAGGGGTTGGGGGGGAGGGGGCTTAGCCGGCTGTTCATTTCTCCCACATGAGTCCCACTACTTGCATCTTTGGCCTTTTCCTGTTTGCTTCACCTATTTGCACTGCGCGGAACACTAGTTCACCATGTTTTCATTTCTGGAGACCGAACGGAAGGGGTCGGAGTAACCTCATGGGCTTCAAGGATTCGATATAGTTATTTGGTCCCTCTGTGTTGCTCTGCTACCAGCGAACTTGGTGGTCCCGGAGGAGTCATTGCCTAGGATTCACAGACGTTGCTCCGCTTCCAGTGAGCCTGGTTAGTACCTCGGCAGAGTCGTTGCATCACCTCTCTATGCAGGAAGCCTTTATCAATATTTTACCCTTTATTTCATGTGCTAATAGTACTTATGAGAATGTGCTCAAGGAAGTTATTTGAATGTGCACAAGGCACTTATTTGTATTTGGAAAGTATTGCCCAGGAAGATGAGGGATCCTGACTTATGTTACTTGCAAGAGAGGTTGCTCCTGGTCTGCTTTTAGGGACCTTTGGGTATTCCCGAATATCCTTTTTCTGCATGAGGTTGGCCTTGTTCCCCTTCCATACAGTGACCTATTTCATCAAAAATTCCTCCTATATAGTAGTCCCTTGAGCTAGCGGAATGGGTGAGCTACTTGTGCTTGGGTCCCGGGACTTGGTCGTGTTTCCCCACGGGGTGTCTATCACAGGCAAGCTTCATTTTGTGTTCCAGGGCCGATTATTAACAAGCAGAGATTCCGGTACAACCTTCCAATTGAGTAAGTACTACGTCAATACTTCAACTTGAGGTATTAGGGAAATGGAGTTCCGAGAGCTTGCTCGAAGCAAGATTTTTATTGAAACACACAAAACAAATGAAAAACAAGAGCAGTAAAGCAAAGGAAAGGAGACTATGGTACAGATCAAGGTGAAGAACCTGGGGATATCAGGTGAAGTAGTGCTTGAGGTCATGCCCATTTACTGGGAGGACCTTGATCCTCCCTTCTAAGGTTTGGAGCCTATATGTGTGGGAACCAACCTTTTCTTTGACTTGGAATGGGCTTGTCCACAGGGCTTGAAACTTGGTGTGTTTCCCTTTATCTTCGTGAGCCTTGTCCCACTTGAGGATGAGGCCGCTAACTTCGAAAATCTTGTTTCCGGTGGAATTTTTCTCGAACCATCGTTTTATCCGGCTATGGTGGATGGTGAATTTTTCTCGGGCTTTTAGCCTTTCCTCCTCCAATTTCAACAGAGTGTCTATGCGAGCTTGTAATGAAGGGCATGGGGTACCATGTGTTTATTGCGACAACTAAAGGGCCGAGAGAGACAGGTTGGGAGGAAGGATTGCTTCTTTGCCGTAGAATAGGAAAAATGGGGAGGTGCCCAGGGATGGTTTGGGTGTGACCCTATTAGCCCAGAGGGCGTTATGGAGGGCATTGTACTAATTCTGGTGTTGGGATAGCAAGGTATTTTTGATGATACATATGAGGTTTTTATTGGTTGACTCCGCTAACGCATTTCCTTGGGGATAGTAGTTGGCGAAATGTTTGAGCACTATACATTTTTCTAAAGAAAATTCATATAACTTGAATGACGAAAAATATGTAGCATTATAAAAAACAAGGGAGGTTGGAATGCCAAACCTGGTCATGATGTACTGAGTGATGAAAGCTATTACCTCTTCACCGTTGATTTAATATAACAATATTGATTTAACCCACCTTGTGAAATAGTCTATGGCCATAACGATATATCGATGCTGCTTTGAGAAGTGCGGAAAAATTTCCCCGATCATGTCCAACCCCCACTGTTGAAATGGCTCTTCCACCGCGACAGACTGTAACGAGGCGGATGATCAGGATTCCCTGCTGGAAAATTTTTGACACGAAAGGCATCTCCGAACAAAGGTGTGCGCATCCTTGAACAGAGTGAGCCAATAAAAACCAGCACGCATAATCTTGTGAGTTGGGGCATCCCCTACGTAGTGCCCACCAGCTAGGCCATCATGGTTCCTTCAGGACCTGTTGAGCCTCACTATGCTCTAAGCAGCGTAGCAAGACCTCGTTGTGGTGCTTACATAACAACTTACCCTGCACCAGCTGGTAGGATGCAACTTTTAGACTTATTGCTCGTTTTTGCTAGGTGGTTCAGGTGGGGTCCATAATATCGTGACCAATATATTGCTGGAGATCAACGTACCATGATGGGGTGCTTTGCTGAGGTGTATTGTCGGCTTGGTACATGTCTATTTCGTGATCCCAACATTCCTCTTCATCCCCCCACGGGTCTACATGTTCAACAACCATCCGGCATAGCCCTTGCCATTTGATAGTATGTGTAGGATTGAATTCCAGGTCATACTCTTGAAAACATGCCATCCATTTGCCTCGTATCTCACCCAGCTCTTGTTGCACGAATAGTGAGCGAACCGTTGGGTGGGGTACAAACATCGTGACGTGGTTCTTCAAAATATTTGGCCTTAAATGTTTGACTGCCTTATATGTCGTGTAGGATTGCTTGTTAATATCCGAATAATTCAGCTTGGCACCTTGCAACCCTGCGCTCATGAACGATATGGGCCGCTCGTCATTGCTGCCATCTTTCTGAGTGAGGATGACCGCGAGAGATGAGTATGAAGCGAAGGTATACAAGATAAATCCTTTGCTGAAATTCGGGCTATGAAGGGCCGGTGATTCTGCGATGGCCTGTTTAATATTATCGAACGCTTCTTTCTCGGGGGAATTCCATTTAAAATTTGCATTCTTCTTGATCATACCTTGTATAGGTTTCACAATTTGGGCGAAGTCCGATATGAACTTTCACAGGAAGTTGATTTTTTAGAGAAACGACTGCATGGCATTTTTGCTACTCGAGGGATGAATCTGGGCGATGGATTTTGCGTGTTCTGGGTCCACTACTATGTCGTCTCGGGTTATGATGTGGCCCAACAGATTCCCTTCAGAGATTGTGAAGATGCTTTTCTTGGGGTTAAGTGAGATCCCGTATTTTTGGCACCTTTCGAAAATATGTTTGAGGTGGTACAAGTGGTCACATTTTCACTTGGAGAATACGGTGATGTCGTCAAGGTAGACCACCACACTTTTCCCCATTAGAACCTGGAAGGCGATGTCCATGGCCCTTTGGAAGGTTGTCCCGGCATTTATTAGGCCAAACAACATGCATCTAAATGCGAACATTCCCCATTTGGTCATGAATGTTGTTTTCAGAAGATCGGGCTCAGCCACCGGTACTTGGTTGTATCCTGATAAACCATCAAATAATGAGAACATTTCTGACCCAGATATTATTTGAAGGATCTGCTCCATGGGGAGCACTAGGTAGTTATCATTGTTTGATGATTGGTTCAAATTTCAGAAGTCCACGCATAAATGAATTTTGCTAGAATTTTTGTGAACTGGGACCAAATTTGACACCTAGGTTGAATGTCAGACTTTGAAGATGATGTAGGCGTCTAGGAGTTTCTTCAGTTCCTTTTGGATCATCAGCTCTAGAGTAGGGTGCACCTTCCTTAGCTTTTGCTGGAAAGGCTTAACTCCTTATTTCATTGGTATTACGTGCATGATAATTCGCGTGTCATAAGTTCGTAGCTCATCATACCTCCAGGCGAAAATATCTTGGTATTTCCTGAATAATTTAGTAAAGGACTGCCTCTCTTGGGGGGCGCATTTT
Organism: Pinus albicaulis; assembly: GCA_034641835.2. Lineage (NCBI taxonomy): Eukaryota > Viridiplantae > Streptophyta > Pinopsida > Pinales > Pinaceae > Pinus > Pinus albicaulis. The sequence continues at coordinate 195,961,281 of CM076575.1, read as the reverse complement.
TTACCGAGGTTGACGAATTTTGGTTCCGTTTCCATCCCAAGATTTATTTGTTGGTGTAGTTGGGTGGAACTCTACACCTTCGTGTTGGGAGGCCCCCAAAAACAGTTCTGTAGGTCAAATTACTTCTCAAGGGACACGACCCCTTTGGGTATGGGATTCCCCTAGTGCTCTTCTCTTTCCTTCTTCAAGGCCAGGTCATGATCTTCTTCCTCGATCACGGCGTCCTTGAACACATTTGCATTAAGCATGAAATCCAGTACCTACTGATCATCATTAAAAACGTGCAGATTAGTTACATTGTCCGGCACTGCAGGCTTATAAACAATTTCAATAAAGAACCCATCCCTCAATGGGGTAAATCTAGCTGCATCATTTGCTAATGTATTGGCTGTCGCATTATGCATTCTAAGTATAGAATTAATACCAAAATAATCAAAGGCAAAAATCAAACACCATACCTCTTGTTGATACCCTTTCAAATGGGGAGATAGGTAGTGAATAGTGTTGCGTACCTTCCGGGTAATGATTTTAGAGTCACCAATTACCTTCAAACAACTGAATTTGAGATCGATTTCTTTCTTGAGACCAAGGATCAGTGCTCCATATTCATCTCTATTATTGGTACACTGTAATTCCAGCCAACAAGAGATTAGGAACTTATTCTTTTGGGGATCTAACAAGATACAACCCGCACCGACCCTGTCATGCATCTTGGAACTGTCATAGTACAGGGTCCAGAACTTGTCTTCGGATTTCGTAATATCACATGAGGGCACAGGAGGGGTACTTGGGGCAGAGACATTTGGTGGTCATTCTGGCGCGGCAGGGTGGAAAGCAGTAGCCGGGAGCAGCTCTAACTGGGTGTCTTGGGCGACTGGAGATGGAGGGGTTTGATAGCAACCGAACGTAGCCTCTAAGAAGCACATACCCACGGGTTCGCTGGTTTCCTTGAGGTCGGTCACTGTGTGCTTCATGTAAGGTTCACTTTCGAACTCGATATTATTGTTCCTACACTTTTATGGGAGCCACAAGTGGGACCATTCGGTGGCAAAGTATCCTTGTAGTTTTCTTGACCAATCTCAGCTCAATAGAAAGTCATAGGCTTATGGGATATCCACGACCACTATGTCAATGCACTTATGAACCCTGGATTCCGAGGAGAGGCGGATGAGGACGTTATTCAATTCGCCCACGGTGGGGACCTGGGATCTATCAAGCAGAATGACCCTGGCGTTGGTCTTCTCAGGAAGGATGTTTAATTTCTTGCATATGGACAGGGGCATGACATTGGTGGACGCACCAGAATCGATGAGGCAATTATGGACATTGAAATTGAATATCTCAAAATACAAAAGGAAAGGGGGTGTGGATCCTCGGGAGTTTGCGTTTACGACATTTACAATGGATTGGAGGCTTGCCGAAGCTTGGGAGGATGTAGAGCTCACTGCTTTGGATGTTGATGGGCTGGCAAAAGCTTTGAGAATAAGGTCTCGTTGGTTGGCGATCCGGGCGAGCTCGTAGAGGGAAATCTTGGCTCGCGTATTCTTCATATCTTTGATGATGTTATATACAGATTCTGGGTTTGGGAGAGGTTCTGCAGAGGCACCTAGTGAACCTGATGATAATCTAGCCTTGGGGGTGGTTCGGGTAGTGGTGGGGCTAGATTTTTCAGGGGTTGCGGTTTGGTTTTCCTGGTTTGGTGGCAGATTTTTCCTTAGGAAATATTTTCTCTTCTCCTCGAAAGAGTGATCGAGAACCGGGCCTTTGCTTCTTAGGCCATAACTCCGGGGGGGGGGGGGGAGGGGGGTTGGATTGGGGGTCATCGACCAGGTTAAACTTCGTCATGGGAGGAGGCACTTCTCCGCGAATTACCTCAAAGGCAAGGACTGTAGATCCCATATCCTCATATGGAGGAGAGAATTCCTCACTATCTGAGCCAACCTCGTCTTCTAACTCTCCTGCGGTTTGATCCTCTAAGAGTTGATTTACCACAACGGTCATGCTATTGATCCATTGAGGGCAGGTCTTTTCTAAGTGGGAGGCTTGATAGAAAGAGCAGAAATTATCTTTGTCGATCTCTTCTATGTTGAGGATAGTATTTGGGTTCGGCGGAGGGCGACTGGCCGTGAGGTTATTCTTCCTAAAGAAAGGTTTCTGTGCTTGCTACCTGAGATGGAGTCATTGTTCTTCCTCTTCAAATAAGAGATTTCATTCGTCAAAAGTTTGAGGGATTTCGTGATGCTCTCGATATCGAAGGGGTCTTTATCCTTGTCTCCGAACTTATGAGCTGAGGGTTGCGTTCTTCTCCCGATTGGTTTTGGGTCATATTGGCCATCATTATCAATGGCTCCTATGGAAATCATGTCCTTTTCGATGGCAAGGGCGGTGGTATAGTTTGCTGCCAGGGTAGCTCTGGCTTCGTGTTTCATGAATACGACGATATCCCAAGGGAGGGTCCTTGTGTAATAATCAATGGTGATGGAATCATCCAGGGCCATGTTCAGGGGGAATTTGTTCAATATGGTGGCGAAGCATTGGTTGAAGTCTTTAACTTTATCCTTCTTCTAGCACTTCAAAGTACTCAACTCCGTGAGGAGCATAGAAGGAGTCTTGTCTTCTGAAAACTTCTGGAGGAAGGTACGGTGGAATTGCTCCAAGGAGGAAATGGAAGCGACAATCAATGAACGGTACTAAGTAGCAACCTTATTTTCTAAGGTGTGGGGAAAGAGTCTACATGCTACATCGTCAGACTGCACTCTCATCATTTGTAAGGCTAGGTAGAAATTACTAATGTGATCTTTGGCCAACGTACCCTTATTGGGGTTGAATTTAGGGATATGTTTCTCCGGGTGTTGAGGCATGCCGTGAAGGGGACCGCGGAGGCCTAAAGGAGATTGGGCCATCCAGGCTAAGGGCTAAACCTGTCTGGCCCTATGGTGGGGTGGGATGAAGATATGCCCGATCTCATTCTCGTATTCGCTCTTGGCGCTAGACCCAGAGGCTTCACCCTCATGTTGAGAGTGCATGTCGTGATTACCTCTGAGATTTCCCATGTTTCTATAATTTCTCCTGTTATAAAGGAAGGGCAACCTCTCTTGGTTTCGGCGGTGGTGGTGGTGAGTACGGTCTGTGTTTTGACCGTGTCCCCCGCCTCTATCCCCCTGACCCCTCCCGGATCCTCCTCCAGGTGGGTAATTTTCTTGGGTGTTGTCATTCAAAGGCTGGTTGGGTTTAGGTTTGGTAACTTTAGGGCCACCTCCGTCAATCTCTCGGGGGCTGTCGGGAGGTTCGACTGAATTCTGCTCAACTGCATTTGCATAATATTTGAACATAAGACCTATCAGCTGAGGCAGGGAGTTAACTAGGACACCCTGGTGAGTATGATGCATCCCAGGGGTTTGCGGATTGGCCAGGGAACCAGTGGCCGGGAATTTTTACAGACATCTGATGAGATCGCGGGCGAGCGGGCGCAAGGCTCTAAGCTGGTCTGAGGTGACCTAATAGTAGGGCAGGTCCTCCTCTGGGTAATTTTCAGGATGTGGAGGACCATAATTTTCATATATGATCCCCCCCTGTGGGGTTTTCAAAAGGATATTACTTGCGTGGTGGGAGCCTGCCATTCAGGTCCTCCTTCTAGCGCCAAATCTGTTGACGGGGAAAAATGCCCGGCCAACAGTAAGGGGATCTCCCCGGTATAAAGTCCCAACTAGACTTTAGATTGTTTGTGACAGGGATCCCATCCAGGGTGTAGGTCCAGCTACCGTTGAATATGCCTTTCTTGGAAGGAGATGTGCCTCGCAGACAAGAGGATGCACGACTACTTAGATGATACGAAACACATGGTCAATGATTTCTCCTGTGAATGAAATATTATAAATAGCAAAGCGAGATTCGAAGCATGAAACCAAAGGAAATGTTGTTAGCAAGACATCATTAGGGTCATTCTCACAAAGAAGCTTGCTTGACCATAAAAGAAACAGTTCTTTATGGTATAAGGGAATAAGGTGCAAGGAGAGAAAAAATCCAAGGGAGCTGGGCAAATCAGAGTCAGGGCCCTCTCAGAAAGCCAGGAAGGGGTGTTTGTGGAAAACTGAGGTAAGACAAGGCTCAAAAGAGGAGGAAAAGAAGAATGAGCATAAGTGGGTTGAAAACCCCAGCTAGAGAGTTGGTGAGGATTTGGTTTGCAAAGGAATGGGGCCAAGGGTAATTAATAGGCTAGGGTATGGGGCGGGTAAGGAAACATCTAAGCAAAATAGGTAACAACAAGAGGATTAGGCAACTTACTCGGAAAAATTGCACTCCAGCTAGCTTGTCAAAGGCTTTGTTTGCTTCGTCGTGTAGGTCAAATGTGACCTACGCAACCCTTTTATTTATAAAAAGGTTGCACGTGTGACCATTTAATGCAGGTCGCTAAGTCGTAAATCGGGGCCGGTTGGGCAAGGATGTGACCTTGCGACCTTGCGACTTCACGACTTGGAGGTCGCAAGGTCCCTAGGTCGCGTAATCACAAATGTAAATATTTAGGCTAGGATGCGACCTTGCAAGCTCACGACCTGGAGGTGTCAAGTTCGCTAGGTCACATAGTCGCCATTCGTGTGCTTTTATAGACCTTGTGACCTTGCGACCTGGAGGTCGCAATGTCGCTAGGTCGCTTTGTTGCAAATGCATAATTTTTATCAGGTTTGCGAATTTGCGACTAGTTTCAAAGAAAACAAGTCATGAACCTAGCTTTGAAGGAAAAATGCTTGAAAGGGACTTTCTCAAGGTCCATGGCTAAGGGCGCATCAAGCTTACCTTCACCAAAGAGATTAGGGGCTCTGAAATTTTAAAATGGGACTAAATTTTGGAGGGTGTTGTAGCGGCTACAACATATTATTATACAATTACCTCTTCGAGAATGATTCTCCAGCCAAATTTCAAGTGTGTCAACAAAATTAAGTTGAAAATCTATTATTGGTTGTGAAGATTTAATGGATGGACAGTATAGATCACAAGAAATGTGTGAAGGAATTTCAAGTACTAGAGCTTGTGGAAGATTAGTTAAATTAAATATACTATTAATTATGAAAGACAATGTAAGATGATATGAAATAATCATTGTTTGAAATTGCAATGCTTTACTATCTTGATAGATCCTTTGGTGCTCATAGTTTACATTTCCATTAATTTGAAGAAAATTAATTGGATTAAATATTGTATATTCCTCCACTAATTTATAAGATAAACCATTAGTACTAAGATATTTAAAATAACAACATAAACTATTACATAAATGGAATATTGCAATCATATATACATAAAAAATGATTGGTAAATGTCCATGGGGTTTTGGATAGACGGTGTGGGGTGCTATGTTAAGGCACTCCTTGATGTGAGGTCACTGGTTCAATTCCCTGCCCTGATCGGGGTGATGTGTTGGACATGTTGAAGATGTAGTCCTGCTAAGCGTACAAAAAAATGATTGATAAATGTCCACAGGGTTTTGGATAGACGATGATCAGGGGCTCTGTTAAGACACTCCTTGATGTGAAGTCACTGGTTCAATTCCCCGCCCCGATTGGGGTGATATGTTGGACATGTTGAAGATGCAGTCCTACCAAGCTTACAAAAAAAATGATTGTTAAATATGAAGAACACATAAACTAAAAATGTTTGAAAATAAAATTACATCTTTATTTACACAAAGTACATTATTAATACACAACCATGAGAAATTATTCATGGGAAATTATTCCAAATAAGTATCGATTGAAATATTGAGTGTAGTTACATACTTGCAGAGAGTTTTCAATGTCATCCCATGCTTTACTAGGATTTTGATTTGTAATTTGAAAATCGTATTTGGGAACGGATATTTGTTCTACAAAATTGAAACCATTTTGACTTTTAAAATAAATAAGATAAGAATTTATAACATTATAGGTACTCGAACACACTCCATCTTGTATTATAGATTCAACTTTGGAATTGTTGACATGAGAACCCAACATAAGTGTCACCATAGGGTGAAGTGCATCATTGCCATCAATGCTTAAAGGTTCATAAAAAAATATTCTTCTCTCTTCTTTAATACATGACAAGTCAGAAATATAAGTATCATCAGATGAATTAAATATACATGCATGTGATTTTTAAGATCTATTGTTGGAATGATAATTTATTATTTCATCATCCTAAACATGGCTAAAGAAAAATTCATAATTACCTTGGTCAATAATAGTTTTCTCACTTTCTAAAAATGTAGTTGTATATGAAGGAACTACTAAATGATAAAAAAATATTGTTATATGCATTACAATCAACAAATAGATCAACATATAACGAAAAATTATTCTAAGAGCTTTTAAAATTAAATATTTCATTGTTAATAAAATGATCACTACTATTAGGATAAAGCATCTGAGTTTCCAATTTTAATTCTTCGTTATTCCTTTCATCACAAACAACAAGGTCATTACAACTTGAAATAATTTCAAAAGTACGATTAATTTCGTTGGATACATCTTTACATTGCTAAAATTAAGTATTAAAATATTCTAGACTGTGTGATTGAACAACATCCTCAATATTTTTAACAAACTCAAAAGAATCATCCCCAATATCTATTCTAGCATGCATATTTTGAGAAGTTTCACAATAATCCTTATGTTCATCATTACTATTTGGTAATGGTATACAAGGAAGAGAGCAAAGGTAAAGAAATCATTCCATTAAGTTTGCATCATAAGGTTATCATCAAGATGAAATTTAAGGCATTAATTAAATCTAAGATGAAAATATTCCTTAGACTCACCTCCACACTTGCGTAAATTTTCAGTTCCAAACACATTTCATTATAATCATAATCTTGAAAAGCATGTAAGAATTCACTAACAAAATGTTCCAATATGTGAATCGATACGACCAACAATCTTTCACACTACTTCTTAACTTGGCCTTTGAAAGTTAGAGTGAATATCCTACACATGACACCTTTATGAACCAAATTATTAGAAATACATTTTTGAATAAATTGAATAACATGTTCAAATGCAAATGGTTTACCTTAACCATCAAATTTAGTTTTTGACAAGCGTTTAACTAGCTTTAATGGAGTGCTACATGACACTCGTCCATAAACACATCTCCAAATAATTGTCTGGGAAGGAGTCATTAAAAATAAAATTTTAAAGAAAAAATCTCCAAAGGGTTAGCTTGTGAGTCTGTGCTCCTTCTAGCACCAATTGTTGATGAGTGAATTTGTTTTGCCTGCAACAGGGAGATACCACGCAATCATGGCCCCAATTAGACCCTTAATCATTTTGTGTGGTTGTACTCATCAGTATATAAGCCCAATTACCTCTACCTAAACTAATCCAAGTGACTAAACTAATAAAATAGAAAAAAAAAAACTATATAGCCTGATACCAATTTAATCGAATTATCCTAAAAATAAATACATAATTTTTTCCTAGGACTACTTCAACTACTGATGTGTAGAAGGCTTATTGTTACCAACAGTAAAGAGGAGAAGAACTACCCAAATTGTAGATCCATAATAAAACTACAGATTTTTTGGAATGGAAATCCTTTGTGACTAAAATGTCAACTAAACCACCTAAAGAACATATGCTCTAACTAAAGAACTTTAAATAAAATATAAGTTTTATTTTTTTGTTATTTTATTATTTGCATGCAATTATTGATATTATGTTATGATAAATAATTAATATACTTTACTAGTGATAAATTTTCATTTTCATTTTGAACTATGAATATAGAATAATAATTGATTCAAGTAGAATAGTCTGAAACTTAAAACAATTTAAAGCACATCGATTTCTTTCCATTGTAGAATTAAAAGAAACATGCCAATACTAATAAAATAGAAATAATTCAATGAATATGTATCTTGCATCAAATAAAAGTAGAAAGCATATCATAATATATCACATACACACTTTCATTGCATAAAGTGGCTTCTTTGAAAAGTTTTCGGGTCTTCAAAATCCATCCCAAATAGTTGATAAGGAATATAAATCTTCTTCAATATACATTCATCTGGCCCACTCCTCCTTGAAGAGAGTCATATATATATATATAAGGTATAAAAGTTTTTTAACAAAGGATTATTGTGTCTAATTTTTTAAAAACTATTTACTAAAAATTGGAAATAGAAAAGAAACTATGTATAGCAAATATGATTGAACAAATTTGATGGCATTCTCAAAGTAAAGTTCTATTGTTGGAGTTGTTGCCAAGGACATACCGTTTGCCCATTAATTTGCCCCCATAATTTAACGGAATTGGGTTTGTTCCAATGTTTGAGGAATCTGACTCAACCTCCTTGGCCTTGAATAATTATTTCCACTTAGTAAAAAAAATTCAAAATTTGAGTTAGGTGGATTAGATTGTTGCTGTCAAATCCAATTTGACATTGTCTAATTTTCTTTAAAAAATGTTTTTTCTTGAATCTATATATTTTTTGAATATATGTAACACTCTACACAGTGAAAGCATGACTTCTTTTTTTACTCTTATCTCTCTTTCCTTTGATAAAAAAATAAAATAATATTTCCTTTTACTGCTTCTTTTTATTGTTGATCCTCTTTTTGAATTGATGGGTTTTGATTCTTTTCTATTCCCATTAAAATTACTCCCATATCATTTTAAATCCACCTTTACACATCACTTAAACAACAATAAAACTAAAAACAAATAAAACTAATAAAAGAAGAAAAAATAAAAGCCAAAATGTTCACTGATTTTTTTCAACGTTTTAGACATGTTCACTATCAATTTAATAAGATTAACCCTCTCAAATTACTCTCCACAGTTTTAGCCTTCCAGCAAGTTATTTTAAAATTAATTTGGTGCTCTAAAACTCAATATATAGCTTCTAAAAGTAAGCACTCAACAACCCTTAATTAAATTCATGGGTTGATATTGATTATTGATTTAAACTTCTAATTTAATATCCCACATACGTTGTTGGAAGGAGACGTGAAGGGTTTATACTGTTTTTTTCTTCCCTTATGAGTTGTATGAGAGCTAGGGACAATGTTGAACATGGGTGCCATACCATTCTTTTCATTGCACGCACAAACAAAAAAGTTTGAATAAAAAAATATCACATCTCTCCAAGAGTCCAGGATCGAGGAGAGAAAATGAATTTGACCCTATCTCACCCCCGTGGGAGAAAAAGTTTGAATAAAAAAATATCACATGTCTCCAAGAGTCCAGGATCGAGGAGAGAAAATGAATTTGACCCTATCTCACCCCCGTGGGAGAAAAAGTTTGAATAAAAAAATATCACATGTCTCCAAGAGTCCAGGATCGAGGAGAGAAAATGAATTTGACCCTATCTCACCCCCGTGGGAGGGAAAATGAAGTCAACTAATACAAAACACATTCGAGAGTTTGGGTGAAAACTTGCTTGAGACCCGATAGGCCTAAAAGAGGCCATGTCATCAACCCATATGATCCGCCATACCAGTTTCCATCTTAGATTGTTCCTTACAATGAATTTCCATGTGGAGGTAGGGGACATGTCATCTTGCTTAGTCAACATGCCATGTCAACACGTGAGTTAAATCTCTTAAAGAGTAGAAGATGATGGAAACCCCAAAATGAGAAATTATGAAACATAAATAATCAATCATGAAAAAAAATCAAATATAAGTGAAAATAATATTTTCAAATTTTCATATGGGGGCCCTTTTTTTTTTCAAAAAATAAGGGGATTTGTAGAGGAATTAACACCATACAAGGTCCATCAACCAAGAGTAAGCCACCTCCAATGTGAAAGCCCATCATAGAATGCCATGGGTAAACCATATGCGATGCATCATACATCTCGTGAAGCACCCAAAAACATGGTGTAAACCTCCTACAACAACCTTAAAACCTAACAATATATTCCACTTATTATTTTGCATCACTTTTCATCCCCTTATTTGGGTAAAGTCTATACGCTACTTATTTCCTACCACATTCATTGTTGGTTTTGTTCTCTTGCTCCATTAAGGTAAACCTCCCCTTTTATCTCTTCCTTTCATCAACCTTTAACTATTCCCTAGTCCTTGCTTGCTTAGACCTTTCAACCTCTTGTTTGATAAGTCATTATTACTACCTAGTGGCTAGTATTATCTCTTTTGTTTGTTTGTTTCTTTGCTGCTAGAGTTGGATAGTATTTAGGCTTATATGCCTCACAACCAATGCGGGATAAAAGGGAATTATATAGTATATTCATAGAAGCTATTCTAAGATGTCAAAACATAGGTGTAAACCATTGTTATTACTCTCTTTTTTTCCCAAAGAAAATGTCACAAGGAAACTCAAGCAATGCTCCCCCACATCCTTGAATGGCATTCCTAGTAAACTCAATGTACACTAGTGCACCTCACTTAATGGGACATAAACCATGCACCTCCTAGCAAGAAACTAGACAAATGTGTAACAACATCGGTGACAATTGGTTGAGAGAGCCCCTTGGGATACTTATTATTAGTCACTGCAAACACACACACATAACCCACATAGAGGAGGAGAGAAGACCAAGTAAGCCCTCAACAAAAACAAGCATGCAAGCATAATCACCTCATAAAAAATTAACCATTATGTCAATAGTGGGGGGCATTAACTTTGTGGATGTCATCGTTAGCATAATAATCATGGTATAGCGAGTCTCATACTATGTCATGGACTAGTCCTCAAAACCAATGTGGGATAAGAGGGAATAATATTTTGTACTCATGAAAGCCATTTCAATATGCAACAAAATAGCCACATTTGACAATGTGGGTCTACGCAATAGTATGCATAATGGGTACTCACTAGATTCATAATTTAATTCTGCATCCAATGAATACCTGCACTTGAAATTTGAGTAAGCCTATAAGGAGCTAAGTAAAAAATATGATTAAAAATTGTTTTTCTCTTTTTTTCTCTCCAAAAATATTTACCCTTGGGGATGAGACCGTTTTGAATCTTATTAGTTCTTTTAAAGTTGATTTTATTAGTACATATTTTTCTTTGAATCCATATTCAACCTTAAAATTCCCTTAATGAGTTAAGTAAGAGACGACTTGCATGAGACAAATGAGGATGTATTAGTGATGAATCTAGCTCATTGGATAATCTTTGGCGGAGCTTAGATTTTTAGTTTTCACTAGCTAACGTTTTGGAGGACCTTTAGGGTTATACATGCCTGTGATAAGTTGAGAGTATGTATTAAATTTTTATGTGAAAATGTGAAGTTGGGTTACACTTTTTGCCCTTTTTTGAGAAAGAAATATCATTTTTTTTTCCTTCAACTTTGTGCAAGCCAAAACAATTTTTCTGTTTAGAATTTTATTTTACGATAAAAATAAAACTTGTAGAAATTTTATTAGCTTTCTATTACTTATTTTTTGGAATTTTTTTATTCACATTTGATATTTCAACTTAACATTTCTTTGAGTGTGTTTTCTTTAACAATAAAAGGATTCATTAAAAGTCATGTTCAAACGCGTTGGTGTATTCTTTGAAAACTTTGTGTTTTTGAGAAAAAAAAATGTGTTACAACAATTTAGACAGAGTCTACTTCTATTTTGTTATATTTACGAAACCAACTGATGCATATCATAATTACTAGAATTTTTTGAACTGATCCAATATGAAAAAAACTGCATATTTTGAATATTATGTTTCAGCTCACGCAAAATTTCTCAACATATTAGTTATAAACTAAAAATCTAAAAACTACACATTACAGATGACAAACCAATGTAATGCACCATAATTTTTTCAAATTTTTTTACTGTGTATTTTGGAAGATACATAATTTTGATTTCACCGAATCATAATGACCTTCAGAAATTGTTTGCACCCATTTTATTACAAAATCAATTAAAATTAGTAAATATTTATGGAATTCCATAACAGTTATATTTCTTGAAAGTAGATTGAATTCTGCAAATTCTTGTCTTGGTTCCGACAGTTAATTCATAAATTTTGATGGAGTTTAATGATTCCAAAGTTGAAGAAATGTGTTCAGAGCTTAGCTGTTGCGTAGTTGCAGACGTGTTAGTTTGGACGATTTTTTTTTTGCTGCGTCAGCCCGTTAATTATAATGACACAAAATTTCGGCCGAAGTTTTTATAGAAGTTCGGCCAAACTTTTGCTCGAAATTACATCGGTCGGAAAATTCGATGAAGCCCCTCCAAAAAACATTTCACAGCTATATAAATAGGCGAAAACGGAATCATTATTTTTGCATAATTTCACACATTTCTTCATTTGGGCTGATTTTGTAAAGGAATTTTTTTGGGCTTAACTTTCAGATGACTCTTTTTGGGCTTAATATTCAAAGGACATTTTTTGGAGGTATTTTTTAAAGTGACATTTTAAAGAGATTTTTTGGGCTTCATTTTCAAAGGACATTTTTTGGAGGTATTTTGTTTAAGAGACATTTTCTTTAGAGGTTTTTTGGGCTTAATTTTCAGAGGACATTTTTTGGATGTATTTTTTGAAGTGACATTTTTTAAGAGGTTGGGCTTAATTTTCAATAGACATTTTTTGGAGGTATTTTTTAAAGTGACATTTTTTTAGAGTAAGTGTTTTGGGTTGAAGTAAAACTTTTATAATGATATTTTAAAGTGAGTTTTTGTTCGACTTTTTAAATGAATTTTTTTTGCAGGACTTAAAAGGAAATATTCTAAGTTTCATTTCATTTTTAAAAGACTTTTTTTTTGGCGGAATTTTTAAAGTAAGTGTTTTGGGTTGAAGTATATCTTTTGTGCAAAATTTTTAAAATGAGTTTTTTTTTTTAAATTAAATCTTTTGTGATGTTTTTTTTTTAATTGAGTTTTTGTCTAAATTTTGATGTAGTGAGTTTTTTTTACAGGATTTTGAAGTAAATGTTTTGACCTTCAGACTCAATTATCATGGGAAATCGAAGGAATTGCAAGAGAAAATATGATCGAACAAGAGACCCCGAGGAACGTAGAGAACATGGGAGATAATATCGAAAAAAAGAGAGAGAAGAAAACTCAAATATTGAAAGGGAAAATCAACCTCAATTAAAAGTTGAAGTAAGTATGTAAATGTAAATATTATAAATTTGATATTTAAAATTTGACTAGTGTATTGTGAAACTTAATTTTTATTTGATGAACTAATTTGAAAAATATTTTGCAATGTAAACAGAGAGAGATATTCCTCAAAACATTGATGATTAGATAGAAAATTTTGAAAGAGAAAGTGAAAGAGATATTGAACCAATGATTGAAGATGTTGAAAATGTTGAAAGAAATTCAAGTGAAGAAATTGAATCACCGGGAATATATATATATATATATGTTGAATGTGTATTATTGAAATTATACATATTTATTAATTTAATTATTTATTGAATATGTAAACTCATTATGTACATTTAATTCTAATATTTACAGATGAAATCAATATCGATGATGAGATGTTAGAAAATGTTGACACTCACATATACAAAGATAAAAAAGCTGACCATGTTATACGATATCGTGTTAATCACATTATTGATTCGTTCTTCAAAGATGAAACTGTGGCAGTTCAAGCCCAAATGTTGAAAAGTCTCTTAACATCAAAGAAATTAAAAGAAGCTACGACTTTATTGGGTATTCGAAAATCAACAAAAGAAAATAAAATGAAGGAAAATGTGATACAAAATATAAATAGTGCTCTAAAGTCAATTGGAATATCCATAAAGAAAATTGCTTTAGATACACGTAGAGCAATACAAATGGTAGTGGTTTCATCAAGTACTAAAGAGAATCGCTTGGTAAAATCTATGACACAAGCATTAGGAACCTTACGAAAAGCTTTGCACAAACATCGGAAACTTCAATGGCAAATAGATGTAAATGATGAACTCGCTTGTTGGAGAGCTATTTGTAGGCAACCATACAAAGATATATTTGGAGAAGATGTTAAAAAAATAATATATGAATATTGGATGAAAAATTCACGTGTTTCACCAAAATCAAGGGATGTGATGCAAAGAATAATAACACAAAGTCAGTACAAAGAACTTGCAAAACATTTCTTGGACACCACTCAGATAATGTTGTTCAACAAGTTCAAAGAAGAGAATCACGAAATTAATGTCTCATTCAGTGCTTTTGTGCAAAAAAAACCATGGTATGTTAAACCTATCACGATACGTGACACTTGTTGTCGTTATCATGTGGAATTCCAGTTATATTATGACACATTCCTTAATTTTGATAAAACATTTTGGAAATATTCGCCTCCTCCTTCCACTATCCATTATTTCATATCTCAAATTCTATGTGGAAGAGAAAGCCATGAATTATTTTACCAAAAGAAATGTGTTGGTGGTAAAAAATGTGATGATTGTGGAATTTTGATTAAATTTCAAAACAAATATCGTACTGATATAAATGATCAACCATTTTCCGACATAAAAGTGAAATAGAAGAGATATGAATATATTTATACGTCGATTGGTTCAAGTAGTACTTGTAATTCAAAAAATCCTGTGAATTTTTTCCACCAGGGACCATTTTTTCAATAGTGAAAATCAGTCACCTTCACTAAGTGGGCCCGCAGGCTATTTTTAGGTGTAAGTCTATTATTAGAATATGTCTATTTTTAGACATGGTGATCATATTTCAGAAGTTGCAGGATGCTATTTGTGGATGGTTGGTCAAGCTAGAAAAATAGATGAAATTCTATTTTTAGAATATTGGGCGAAGTATATTTATAGATCGTCGATCTAAAAATAGAAGCATCGATTATTATTAGCCCTTAATAATAATGAGACTCTAAATATCAACTTATTCTCTTGGAGCACTTAATTTCAGTATACAAATTTGGAAAATCAGTGGGCTAAAGGAATTACTCAATTCCTAGGGTTTACTGGTGCTTCATGCATGGAGGACTCAGTTAGAACTGAAGTGGCAAAGTTATGATAGAGTTGGAAGAGTAGTTCATGGAGTTGTTACTCAGTTTAACTCAGTTAATGGAGTTAAACTTAGTTGAGCTAGTTGTATCTAGTCTAAATGAATGATACACTAGTGAGAGTGGAGTGAATTAATTCACAAATAATAACTCAATAATCAACTGAACAAATACAACAGTTAACTACAGTGCATATCAATTCTAGTGGAGACCCAGTGGAGAGATAGGTGAAAGGGTGAGATGGACTATCTGTTGTGACTATAGTGATGCATTGATTGCATCACACACACATTGGAGATGCCAATGAGGATTGTGCAGTCAAGGAAAGGCCAATTCGAAATCATTAAAGGGTATTCTTCAGCAGGGATTGCGTAGTGGAGGAAGGCTATCAGGTGGCAAGAAATTAGTCCATGGATTTGCAGATTTCTTCATGTCAATGTGTGACGATTGATTGTACTGAGAGAGTGATGTACTAAGCTTTATATGAGATTGTTACATGATCTCCATGATACATAATATACGATAGTTGGAGTTTTTAGCTTCAGGATTTCCCGTTAAACAACTGTGTTATGTGCGATTGTTTTTATTGCTTCATGTGTTTGCAATTGAGTTTTTAAATTTCCGCAAAAGATTAATAGTGGAAGGATTCTGTATTTAGAAAGAAGATAAATATTGTTAGATCAGGAGAATCTGGTAATATACATGCATATTGTATAATTTCTACATGGTATCAGAGTAGTGTTAATTCTTGAAGATTGCAATTGTGAAGAATTGTTGAGTTTATGCTGGTGGAAAATTCGAATTTGTTGCAGAAAATTCTTGGTGCGACAGTTGAGTATACATTGAAATGTCTTTCAATGGGTTGCGATTGGAGTATGCCCTTGATGGCAACTCGAATTACATAGCCTGGAAGGATAGGATGGAGGCGGTGCTGGAAGATAATGGACTGAAGGAGTTCATCGATAGCGATGTTCCTAATTCGGGATCTAGCGATGCTGCATTACTTGATGCATGGAAAAAGAAGGTAGCAAAGACAAGAATAATTATGTTGGAAGGTGTGAAGGACCATATTGTTTCTAGACTTCACGGGAAAGCCACTCCATTTGCAATGTGGAAGGCTTTGATAGATTTGTTCCAAAGCAGCAGCGACCAGTGGAAGTTGGCGCTGAAAGATAAGCTCAGAAAAGTAAAAATGGAGAAGGGCGACAATATTCCAAAATATCTCACGAAGTTTGTCCACTGTAGGGATGACCTGGGAAGTGTGGGGATTACTGTTGATGATGAATACTTGGTGAGCTTGGCTCTCCTTGGGCTTCCGAAGAGTTGGAATAGCTACGAAGACTTTGTTAATGGACGGGAGAAATTTCCAGGTTGGGAGCGACTTTGGTCTGATCTTGTGCAGGAGGAGATAAGGCGAAGTACCAGTGATGGCTCTTCTTTGAAGAATGAAGATGAAGAGAATTGTGCTTTGGCTGCCAAAGCAAGGAAAGGGAAGGGGAAGAAATTTCCTTCAAAATATGAAGCTAAAGGCAAGAAGCAGGATTTGTCCAAGGTGAAGTGTTTTCATTGTCACGAACATGGGCATTTTGCCACTAACTACCCACAGAAGAAGAAGAAAAAGAAGGTTGCTGGAGATGCAGATGGAGATGCCTTAGCCTCTCAATTTGAATTTGATTTCTCTTTGGTCGCATGCTTGGTTTCAAGCTCAATGGGATCAGTGTGGTGTCTTGATAGTGGTGCGTCTTTCCATATGACGGTAGACAAGGAGTTGTTTAGTGACTTGGAGGAGAAGGATCTCCAAATGCATATAGAGATGGGCGACGATGGTCGATACATTGCGAATAGAATTGGGACCATTACCTTTGAGAGGGAGTTAGGTAATTCATTTATGTTGAAATATGTTATGCATGTTCCAGGTTTGAAGAAGAACTTGGTCTCGGTCGCAATGTTGGAAGACAAAGGTTATGACGTTGTTATTAGCGAGGGAAAAGCTTTCCTGCGACATAAAACAACGAGTAAAAACATGAGGATAGGGATTCGAGTTAAGAATCTCTACAAGCTGGAGGTAGATGGCTGCGTTGCAATTATGGGCAAAGCAGAAGAAGTGGTGAGCCGGGATGAGGGCGAATTATGGCACAGGAGATTGGGCCATCTTCACCATGGCGCTTTGAATATTTTGCAGCAAATTTCTATTGGAATTCCAAAGGGTACTCTTGCGCAGTCAGATCAGTGCAAGGGATGTACTATGGGTAAGTTTGTGAAGACCACCTTTCATGAGAAGGAGAACCGTGCTTCGGTGATCTTGGAGAGAATTCACACAAACGTGTGTGGACCTTTCTCGGTTGCTTCAACAACAAAACACAGGTATTATGTTATTTTTTTTTATGACTATTCTCGTATATGCTGGATCTTCTTCATGCAGAAGAAGAGCGAAACATTCTCAAAGTTCTGTAAGTTTAGTACATTGGTGGAGAAGGAGTCGGGGAAGCAAGTGATAGCTCTACGGAGCGATAATAGTGGTGAATATATCTTGAACAAATTCAAAGACTTTTGTAGCAAAGAAGGAATTCGAAGAGAACTCATAGCGCCTCATAACCCACAATAGAATGGGGTCGCGTAGAGGAAGAACATAATGATCATGGGTGCTGCACGAGCTATGATACATGACCAGGGCCTACCGATGCACTTATGGGTGGAAGCATGTAACACTGCGGTTTATGTGCAAAACCGTTGTCCTCATAGAGTACTTGGCATGAGTACACTTGAAGAAGCTTTTACTGGTAAGAAGCCTGATATTTCTCATTTGAAGATTTTTGGCTCATCTATTTACATTCATGTGATAAAGGACGTCAGGAAGAAGCTGGTGCTGACTGCAGAAGTTGGGATATTTGTGGGGTACACAAAAACACCCCATAATTATCGTGTGTATTTTCCAGACAGTTGGATGATTGTGGTGCAATGGGATATAAAATTCATTGAGGTGAAAGCCATGAAGTTTTCACTTGAGAGGGAGCTACACTTTCATGCAGAGGAGGAACTTCTTGTTCCCAAATATGAGCCTCTAGATGTGGATCAGCCACAGGAGGAGATTAATGGAGTGGAGGAGTCCACTCATGCAGAACCAAACATCAGACAAGGTAGAAAGTGTACCACAGAAGCTAAGAGACTAAAGCTTGATGCGACACAGAATGTAGGAGTCCCTACATCACAGCGCAGACAGAGACAATCACCTGACCGATTTACTGGATACATGGCTCTCATGAGAAAGTGTATCGTGACAAAGCCATCTTCTTTTGAAGAAGCAGTGCAGGAGCCCACATGGGTAGATGCCATGGTGGAGGATTATGACTCCATTGTCAGAAACAGTGCTTGGGAGATTGTTCCAAGGCCGGTGGGTAAATCAGTTGTAGGATCAAGATGGATCTACAAGGCAAAGCAAGCTGTTGATGGGAGCGTCGATAAGTATAAGGCAAGATTTGTTGCCTGAGGCTTCTCACTGATCGAGGGGATTGATTATGAAGAAACCTTTGCACCTGTCACATGGTATTCTTTCATAAGGACCATCCTTGCTCTCTCAGTGCAGATGGGTTGACACATTCATCAAATGGATGTGAAGATTGCGTTCCTTAATGGGATCATTGAGGAAGAGGTGTACATTGAGCATCCTGAATTATTTGAGATCTTCAACAGTGAGTCACATCTGTGCAAGCTCAAAAGAGCGCTGTATGGGCTGAAAAAGTACCTCGTGCTTGGTAGACACGGATCGAAAACTATTTCATTGGACTTGGCTTCACCAAGAGTGAGGCAGATGCAAACCTGTACCAAATTGTGGTGGAGGGTAAGCTTTTAATAATTTTTCTTTATGTTGATGATTTAATACTAACGAGTGATGAGAAGTTGATACACTCATGCAAGGCAGATCTTGCAAAGGAGTTTGAGATGAAGGATTTGGGCCTCCTTCATTATTTCCTTGGATTGTAAATATGGCAGCGGGAAGGTGAACTGTTTGTGTCTTAAGGCAAGTATGCCCGGGAGATATTGGAGAAGTTTCACATGCAAGGCTGCAAGCCTATCGACACTCCTCTTCCAGAAAATTGGAGGAAATAGGATGCTACATCGGCAGAGGTAGTGGATGCCACTATTTATCGACAGTTGGTGGGTTTTCTCAAGACCAGACATATGCTATGCGGTGAACCGGCTTTTACAAGCGATGGTTAAGCCTACCAAGCTCTTTTGGAAGGCATGCAAGCATGTCCTGAGCTATCTCAGGGGCACATCTGATTATGGCTTATGGTACAGATAGACGAATGAGGTGAAGTTGCATGGCTTCACGGATGCAAATTGGGCAGGCAACCCAACAGACAAAAAGATCACATCAGGAGGGGTTTTTAGTATCAGATCTAGAACAGTTTCTTGGTACAACAGGAAACAAAGATTTGTGGCACTCAGTTCAGTGGAAGCAGAATACATGGTAGCAAGTCAAGCTGCATGTGAGGCTATCTAGATGAGGAAGATCCTAGTCGGTTTGTTCTGTTCACCTTTAGATCCTACAGTGATACATTGTGATAATCAGAGTTGCATTAAACTCTCGATTAATCCTCTGTTTCATGATAGATCTAAACATATTGATATCCGGTATCATCATTTCAGAGATTGTGTGCAGCGGAAGATCATGTTGCTTCAATACATTCCTACGAAATATCAGGATGCAGACATTCTGATGAAGGCGCTCACTAGGAGAAAATTCGAATACCATAGAGGCAGGATCGGGGTGAAGGATAATCCCTATCTTGTCAAGAGGGAGTGTTGAGATTCAAAAAGATGATGAGCTTAGTGAAAATCAGTCACCTTCACTAAGTGGGCCCGTAGGCTATTTTTAGGTGTAAGTCTATTTTTAGACATGGTGATCATATTTCAGAAGTTGCAGGATGCTATTTGTGGATGGTTGGTCAAGTTGGAAAAATAGATGAAATTGTATTTTTAGAATATTAGGCGAAGTCTATTTATAGATCGTCGATCTAAAAATAGAAGTGTTGATTATTATTAGCCCTTAATAATAATCAGACTCTAAATATCAACTTATTCTCTTGGAGCACTTTATTTCAGTATACAGATTTGGAAAATTAGTGGGCTTAAGGAATTACGCAATTCCTAGGGTTTACTAGTGGTTCATGCATGGAGGACTTAGTTAGAACTGAAGTGGCAAAGTTATGACAGAGTTGGAAGAGTAGTTCATGGAGTTTTTATTCAGTTTAACTCAGTTAATGGAGTTAAACTCAGTTGAGCTAGTTGTATCTAGTCTAACTGAATGATACACTAGTGAGAGTGGAGTGAATTAATTAGTTAACTAATTCAAAAATAATAACTCATTAATCAACTGAACAAATACAACAGTTAACTACAGTGCATGTCAGTTCTAGTGGAGACCCAGTGGAGAGATAGGTGAAAGGGTGAGATGGACTATCTGTTGTGACTATAGTGATGCATTGATTGCATCACACACACATTGGAGATGCCAATGAGGATTGCGCAGTCAAGGTAAGGCCAATTCGAATTCATTCAGGGGTTTTCCTCAGCAGGGATTGTGCAGTGGAGGTAGGCTATCAGGTGGCAAGAAATCAGTGCATGGATTTGCAGATTTCTTCATGTTAGTGTGTGATGATTGATTGTACTAAGAGCTTGATGTACTAAGATTTTTATGAGATTGTTACATGATCTCCATGATACATAATATACGATAGTTGGGGTTTTTAGCTTCAGGCTTTCCCGTTAAACAACTGTGTTATGTGCGATTGTTTTTATTTCTTCATGTGTTTGCAATTGAGTTTTTAAATTTCTGAAAAATATTAACAGTGGAAGGATTCTGTATTTAACAAGAAGATAAATATTGTTAGATTAGAAGACTCTGGATATATACATGCATATGTTATATAATTTCTACAGTAACTATTTCTAAGCTTTATCGAATCTCAGCAAGGAGTTTCAAAGACACAAGATCTTTCTTCAATTTTGAATAAAGATGTTGAGACCTTTGTAATGTGCATTGCTGGATGTTTATTTCCCAAGGTAAATTGGAAATGTCAGATGGATGAGTCGTGGTTGGTGTACAACATTCTTCTTTAATAAAGCGTTCTGGCCTACGTCTTTTTGGAGTAACATTTCCACCCTCTACATCAATATATAAAATTTTGTATAAATAAAAACATTTGAACAAATTTGTACAAATTGAATGAAAATAATATTCAGATTGATGACCACCTCGAGATGTTTGGGTAGCATCATGCCCACCCTGAGATTGGTTAGAACCAAAATGACCACCAATTGGTTGAGAGCCAACACAAACACCCATTGATTGGCCTCCATAGGAATGCATATCACCACCCTCACGCAATTGGCCACCACCTATTGATGCGTCACCAGGGCAATGTGTACCACCACCAACCTCACGCGATGAGAGGGAAGCTTCATAAAAAAATATGAATTTATAATCAATTTAAAAATACATACATACATACATATAAATACATGTACATATGATCGATTAAATTGCGTGAACCATACCATGATTGCATGAACCATGACCATGCTCCATTGATGGAGTATATAATCTTGTCCTCCTAACTCCTAAAAAATAAAAAAATGAAATTTATTAAAAACTGATTTAACTCACAAAATTGATAAAAAATCAATTCCATATGTATACATATATGTACATGGGGATATATATATATATATATATATATTCAATAAAAAAATCAATTCCACATGTATTCATGTATGTACCTGGAGATAAGATTATATATTCAAATGTCATTTAAAAACATGCACATTTAATATAAATACCATGAACATCCCTCGATCTATGATCCCCCTCTCTCGTAGAGGCATGGGATTCTATTGATCTTCGCCTTTCATCATCCATGATATATATATGGATATCTACACTGGACATTTACAATTATTTTTAAAATATTCAAAAGATTTCAAAAAATTAATGTAATTTAGTACACAAATTATGTAAAACACAACTTTCAAAGCACAAATTTATGTGTGAAACTCAATTTAAACAAATTTTGTTGAAGTCATCACATTTTAATTTTATAAAACATGAAGTTCACCAAGTTGCGGTTACATGGTGGGAACACACGCGGTATATAATTGAAAAAAAACATATGGTCATTAAAAATGACACATTTAGAAGTAAAAACACACACACATATCAAAGATATGTTACAATGTCCATCAATAAATTTTGAAGTAGAGCGTCCCAACACTAATTCATCTTTGAGAGATGAATATTGAATTGGCATTGCCCCTTATAATACTAATTCATCTATTAATCCATATTTGACAGATGAATCTTGAATTGGCATTGCGCCACACAATAGATCACCAGACATCTTATTAACATTTTCACAATGTATTATACTAAAAAATTGAAATTGTCTAACAATATTGTTTGCTTTTCCATGCAGTTGTTTTAGACTCTCCTTCTTAACTTGGTACACGCCTTTCATCTGGTTGCACACAAGTTCAGAATTGGTGAAAACTACAATTCCATTTGATCCATACTCCCTAGTTGTTCCCAAGACTTCTATCAATGCAATATAATATGCCGCATTGTTTGTTGTTCTTCCCGGTATATTTATTTTCCTTTGGAGGACCTTGTAATTCACAATATTGCAAAGCACATATGTAATCACTGCTTTCCCTGGATTGGGATAGCAAGAAACATCTATGTTTCAACCATTTTTATTGCAAATGCATGGGAGAAATGACATGTACATGGTTTTCCTTAAAGTTTATGGGTGAAATGACATGTATAAAAACACTAGAAAATGCCTTAAAGTTTATGGAAGAAAGTTTATGGGTGAAATGACATGTACATGGTTCCCAAAAACACTAGAAAATGCCTCAAAGTTTATGGGAGAAATGACATGTACATGGTTCCCAAAAACACTAGCAAATGCCTTAAAGTTTATGGGAGAAATGACATGTACATGGTTTCCAAAAACACTAGCATTTTCCTTGTTGAAAATGCCCTAAATTTTATGGGAGAAATGACATGTATATGGTTGGGAGAAATGACATGTACATGGTTCCTAAAAACACTAGCAAATGCCAACTTTATGAGATAAATGACATGTACATGGTTTCCAAAAACACTAGCATTTTCATTAAAAATATATTAAATGAACATTTATTGCAAATGACTTAAATTTTATTACGAATGCATGGGAGAAATGGCATGTACTTGGTTTTCCTTAAAATACTAGAATTTTCATTAAAAATATATTAAATTAAAGTCTATGGGAGAGTGATATGTACATGGTTTGCCTCAAAGTTTATGGGAGAAATGACATGTACATTGTTTTTCTTAAAGTTTGCCTTAAGTTTAAAAATTATATTAAATTAATGTTTATGAGAGAATGACATGTACATGGTTTGCCTTAAAGTTTAAGGGAAAAATGACATGTACCTAGTTTTCCTTAATTTTATGGGAGAAATGACATGTACATGATTTTCCTTAAAGTTTGCTTTAAATTTTATGGGAGAAATTTAATAGAAATGACATGTACATAGTCCCCAAAAAACTAGAAAATGCCTTAAATTTTATGGAGAAATTACATAGAAATGACATGTACATGGTTCCCAAAACACTAGCAAATGCCTTAAAGTTTATGGGAGAAATGACATGTACATGATTTGCCTTAAATTTTTCCTTGAGTTTATGGGAGAAATGACATGTACGCGATTCTCCTTAAAGTTTATGGGAGAAATGACATCTAGAAATGAATTGCCTTAAAGTTTGCCTTGCCTAGAGTTTATGGGAGAAATGATATGTACATGGTTTGCCTTAAATTTTATGGGATAAATGACATAGAAATGACATGCCTTAAATTTTGCCTTGAGTTTATGGGAGAAATGACACATGTACATGGTTTGCCTTAAATTTTATGGGAGAAATGACATAGAAATGAAATGTACATGGTTCCTAAAACACTAGAAAATTCCTTAAAGTTTATGGGAGAAATGACATGTACATGGTTATCCTTAAAGTTTTCCTTGAGTTTATAGGAGAAATGACATGTACATGGTTATCCTTAAATTTTTCCTTAAAGTGTATGGGAGAAATGACATGTACATGGTTCCCAAAATACTAGCAAATGCCTTAAAGTTTATGGGAGAAATGACATGTACATGGTTTGCCTTAAAGTTTTCCTTAAGTTGATGGGAGAAATGACATGTACATGGTTTGTCTTAAATTTTGCTTTAAAGTTTATAGGAGAAATTACATAGAAATGACATGTACATAGTTCCAAAAACACTAGCAAATGCCTTAAATTTTATGGAGAAATGATATAGAAATGACATGTACATGGTTCCCAAAACACTAGCAAATTCCTTAGAGTTTATGGGAGAAATGCCATGTACATGATTTGCCTTAAATTTTTCCTTGAGTTTATGGGAGAAATGACATGTACATGGTTTTCATTAAAGTTTATGGGAGAAATGACATCTAGAAATGACATGCCTTAAAGTTTGCCTTGCCGAGAGTATGTGGGAAAAATGACATGTACATGGTTTGCCTTAAATTTTATGGGAGAAATGACATAGAAATGACATGCCTTAAAGTTTTCCTTGAGTTTATGGGAGAAATGACATATGTACATGGTTTTCTTTAAAGTTTATGGGAGAAATGACATGTACATGGTTATAATTAATGTTTTTCTTGAGTTTATGGGAGAAATGACATGTACATGGTTCCCAAAACACTAGCAAATGCCTTAAAGTTTATGGGAGAAATGACATGTACATGGTTTCAAAAAACACTAGCATTTTCCTTAAAAATATAATAAATTAAAGTTTATGGGAGAAATGACACGTACATGGTTTGCCTTAAGTTACAACCATGTAGTGATGTCATCCGAGGATCAACATTAGCCAAGAAAACCAAGCATGTGCATAAGTTTAAATTGGAAAGTTTATTTATGAACTTAATTGAAATAAATATGCTGCTAGAAATGAAAATATAATGATAGGTTCTACAAGATGGATGTAGACTAATGTTTAATATATGCATGTATGCATGTATGTCTAATGGAGCTGTTTTGTGCATGTGAAAGCTGTGTGAAGACAATTATCCTGCACACTAGTATTATTTAGCTCAGAGAATAAAAATGAAACAATGACTCAGATCCAACCATGGAGTGATGTCATCCGAGGATCAACATTAGCCAAGAAAACTAGGTATGTGCATAAGTTTAAATTGGTATGTTTATTTATGAACTTAATTGAAATAAATATGCTGCTAGAAATGAAAATATAATGGTAGGTTCTACAAGATGGATGTAGACTAATGTTTAATATATGCATGTATGCATGGTGGAGCTGCTGTGTGCATGTGAAAGTTGTGTGAAGACAATTATCCTGCACACTAGTATTATTTAGCTCCGAGAATAAAAATGAAACAATGACTCAGATTCAACCATGGAGTGATGTCATCTGAGGATCAACATTAGCCAAGAAAACCAAGTATGTGCATAAGTTTAAATTGGTATGTTTATTTATGAACTTAATTGAAATAAAGACGCTGATAGAAATGAAAATATAATGATAGGTTCTACAAGATTGATGTAGAATAATGTTTAATATATGCATGTATGCATGTATGTGTGGTGGAGCTGCTGTGTGAATGTGAAAGCAGTGTGAAGACAATTATCCTGCACACTAGTATTATTCAGCTCCGAGAATTAAAAAGAAACAATGACTTAGATTCAACCATGGAGTGATGTCATCCTGCACACTAGTATTATTCAGCTCTGAGAATAAAAATGAAACAATGACTCAAATTCAACCATGGAGTGATGTCATATGAGGATCAACATTAGCCAAGAAAACCAGGTATGTGCATAAGTTTAAATTGGTATGTTTATTTATGAACTTAATTGAAATAAATATGCTGCTAGAAATGAAAATATAATGATAGGTTCTACAAGATGGATGTAGACTAATGTTTAATATATGCATGTATGTAAGTTTAAATTGGTACGTTTATTTATGAACTTAATTGAAATAAATATGCTGCTAGAAATAAAAATATAATGATAGGTTCTACAAGATGGATGCAGACTAATGTTTAATATATGCATGTATGCATGTATGTCTGGTGGAGCTGCTGTGTTCATGTGAAAGTTGTGTGAAGGAAATTATCCTGCACACTAGTATCATTCACCTCTGAGAATAAAAATGAAACAATGACTCAGATTCAACCATGGAGCAATGTCATCCGAGGAACAAAATTAGCCAAGAAAACTAGGTATGTGCATAAGTTTAAATTGGTATGTTTATTTATGAACTTAATTGAAATAAATATGCTTCTAAAAATGAAAATATAATGATAGGTTCTACAAGATGGATGTGGACTAATGTTTAATATATCCATGTATGCATGTATGTCTAGTGGAGCTGCTGAGTGCATGTGAAATCTGTGTGAAGACAATTATCCTGCACACTAGTATTATTCAACTCTGAGAATAAAAATGAAATAATGACTCAGATTCAACCATGGAGTGATGTCATCTGAGGATCAACATTAGCCAAGAAAACCAAGAAAACCAGGTATGTGCATAAATTTAAATTGGTATGTTTATTTATGAACCTAATTGAAATAAATATGCTGCTAGAAATGAAAATATAATGATAGGTTCTACAAGATGGATGTAGACTAATGTTTAATATATGCATGTATGCATGTATGTTTGGTGGAGCTGCCGTGTGCATGTGAAAGTTGTGTGAAGACAATTATCCTACACACTAGTATTATTTAGCTCTGAGACAATGACACAGATTCAAATGAAACAATGACTCAGATTCAACCATGGAGCGATGTCATCCGAGGAACAAAGTTAGCCAAGAAACCTAGGTATGTGGATAAGTTTAAATTGGTATGTTTATTTATGAACTTAATTGAAATAAATATGCTTTTAAAAATGAAAATATAATGATAGGTTCTACAAGATGGATGTAGACTAATGTTTAATATATGCATGTATGTCTGGTGGAGCTGTTGAGTGCATGTGAAAGCTGTGTGAAGACAATTACCCTGCACACTAGTATTATTCAAATCTGAGAATAAAAATGAAACAATGACTCAGATTCAACCATGGAGTAATGTCATCTGAGGATTAACATTAGCCAATAAAACCAAGAAAACTAGGTATGTGCATAAATTTAAATTGGTATGTTTATTTATGAACTTAATTGAAATAAATATGCTACTAGAAATGAAAATATAATGATAGGTTCTACAAGATGGATGTATACTAATGTTTAATATATGCATGTATGCATGTATGTTTGGTGGAGCTGTTGTGTGCATGTGAAAGATGTGTGAAGACAATTATCCTGCACACTAGTATTATTTAGCTCTGAGGCAATGACACAGATTCAAATGAAACAATGACTCAGATTCAACTAGGAGTGATGATCCGTATGTGATCGAATAAAGTGCTTAAGAAGTTTTATTAGTTTGTCCTTTAGATAGAATGTTAACTGTAGTTTTCTTTTAATAAAAAATGACATAAACCAGCAACATAAATGAATTAAATAACAACAATAATTAGAGAGAAGAAGAGGAAAACAATTTGATGACGGAGTTCGTCGCTCTTAGACTACATCTCCGGGTCCACTTTTAAGTGGGCGTCCGTTTTGATTAGGATTGATCTTGAAGAATATTTACACTGAAATGAAACAAAATGATTGTGCTCGCAGGCACTTCTGAACCCTGTAAACAGAAATTACTCTTCCTCGCCTTTTCGACGCCTGTCTCCATGCTCAATTCCGACCACCGACGGTTGAGCAATGCTGCAAACAAAATCGCCTCTAACCTTCTGAAACTGCACTCCAAATACACTATGCCTTCACAATAATCCAAGATGAACTCCATGAGAAAATTCCATGGCTTTATAAGCTGCATCAAACCTCCATTTTCCTCATTTAGGATTTGGTTGAGGAAAAATGGTGATAAGGGTCTCAAATCCCTATCTTTACACAAACCTAGGGATTAAGTCCCCAAACCTTAGGCACTGAATTAAATATGAAAACCCACTTTTAAACATTATATTAAAAACTTAGCCCGATGGTTAGGCTAATCGGGCGGAGGATGACAACTGCCGGCATGTGAACAGGGATGTTTTCCCGACTGTTGCGGTGACTTCGGCGGTCACGGTTACATCTGGCGGTTCCGGCGTGACCTTATCACATGTTATCCGACGCGGTCTTTGTGTGGTTTATAGCTGGCGGTTTAAACTTTAACATTGCATTTCTTCGCCGCGGTTTTCAAGTCTAGTCACACGCTGTTTGCAAACCTCTGACATGGTTTCATAAACCACGCGGTTATCATAACGCTGTGGTGGGTTTTAATATAAAGTTTATTTGTAACAACATTTTTAATATCCCAAACCTTATAACTTAGGTTTATATCATTGTTTTTTATAAATTTCATGACCCTGAATTTTATACCCTTAAACCTTAGCATAAAGGTTTATGATATAGTTTTTAATAGTGTTTTAAATTTTCGCTAGGGATTTTTACATAGTTTAGGACTTAGTTTATCACTTAGGCTTATGATTAGGTCTTAGGTAATGTGTATAGGGTTTTAGGACTTAGGTTTTACTCCTTTAAGGTTAGAGTTTAGAATTTAGGGCTAGAATATTTTGTTAGGTTTTTAAACCTTAAGTCTTAGTTTTGACATATGTTTTAGGTATTTAGGAATAAGACTTTTACATTTCATAAGGTATTTCACCATAGGAAACCTTAGAGCTATGTCCATAAATACCATGTCCCCTTTTACACCTTTTTCATCCAAACTCGAAACACATTATGACCTTGACACTGAACCATGATATTGAAGGACCTTTTCACTGGTGATTTGACGAAATTGCGGATTTGGAGACTGAACTGGGCATCGAACTGCTGGAGTTGACTTGGACCTTTCTGCTGAACTGTAATGATCACGATCCTCCTGGATCAATCCTCTCCACTTAAAAAGATTTTGGACCACAAAATCTCAATTTTAAATTGACAATAAGTGAGAATACAACTCTCTCACTTTCATCTTGAGTTTGATGACATACAACCATACCTGCTCATTGACCTGAAACTGATGCTTATCATGGCGCAATTTGAACCTGACTTGACTCAATGCTTGTCGTGGCGCAGAAGAATGTAAGGCTTGATTGTAAGATTGATGCACATAAGTTACAAATTTATCCCACATCTTAGGATGTATACTGTAGTTACCTCGAAGAATATGTATCTCAGTCCTGTTCACCATTTCTGTCTGTCCTTGAACCAAATCCATGCTACCCCATGGTTGCAAAGGAACTGGAAGTGGCATGTGCAAACCAATATTTTGATTATGGCCTGCTTGTCGAACACATTACACATCCCTTTATGTACTTCACAATTGTTTCATACATATGAGGTCAGTAACAATATATTTGACTTTTTGTCGTAGTCTTGCTTACGCCTGCAATCCGAGAAAGATAAATTTCCCGCAAAACCTGCACCTTTTATATATGAGCATTATGAGTTAGCGATTCAAAATTTTCTTCGAAATCATCATCAGTATTATACTGTTCTACATAAATTTCATGAACCAATGAACTTTGATGCAGTACTACTGAAGCATTCAAAGACAACATATCAACTACTTTACTTGTTACACCTTCCCTGCCCTTAATTACTAAGTGATTTTGCTGAAGAAATCCCATCCAACTGTAGCGAGATTGTTGCATCTTAGTATATGAATAAATGTATTGAAGCAGCTGATAATCTATGTGAATCACTGTTTCCATTGCATATCCTTTAACATCTATTTTAACTTCATATGGCTGTTGATGATTTATCAATGCTGTAAAATGTTTCTGCTTAATTGAATCAACTTTAACATCGACACTTATTCCCCATGCCCTGTTTTTCTTATGAGCCAAAATTATGGGTGAACTGTATGGAGATGATATGTGTCGCATGAATTATTTTCCAACTTTCCCTGGAATTTGTTGCTTTATTTCTTTATGCTCTATAACTGACTTGTGATACATTTCATTACTAAAGGCATCAAACATTAACTGCATCTCATGTGATATTTTCTTTTTAAGAAGTAGATGTTTTGGTTCTTTAATTAGATCCTAAAATGAATCTACCTTTTTAACCAAATTACCTTCATACTGAATTTCACAACCTGAACAAGTATCAATAAGATCCTTATGTTTCTCTTTTATCGACATGAGTATGTATCTCGTACTTGAACTTATCAAGCGCTTCATTTGATTAGCATTAATTAAATTCAAGTGATCTTTGTTTTTATGTGCTCGAACGATGTACTTAATCCAATCTTTCCTGAGATGACACACATGCTCTTTTCTATAAAATACTGCATCATGGTCATAGAGATAAGGGCTACCTAAGACAATTCCACAATTGTCTAATGGTATCACATCTAGCTCCACTTCATCGATATAGCTAGTTGTGATTGCAAATTTTAACCGACACTGTTTGGTAACATGAATTTTACTTTGTTCCTTTAACCACCCTAAAGGATATGGCTTTGGATGATTATGTGTTTTCAAACCCAATTGTTTAACCAATGACTTAGAAATCAAATTTTCTTGTGATCCCGTATCGAACAATGTATC
This sequence comes from Pinus albicaulis, assembly GCA_034641835.2. NCBI lineage: Eukaryota > Viridiplantae > Streptophyta > Pinopsida > Pinales > Pinaceae > Pinus > Pinus albicaulis. Next base: position 195,930,658 of record CM076575.1, on the reverse strand, counting down.
TATCTTAATATGCTTTGAAGTTACCCTTATATGAAATAACTCGATTCTTTTATCTTCATTCTGTTGTTTGATGTTTGAAGAAGCAGAAGTAATAGCATTAGAAATTTTACCTGTTGTAACCATAGCAGTGATTTTACCTTCATCACCTGAATCAGATCCCAAGTCTAAGCCTTGCTAGATTGCTGTTTCAGCCTTCTTTTCACCCTTCTTCGATTGAAACTTCTTTGGCTTCAGTTCCAGATGAAGTTTCCAACACCTAGCTTCATCATGGCTGATCCTTTGGCAATGTGTACACGTAGGTCTATCTTCTTCTTTCTGAGCCGTGGCAGTCTTCTTTCCCTTTGAATTGCCCTTATTTTTGCTATCTTTAGTTTCCATCTACTTGGATGTCTTTGGTGTAAACTTGAATGGTCTACCACCTGATTCGACATGAATTTATTGAACACAAACTTCATCAAAATCATTAGGATTGAACATTAATAATGTATGCTGCAAATATGAATGCAAAATGCCGATATATTTCAACAAAGTTTATTTTGTGTCCAAATAAATACTGAGTGCTAATGCCTTCTTTTCGAATTCCTGTGTGAACTCTTGAACACTCTGTCCCTTACCTTGTCGCAAGCGCTGCCGATCAATTACAACTTGTTGTGTGTGACCCAACAGATAGAATTATTTCTTTAGAGCTTTAATAAAATTAGTCCATGAGGTGATAAATTTTCCCTTACGCTTTAAATCTATCTGTGTCCTACTCTCCCACCAGATCTAAGGAGTACCCCCCATTCTAAGAGTAGCTAATTGGATCTTTGCCTTATCATCAGTAATATCTTGAATACGACAATAGAATTCTAATTGTTTTACCGAATTATCTAGTTTCTGAGGGTTTATTTCACCATCATACACAAGTAATTCGAACTTAACATCAAGTTTCAAAAGTGGATTCTTATGTTTCTTTTCTTTTTCTGATTTAGAACTAGAAGTAGAAGAGGAAGAAGAAGATGATGGAGATGATGGAGGAGAAGGAGATTTATCTGCCTTGCCTTTACCATTTTCCTTCTTTGATGCCTTTGACGATGAGGCTGCATCCCTCATATTCTTGTCTTCATATAATTCTTCCAACATTTGCTACATGTTTAGAAACATCTGTTGGATTTGATTCTCATCCATGGGTTTCTTTTCAGTAGCTTCAGGAGTCTCAATGGTCTCAGTCCCTGTCATCGTTGATTGATGATCGACTTTCCACCTTCCGATATCTAGATCGAATTCCTCAAGCTCGCCTTTTCCACATTGCAATACCAACTTGGTTAACATCCACTGACAAATAAAATACAAGCACAACCTGCTCTGATACCAAAAATGATCTGTATGTGATCGAATAAAGTGCTTAAGAAATTTGATTATTTTGTCCTTTAGATTGATTGTTAAATGTAGTTTGATTTTAATAAAAAAATGACATAAACCAACAACATGAATGAATTAAATAACAATAATCAGAGAGAAGAAGAAGAAAACAATTTGATGACGGAGTTTGTCCCTCATGTACTACATCTCTGGGTCCTATTTTAAGTGGGCGTCTGTTTTTATTAGGATTGATCTTGAAGAATATTTACACTAAAATGAAACAAAATGATTGTGCTCGCAGGCACTTCTGAACCCTGTAAATAGAAAGTAATCTTCCTCTCCTTTCCGATGCCTGTCTCCGTGCTCAATTCCGACCACCGACGGCTGAGAAATGCTGCAAACAAAATTGCCTCTAACCTTCTGAAACTGCACTCCAAATACACTATGCCTTCACAATAATCCAAGATGAGCTCCATGAGAAAATTCCATGGCTTTATAAGCTGCATTGAACCTCCATTTTCCTCATTTAGGAGTTGATTGAGGAAAAATGGTGATAAGGGTCTCAAATCCCTATCTTTACACAAACCTAGGGATTAAGTCCCCAAACCTTAGGCGTTGAATTAAATATGAAAACCCACTTAAAAAAATTATAAAAAAAACTTAGCCCAACGGTTAGGCTAACCGGGCGGAGGATGACAACTGCCGGCATGTGAACAGTGATTTTTTCCCAACTGTTGCGGTGACTCCAGCGGCAGTTACATCCACCGGTTCCGGCGTGACCTTATCACATGTTATCCAACGCGGTCTCTGCGTGGTTTACATCTGGCGGTTTAAACTTTAACACTGCATTTCTCCGCTGCGGTTTTCAAGTCTGGTCACACGCTATTTGCAAACCTCCGACATGGTTTCATAAACCACACGGTTATCATAACGCTGTGGTGGGTTTTTTTATAAAGTTTATTTGTAACAACATTTTTAATATCCCAAACCTTATAACTTAGGTTTATATCATTGTTTTTAATATATTTCATGACCCAATTTTTATACCCTTAAACCTTAGCATAAAGGTTTATGATATAGTTTTTAATAGGGTTTTGAATTTGCGCTAGGGATTTTTACATAGTTTAGGACGTAGTTTATCACTTAGGCTTATGATTAGGTCTTAGGTCATGTGTATAGGGTTTTAGGACTTAGGTTTTACTCCTTTCAGGTTAGAGTTTAGGATTTAGGGCTAGACTATTTTGTTAGGTTTTTAAACCTTAAATCTTAGTTTTGACATATGTTTTAGGTATTTAGGAATATGAATTTTACATTTCATAAGGTATTTCACCATAGGAAACCTTAGAACTAGGTCCATAAATACCATGTCCCCTTTCACACCTTTTTCATCCAAACTCGAAACACATGACGACCTTGACACTGAACCATGATACTGAAGGACCTTTTCATTGGCAATTTGACGAAACTACAGATTTGGAGATTGAACTGGACATCGAACTGCTGGAGTTGACTTGGACCTTTCTGCTGAACTGTAATGATCACGATCCTCCTGGATCAAGTGATGTCATCTAAGGATTAACATTAGCCAAGAAAATCAGGTATGTGCATAAGTTTAAATTGGTATGTTTATTTATGAACTTAAATGAAATAAATATGCTGCTAGAAATGAAAATATAATGATAGGTTCTACAAGATGGGTGTAGAATAATGTTTAATACATGCACATATGCATGTATGTTTTGTGGAGCTGCTGTGTGCATGTGAAAGCATAGTGAGGACAATTATCTCGCACACTAGTATTATTCAGCTCTGAGAATAAAAATGATATAATGACTCAGATTCAACCATGGAGTGATGTCATCCGAGGATCAACATTAGCCAAGAAAACCAAGTATGCGCATAAGTTTAAATTGGTATGTTTATTTATGAACTTAGTTGAAATAAATATGTTGCTAGAAATGAAAATATAATGATAGGTTTTACAAGATGGATGTAGACTAATGTTTAATATATGAATGTATGGATGTATGTTTGGTGGAGCTGTTGTGTGCATGTGAAATATGTGTGAAGACAATTATCCTGCACACTAGTATTATTAAGCTCTGAGAATAAAAATGAAACAATGACTCAGATTCAACCATGGAGTGATGTCATCTAAGGATCAACATTAGCCAAGAAAACCAGGTATGTTCATAAGTTTAAATTGGTATGTTTATTTATGAACTTAATTGAAATAAATATGTTGCTAGAAATGAAAATATAATGATAGGTTCTACAAGATGGATGTAGACTAATGTTTAATATATGTATGTATGCATGTATGTCTGGTGGAGCTGCTCTGTGCGTGTGAAAGTTGCGTGAAGACAATTATTCCTGTGTTGTGAAACAATGCTTTGTGAACTAGAAGTGAAGATTTGAGAAGAGAAACATTATAAGGAACGGAACAATAATTATAGAAGAAATGGATGATAGTATAAACAATTTGGTTTCATTTTCAGAGCAAAGCAGCTCAGTCCAGATGAGTGTGTGGGCATAAGTGCGTTACCACAAGCGACAATATTAAGTTCACATCAATTAATGTGTAGCTCAAATGCAATTGGTAATTTTGGCATGAAATTAATGTGTAGCTAAAATTTAATTGGTTTTCATTATAAATCATAAATTAACTGTCAACATCTCATAAGTTGAGATCTTATATTGATTTTTTAACTTCACATCGGGACATAGTAATAGTCAACAGTAGATCATCCTATGATTTATCTTTACCCTCATGACAAGCTCAGACTATATGCATGGAAATTTGAATGTTGAGAATGTGTGATTTTTCTGACACACAATACACATCAACAACACAGGAAGATCACAGGTTGGGCAGACATACAAGCTAATATGTTCCGAGATGGTTTGGATGCTGCTCACATGGACTCTTTGTTACCCGAACATTTTTTTTTGGGGAGTGAGTGAAGTTCAAGTCAAGATCAGGTAATCAATATAAATCTATATCTCAATAAATAACAGATCAATATTAATCTCAATGCATATCCAAGTCTACTAAAAAGAAAAAGGCTTGAGACAAGAACTCAAGGCGAGACTGTTACAAAGTTTTTTTTTGGTAGTTTTTGTTAATATAGTCAAGAATACTAGAGATCTATTTTTGATGTATCAATACACATATAGACTGTAGGTTATTCGAATATTTGATGCAAAATATACCAGGTGATGAGGTAGCAAACCAATGTCTCTGTCATATATCTAAGCAACAACACTATGGAACCACTGTGAACAATTTGTCTGTAAAAATCAGAAACATTTTGAAAATGTACTGGTACACTATATAAACCAGATGTTTTTTCTCCCTTTGAAAAATCAAGTTACCTTTGAAAGCCAAGAAAGAGAAAGGCATGCTGGCTCTAATACCAAGGTTCAAGGATCGTTCTGCATATTTCATCAGCAATTCTATGCAAATAAAACACACCAAAATATAGACACATATAACACACAAAAACTCATGAATTGCATATTTTTTTACCAGAACTTCCAATGCATATTACAGTTATAGACATAACCAGAAGGACACAAAGCTCAAATAGGAGGGAGCTCAGGAAGACTTTCCGATTCCAAATACTGCAACCTTAATGTAACACAAAGCTAATTAAGCCCAGTCAGAAACACGCCTTAGACTTAGGTTTGTCTTATCAAAAAAACCCTCACTCCAATATCCATCGAGAAACACTATTAGCCTAGGACAACAACAACTACTGATCCTAGCAACGACAACAACATTGTCACAGAAACAAACAACCATTCAAGGAACAACAACAACAAGCTATAACTAATCAATCATTAGGAACACAATTACTCTATAAGTCAATGCCAACCTAAAGAAAGCCTCTCTCCGAAGTTCTTTCAGGCTACAAACACTAAGGATACATTTATTTTCTTACAAATAATTTCATCTGACATTTCAATTTGAGTGCATCTAATAAATTTATTCTTGTCTAGTATGATTATAATATTTTCATCCGACAATTCTATGATATTAATCAAAATCAGGAGAAGAAATAAAATTATGAAAATATTTGGTTTCATTTCCATGTGAAATTGTCTTTCGAAATAATAAAAGGAAAATTTTGTAAACACAACTAAATCAAACAATTCAAATAGGAGGATGCATAGTAGGTTTTTTCTTCTACCTGGAAATTTAGAGACAACAAGAGCGTGCACGGTGAGCAGACAATGAGAGCGCGCACAACAAGCAGACAGCAAGATGATGAGGCCGTAGATCGTCGAGGACGTCACTGAGGATGCAGATTAGAGAAAACCTACAAACACAAAAAATAAAATAAAAAAAATCACAAACAAAAAAATAACAGAAAATAAACCATAAACCTTACTTTCTCACCTTCGCTTTCTCCCCTCCTCGTCCCTGCAACAACGTAACACAAATAGAGCGAGACAACAACAAAGCAGTGAGACAGAAACAAAGTAGCGCAACGGTAACTAACCGAAAACTTGTTGCAGTCTGGGGCCAGTATATTTATAAGAAAAAGTTCGGCCGGACTATTAGTTCGACCGAAATTTTGTTGCCAATTTTCCCATCTCCGACCAAAAATATGTTTACCCATGCTGTCAATATGCCATCAATGTAAACGACATAATTAGTTCGGCCGAATTAATTTCAAAACTTCGTCTGAACTGTTGGGAAAATGAAATTTCTGACTGCGTTTCTCACCAAAGTGTAACCCACCTTCGCATTTTTACCCTATATATATATATATATATATATGAAATTTTTAACTATCTAAATTTGACTTATTGTAGATTTGATTTTTAGTTATCATTCTCTTTATGGTTTGGTAGCTTTAACACTTATATCTTATTGATCTGATAAGTCAAGGTTGAAATTGTTAAGGAATTTAACATTGAAATTGAAGATAATATGGAATATTTATTGCTATAAATCTACATTAGTCACAATGATTTTAGCTATGGTTTGTGCATGAAAAGATTGACCTTAAGGGATGAAATTTATTAGCATATATCTAGTATCATCTCTGTTAAATTGATTAGTGTATTAGGGTTTATAAGAAGTGAAATATTGTTTATTGTTTGCTATTGTAATTTATATTTTAGTTCAGCCTCAAGGATTATAATTCATAGGGATTAGATCCATGGAAAGTTTAGAGAGATCAAATTTCTAAATATGAAAAAGAAACATCTATTTATGAAATTTCTATAGATTCCCCAAGAAAAGTAGTTAAAGAGGGAGACAAACAACTAGGATTAAAGTGGCATGAGAAAGAGTAGAGGATGAATGAAAAGGTCTCATTGCACCAAGAGTGTAGTGTGAACCCAAGGGCGAAAGATAAGAATGGGAGGAGAGCTAAGAATAGAAACAATCTTGGATGCCAACAAGTATTCATAGTTAAAAATTATTTGGGAAGGCTAAACATTTATTGTTATAGTTCAAGGCTTGAGGTATACAAAGGCTATGATGAAGGTTAAAGGAGGTGGATAGTATGGAGGCATATCAACCCACCAATACCCTAGATTAAGGGTCCTAAGAAGCTCCACCATCGTGATAAGGGACTTCATGTCACATTTAAATGAAGAAACTTGGCTTTCAACTGCAAGGGAGGTAATATGTCGAGATAACTCATATTATCTTGTGGAATAAGGATGGGTATCTCATCGAGTAGATTGTTACCCACAAAATAGTGGCTAACCCTTAGGAGAAATTTTTTCTCCTCTTTGGACAACCATCCAACAGGTGGCCTTATATGATTATCACATAAGTTTATGCCAAGATACCACACTTCTTACTCTGGTCATATTTCTCTCCCATATGGAATTCCTTCTTGAAGGAAGGTGGGCCATCATCAATGGGTACTTTAACCATTTTTGCAATCATTCACTTTAATTTAATGTTATGGGAATATTAATATGGATAATTGGGAAAAAATAGATAATTAACAAATCTCAACTATATTCTTGTTCCCTTACTTCACCTCAAAGGTTAGTTTGTGGCCCTAGTTAAGTGGGACCTCCTCTAAGGCATTAGGGTACTAGGAGGGGAACTACTGGGAAAGAATTGTTTGAAATAACATGTCCAAGATAATCCATACTTACCACTTTTCATCTTTACCTCATATTAATCTCCATTCTTTGGGATAGAGGTCGTTAGACATTGGGATTGGAACCCTTCATCCTCATCCTTGAATATGGGCTCAGAAACTTCACAATTGAGGCTGATGCAGTTAAATGAAAGATAAAAGCATAGAAATATACAATGAAAGAAACATGTAAAATGAAAAATATGGGTTGGACATTTTTTAGCATGTGGGAAAAATCCTAGAATGAGATATACATGCCATGTTAGCCATCACCTAGTTCCTCAAGCATTTAATGCCTCATCTAAAGAAAGTAACTCTTCTATCTCTCAGCCTTTATGAGAAATAAGCTACTTCATCTCAAAGGGTTAATGGAAAATTTCAAAAGCAATATTGGGCTCATAAGATGTGCACCCAATAAAGACAAATCATAAAAAAGTAAAAGGTGTAATAGAGGAGTGGAAAAATTAGGGCAAGGAAAATGGTAACTCATTCCTCCATGATTTCTCCCTCCTTACGTATATACACTGAGGATGTTGGAAGATTATTATTTGGTCACATGGATATGGCAGTTTCCTTGAAGCGTTCCCCACTTCACAACTATTATTCTCACACACACGCCTATGGATTGATGGGTTAATCTAGAACATGTCACTCCCTTTGGTGGCTGGAAATGCCCAATAGGGTTGTTGACCTAACTATCCCTAATATAAGCGAGGTGACTTGTTTACATGTCTTGGTCAAGATAGACATTTGAAGATAAGTTTTCTGTGAAGAATTCTCGTGCCCCTAACATTAGGCATGGTCCATTATGACTATTGTCACTAATTATTGATTTCACTTGATGTAATCATAGTAGAAGAGACCCCATGAGAGTTGATATTCATCACACCCAACAACACTTCAAGAGGTTATTGTACCTAGTCCATAGTGAAATTCTAATTTTGATGATACAATGTTTCCCCTCTAAAGATGAGCATTGGGATATGAGATGGTTCCACACCATATTTGACTCTCATGAGTACACCTATATGTTGAAACACTGAGCCATTGAAGGTTTGGTGTTGGATTTATAGATGACTTTCCTTGGTGGATCCACGACAACCCCCAGCTAGCCTTGACATTGTTTGATGGGCGTTGCTTGTTCCGAAACCTGGATGATGATGGTTATCCTTGATTTGACAAGGAAGGAATTACACATCACTACTAGACCCTAAAACTTGAGCATGATGGTGCCACATCACCCCCTTTTCCCCTAGAAGGGTGACACATAGCACATTGGCGATGAAATCATGGTGTTGGAGGCCTTTATGGTGGCATACCCATATAATTTGACATTTTTCTTGGAGTATGAAGCACGCATGATCCATTTTTCACTTTCTTGTGGCATATTGAGCATTTATGGAGGATGATGTCATAGTGGAGGCCTTTATTTTCCCACACACATGGGCTATTTCAGCATTTATTTTTATGCTTTTTTGAGATATTATGAGGTCAACTTGTGACCTTTCACTTGTTGAACGCTTAGCAAAATTGTTTAGGGTTTTTCTTGTAAAATTAGTGAAAATGATGGTTGTTAGGCCTCATATAAATAGAGGCAACCTTATTTCACTTTTTCATCACCACACATTCATTCACACTTCTCTTCCAAAGAGTGTGAATTAGTCTCCTTGTTTCAACTTGGGAAAGATGTTATATTTTTATGGCGAAAATTTATTTTGGAGATGACATCTTGCTTTGATTTGTTTTCATGGGATTGATTGAAGTGTTTCTCTTGGAAAATTTTGTAACTTTAATGCATATTTTCTATACTTTGCATATTACATTTGTGTAGTATTGTTTATAGTTTGTTCCATAATGTAATCTATAAATCTATCTTGAAATATTGATCCTTTATGATATGTCAAATTGTTTTCCTAAAAAACTTTAAGGGAAATCTGAGTGAGCATCCCTTGAATTAAAAATCTCCTTTGTGAGAAATCACTGGGGTTTGAAATGGATGTTCTAATCATTCCCTTGGAATTCCACAAGGCCATTCTCATTTATTTAGCCACAAAATGCTACGTTTTCCCATTTAGGAAAAGGCACTAATCATTTAAGTGTTGATAAAATCTCTTTATCAATTAAATTTCTCCTTTTTTCCAACAAAGCTGCGGTTAGGGATAGGGTTTTATGTCAAAAAATTGCTAAAAAAATCATTTATGTTTAATGTTTATGGTTCTTAAAGTAGGAATTGAACTCAATCATTGTACAAAAGAAAAATAAATCATTGTTGTGTTTCAAAACCTTCTATCCAGGGTTGATGTCATCATTTATTTGTTCTTTATGCATAATTGCAATCAAAAAGCTCCATTTAAAATCATGAATCCTTGGTATTTATTTGAAGGTCTTGCTTCCTTTGTTGATTAATCATTAAAATAAATTTTATTTAGGTATATATATGGTATCATTTACCTCATCATTGAAAATATTCAAAACCCTAACTTATAACAACACTCTATATGGTCTAGGAATATGGTACTTGAACTTTGGCATTGAATATTTAGGCCTTCCAGGATCCACTTGTACAATATTCCAATTAGTATACCTTATGTGAATCACCTTGAGCCATTATCATTGAGAATCTCATAGGTGAAGTTTTGGGGAAGCCTCCCTTGTGGTTAAACACCACAAAAGAGTAGGAGAAAGGTTGTTGAGGTGACAATGGCAACCCTTTCTCTTGTTTCACTAAGGTCTAGTTCTTCCTAGTGGGGCTTTCCACTAGGCTTGTTATATTTTGCAGAAACATGGATTTAACAACATATTTTCTGTTAAGGGCCTTAGATTCAATGGTAACATGAATCTTTCAAAGTGTTATTTACATTATGTCCCCAATTTGAGAAAAAAATGGTTAGTCATATGTGTCAAAAGTAAACTATGAACTTATCAAGGGAACATTATTTGAAGTAGGATAAGGATTTTGGGATGGGGAAGAATCATGTGATATTACTATTTTTGGAGGGAGGCACAAAGATTCTAGAGTCAAGCTCATGTCTTGTGGCCATGGAGGTTGAAGGTTAAGGTTTGATTTGAGTTAATGTTTGAGGAAGATCAAGGTCACCTAAGAGGCTTATAAGGCCCTTAGGTTCACGTCGTAAGGTTTGAGGCCAAGTATATAGAGTTTGAATAATATTATTATTGAGTAATTTGTTTTATGTTGGTAAAAAGTTTTTCATGATTCCTACGTGTTGGGGAATGTTGTATGCATTCTTGTTTAGGGGTATGTGGAAATGGTTGCATGCCAAATTGGCTTGAGGAAAGGAAAAATGTTGTATAATATGCTTGATTTAAAGTAGTTTTGTATATAATGTTGATAAGAGGCATTGGAAAGCCTCCATGGTGCAGTTGGTTTGGGGTAAGAAAATAAGGGAAGTTTTCTATGTTCCACAGAAGCACTTGAGGCATAGGTTGAATAAAAACATTGTCTAGAAGATTACTTATACAAATTTGAAATATTTGTTGCATGAGTGTTTAGGTAATCATTTTGAGTTATGTTTTTAATACTATTTTGGTTTATATAAGACAAATTTGAATCATATTTTGGGAAGATATAGTTCAAAACAAGGTGAAAGGTCTGACAACAAGTGAATTGAGGCAAGCATTACCCATGAGAAAAGGAGAATAAAGGAAAAAAAGTGTTGGGCCCCTTGGTTTGAGTTTTTAATATAGACACATTAGAGTAACAAGAAGGCATCAAGTGGCATAGATGTAACATAAAAAACAAATGGGGTTGCACCACATGGAACAAATACTATTAGTAGCATTAAGGAGCTTGGGATCCAAAGGGAGATCAAAGAGAAATTAGTAGGTGGGATTGTAGATGATTAAAGGATGGAATGGTGAAAGTATGAATACACTTGGTTGAAGTAGAAGTATATCACAATGAGTTCACGAAGCCGAGACTAGAAGAAGACTACTAGTCTTGCACATTGAATGTGCCTTCCCACCTAAAACACAACATTGTATATTTTAATACCCTAGGCTTGAAAAATGGTTGGTTATGGTTTGGATTTTGGTGTAAATATAACAATTTTTTTGTTTTTAATTGTTGAGTTTTGTTGTCACTATCTGGTCATGACTATTGTAAGAAGTGTGAGTTTGCGCATCAGTATTTGGTGTATCTTGGGTATGTGATCGGTGGAGGAGAGTTGAAGATGTATCCTACCAAGATGGAGGCCATTATGAAATGGTTGGTGCCTACTAATGTTTTTGAGGTCATGAGTTTTATTGGGTAAAAACACTACCTGAGGAAATTCACAACATCATTTTCAGCAGTAGAAACACCACTCCATGCCATAGTAACAAGTGGCAAGAGTTTCCAGTCGGGAAAAGGTCATCATAAGGCTTTCGAGGAGCTAAAGAAGAAGATTAGTCAAGAACCAGTTCTGGAATTACCAAAATTGAAAAAAACCTTTGAGGTGGAGAGATATGTGAGTGGGTATGCTATGGGAGTTGTATCGATGCAGAGAGGAATGGATGTATGCTACCATTATGAAGTATTTCATGGGGCAGTTCTCAACTACCCTACCTACGACAAGGAGCTCTATGTCATGGTGAAGGTTGTGAAGAAGTGGAAGCATTATCTGATGGGAAAAGAGAGAATAATCCACACAGATCACTAGTTGTTACAGTACTTGCAGGCGCAGAGTAAGATACAAGAGACTAGGCATTACAAGTGGATGGGTATTTTACAAAAAATTCATTCGGTGATAAAGTATAAGAAGGGAATCACAAATAAGTTAGCAGACATGATTTCAAGGTCACCCACATCAAATATTACAATGTTGGGGACTCTTATGCACATGGAGCCATTCACCCATGATGCATACAAAGAGGCATATTTAGAGGATGAGGACTTCAAGGAGGTGTATCAAAAATTGCAGAGTCAGATTCATGTGCATGATGGAAACAATACTGTTGAATATCATGTCAAGGATGGGTTAGTCTACAGGCTGGATAAGCTATGTGTTCCTAAAGGTGAGTGATTGCAGCTGATTAGAGAGGCTCACACCTCCAAGGTTGCATGGCATTTTGGTGTAGGGAAGATCATGGCTAGCTTGCATAGGTATGTTTATTGGCCCAAGATGCAAGAGCATGTAGCTAGGTTCATAAGAGCATGCATGCTTTGTTGTACCAGCAAGCCTAGCAACAGGGAACAAGGTATATATGATCCCTTACATGTACCTACTCATATGTGGGAAAGCATTTCCATGGAATTTGTGGGAGGTTTACTGACAACCAAGAAGGGATGTGGCTGACTATTCATGGTAATTGACAAGTTCAGCAAGATGTGTGTTCTTATGCCCTGTAAAAAGAACGTCAATGGGTAATAAGCAACACATTTTTTCTTTGTAGATGTCTAGGTGCACTTTGGGATACCAAGGAGATTCATTTATGACAGGGATACAAAATTTCTCAGTGAATTCTGGACTACATTGTGGGAGAAGATGGACACAAAGTTGAAGAGATATACAACATTCCATCCACAGACAGATGGGCAGAAAGAATTCGTCAACAAGAATTTGGTGCATATTTCGAGGGGATACAACCAGAAGCATCCAAAGACCTATAATGAAAATCTAGTATATATATAACATTCTTACAATAGAGCAGTCCACACTTCTACAGGAAAGTCCCCATTTGAGACTTGTTTTGGATATTTTCCACCTTCACCTTTGGATATTTCATATGGGTAGCAAGGAGGAGTGAGGGAATATCCAACAAGATATTCTTTGAGGGATGGAAAATTTATAAATAATATCAGGCGGATACATCTATAGGTAGAAGACACATTGTAGAAGTCACATGAAATGTATAAGGCTAGGCACGATCAACACATAACATAGAAATTGTTCAAGGTGGGAGACATAGTATGGCTATAGTTGAACAAGGAGAGGTTGTAGGGGCCTGGTAAGAAAATCAATACTCTGAGGTATGATCCCTTTGAGATACTGAAAAATTCCTATTGAATTAGTCTACCACCATATATGTGAATTTAATTAGTTGTCAATGTAGATAATTTGAAACTCTATGAGCCTTCCTTGCTAGACTAGGAAGAGGAACATGTCCTACCTTCTTGGAGGATTTGGCACCTGACACTCAGGAAGATTTGATAAAATATATAGTTTTTTAGAGGAGGTAAAAAACTAAAATACAAGGACAACATGACCTTTGGAAAATTGGGTTGAAGAGACAACTTCCAGGCAAAGCTAAATGGTACACCAAAGAGAAGGTGGAGGAAAAATTTCCTCACCTTATTCTATAAAATATTTTGGGGAAAAAAATCCTCCCAAAATAGGGAGGTGTGATCCATATTGGATCATTCTATTTTTTTTCATCCATATCGATGCATTTAGAGTGGAAAAAGTGGAGGAATCAACTCACATGACCATTTTTACTAGCGAGACCCAGTTTGGAAAAACATGGTCTGAAACCTTTCGGGAGTGTTTTGAGACATAAAATGAAGTTTTTTGGGGGTAAAAATTTATTTATTTAATGCAACACATTTTCATGCTATTCTACACATAGAGGTATTTCCAAAAACGTAAGAAGCGTGCCAATCAGAGTCTGTATGCAAAAGTTATGCCACTTAAAAGTTGACCTTCCTGTTTTCACACCTATAGTTCAGGAGGATGTCGCGTCAACCCCCATTATTCATGGAAAATGGGCTACCCACATGTTTGCGATATAAAATACTCTAGAAAAGTATACTTTGTAACTCTAGTTAATAGTTGATTTAGTCAAACTTAACCACTAGTAGGCTATCGGGTTATGTTATAATCGGGCCACTAGGAGGAAGAGGCATTCCATTATTTCGAGAGCATTTTGTTCCATAGTTGAGAAAATATAGCCAAGAGAGATAGGATGTAGATCAGATAGATTAATATGTTCACTATATCTACCCACGGGCCACATACATTACTTCTTTGTACTTGCAGCCTTGTTTTCCAAACATAGAAAGAGAGCGAAGAGGCCTTACCTTCCAGCTGGGTTTTCTCCCGAAAGGGTTTCCCAGAGCATATTTTGTGTCTTGTGTGTGTGTGTGAGCTTATTTTTTGTTATCTAATTTTTTTCATAATTTCCATTTGCATGCATGCATTAATTATAGTAAAATATACAGATCTAGAAATTAAATAAAACTGTAATAGTGTAGAATTTTGGATTTTTAATATAATATTTTTAGATCTGTTGTGATGAACTGTACAATGAAATATCCATGAGAGTTTATGGATCAGGTTTTGGGTAATTTTTTTTACATACTCTCGTAATGCCTTTTGTATGGTCATGGTTTAAATTGCTAATAAACTATATACTGATTTGCTTTGAATATTAATGAAATGAGGACCCAATTTAAAAAATATATATATATATAATATTTATTTCATATGGTGATGTTGCTATTACTATTCCTTATGTTTATTGTTGATTGAATGTAATTTTCTTTAATTTGTGTTGTGTGCTTAGGTAAGATGGTGGTATTGGTTGTGCTATTATTGATTCCATTAATATCGGTTGTTGTCTAATAGACTAATCATTACCTTAGTTACAAGGGAAGTATGGGTAACGGGTTGGGTGTCAGTTGCAACAACCATAATATATGAGCCTATGAAAACTTTAGTATTGGCACAACACTTTAGCTGAGACCTTTTTCCTCATGGTGGTTGAAAATCACAATGTTTGGACTACAATGGAGCCTCGTTATTGGGCATCATTAAGGACATGTGTCTAAAATTAATTTGACAAATGGTTTCATTGTTAGGGCTTCTCCATAATTTGTATGGTTTTCTAACAATACGACTAACAAGTTGAACCAAAGCTATGTAGAAGATTAAAAGTTTAGAATTTTAAATATTATATTGATCTCTCTAAGAAATAATGCATTATGGGTTATACATAAGATTGAATGCATGAGAACCGTGACAATTATAGAATATTTAAGTAGATTTCCCAGTGGTACCATTTGAATGGTGGGAGAGATTAGGAGAGCACCTGCTCCTTGCTAGGAAGAGGAGGGAGATCTAGTGGAATGTCCATACTCTAATTGTGTTGTAGAGATTTAATCACAAGCTCATGGGGGCTATTTATTTATGGTTCTAGACTATAATAGAAGTATTCATCATTGAATTTCCCATGGAGTTGAAATAGTTTTTCTCAAGAGAATAATGTAAATTTAGGAAGGGAATCAACATAAGGTTTGTAAGGGAAGTTGTGAATTGGGTTAATATGTTCTTGGTAGAAGAGGATTATATTCCCTTTAATTCACCATCCATGGTAGCATTAATCCTTTCCCATGAGGTTAACTACAATTAGATTGGTGAAATTCAATAATTGAAGTAGGATAATACCATGGAAGAATCACAAGCTTTAGGGCGAGTGTAATGGGAATTGAAGAGGGACACAATAAATGAGAAGTGGTCTATAAACAAATTGTGGGAGATTCATGGAAGAGAGTAAAAGGGAAGAGGATAATGCATAAAGAAGGGAGTGTTGAAGTGCATTTCAAGGAGTTAGAAGGGTTGTAGAAACAACAAGAAAAGGTTGGTTAGTGTTTGAAAGAGCAGGGATTGATAGAAAATTAGAGTTAAAAAAATTTATTGAATGGAGAAGTAGTGTTTATAGAGTAGGAAGAGTTGATGGATGGAATGAAGAAAGTATATTAGCATGTTTAATTAGATAGATCAAGTACCATATAATAGGAATTTGCATTAGAAGGAAATTTATATTAGATGATGGAGAAGATAAAAATTGTTAATCGTAAGAGGGAGAGGTACTCAACAACATGTTCCGGTTTTTTTAAATGGAAGAAATACGACTGACATACATGGTACAACCTAAGGATAGTGGAACTAGCACATAATTTTCACCACCCCTTACGCGTCTTAAGAAAACTTAGGTAATCATTAATTTATTTTATATTTCTAGTGTAAAAGAACCTTTTAACAATAGAATGAATAATTTAAGTGGTATATGTCTAAGTGTGGGTGGAATTATTGGTAGCAATGGAGGTGTAGTAGTAAATTTTAATATTAGTTTAGGATAAGGGATTGGTAAATTAGTCAACAAAGCCTTAGATGTTTTTTGTAGTAAGCAACCCAATCGACAACATGATGGGAATAAATAACAATATAATGATGTACCTTCCTATATTTTTAGGAGAAGGAAATAGTAATATAGAGTTGCATTGGTTCTTACATAAGTTAATCTAGAGCGTGAAAAGGGTCTTGGCTGCAAAAACCAAACTAACAAAGTTTTAAACTTATTTTTTGTGAGGGCTATATAATGGTATGTGAAGTTTTTCCAAACTAACCCTTATGTTACACAAAAGATTATGGATGAATTTGAAGAGGAATCTGTGTCTAAATTACATAGGCCATAATTAAACCAACATGGTTGCATTGATTTTAAGGAGATAAAAGCTATGAAATTTATGGCTACCTTGAAGGTGCTAGTAACCCACTTAATTATTTCATATTACTTGTTCACGACAAATTAATTATTCTTTTGTAAGTAATGAACAATAATATGAACAACACCATTGAAAAAATAAAAATTCCTGTAGAAAATGCGAGAAACCAAACACACAATGAACATAAGTTTTTTTGGACAAATGTCCCTGTAAAAACCCCAATGTGGGGAAAACTAGTTTTTAGATTTGAGGGTTTGTATAATATATTCAACAAAAATTTCTATTGAGAAATTAAAACCTCTTGCATGACACTGGAAAATCTCCAACAATATTTTATCTTCATTTTTGAACAAATCAAATTGGGAAAATTCATTGTCTCCCTCTGCATATCAACTCGACCCTTTCTGGAAATTCACACTACCCTTTATAACTCGATTGGAAACCTCAATCAATTCACACTAACAATTTCACAACCTCTGGAAATTCATAGTACCCTTCTTGGTAATTCACACTTTCACTGGAAAATCGATATGCATTTTTCCTGAAAAATCATACTGCATCTTGGAATTTAATCTCGTAACTCACATTAATAAATTGGAAAATTCTTTCTTCTTCGAAAAAAATAATTCGACCCTGATAAAATCCCTCTAGAACCCATAAATTGGAAGTCTCTTTGATAGAATAATCCCGAATATATCTATTCTCAATCACTGTTGTTGACACCCTCTTGGTGTCTCTAAAAATTACCTACTTGAATGATCTCTGTGAATTGATATATCTCCAATGCTCCCCATCTATCTCTCTTTATAACATCTCATTCACAAATGAATGGTCATGATTAGAAGTTAACTTGATCAAATCGATGGATAAGATCAACTTAGAAAAATTCCACAAGATTCCAGAGGTAAATTGATCTTATCCCAACTAATGTCAATTAATTATCCACTTTTCCCTAAGTTTAGACTTAAGAAATATTTAAAAATCACTAATTAACATAATTAGGATATTTTCCATAGATGAAGCTATGGAAAAATACACGAACTTGGAGAAAATTAAATCATCTATGTTGCTAGCCTCAATGACACCTCTCAAGACTAGAACAACTATCCTAACTATAATATTTAATACTCCCTCTTAATGAGGAAGGTGTTCTCCACAACATCAAAATTATACTTGAAGAATTTTTTTTTAAATTTATTGAAGGCCTTCATTAGATTGTCTATAACTTGTTGATCTATAGGAACATGTTGTAGTCAAACTGATCCATGATGGACATAATCCTTGATGAAATGGTATTTGATGTCAATGCGTTTTGACCTATCATGAAATATTAGATTCCCAGATAACTTGATGCAACTTTGATTATCACAATGGATAATGGTCTACTCTATCCTCTGACCAAACAGTTCCACTAGCAGCTTCTGAAGCCATATGGACTCACATGTAACCATGCTCTCTCCCATGTACTCTACTTCTCTAGAGCTTAACACAACTGAATTTTGCTTCCTGTTGTATCAAGAGACAATGCTTGATCCAATTTTGAAACAACACCCTGAAGTGATTTTATTTTCCATTGCATTATCTTCTCAGTCTACATCATTATATCCCATCAACCTGATACCATATCCTTAAGTATATCTCAAGCCATACTCAAATATACCTCGTAGATATCGCAACACATGCTTCATTACTATCCAATGCACGTACTTTGGTTCCAAAATGAACTAACTAAGAGTGTTGATTGCAAAGTAAATGTTTGGCCTTGTGATGACCAGATACATGAGAGAGACAATAAGTTGTCTATACAAGGTGGGGACCACTGCCTCTTGCTTCAACGCATCAATATTATTCTAATTTGTTACCATAGGTGTAGACATGGGTCTAAAGTCCAACATCCTGGATTTATTCAAGATATCCATAACATATCTCTCTTAACCAAGGAAGATATCCCCATTTTTCTGCCACACCACTAGTCCTAGAAAATAATGCATTAACCCCAAGTCCTTTATCTCAAAATCTACTGCTAAGTCCCTCTTGCAGTCTTCTATGAGCCCTAGTGACCCAGTCAAAAATAGATCATCCACATATAACACAAGAATGAGTGGTTCACCTCCAACCACAAGATAGTAGAGGTTTGAATCCGCCTCACTCTTCACATAGCCCATCTCCTGCGAGTAATTTTCAATCTGACCATACCTCACCCTAGGAGCTTGCTTGAGCCCATATAAATCTCTCTTCAACTTGCATACATGGGTCTCCTTCCCATGCATCTCAAAACCCTCCATATATTCAATGTACACCTACTCTTCTATAACTTCATTAAGGAACGTTGTCTTGACATCCATTTGATGGGTCTTCCATCCCATTTGTGCTGAAAATGATATCACAACCCTAATGGAAGTATACCCAACCACTGGAGAAAACATATCCTCATAATCTATTCCCTCTTTTTGAGATAAATTTTTGGCCATGAAATTTTCCTTGAATTGTTCTACACTTCCATCTAGATCATGCTTGATCTTGTATATCTAGCAGGAACCAACCACTGCTGACGCAGCCAAAGGCTGCCACACCAAAAATGTGCATATAGAAGTAAAAAATGCATACCCACATGAATATAATCCAATAATCTGGTGCGAAAGCTTCTTATTAAATCTTCAAAAGAATATTTCCTCACTTTTGAACCCGTGGTTATAAAACTCGACAATAATAACTTCATATGCGGAATGATGTCCCTCTTTTCTTTGAAACCTATGGTTATAAACCATATCTCATATTTCTTTTTGTAAATTTAAATATAATGTCGACGTATATAAACTTACACTTTCGGCCCAACCTTACCTTTCCGCCTTTCTCCGAATAACTTTTCCCCTTTGATTTCAACCATAGATCTTCAACTCCTTGATATTACATTTATCGCTTCATCGCGACATAACTTTTACCTTTGGTTCACAAAACATACTGTTAAATCATATACTGACCACACTTTAATAAAGTCACCTATTCACCGCCCATCATTCATCAAATCCGACGGCTGGTGCTTCATCGCATTCCAACACAATGCTTCCTTCATCCAACACATTTACCGATGCTGCATCCCGCTTAAATGATTGTCGTCGATCCCGTTCTCAATTCGACGGTCCTCATCGTATTGCAATTTCAAACTTTTCACCCGACTGCGATATGCGATCGCATTATCGCAACTTCGAATATCGCAATTTCACATTGCATTGCCAAAGCTCTTTTCGCTGAATACGATGTGCGATAAACCCTATGGCCCACACTTTACCAAAGAAACATATGCTGGTGATCTCTCCATACCCGTCCATCCATCGAACGATCATTGCATCATGTCTCCCAATCCGACGACTATCGCATAACAAAGATTCATAACCTTTAATATTTCAAACTCACACGAAATGAGTGGTTTTAAGATACCATGTGTTGGCTTCTAAACGCTATCACGTTCTCTCCAACAATTACCACTTACCACTCTAAAGATGCACGAAAAACCCATTGCTAGTTTTTGAAACCACCTTCACTGTTCCGTTTGCTTCCGGTTCCATGCCATCTCGATTCATGGTTCCAGTTTACTCTTGCACACTCTCCATAGACAATCAGATCTTATTCATTGTTCCTTCTCTTCTAGTTCCATTCGATTACATAACCCTGGTAGCCATAACCCATTCAATGGTTCCGCAATTTAATAATCAATCACTGTTTGTCCTTATGCTTAAGTCTGTAGCTTGAAATAAAGTCATGGCTTCATGTGCTCTATTTCAACGATACTATCTTAGTTGAAATTGACCTTCGAAGTTGACTTTCACACAAATTTCACATGACTGTCACACCAGATTCTTCCTAAATATATTATGTAGAACAATAATTCTCATATCAATCATTCAATTAATGCAGACCACCCATATTCAATACTCTTGTTCATTCATAAACAATATTTACATAAATCTAGAACACCTCATGTTCTGTCTTCTCTTCTTCAGGCCTGATATTCTAATCAGTGGCCATTCCTCTAAATTTTCCCATAGGCTTACAAAAAACCCCTATTTGTCTAAAACCTACTCAATCCTCTTCTTCCTACTACTCTTTCCTACTCTCTACTGTCCTCTTTTGCCTTTGAGGCTTTACAATTTATACAAATGATTCTGAAACCAATTCTGGTTCCAGATCCTCTATCTTCTCAACAAATTCCTCAAAATCCTCTTAGTCCTAAAATTTATTCTTTATCCCTAAGGATCCTCTCTAATCCCATAAATCATGAAACCACTTCTAACTTAAGAGTTAAAATTAATTCTCAAATCTCTCATTCCCTATGGAATCTCAACTGTCCTACTTCGCTCATGTTCTCCAATCATTCGGGAACATTTACAAATTTCTCTCAATAATTAATTAATTTCTATTTAAAACCACTCAAAACATTAATAATTACATTAGTGAACCAAAAACACAAAACCCCTATGTCTAATAAAATACATAGAATTTTCTGAGCCTAATGCTCCTGCATTAGACTCCCAAGGTTAAAATAATCATGATCTCCTGATCATGTTCTTTTAATCTTTGTCTTCCTTGATCCGACACCTTGTTCTGTAATTTGTCATCTGTTTCTGCTATTGTTTGTTGCTTTTCTCCAGGTTTCCATATTTTATGCTGCTTTTCTCCACTGGCTGTACTTTCACAGTCTGTTACTGTCTTCCTTTTGCTGTTGCTGCTTCATTTCTTTCTTGCTGATGTCTTCCTCACTTTTATCATTATCCTTCTTAGCAGTTCAATTTCTCTGTCCAATAAATCTTCTGATTGTTGATTTCTTTCATCTATTGATTGCTGAAATTTTATTGTTACTGCCGCCCTATCATCCTTACCCTCTTGTTTACTGTTGTCTTCTTTCTCTTGCACCTTCACATTCTGCATTTCCCAATATTGAAATTGAGATTTTTCTTCCTGTATTGAATCCTAATTCTCCAGCATAATTTCCAACAATTTAATTCCATGGATTAAATATTTCCACATAATTTTCTTCCTTCTCCTTTACTTGATTGTTCATCTGTGCCAAAGTTTCTCCAGCATCTGCAACAAAACCTGCATTCACAAAACAATTATTAAAATAAAAACCATAATGCCTCAGTGCCTTTCTTCCCTCTGGCAACATTTCAGTATGCTGCTATGAAATTTCCTCCTTTATCAACACATCAGTATGTTGATTCAATCTTCCCAAATAATTCTCTAAAAGATTCTCGAGATTGTCAACAAGTCTCTCTTCCATACCATCTGCTTTCATGATATTTCTTTGTTCTTGTCCACTGTAGTGAACTCTGTCTTCTGCAATCTCCCTGTCATATTCTGATTTTTCCAACAAATATTCCAGCAATGCAATTTCTTTTTGTCATTCCTTAAGTACTTCATCATCATTTACAATTTCTACATCTTTACAAAAATTTTCAGTTTGAAAATTACAAGGTTCAACAGTCTCAACTGTTGCTTCACATATCAGTGTTTCAGACTGAATCTCTTCTCCTTCTTTCACAAGAAATTCTTCCTGTGCTGTAACAGCTTCAAATATAAATGCATCATTTCTTTCCTCATTCAAGAGACATTCCTCATCATTATTTTTTGCTTCAGAGTATTTATCTTCTGAAAGATATTATTCCATACTTTTGACAACTTCAAAAGATTTCTCATCCTCTTCTGCAAATCCTGTAATCATATCACAATTATTAGATTAAAAAATACAAGGCTTTACATCCTCCTGCTGATTTGAACTTGCCCAAAATTTCAAGAAATCATCAATAATTTTTCCTTCAGCAAGGAAAAATTCTTGTTGTCTTGAATTCTCACAATAATTCATAAGATCTTTCACAGATCTCCAGTCTTCAGCTTCACTCAGAATTTCTCCCTGTTCTTCTTCACAAATGGAAACTTCCATTTTCAACTCAGCTTCTCTGAGTTCTTCACATCCCAATTGCACACTCATCATCTGCTTAAGCTTTCTCAGCTCTTCTGCTAACTGCGTATTCACTTGCTGTTCTCTCTTCTGTTGTAGCCTCTTCCACTTTAATTTCTTCTTCATGATCCAACCATATCTCTGGTTTTCTTCTATCATCATTTTCAATTTATTAAATTGTTCTCTTATCTCAGCTAACTCTTTGTCATATTCTTCATCAGTCAACTGCTGCCATATGCCATTTGCCTTGGCATCTTCTTTCTCCTTCCTTCTGTTGTGGTATCTCTTAGAACCTTTGCTATCTCTTCTATGACTATCAGTAGTCATCTTCTTCTCCATCTCTATCTTCATGAGTTCCTCACTCATTCACCATGAGCTGTACTAAAGCTTCTGCAACAAAAATTCCTCCCTGTTGCCACTTACCTCACTAATCCCTTCTCTGGACTTAGTATTTTGGCAAGCACTGGTTCTCTATTCTTTGGAACTCTTGAGCATTTCTCTCTGCTCCTTCTAGGCTTCAACTCATATGCACCTTTTAAGAACACAATTGTCCTTTTTATCCAACCTCTGTTGGAATTCTTCAAGGTTCTGTTCCACACTTTACTCAGAAACTCTTACCAGTTTCCTTTATCACTGCTCTTAAAGCTGTGATTTTCTTTTGCTGAGATTTTCTTCAACTGCCTGCAACCTGAATTCTGCCAACATAATCTTCAAATTAGAGTTAAAATAACACTTATCAACTCCCCTTCAAGATCTCTGTGTGATCTTGTTTCACCTCTCATCTGCACTGTATCTCTATGTGCTGCAATCTATCAGATTCAAAATCTGATCTCTTTTTATTTTCTCCATCACACATGCATTCATTCTAATTCCAATTTAATTAAACAAACTTGAACCTTCAAAAGAGCTGTTTCCTGCTCTGATACCAAAATGATGTAGCCAAAGGCTGCCACACCCACAATATGCATATACAAGTTAAAAATGCATACCCACATGCATATAATCAAATAATCTGGTGCGGAAGCTTCTTATTAAATCTTCAAAATAATATTTCCTTACTTTTGAACCCGTGGTTATAAAACCCGAAAATAATAACTTCATATGCGGAATGATGTCCCTATTTTCTTTGAAACCTATGGTTATAAACCATATCTCATATTTCTTTTTGTAAATTTAAATATAATTTCGATGTATATAAACTTAAAATTTCGGCCCAACCTTACCTTTCCGTCTTTCTCCAAATAACTTTGCCCCTTTGATTTCAACCGTATATCTTCAACTCCTTGATCTTACATTTATCACTTCATCGCGACATACCTTTGACCTTTGGTTCACAAAACATATTGTTAAATCATATACTGACCACACTTTAATAAAGTCACCTATTCACTACCCATCATTCATCAAATCCGACGGCTGGCGCTTCATCGTGTTCCAACACAATGCTTCCTTCATCTAACACATTTAATGATGCTGCATCCCGCTTAAATGACTGTCATCGATCCCGTTCTCAATCCGACGGTCCTCATCGTATCACAATTTCAAACTTTTCACCCGACTGTGATATGCGATCGCATTATCGCAACTTAGAATATCGCAATTTCGCATCGCATTGCCAAATCTCTTTCCATCGAATGCGATGTGCGATAAACCCTATGGCCCACACTTTACCAAAGAAACATATGCTGGTGATCTCTCCATACCCGTCCATCCATCGAACGATCATCGCATCACGTCTCCCAATCCGACGACTATCGCATAACAAATATTCACAACCTTTAATATTTCAAACTCATGCGAAATGAGTGGTTTTAAGATACCACATGTCAGCTTCTAAACGTTATCGCGTTCTCTTCAGCAATTACCACTTACCACTCTAAAGCTGCGCGAAAAACCCATTGCTGGTTTTTGAAACCACCTTCACTGTTCCGTCTGCTTCCGGTTCCATGCCATCTCGATTCATGGTTCCACTTTACTCTTGCGCACTCTCCACAGACAGTCAGATCTTCTTCACTATTCCTTGTCTTCTGGTTCCATTTGATTACATAACCCTGGTAGCCATAACCCATTCAATGGTTCCGCAATTTAATAATCAATCACTGTTTGTCCATATTCTTAAGTATGTAGTTTGAAATAAAGTCCTGGCTTCATGTGCTCTATTTCAACGATACCATCTTAGTTGAAATCGACCTTAGAAGTCGACTTTCACATAGATTTCACATGACTGTCACACCAGATTCTTCCTAAATATATTATGCATAACACTAATTCTCATATCAATCATTCAATTAATGCAGACCACCCATATTCAATACTCTTGTTCATTCATAAAAAATATTTACATAAATCCAGAACACCTCATGTTCTGTCTTCTCTTCTTTAGGCCTGATATTCTAATCAGTGGCCATTCCTCTAAATTTTCCCGTAGTCTTACAAAAAACCCCTATTTGTCTAAAACCTACTCAATCCTCTTCTTCCTACTACTCTTTCCTACTCTCTACTGTCCTCTTTTTCCTTTTAGGCTTTACAATTTATACAAATGATTCTAAAACCAATTCTGGTTCCAGATCCTCTATCTTCTCAACAAATTCCTCAAAATCCTCTCAGTCCTAAAATTTATTCTTTATCCCTAAGGATCCTATCTAATCCCATAAATCATGAAACCACTTCTAACTTAAGAGTTACAATTGATTCTCAATTCTCTCATTCCCTATGGAATCTCAACTGTCATACTTCCCTCATGTTCTCCAATCATTCAGGAAAATTTACAAATTTCTCTCAATAATTAATAAATTCCTATTTAAAACCACTCAAAACATTACTAATTACATTAGTGAACCAAAAACACAAAACCCCTATGTCTAATAAAATGCATAGAATTTTCTGAGCCTAATGCTCCTGCATCAACTGCTCTACCTAATTGTCTAGGAATGACCTCCCAAACATCATTCAACATAATGGAGTTGTACTCCTTCACCATTGTATCCTGCCACACCTGATGTTGTGCAACCTCCTAATAACCGGAAGTATCTTCATCGATGAGCTCACTAATCAATGCATTGCACTCTCAATATATTTCTAGTGGTTTCCTATCCATGGTGCTTGATTTAGGAGCTCATACAAACTCATGCACTTCTCTCAACGTATGAAGCACATTAAAATTCCTTCTCTCACTTGTGGTGGATGGATCTTCACCTCATCCTATTACTACTCTACATGTTGTGGACACTCCTATTCACCTATACCTGTGCCCATACTAGTCATTGTACGCGTACTCATTCTCTAAGCCTAATATTGATAAACTTCTGGAGCTTTGAATTACTTACTCTTATCAACGTTGGAAACTCACGAGATCATCTGAAGGCTTTCTCATCCTGTAAATTTACATCCCATATCATGATGAGCTTCCTACTCCCTCGAATATAGATAATGTATGCCTTGGACGTTTCATTCTACCCAACAAAATATACCTTATCTGTAGTTGCAGCTAGCTTGGTGTGCTTTTCATCTAAAACGTGACAATATGAGATATTGCCAAAAATCATGAAATGTTTGACATTTGGCTTTTTTCCTGTAAATTCCTCCTCGGGTGTAATCTTTCCCAACATCTTGTGCGGGTCCCTATTCTGAATGTAAATTTTTGTGCTACATGCCTTTGGAAAAATACACTTAAGCATATCCTAATCATATAGCATGGCCCTTGCTGCTCCAACTATTTTCCTGCTCTTTCTTTATGAAAACCCATTTTTTTGTAGGTTGTACAGAGCTATCCAGTGTCTATTGATGCCCTCCTTGGAACAAAAATACTTGAAGGCTTTCTCGATCTACACACTCCCATTATTTGTCCGAAGAACCTTAATCTTCTTGTCTGTCAAATTTTCCACAAGATACTTAAACTCTTGGAAGCGATTAAAGATCTCATCTATAGTATTCAAGAAGTAAATCTAGGTCTTCCTTGAGAATTCAC
Organism: Pinus albicaulis; assembly: GCA_034641835.2. Taxonomy (NCBI): domain Eukaryota; kingdom Viridiplantae; phylum Streptophyta; class Pinopsida; order Pinales; family Pinaceae; genus Pinus; species Pinus albicaulis. The sequence goes on along the minus strand of CM076575.1, from coordinate 195,903,839 downwards.
TAATAAAGGTCACGAAATACTTGTAACCCTTGAGATAATTTGTGGAAAATGGACCACAAATATTGGAATGTGTTAATTCTAGAACACCCTTTCTTTTATTGTCACTCCTTCGAAATTTTTCTTTTAAAAAATTCCCAAGTACACACCCTTTGCGCACATCATCATGTTCGGTGCTAGAAATCCATCAACCAAGGGGGTATCCTCGATGTGAAGTACCAATTATACCTCACAACGTTTGCAGTAGGAGCCCCATCCAGAGTATCAACCCGATTGCCATGTATCCTTGTAGATTTGCCTTGCTACAAAGTTCAACACAAGAGAGTAATACACAATTATTTTTGGATCAACAAGTGAGGATAACTTGTGAAATGTTTAACTGCGAAAAGTATCAAGGCGCTTCTATTGAAAGCGAGGAGAAAAGTGGGCCTTTTAAAGATAAGTAATAGTACTAATCTAGGAAAGGCACATGAGCATATACATATGAATGAATCGTTGATCAACCAATGGAATTGTTCACAAGGAAGAAACGATTGTTAAAGAAAATACAACACACCTTCAATAAGATAAGTAACAAAGCCACAAAAATAGTTGAATTTCCTTAGTACAGATGAAAAAAACATACATCACAAACATTCAAAGAATAGTCTTATAATATTCATGGCATATGTATGATAGCATGTTGTCTCAATGAGCTTATAAATTAAGTAAAAATTCCAAGATACGTCGAGAAACTGAACATCACTATCCCCAATAGTGGAGCATTAGAGAATTCACTCGCTCCTCCAAAACAAATATCTTCCTCTCTAATGGCTTGTTGGAGGAGACAAGGTGAAAAGTCATTTACTTGAGAAATGAGGGTGTATATATAAAGAATGGGGTGACCATTCACCTCCCTTGTGACTCTTGGATTACCCTTATGCATGTTTGACTTCTCAATGACCTTTCAAATTCCTACGTGACTTTTCGTATTACATGGACGACTCTTGGACTTCCACTTTAAATTACATTTCTCCAATATTGAATTTACAAAATCTGAAAATGATGTGGCAAATAATGACTTGTAACCAGACACTACATGAAAGTTATGACATGGACTGCATGATGATGTGGCAGTGCCAATATATCCTTCTTGCAGCTTTGTTTTCATTAAGATATGTATCCAATAATTTTTCTTCATGAGATATATGATTTTTTCTTCATATATGCCCTCCAAAGGGTGTGAAATAGATGGAGTCTACATGCAGTATGGATATTTGGTCTTCTGTTGTAATCGAGTATTCCTTTGTCCTCTTGCCTGATGATCATCTTAAATTACCAGCTCCTTGGGTGTCTTCTAGCATGGTCTTCTTCTCTATCTCCTTCATCATCATATTGTCATGACATAATAAAATACTTGTGATTTCAATCCACCCATGAAAAGAAGACATCAGTCCGATAAACCCCTAGCCTAAAAGCTTCAAGAAATAACTTGTTAGGGCTAGAACTGGTGACTGGTTGAGTGACTAAATCAAGTATTATGTAGTTCCATAGGCCAAGGTCTAGGACTGAGGCTTGGGGATAGTTAAAGATGGCCAGGGTCAAAGGATTGCGCAGTTGAGGACTCAAGGACTCAGGTTGGAGGCTTGAGCCTTGAGACTGCACAATGCATAGTTCTAGAATCCTTGGCAGAGGGACTACGCAGTTGAGGTACTCAAGGGATCAATATGGAGGCTTGAGGCTTGAGACTGAGTAGTGCACATTTATAAATAATTGGGCTGAGTGAATATGCAGTTGAGGAAATAATGAGGTCAATATTGAGGCTTGAAGTTTCCCAATTTGCAGTTGTGGAGGGAGATAAGCCAAGTGATTGCTTCGTTGTGCAATTCAAGAGCTCAAGGTTGAGGCTTGATGCTTGAGACTGCACAATGCGCAGAGAAAGCTGGCTGGAGGCAAGGATTGTGCAATTCTAGAGATCAAGGACTGGGACTAAGCACTAAGACTGCGGAGTGTGTAGTTCCAATAGGAAAGGTCAGGGCTTGAGGGTTGATACTACACAATGCGTAGTTCAGGAAGGTCAGGTGAAGTCAAGTTGCTCGGGAACAAAATTTTCTAGATAAGGTGAAGTGTGGGATCAATGAGGCTCAAGTGAGTAGAGATAAAAGTATATCATTATCACACACTTCGAACAATTTACGACACAATAATGATCACTAAAAAAAAGGAACAACATGATTCCCTCATTGCGACAACAATGAAACATACCTCTCCAAGTGCGACACAAAAGATACACTTTGCGATGAAAGCGACGAAACTTGTGCAAAAATGCATACAAATTTGGGAATGAGTGTAAAACATGTCTACATGACTAATAGGTCTCATCAACACCAAATTTACCCCTTGAAACAAACCAAAACTCCACTTTACATTATAAGTGACACTTCCCATGCCTAAAGATGACATTTTCTATTTAAAGAGAAAAGTGCGAACAAAACTTGTGATATGTGAATGACAATGAAAAAAAACAAACACACATGTCAGAGCCATTATAACATGAAAATGACACCAATTAATATGAAAGCAAGTGAATATGACAGTCGAAAATATGAAAACGACACTCGTGAAAGTGAAGGCACACAAAAGCGACAGTTTAGAAAACTCACCGAAACAAAAGTACAATCATTGTCAAAAGTGAGAGATTGTTAATGAAATCACACACTCACTATTGAAATGGGTTGATCATTGCACATGCACAATCTTGATGGAGTATGTTATGCCTGTACAAGCTTACGTTAAATAATGCGCTCATGAACTTGTTGCAGACTGAGCATGTGTGAGTAGGTGAGTTCGACACTTATAATCCAAGAGGGAGCTCATGGCATGAATCGAGCAAGAAGAGACTATAGAATTATTGATCGCAATATCCTTAATAGGCTCCAAAATCAACTGTAGGGAAAATTTTGGAGGGTGTTTGTCACAACGTAAACACTTGGCGACACACTGGTAAAACTCCAACTTCTATGCCTTGGTAAACTCTTTGTGTAGGGTCTAGTTCTTTAGTTTTTATTGATTCATTGTTTTTATTACAATGAATTCCCTACTTACCCTATGCATAAACATAGTCCCCTTCAATCCTTCTTGGTTGAACACAAAAATAACACCAACAATACCACAATGTTTCAAGATAAGGCTAGGGTATTGTAGCATGTGAGTTTTAGATATTCAGAGTATAGTTTTTCATCTCTAGTGTTGCTCTGTTGCCAGCCGGCCTGGATAGTACCCTGATGAAGTAACTTCAAGAACATAAATATTGCTCTGCTACCAACAATTCTGGATAGTACCCCAACAGAGTTTCCCTCTTCACTTCCCTATGCAGGAAGCCTTTCTCTTCTTTCACAGAAGAGGGATCCTGATTTATTGAGAGAGGAAGAGGTTGTCCCTCTAGAGAAGTATGTATAAGACCTATCATATTAATTTTCTCTTTTAGATTCCCCCCTTTTCCTTCTCTACTCAATCAGATCATCATCGAGAACACCAAAACATAAATAACCGAGTGTAGGCATTAGGTTTCCAGAATAAACACAAATATCATCATTCGACACAAATATTTCCACACGCAAGGATCATATTTTCCCTTAGAACATCATTTACCAAAGGGATAACTGAAGCAGAGAAGAAGGTCTGAGAGTTAGCCAAATTTTATAGTGTCACAAAGCCCTTTTCTATTTTCCACATTGTCTTTTGATCCAAAAGTAACATCTTTCATGTGAAGTATTATTTAACAAAAGAAGAAAGAAAAGGAAAAACATAATCAGAAAATAAAATAAAAGGAAAATCAAAAGGAGGCTAGACTGAAAATATAGTGCAAGACAAACGTAAGAAATCACAAAACATACTAGAGAAAATGAGTGCAGGTAAACTAATATGCAACTAGACCTACTCCTAAACTAACCGACTAGAAGTTTAGGGTTATGTATAATAAAATTTCCAATGTAACCACCATAGATTCTCATGACCTGCATCCAAAAAGATACAGGCAATTAAAACAATAAAACAATGTGTAAAGGAAAAGATAAGAGCCTGAATAACTTGCACTGAAAATTGAACGTCTTGCCTATTAGTAGAAAAATGTGTCATAGTCACTACTTCTAACAAGCTTGTGATCTTACCTCTTCGATGAAAATTAAAAACAGAAAAACCTCGAAATTTTCTTGTGAACGTGACTTAATTTATTCCATCCTTCTTAGCAAGCAGGAGAAAAGACCGAAACTTGTTATTCACGAAGAAGCTTTCCAAGTAGGATTGTTCCAACCATTTAGCAATTGGATCACAAAATTCGAAACAATCCTCTTTAAAAACCTAAAATGCTTGAAAAAATTAATATTAAATTAGAATCACAAGGTTAGGATGAGAATATTGTGAGGGAAAATGGAGCTGATCATATTCAATCGACATGTCAAGATAGTGAGAACCTGACATAAACATCAACAAAGGCTAAAGTGCCTCAACTGCTTGGCTAGTATCTAGATATCGGACGATAAATTGTAAATATCAAAGGAAGGAAAACAAATGTCATTGGGTGTGCCTATGGAAAAATGGTAAGTTGAATGATATTCATCAGAGACAATATCATGATCAGATGGGTTGATTAAAGTATCATATTCTCAGTTTGTAATTAACAAGGATAAATCAATTTGAATAGCTCCACAAATGCTCTGAATAATAGAACTAGCTTCCTCTCATGCCGAATGTGAGAAATGATCTTCCTGTAACTGGTGAAAAAATGTATAAGCATTGTAATCATCGAATCATCGAAATAAGTGAAAAGGAATTCTAGTATAACAAATATATGAAACTGGTGAAGATGTAATGGATGAAAAAGAGGAACTCGATTCAACAAATAACTCAAACATTTACCAACACTGAAGAGGATTTCTAGTGCCATGAAGACATTCACAAGAAATGCTAGTAGCTCATTATCCACCATAACACTCAACATATATTAATTCTTCGGCGAAATATAATCTTCAAATAAACCAGCTTCGCACTTCCGCACATTTACAAAAGGTATACACTCCAAAACTGGATTCGATGAAATATATTTGCATGGGGATGAATTCATCACAACAACATGATTAGAAACTCAGTATTGAGAGAAAGGAAAATTGTAACAGGAAATACTGAAATCCATCAAGAACGAGTTTGTACCTAGTGAAACAATACGAATTAAAGAATTGTGTGAGAAGATACATATTTGACATGGTTCAAGAATTTGAAAAGTGACGAATATTTGAAAAGATAGATAAAAACATTTTGTAAACTGAGTTAGATCAAAAATTGCAAGTGGAAAAATTCCATTGGTTAAGTTAACATGATCACCACTATTTGGATAGGAACTATCTACACTGCTATTTTTATTAGATCCTTGAAACAAATTACTCAAGTCATAATAGTTTTCTGATCACAAGTATAAGAATGTATGCATCATAAAAATCTCATGATCACACTGATTCAAAGAGTTGCGGGCCCATACAAAGCAAGAGATGATAAGGGATGGAATGGATACTCTATAATTTAATTTTTTTTCTTCTTCATCATGGATAACCCTGCTACCTTGTGTAGATTGAGAAGTTAACTTATCATATGAATAATTTGAAGAGCATGGAGCATATTCATCACGATTTGATTCACTACAAATAATAGAACACACGGGATAGGGAAGTGAAGAGGAAGAAGTGTTCATAAGAAAATCTTCTTTTAGCGAAATGGAAGATATAAATCTTTCGAAACAAAATCTCCTTGAGAAACATAAAGACTATTGGATGCACTTGGGAATTCATCATCATATAGGTCAATGAAGTCATCCTCATCAAAATGATTGTTTCCCATGGCTTGAGATTGATTAGTAAAACTGATCGCATTTGATTGAATACCAATATTACAAGATTCAATATTAGCTAAGAATTTTGGAAACACCATCTTCACACGAAGGATTTGGAAAAATAAAATAGGGATTGAAAAAATCTTCACCTTCCTGCTTCTCTACCTATGAAATGTGACTACCCCGCACCTGATCACTTTTTGGATTTGGAATGGGTTGATCAAGAAAATTATGGGGCAAGGGGTCATGAGAAAGAGACGGTAGAGGATGTATGGAATTCAAATTGGATTCAAGACTAGATTTATGAGTGTTAATACCATCTTGAGGAATGGAGAAATTAGTCTTCAACATAGGATTCATGAACCATTCTGATATTTCCTTCACGAGATATTATTCATGGAGAGAATAAGGAGGATGAGAAGATGGATTAGGAATTTTATTTGTAGGTTTCCCAACTTTATTATCATCGCGAGGAGGCACCCTCTTTAGAACTGGAAAAGGAGGAGTACAAGGAAAAAAAGGAATAGTAGGTTCCTCCTTTGAAATTAGAGGTGTCTCATGATTTACAAGAGTTGGGGAAGTTAGAACATCAGGGGGTTCAAATATACCGTGCAAAGAGATATGAAGCAAGCGCTTAAAATTTTGTTTAAAGAAATCCCAATCAATTTCTTTTCCCAAAAATTCATAACAAAGGTGAAGGAATCAATTAGGAAATATTCAATTGATTCACTATAATTCATTCTTAGTCAATTAATTATTTTAATAACATCCCAGTAATCATACCTATCAAACGCTTTATGAAGCTCCTTCACAAGTTGGTCGAATGAGTGGATAGAAGAATTAGGTAATGTATGATACCATTTATTAACACGACCTTCAAATTTGAGGGTGAGAAATATAGACATGACATACTTGCAATGTATTCAATTAGAGAGGAGAAAACATACAACTTGAAACAAATGTTCACGGAGGGTTAATTCACCCTCGCCATCAAAATTAAATTTGGATAGGTTATGAGTAACTTCCGCGGGGATGGTAATATCAAGATATTTTAAAAAACATCCCGAGATTATGATTTGGGAAAGAGCCAATTCGAATAAGATATTCAAAGCAGACTCAACAAGCACATCCCCATATGGCCCTCCTTCTAGTGCCATTTGTTGATGGTGCTGGAAATCCGTCAACCAAAGGGGTCTCCTCGATTTGAAGTCCCAATTAGATCTCACATTATTTAGATTAGGAGCCCCATCCAGTGTATCAACCTGATTACCATGCATCCTTGTATATTTGCCTTGGATACAAAGTTCAACACAAGAGAATAATACATAGGTATTTTTGTATCAGCAAGTGAGCATTCCTTATGAAATGGTCAGTTGCGGAAAGTATAAAGGTGCTTCTACCGAAAGGGAAAAGAAAATTGGAACCTTTAAGGACAAGTAATAGTAATAATATAGAAAAATCACAGGAGCATATACATATGAATGAATCAATGATCAACCAATGAAATAGTTCACAAGGAAGAAAACATTGTTAAAGAAAATACAACATACCTTCAACAAGATAAGTACCAAATCCACCGAAATAGTTCAATTACTTGAGTACATATGAAAACAACATACATCGCAAATATTCAAAGAATAGTCTTACAATATTCATGACATATGCATGAAAGTGTATTGGATCAACGAGCTTCTAAATTAAGTAAAAGTTCCAAGATACATTAAGACAATGAACACCACTAGCCCTAATAGTGGAGCATTATTGCAGTCACTCGCTAATCCAAAACAACTATCTCCCTCTGTAATGACTGGTAGGAGGAGGCACGGTGAATAATCCTTTACTTGATCAATGAGGGTGTATATATAACAAATGGAGTGACCTTTCACCTCCCTTATGACCCTTGGAATACCATCATGACTGTTTTAATTCTCAATGAACTTTCAACTTCCTACGTGACCTTTCGTATTACATGGATGAATCTTCGACTTCCACTTTACATTACATTTAGCTAATATTGAATTTAAAAAATCTGAAAATGATGTGGAAAATAATGACTCATGACCAGACATGACATGATACTTATGACATGAAAGGAATGATGATGTGGGAGTGCCAATATATCCTTCTTGTTGCTTTGAATTCATTAAGAGATGTATCCAATACTTTATATTCATGATATATATGATTTTTTCTTCATATCTTCTCTCTGAAGGGTTGTGACTCATATGGAGTATTCATGCAGTCTAGATATTTGTTCTTCTGTTGTAATTCAGTGTTCCTTCATCTTCTTACCTGATGATCATCTTATCTTCTCAGCTCCTTGGGTGTATTATAGCATGGTATTCTTCTCCATATCCTTCATCATCATATTTTCATGAAATAATAGAATACATATGACTGTAATCCATCCATTACAAGATGACATCGTTTCGATAAACCCCTAGCCTAAGATGCTTCATGAAATCACTTGTTATGGATAGAACTAGTGACTGGTTGAGTGACTAACTTAGGGATTGTGCAGTTCCATAGGGCAAGTTACATGACTGAGGCTTGAGACTACACAATGCTCAGTTCAGGATGGCTAGGGTCAAAGTATTACGTAGTGTAGGACCCAAGGACTCAGTCTGGAATCTTGAGCCTTAAGACTATGCAATCCACATTTTTGGACGCCTGGGTAGAGGGACTGCGTAGTAGAGGCACTCAAGAGCCTAATATGGAGGCTTGAGGCTTGAGATTGGATAGTGCATAATTCTGAAGGCATGGGCTAAGTGACTGTGAAGTTGAGGAACTCAAAAGGTCAAGCTTGAGGTTTGAAGTTACCCAATGTGTATTTGTGAAGGGAGAGAGGCTAAGTGATTGCACAGTTGCACAATTTAAGAGCTCAAGGTTGTGGCTTGATGCTTGAGACTACATAATGCATAGAGAAGGCTGGCTAGAGGTAAGGATTATGTAGTTCTAGAGCTCAAGGTTTGGCAATAAGACTGAGACTAGGCAGTGCTTAGTTCTAAGAGGCAAGGCCAGGGCTTAAGAGTTGATACTGCGAAATGTGTAGTTCATGAAAGATGAATTTCCTGGGAACAAAATTTTCCAGATAAGGCTAACAGTGGGATCAATGAGGCTTAAGTGAGTAGAAAAAATAGATCATAATCACACACTCAGAACAATAGATGACACAACATTTATCACTCAAAAACAAGAAAAACACGATGCCCTCAATTGGACAATAATTTAACATACCTCTCCAAGTGCGACACAAAAGATACAATTTGTGACGATAGTGACGACACTTATGTGGCCATGCATGAAACTTTTGGAATGAGTGTAAAACATGTCTACATGACTAGTAGGTCTCATAAACACCAAATTTACCCCTTGAAACAATAAAAAACTCCACTTTACATGATAAGCGAAACTTCTTATTCCGAAAGATGACATTTTCTATATAAAGAGAAAAGTGCGAACGACACTTGCGATATGTGAACGATGGTGAAACAAAACACATTCCAAATCTAAGATAAAATCAAAACAACACTAATTAAGATTAAATCAAGTGAAGGCAATAGTATAAAACATGAAAGCGACACTTGTGAAATTGAAGGCGCGCGAAAGCGACAATTCAGAAAACTGACCAAAAAAAAAGTACAATCATAGTTGAAAGTGAGAGACTGTCAATGAAAGCACACATTGAATGTCGACATGTGTTGATAATTTCACATGCATAGTCTTGATGGAATATCCTATGCCTTTACAAGCTTGTGTAAAAGAATGTGTTCATGAACTTGTTAGAAAATTAGCATGTGCGAGTAGGTGACTTCGACACTTATAATCCAAGAGGGATCTCATGGAATCAACCGACCAAGAAGTGAAAAGATCCTTAGTAGGCTCCAAAATTCAAGTGTAGGAAAAATTTTGTATGGTGTTTGTCACAACGGAAACCCCTTCATGATGTATATGAACCATCCTTCTATTCCATAGCTCTGCCATATATTTGTTACTGTTGCTGCTAACTAGTGACTTTGGATTGTCCAACTGCAACCTGTGCAACTTGTTATTTCTCACTCCAATTTTCTTCAATGACTTTCAATGCTAGTGTTTTTGATACACCTTTTGTCCTCAAAAGTATATGTCATACCCCTTATCCTGAAGAGTAGAAAATGAAATCAATTTCATTCCTAAACTTGGCACATGCAACACATCTGTAGCATGAGTACTCTTGTGAACTCCCCATGAAATGTGATTTTCCATCTCCCAACTAGAGTAAACTTGGACATGTTTCCCATTTGAATATGGAAGCATATCTCATCTGATTTCTAGATGGAAAATACCCTGTAACTTCTTGTTAGGCAAGGCCCAACTTGGTCTAGTTTTGGGTTAAAGACTACACATTTTGAGGAAGTGGAGTGTGTGATTGAATGGAAATAAGTCAATCGTGCGGAGTATAAAATCTTCGCGCGGAGTCTAGGATTTTTAGGGGCTTTAGGTCAAATCCCCTCTTTTTGTAAAGGGATTGTGTTATTTTGGAATATTTTGAGCTCCTCCCATGGTTTGCAGACCATGGTATTGTAAGAAAGAAAGCTATTTAAGGAGATGACTTAGTGAGTCAAGTCATGATATGATAATATAAGCAAAAAAATAATTCTGTAATTCTTCCGAGCTTTATGTGTTTTTAGGTCTAAGGGAAGGCTCCGTAACTGTGTACGCATGCCCCTGCAGTTGTGTGCACAGGGTGATAAGCATTTTAACTGAAGAATCTTGCATAATAAAATAAGGATTTGAAGGGAGATATGTGTATTTCCTATATATTTCTATGTTATCTATTTTTACGAGTTATTTGCACTTAATTAGGGTTTTTCTATATATTTACTTAGTTACTGCATCGCGAAGGCTTGAATATTGTTTTACATACTGAATATTGTATGTTAGAGTAGAAAGGCGTAGTGCGCAAGATGATTAATTAAGTAGTTAAACAACGTCTATCCTAGAAAGTTAATGATTCATAAAAACTATGTTTGAGCCCTAAGTAGAGATAAGCCCTAAATCCACACTCCATAGTCTCTTTGGATGTATAAACTTGGTTCTAGAATACCCTAATATTGCCTCAGGTGAGACTACGGTCTGCACACCATATCGTTGCCGAAAGGGCCGGTAATAGAGGGTTTTTTTGCTAGCATAACTAATCTAATTTTAGGTCTTGACCCCCTTAAGCCGAAAAATAGTTTCGTTTCCAGAGATGCATGAACAGCGAGAAACATATATGAAGGCTACACTAGAAGGTCTCTCTACCATAGTTAAGGGCTATGGAAAACTATTCGAATACACCATGGAAATCTGGACCTCGTTGTTGGAGGATCCAAATTTTTAGCAAATTGAAGTAGAGATTCTGGAAAAGAAAAAATAGTTTGATGAGATCAAAGTCACGGAAAGAATCCTAGCACCTGCACAACGACTCGCCCGCATAGATGAAGGAAAGAATCTGCAGAGTCAGATTGAGGAGTTGTTAAGAAAAGAACATATAATCACAATGCGAACCCATCCTTGGTAGGATGAGGCCATCCACTTATCAGAGACTGTAGTAAATAAGCTTAAGGAGATGAGGCATAATCATAAATATGTGCTTCAAAGGATCGCAGGTCCTACTACAAAGAAGCTACTGGAAGAGATGCGTCAGGAGAATACGTAGTTTGCAACGATGATTAAGCCACTGAACGATGCCTACACAAACATTAAAGAAAAGAATTAGTGAGCACGAGTTGATTGACTTTGGATGAGTCACATGTGAGTGTCGGGGGCATGTTGGGTAGGGCCCAACTTCGTCTAGTTTTGAGTTAAATAATCCATATTTTGAGGAAGTGGAGTTTGAAATCCAGCGGAAATAAGTCAATCGCGCAAAGTTTAAAATATTTGCGTAGAGTTTAGGCGTTCTAGGGGCTTTGGGGTGGGTCAAAGCCCATATTTTTGCAAAGGGATTGGTTTATTTTGGAATATTTTGAGCTACGCCCATGGTTTGCGGACAATGGTATTGTAAGAAAGAAAGCTATATAAGGAGATGAATTAGTGAGTCAAATCATGATATGATAATATATGAAAAAAACTGAGTTTGTAATTCTTCTGATATTTCTGTGTTTTTGGGTCTAAGGGAAGGCTCCACAGTTGTGTGCGTGAAGGCCTTAGGAATTCTGCAACTATGTGCGCTGGCCCCTGCAGGTGTGTGCGCAGGGTGATAAGTATTGTAACTGAAGGATCTTGCATAATAAAGGAAGGATTTGAAGACATATATGTGCATTTACTATATATTTCAATGTTATCTGTTTTTATGAGTTATCTATGCCTAATTAGGGTATAATTTTTTTTTTTTTTTTTACTGTATATTAATTGAGTAACTACATCATGAAGGCCTGAATGTTGTTTTACATACTGAATATTTTATGCTAGTGTAGAAGGGAGCAGTGCACAATATGATTAATTAAGTAGTTTAAAAACGTATGTTGTAGCAAGTTAATGATTCAACGAAGCTCAGATTGAGCCCTAAGTAGAGATAAGCCCTAAAGCCACACTCCATAGTCCCTCTGGATGCATAAACCTGGTTTTATCATCCCCTAATATTGCCTCGTGTGAGACTGCGGTCTGCACAACAAATCATTTCCGAAAGGGCTGGTAATAGAGGGTTTTGTTGGTAGCACAACTAATCTGAACCTGGGTCTTGACCCCCTCAAGCCAACAAATGGTTCCATTTTCAGAAGTGTGTGAACAACGAGAAACATATATGAAGGATGAACTAGAAGGTATCTTTACCACAGCTAAGGACTGTGGCAAACTATTCGAAGACACCATGGAAATTTGGAACTCATTGTAGGAGGATCCAAATGTTCAGAAAATTGAAGCAGAGATTTTGGAAAATCAAAATAGCTTCATGAGATCAAAGTCACAATGAGGACCCTAGCACTTGCTCATTGACTCATCCACATACAAGAAGGAAAGAATTTAGAGAGTCAAATTGGGGAGTTGCGAAGAAAAGAACAGATAATCACAATGCGAACCAAGCCTTAGTAGGATGAGGTCATCCAGTTATGACATACTATATATAGTAAGATTAAGGAGATAAGGCATAAGCAGAAAGATGTGTTTCAAAGGATCGCAGGGCCGACTACAAAGAAGCTATTGGAAGAGGTGCGCCAGGAGCAGACGTAGTTTGCGGTGATGATTCAACCACTGAAGGATGTTGTTAGGTCCCTATATTAGTAGTATAGTCCCTTATTATTGTTAGTGTAACCCCCTTAATGTTATTGTTGTACTCTCTGTAACCCAATATTGTTATTATTGTGCCCTTACATTATTATTGTTAGGTCAGCTAGGATTATATTGTGACTCCATGGACTCCTATTTATAGAAGGAGGTTTTGTCATTTGTATCATCGAATAATTGTTCAAATATGTAATGTAAAGGAGGTTTCCCCCTCGAAATGGCTTATTTCTAAGGCGTTGGTCTCTCTTTTCTTCTATTTTTGGAGCTGGTTTCATAACATTTGGTATCAGAGCTTTGAATTCTAGGGTTTCACTGCTCCAAACAGGTCATCATGGAATTTTCACTATAATTTTTTTTTCGACGAAGGTTTAGAAGCTGAAATCCTGAGGAACATCGTGTAAAAATTTCAGATCTTGGTTTACAATATTTACAGAGATATGATCTGTGGAATTTAGGGTTTTTTTTCAGGCTCCCGAATTTCATCTCAAAGAGGTGACCGTGGGAAAATCGTCATAACTCTCTCTCTGAGCATCAGATTGGAATTCTATAAAAAGTGGACGCAAGTACACAGACTGTAGTTTCCTGTGTATCAATTTCAAAGCTGAATGAGGAAACAATGACACGTGGATCGCCATACAAGTTCGCTCTACTGAACCAGTCCATAATTAGGTCATTGTGGGATATTGGGCATAACTTAGTCTTGGAGAATCCAAATCAGGTCAGACCTGTAGCATTCGAAATAAGCTTCAGAGGGATACTATAGGGCTGAATTTCAGATATTGAAGATCCAAAATCACAGAGATAGTTCAGTTTCAATATTGAGCTCCTCAAAAGCAAGAAAAAAGTGTGTATTTTTTTCTTCGAATTGCATAAGCCTTGTGTGAAAAATCAGTTTGAATTGATTCCAAGGGAATATTGTAGAATAGATATCAGTATTGGGTTCTAAAATTCCCCCTAAAAATAATTCAACACCCATTAAGCCTTCAGAAGGCTCTAATATGACTCATGAAGACGAAGAGCAAGTGCACCAAATTTCGTTGTTGCAAAGAGCAACAAAAAATGAAATGGAAGTTTTGAAGAAGGGTGTTGAAGCTAATATGGATGGTTTGAATAAAGACATGGAAGCTAATATGGATGGCATGGAAGTTGGCATGGAATCTAAGATGGATGACATGGAAGAAAAAATGAAAGACAACATGGAAAACATGAAGAATGATCTAAAAGCATACATGGAAGGTTTGATAAAGTTGATACAATAAATTTTTCCTAATGGCGAAAATATAGTAGAGGAAACTCATGATGAGAACAAAATAAATGTTAATCGTGATTTCATAAACTCTAATGTTGGATGGAAGAACCACCATATCCCAAAGATGGATAAGAGGAAGTTTGATGGCAAGGATCCCATAACATGGATAATACATATGGAGCAATTTTTTGATCTCAATAATGTGCAAAACACACAAAAGGTACGCATTGAAACTTTTACATTTAGAAAAAAATACATTTGTATGGTATCGATGGATTTGCTCCTGTAATAAAATTGTCACTTGGTCAATTTTTATGAAGGAAATGATAGCACATTATGAGGATACGAAGAGCAACACCTTCTTTAACCAATTGATAAATATCAAACAAATGGGTTCAGTGGTGGAGCACATTGAGGACTTCCAAAAATTGAATATAAGGGTAATTGAGATTCCAGAGGAACACATGATTGATGTCTTCATAGGGACTTTAAAGGATAACATCCAACATGAAGTTTTCCTTTGGGAACCTGATTCATTGGAGAAGGCATTCAAGTTGGAAAGAAAATTTGAATGTAAAATTATGGTGACAAGGAAGCCTACCACTCACATCTATAAATATGGAAGTGTTGCTACTCTTATACTTCCACAACCTACAATGTTGACACCACAACAATTAGAAGAAAAAATATCAAAAGGGATTTGCTACGGTTGTGATAACAAATACACTAAAGGTCATAAGTGTGCTGAGAAGAAATTATTTTACATAGATTGTGAAGAGGAGGAAGAAAATGAACAAGAAACTTCAAAACAAGAGGATATACACCAGGCCCACCAACCCTAGAATAAGAAGAAATGAGCCCGACCATATTGTGTAATGCATTGGCAGAAAATAGCACTCCTCAAATTCTCAAGATAGAAGGACATATCAAGAAGAAAAATGTAATAGTTTTGATTGATTTGGGTAGTACCCAAAATTTTATTCATTGTAAGGTGGCCAAGGAATTGAATTGTTTCCTATACCCAACATGAGAATGTCAAGCGATGGTTGCAAATGGAGGAACTACAAACTGTGCTGGAAAATGACATAATATCAAGCTAACCATGGGGGAATATTTATTGAATAGTCCAATGCTTTCCATTCCAATGGGAGGTGTTGATGTTGTACTAGGAGTACAATGGTTACAATCTTTGGGGGTGGCAACTTTTAATTTTCAAGAACTTTTATTGAAATTTTTTTGGAAGGAAAGGAAGTCGAATTACGGGGTATCGTAGGGAAGCCGGGAAAGATAATAAGCTCTAATTTCATGACAAAGCTTCTGAAGAAAGAACAACAAGGCGTAATTTCACAATTATGCACACTACAAGTTCCAACATCAAAATCATCTATTTCTCCAGATCTCCAAAAATTCTTGGAAAATCATTCCAAGGTGTTTGAAACTCCCAAAGGACTCCCACATATTCGTGATCATGATCATGATATTCATTTGATTCAAGGAATTTTTCCTCCAAACATCAGGCCTTACATATATCCTTATGCATAAAAGAGCGAAATTGAATGTATGATTGCAGAAATGTTAGAGGCTGGTATAATTCAACCTAGTCAAAGTTCTTTCTCAGCTCCAGTAGTATTGGTGCACAAGAAGGATGGATCATGGTGCATGTGTCTGGATTATAGGGAGCTCAATAATCTCATGATTAAAGATAAATTTCCCATTCCTCTGATTGATGAATTATTGGATGAATTACATGGAGCAATTTATTTTACCAAGTTGGATCTTCGTTCAGGATATCATCAAATTAGAATGAAGATTGAAGATATTCCGAAAACAACATTTCAAACTCATGAGGGTAATTATGAATTTTTTGTCATGCCTTTTGACCTTACCAATGCACCTTCTACATTTCAAGGGTTTATGAATTCCATTTTCAAACCCTTCCTTAGAAAATTTGTGCTAGTATTTTTTGATGATATACTAATCTACAACAGGTCTTGGAAGGATCATGTTCAACATGTTGACAAGGTGCTCAAACTATTGGAGGAGAAACAATTATATGAAAAAACATCCAAATGTTTCTTTAGAGTAAAAGAGGTGGAATATCTGGGTCATATTGTATCTCATGAGGCTGTTAAGGTAGACCCTAACAAAATTAAAGCCATTAAGGAATGGAGAGTACCCACAACCATAAAGAAGTTACGAGGATTTCTCTGGTTAACAGGGTATTATCACAATTTTGTTAAGAATTATGGGTGAATAGAAACACCTCTAACAACATTATTGAAGAAAGATTCATTTTCATGGACTCTTGAAGCAACTAAGGCCTTTGAACATCTTAATGAGGCAATGTGCCTAGCACCGGTCTTAGCTATGCTAGACATCACAAAAACCTTTATTGTGGAATGTGATGCCTCAGGAAATGGAATTGGAGCTATTTTAATGCAAGAAGGAAGACCCATTTCTTTTGAAAGCCATCCAATCAAAGGGAAGTATTTACAGAAAGCTATTTATGATAAGGAAATGTTGGCAATACTACATGCACTAAAGAAATGACGACCTTACCTAATGGGAAGACACTTCAAGGTAAAAAATGATCATCATAGTCTTAAACACTTTTTAGAACAAAGGCTATCTTCAGAAGAGAAGAAAAAATGGGTCGCAAAGATGTTGGGTTATGAATTTGAAATCATCTACAAAAAATGGAAGCTAAATTTTGTTGCAGATGCACTCTCAAGAAATGATGAAGAGGTGGAAGCATTGTTTTGTGCCATTTCTATTATCCAACCAGATTGGATAAATGAAGCAAGGGATGAATGGAATAAGGACAAATAAGTGTGGACACTCATTCAAAATTTGCAACAAGAACCTAGTACATCTGATACATTTAGTTGGAAAAATTATTCCTTATGGTACAAATATTGCCTATATATTTGTAAGAATTCCCAACTAAAACAAAAGATTCTTTTGGAATTGCACACTTATCCTTTAGGAGGACACTCAGGATTTTTAAAAACTTACCACAGGGTGAAGAAAGATTTTTTTTGGGATTGCCTTAAATCTGATATTCAAAAGTTTGTGGCGGAATGTTTGGTTTTCCAGCAAAATAAAGTTGAGACAATTAAGACCCCGGGTCTTCTACAACCTTTATCCATTCGAAGTCAACGTTGGGAGGATATTTCAATGGATTCTATCACAGTTTTACCTAAGTCCGAAGGAAAGTGTTGGGGTTCCCATGTTTTGGCCAGGTTGACAGAGACCAAAAGATGAGACAACATAGAACCACTTTGGGACCTTAGGATCTAGCCCTCCTAGGTCCAGAGAGGGATCTCTCTATATGAGTCAAAGTATATGTCTTTGAAGCTCGGATGCTATGATTTTAGGCTAGTTCTAGGCTCATGGTTGTTTTTTTTATTGTTTGTGTTTGGTTGGAGGGAATCAGGAAAAGAAGGACCAATATAAGACAAGGATGAGCAAAGAGGAAGCTTAGGCAGAGACAGATAACTCAGAGAACATCAAATCCATTGGGCTATGGAGTCAAGAAAGGATTTATTTGTAATCAATGTGCAAGCTTTCAGTTGGGCTAGTCATCTAGAGCATTTGGATCTTGAAGGAGATATTTGGAATGGGACACTAAGGGTTGAAAATGAAAGGAGGAGGGCCAACCAACTCTGTCTATAGATCAGGCCAGAGGTCATTTAACTCCAGGCCTGCTTGGACAAAATTAGAGGCAAGACAAGGGATCTTGGAAAGATTTAATTGGGTTGGTAAGCTCCTAGTGAGGAAGATACAGGATTCTAGACCTCCCAGGTTCTCAACACATTCAACTAAATCCTAACTAGAACATATAAATACTGATTCCATTAACTCATACATCAGAGAGCAGGCAATGACATCTACTACACTGGTTAAATCAATTGAAATCAACATTTAGATACACATATGAGTAGAAAACATTGAGGTAGGGAGAGCAGGAAATATAAGGCACCTATCAAGGGTGAATCTTATATTATACTTCTGTTGCCTACCAGCAGAAATGAAATGAAATGTAGCATGCAATGAGAGCAAGTCAATCACAAATACAGAGAAAGAGGAAACATCACCAGCTGCTTTAGATCAGGATCCAAAGAAACATGCTTGTCATATTAAAAACAACACCAATCAGGTACATCATAGCCCATAGCTTGAACATTCAGACTGAATACATCTAATCTCAGTCAATCTTACAATATACACAGAGAACTTGTCTCAAATAGGAACAATGCTTGCATTCCACTGATTTCTCATCAACAACCATTACAATGTTTCCTTCTGTGCTTTATAGCAAAGGATGAACCTAAGACCAACTGAAGGAGTAGGTGAAAATTAAATGTATCATTAAACATAACAATGAATGCAGGGCCAAAACCCATTCTGCTTGACATGTTGTATATTTAATCTTTGTCACCTTCCTTGTGAGAGAATGATCTGCTCCAGATTTGATCTTGACATCTTTTGGCTGAAGTACTCCTGGTGATTTGAACAAAATGAAATAAGCTGCTAGGAAGGTCTATCTCATAAATGTTTGATTGTTTTTGAGCTGTAGTTAGGGCGGAAATTCTTTCAGGGATGTTATGTATAATAAAGTGGTATGGGCATCCTGTACTTTGATAAAGAGAAACATTATGTTGACAAATAACCCTGATGGTACCTTTTACTTGTGTGCAGGATCCTTTGATCGATCCTCGGGGTCTTCAAACTGCTGCTTAGCCTTCCAAACTGCGGATTAAAAGCTCGAGATCTTCATAAGCCCGCTTTAATCTTCTTTTTTCTCTGCACTGAAACATTCTGCCGCTTTATTTGCTTCTGACAAGGTAGCTCGGGTTTTAATGGTGATGGGAGATTCTCAGAGTTCGAAATATGCCTTTTCCTTAATGTAAATTCCGTCAGTAGCTTTCTTTGACAATTTTATGGCAGCGCCAGACCTCGGATTTAATTCTGCCTGCAAACTTCTCCATTAAGATGGTACGATCGGAACATGGAGGCTTTCACCTCTAGCAACCCTGCAAAACAACAACTGTGAAGAAATCCATGTACGTGGATGATGGAGGAGGCGAGGACACATTGTGGGCGCGGAAAATAGCCATGCAGACGGAGAACCAGGGAGAAATCACGAAAAATGATGACATAATGCTCTGGTGAAGAATAATGAAACACAGCGCGAATACACGTAATAGACGAACGAAAACATTAAAAAACACGACAAAACCAAAGATATAGTGACGGAGACGGAGAATGTACGGGGTGTACACATGGCAATGATGTGGCGAGCCAGGGTGAGGCAGGAGACCGTGGAATGGTCAATGGTAGAGAGATAACTTGGGACCGTTGATCGATGAGAAATCAACGGTGGGCGATGACGGACAGTGGGCCACATACATAGTGAACACGGGCTAACAAACATGCAGGTTCGTTAACGAACGGGCAGCTACGACGCGGGATAGTCGTTGGATGGAGCACCCGGGATCAGATGGTCCACGGCGATTTCGCGCGTCGTCTTCGTCCGGACGTTAACGAGCGGGGGATAGGTTTAACGGCGGAGAGCAGTGGTTTGAAAACGTACACAAGGACACGTGGCAGCAGCTGTGTGGAATCGTTGGGGCTCCGGGGAAAACCGCCCCGCGCGTAAAAGTGGTGCAGAGAAAACAGGTGGTTTCAGGGCGTATGACGCATGCAGGTGTGGGGGCCACGATTTCGGGCGGGCTCCGCGCCGTTGGATTGGATTTTTAACGGACAGTCGAGATTCGTCGATCAAACAAAATATATTAAAACCCACGAATGCGCGTTTGCGAAGGTTTTTTGATTATTTTTCGCGTGGAGAAAGGTTTTGGGGGGCTAAGCGCCTAGTGGATTTGGCGTTGGTCGCGGCGCCGTGTCTCATGAGAGAGGAAAGTGCGGAGGCTAATGGGGAAGGGGGCTAAGGCCCAAACTCATAAATTTCATCATTTTAACTCATTTTGAATGCAATTTCAGGCCCAAGGGAGGTAACGATAAAGGGGTGAAATGGAAATTTGGAGAAATAAAGAGGTGATGGTGGGGTTGAGGTAGGATTTTAGGGGAATTTTAGGGAGATAATGGGGGGAATTAAAGGGGAGTTTGACAAAGGGAGAGGGGGGAGGTGATAGTTTGCAAAGGTATAAAGGGCAATAATGGGCCTTTTTTGAGGAATGGACCAGCAGAGGGACTACATTTTAGGCACAACACACAAAGACTCCAAGGAGGATGAATTTTCAGGGGAAAGGAATTCCTTGGAGGCTCCAGAGCAAACTAGCCCCTAGCTTGCTTGCCAATAATTTCATAGGGGGGCTAACAGTGGCTCCACATGGGGATGGCTGCTCCTTGGAGGAGTCAAGAAACCAGAGATGATCCTTGGAGTAGGCCAGATGCCTGCTGTCATAAGCCATATTTCTTCTTCAATTTTAGTTGCCACAGTGTGATATAAACATAAGCAAAAACATTTCCCAACCAATCTACCTACCCAAACTACAGCTCTACAATTTTCCCTTGGGTGCATTTTAGCTGGCAAACCCTTTACATTTATTTGCAAAACAAAAACAAACCTATTCTAAATCTACCCTTATTGCTCCATGAGGCCAGATTAGACTGTTGACCTCATCTATTTCTCTACCTAATCTACTACCTGTTGGGATTAAACTATCCAACAGGTTTCTTCACCTACATTCTAAGACAGGAAATTTAAACACAGCCAAGCCAGGATTAGACTGTCTGACTTGCTGGGCAGAAACTTGTAGAAAAAAAAACTGTGAAGGCATGGAATTCTGCAACTGTGAAACATCCTTCTTTCTTTCTTGTGACTCAGGTTTTGAGCATATTTGAGTCACCTCTTTTCTTTGCTTCAGCTCTGGTTTTGGGCATATTAGAGCTGGTTCTTCTTTCGCTACTGATCCAGATTTTGAGCTTATTAGGACCAGTTATTCTTCTTCCTTTGGCTCGGATTTTGATCAGGTTTGAGCCATGTTTTTTACTTCAGAAGTTCATGTTTTGAGCATGTCTGAACCTCTCTTTTCATTCTGTTTTTGGAACATTTTCTTTTTTTTTTTCTGAAAATGAAAACTTGCAATGGTATGTACACTGGAAATGAAACTGGAAATGAAAAATTAGCAGAAATAGTGTTTGAGCATCCTGCCATTGACAGGACCCCCAAACAACTCTGTACCATCAAGTTCTTGTAAGAAAAATGCATTAGGACCCACGGTGGCTTGGATGACAAATGGACCTTGCCACAAACTATCAACTTTTCCATGTTTACCTTTGTTCTCTCTTCTTGAGTCCCATTTTAGAACCTTGTCACCAATTTTGAAATTTGAAGCTTTGGTTCTTTTGTCAAACTGCCTTTTTATGTTTTCTTGGACTCTGATAGCTCTGTCATAAACCTGCTCCCTTGTTTGCTGAAGATGGATTGTTTCATTAATTCTCCTTATCATGCTGTCCTCCTCTGATTGGATCTCCTGAACAAGCTTGATTACTGGAACTCCAAGACTAGTAGGAAAAACTGCTTCAGTCCCATAAACCAGCTGGAAGGGTGACATGCCAATAGATTTCTTTGTGGTGAGCCTGTCTGCCCACAAGGCATGTATCAACTTTTTATGCCATGACCTTTTGTTCTCTTCCAGCAGCTTCTTAATGATTGTAACCAGGCTTTTATTTGATGATTCAGCTAGGCCATTACCCTGGGGGTAATAGGCGGTTGAATGTCCAAGTGTTATTCCGTACCTGTGACAGAAATCAACCATTCTTTTGGATCCGAAAGCAGCAGCATTGTCAGTGATTATTTTCCTTGGACAACCAAAACGAGATAAGATGAAGTCTTCTAGGAACCTAATGATGACAGAGTCGGTGGCATTCCTAGTGGGTATAGCTTCTATCCATTTAGTGAAGTAATCTGTAGCAGTTAGGATCCATTTATGTTGTCCAGAGGAGGCAGGATGAATTTCTCCTATGAATTCTAGGCCCCATTGCATGAAAGGACCTTCTATGGTGATCGGTTGCAGAGGGAGGAGAAGGAGCTTTCTTTTGCCCTCAAATATTTGACATTTATGATAGGCAAGTATCATTTTATGGACATCACTGAAGAGGGTAGGCCAATAGTAACCAGCCCTGAGTATCTTATTTGCAGTGGTTTTCCAACTCAGGTGGCCTCCACACTCCCCAGCATGGAATTCCTGTTTGATTCTTTCAGCTTCAGTTTCAGACAAAAATTTCAGCAAAAGGCCATTTGGATTTTTCCAATATAGACTTTCATTCATAATGCAGTAATTTCGAGCTTTGAGTTTTATGAATCTGGCCTTTGTTTTGGACAGTTCTGGAGGGGCATTGAGGTTAGTGAGCACGTAAAGGATATCAGTATACCAAGGAGAGTTCTGAAACTGCTCCTCAACAGTTGGATGGGGCAATCCTTCCTGCTCATCTAGGGCATTTATCATGTTAATGTCAAGGGCCTGCAAGTTTGATTCAGCCATTAACTGGGCCAAGCCTTGACCTTTGATCAGCTTAGTGGGTTTTATTTCAAGGTCGTATTCCAAGATGGTAGCAATCCATTTTCCCCTTTTCCCATCAGGGTCTTGGGACAAGATATCCTTAACCACTATATTTGGCACATAGGCAATGGTGTGAGAATGCAGAATGTACACCCTAAAGTCTTTTAAGGCCTTAATCAGGGCATAGGCCTACTTTTCCATGATGTTGTACTTTAAGGGTGCATCTCTCAAGGCTTTACTGAAGAAGGCTATAGGCTGTTCATTACCTTCTGAATTTTTCTGCAGTAAAACTGCAGCTATTGTGTGTTGGGAAGCAAATGAAAAAATCAGAAAATATTTTGAGAAGTCAGGGCTGATAAGTACAGGGGCCTGAGTGAGTGCAAGTTTTACTGACTCAAAAGATTTCTTGGCTTCAACAGTCCACTTAATTCCTGCATCTTTCTTTAGCATTTCAGTTATTTTCCTAAGATGCTCGGCAAGATTGGGGATAAATCTTCTAAGGAAATTGATCTTCCCAATGAAGGACTGTAATTCCTTGATGTTTCTTGGATGTGTAATTTGAAGTATTCCCTCAACTCTCTGGGGGTCTATCCTGATCCCTTTCTCAGATATAATGTGGCCCAAAAGTTTACCTTCTTGCAGCCCAAAGATAGTTTTCTTAGGATTTAGGGACAGACCATACCTTCTACATTTTTCAAAGACTTTCCTCAGATGTTTCAGATGTTCTTCTTCAGTTTTAGAAAAGACAGTCAAGTCATCCAAGTAGATAACTATAAAGTGTCCAATCTCATCCGAGAAAGCAATATCCATTTCTCTCTGGAAGGTAGCTCCAACATTCATCAATCCAAAAGGCATTTTCAAGTACATGAAGGTGCCCCATGGAGTGGTAAAAGCAGTTTTGAGTTGATCTTCTGGGAGTACCAGAACCTGGTTGTATCCTGAAAAACCATCAAGCAGGGAGATTCTTTTGGAGCCTACTACCTTCTGTAGGATATGTTCCATTCTAGGCAAAGGGTAGTTGCCTTTCAGAGAGGCTCTATTCAGGTTTCTGAAGTCTATGCATAGTCTGATCTCCCCTGTTTTCTTCCTTACAACGACTAAGTTTGACACCCAATCAGAAAACCTTACCAGGACTATTACGCCTGCATCATACATCTTCCTGATCTCTTTTTCTACGGCAGGCAACTGTTTTGGATTGATTCTTCGAAGTTTTTGTCTGAAAGGCTTCTGATTTTCCTTTAGTGGTATCTTATGTTGTATGATGTTGGTGTCATAGGCCTTTAAGTCTTCGTAGCTCCATGCAAACAAATCAATGAATTCCTTAAACAAGCCAATGTATTTTTTCTTCATGTTTGCAGGTATATACTTAGCCAGTTTTATCATTTTGGGCTTATCTTCAGTGCCAATGTTGCATTCTTCCACATCAGAATCAGCATGTTCAATTTTGGGCTTTTTTGCTACGTCATAAAAGTCAAAAAGGTCCTCTAAGGGTGCCAGGCCTCTGGGTATGTTCCTGTCTTTGGCCTGCAGCACTTCGACCTCTTCATTTTCTGCGTTTTCACTGTTTTCGTTGAAATTTACAGTTTGCTCAGAAAAATAATTTATTTCTATGTTATAGGGTGTTTCTTGTTCATCTAGGGGATCTTCGCTTTGGAAGCTATCTTCAGAAATTGAGTCTAAATCAGAAAACTCAAACTCATTCCTGCCCACCAGGAAATCTTCGATCTGTTTGTCTCCTTCAAAGACCTGCCAATATTTTTCATTGTCTGGCACTGCAGGCCTGAATTTGGTCTGAATGATCATCTTTTGGTCAACTGGGGTCTTAGGATACGAGCTAGCTAGGCAAGCTAATCCATTTGCAACTGCGTTTTTCCCCCTAGGAATGAATACTAACTCATATTCAACAAACGTTTTCAGCAAATCTAGAGTATCATTGCTGTATGCCCTAAGCATGGGGTGTTTCGCTGAATACTCACCATTCACTTGTTTGATTACTAACTCTGAATCTCCTCTCACAGCTATCCTACGGGCTCCTAATTTTTTCAACAGATTTAAGCCCAAGATCAGAGCCTCATACTCTGCAATGTTATTCGTGCATTTGAAATGCAGATTGACAACGTGGCTCTCTGCGTGATCATTTTCAGTGTTACGCAGCCACACTCCTGCTCCAGCGTTTTGTCTAGTACAAGACCCATCAAAGTTCATTTCCCATCGGGGTTCGTTTTTTACTTCGTCTTCATCCCCTCCCCTACAGCTGGATTCGCCATTTTGTTGAGTTGTGAGGTTTGTGCTAGGAGGGGGGTCATTTTGGGCATGGAGATCAGGGAGGTGGCTAGCTTGCTGTTTTTGTCCTATTTCTGTTTCATTCAGAGTTATATTTTTAGAATTTTTCCCATGATCTTCTTCATCGTATTCTTCCAGAGTAGCCATTATGTTGAAATCCATGGGCTGTAGGTTTGTATTTCCATTATCTGACCTTGGCTCTTCTATGGATTGGTCATTGTAGAGAATGAAAGAGTCTAGATATGTATGTACAGTGTATAATGGTGAGTTTTCAGGTTTCTCGGGGCTACTGACTAAGAATTTCATCTGAGACTCTCTATACAGTCTTCTAAGTTGGCCAAATATGGGGATAGTGGAATAAGAGCCATCCATCTGCATTGTTCCTTGCAGTTTGGCTCCCCATGACCTTGATAATAGCATGCCATACTTAGGTGGCACATCTGCCACCACAACATCCATGACCATACACTTGGCAGGAATCTGGGTTAAACTCACACACAAGTCCTTGATCAGGCCTAGGCATTTTACTCTGCTAGAGTCGAATGAGTATAAGTCTTTGTAAGGTCTGGTAATTTCTAAGCCTAGCCTCTCCATCACTACCTTAGGCATTAAGTTGTGTGATGCTCCGGAATCATGCATGGCATTGTGGAGTATTTTGTCATGAATGTTGAGACTGATATAAAAAGGTGGAACTACCCCTTCCTGAAACTTTCCTTCAATTTTTGGACCAAAGAGGAGGGCGGGTTGATCATCATTCAAATTTACAGAATCATTCATTTCTCCCAGATTTAATGCTTTCAAAATTTGGCCTTTATATACATCCTGAGTGGCCAGCTCAGATAATGGTATAGAAATTTTGATTTTTGCAAGTTCACTCTCTAAATTGAAAGTGGATTGGACCTTGGAAACACTTGACTCCGTTTTATTTGCTGCCTTGGTAGCTGAGTCATTTGGTGTTTTATCACTATGTACAAGGTTTGTAACAGTTGTATTGGGAGTACTAACTGAAGTGCTAGTATTGCTAGTTTGTTGACTTTGTTTTCCAGTGTCCTGGTTGTCCTTCTCCTTATGTTTACCAGAACTTTCAGCTGCTGTTTTGTTATTTACAGAGGTTGCTTTAGAAGTTTTGTCAGGTATTTTCTTGATGGTTACCTCAGGAGTATTTGTTTTGGGAGTATCTTGGCTTTTCTTGCTCCTAAGTTCATATTTTTCCCGGACCTGTAGCATGGCATCCTCAAATCCTAATCTGTAATTCTCAGTTTCCAACCATTCCTCATCACAACTAGTGGTGGAGGGCTGGTCTTCTTCTGAATCATAATTTAGGATTGAGTCCTCTACTTCAAACATGTTTATTGTATTCCCTTCAGACTCTTTAATGATTCCCTCATCTTCATCTAAAATTTTTTCTTGAAATGGGGGAATGATTTGTTGATCTGACTCTCTTTGTCTGTTGGGGGCAACATTATTTCTTCTAATGTTTTGGTTCTGGTTTCTGTTTTGGTTGTTGTTCTGGACAACCATCCTCTTTATCATTTGTTGTAGCTCTTCCACGTTTCTAGATAGTTTTTCATATTTGGGATCAGATGTGGAAGCTACGTTTTCATCCCTATATGTTACCCTCTTTTCAGCCTTTAGTCTTGCCCTTTTTTCCATTAAGTTTGCTTTTATGGTTATGGCTCCTTTCTGCATGTCTTCTAGGGTGGTGTATTCTTTGTCTCTCAGCTCATAGGCCAGGTCAACATCAAATCCATCAGGATACTTTGCTAAGGCCATACCTTGTGGAGGTTTCATGTGTGGAGGGAGAGCATTATAAATGCTGTTGAATCTAGTGGTGTAATCGTGAACGCTCTCTCCTACATTCCTCTTAAGGGACATGTATTCTGCAAGGAGTTGGTGAGGGTTTGCTCTAACCTCCCACTTTTTTATGAATGTCTGGTATAATGCAGGGAGATCTTGAATACTGCCAGGAGGTAAACCTTTAAACCATTTCTTCACCTCACCCCCAAGCTTTGGGCAAAGATCCTCATTTTGATTGTTTCATCATCAGTTTCCATATAATCAAAAGAGTCCTCCATTTTATCTACATGTTGCTGAGCTGTTATGGACTCTTTAGCAGTGAAGTGTGGGATTTTTGACTGATAATCATTGGGTAAGGGTAACAAGGGTTGAGGTAAAAGAAAAGGTGCATACCAGGCTGCCATAATGATGTTCTGATGGGGTAAAGGGTTAGCTTGAGCAGCTGGTATTTGGATGACAGGGATGTTTGGACCAGCAGAAGTCTATTGAGCAGATCTAGGGTGAGAGAGCCCCAAGTTTTGAAGGAAGTGAAAATCAGGTGGTGTGGAAGGAGGGGTTTCACTGTCCCTAGCGTTTTGACCACTGTTGGATGGTGTATTGTAAACTTCGAGGTCTTGCTAGTCTAGATGATTGAATGACCTAGTTCTCGGTAGTCTATTAGGTGTGCATAGGTCAGGGAGGAAATGTGCTAGAGCTATTAGGTTTTCTGGTACAGAATTAGCTCTAAGAATGTGGCTGGAAATGGTTGGTCTTTTAGGTGTAGGAGCTCCTTTGAGGATACTCTCTGGATTTTCAACTATTTCCAGTGGGTTAGGGTTGGGATAGGCTCTTGTGTGGATGTTTCTGAAAGCCAGAATGCTGTTTCTTAGCAAAGGAGATTATCCCTACTTGTCACTTCTACTGTGGTCAATGTTGTCTCGGGGACTGGTCTCCCAGTGGAGTCTGATGTGAAACCAAAATGATCAGCAGGCCTACTGATCACCAGTGGAGTCTTTTTGTTTAGGAACAATGGAGTCGCCAGGTGGAGGGTTTAGGATGTTTCTAAGGGGTACACTGTCCACCACAGTGCTCAGGCCCTATCACCTTTCAGGAATCTCCTCTAAAACAACAAGCTCCAACCAGAGATTGACTGGGAGGGCATTTACCAGATACGTCACCTCTGAAAAGAGGATGAGATCTGGAGGCTATCTGGCCCTTTCCAGGCTCTGTCTAAGAGTGTGGTGGATATTCAATAATGGAGGTTGATTCAAGAAAGGGGTGAATTACTGTCAACCTAACTAGAGTTCTAAGTTTCTGAGGTTTTTACGAATGTTTAAGGTGAAATGTACTCAGAAATCCCCAGCAGAGTCGCCATTATGTTGGGGTTCCCATGTTTTGGCCAGGTTGACAGAGACCAAAAGATGAGACAAAATAGAACCACTTTGGGACCTTAGGATCTAGCCCTCCTAGGTCTATAGAGGGATCTCTCTATATGAGTCAAAGTATATGTCTTTGAAGCTCGAATGTTATGATTTTAGGCTAGTTATAGGCTCATGGTTGTTTGTTTGATTGTTTGTGTTTGGTTGGAGGGAATCAGGAAAAGAAGGACCAATATGAGACAAGGACGAGAAAAGAGGAAGCTTAGGCAGAGACAGAAAACTCAGGGAACATCAAAGCCATTGGGCTATGGAGTCAAGAAAGGATTTATTTGTAATCAATGTACAAGCTTTCATTTGGGCTAGTCATCTAGAGCATTTGGATCTTAAAGGATGATTGGTGGAATGGGAAATTAAAGACAGAAAATGAAAGGAGGAGAACCAACCAACTCTGTCTATGGATCAGGTCAGAGGTAATTTAACTCCAGACCTGCTTGGAAAAAATTGGAGGCAAAACAAGGGATCTTGGAAAGGTTAACTGGTCGCGCAAGGATCCTAGTGGACAGGGCTAACACTAATCCCCAGTGTTCCCAAACCTTCAGCTAAATCCTACCAAGAACATCTAAACATGGACTTCATCAATTCATACATCAGAGAGCAGGAAATATCAACCACTACACTGGTTAAATCGATTAAAATCAACATTCAGATACACATATAAGCAGAAAACATTGAGGCAGGGAGAGCAGGAAATATAAGGCACCTATTAAGGGTGAATCTTATATTATACTTCTGTTGCCTACCAGCAGAAATGAAATGAAATGGAACATAACATAAGAGCAAGTCAATCACAAATACAGATAAAGAAGAAACATCACCAGCTGCTTTAGATCAGGATCCAAAGAAACATGCTTGTCATATTAAAAACAACACCAATCAGGTACATCATAGCCCATAGCTTGAACATTCAGTTTGAATACATCTAGCCTCAGTCTATCTTACAATATACACAAAGAACTTGTCTCAAATAGGAACAATGCTTGCATTCCACTGATTTCTTATCAACAACCATTACAACGTTTCCTTCTGTGCTTTATAGAAAAGGATGAACCTAAGATCGACTGAAGGAGTAGGTGAAAATTAAATGTATCTTTAAACACAACAATGAATGCAGGGCCAAAACCCATTCTGCTTGACATGCTATGTATTTAATCTATGTCACCTTCCTTGTGAGAGAATGATCTGCTCCAGATTTGAGCTTGAAATCTTTCAGCTGAAGTACTCCTGGTGATTTGAACAAAATGAAATAAGCTGCTAGGAAGGTCTGTCTCGTAAATGTCTGACTGTTTTTGTGCTGTAGTTAGGGCAGAAATTCTTTCAGGGATGTTATGTATAATAAAGTGGTATGGGCACCCTGTACCTGATATAGAAAAACATTCTGCTGACGAAAACCCTGATATTACCTTTTGTCTGCGCTCAGGATCCTTTGATCGATCCTCGGGGTCTGTGAACTGATGCTTTGCCTCTTAAACACTGATTAAGGCTCAAGATCTTCATTATCGTGCCTTAATCTTTCTTTTTTCTTCTGTACTGAAACATTCGGCCACTTTATTTGCTTCTGACAGGGTAGCTCGGGTTTTAATGGTGATGGGAGATTCTCAGAGTTCGAAATCTACTTTTTCCTTAATGTAAATCTCGTCAGCAGCTTTCTTTGACAATTTTATGGCAGCGCCGGCTCTCGGATTTAATTCTGCCTGCAAACTTCTCCATTAAGATGGTACGATCAGAACATGGAGGCTTTCACCTCTAGCAACCCTGCAAAACAACAACTGTGAAGAAATCCATGGACGTGGATGATGGAGGAGGCGAGGACACACTGTGGACGTGGAAAATAGCCATGCAGACGGAGAACTGAGGAGAAATCGCGAAAAATGGTGACAGAATGCTCTGGTGGAGGAATAATGAAACACAGCGTGAATACACGTAACAGACGAACGAAAAAATTAAAAAAAACACGACAAAACCAAAGATATAGTGACGGAGACGGAGAAAGTACGGGGTGTACACGTGGCAATGACGTGGCGAGACGGGGTGAGGCGGGAGACCGTGGAATGGTCAAAAATGCATGGACAGATCTGGACCGTCAGATATCCAGAGAGATCGACGACGGAACGTGATGCACAGTGGGCCATGGGGGCGAGGGACAGCAGGTTAAGCAGCGAGCAGCTTCGATGAATTATGACTGTAGGATGAAGCACTCGAGATCGGACGGTGATCGTGAATTCCGCTGCACGTCTTTCGTCCGGGAGATAATGCGCGAAATGGCGGTTTTCAGAATAGTACAGGAGGACGCGTGGCGGGAGATAAATGGGATCGCTGGGTCTCCGGGGAAAACCGCTCGGCGCCCAACAGTGGTGCAGAGGAAACATGTGGTTTCAGGGCGTATGACGCATGCAGGTGGGGTCCACTATTTCGGGCGCGCTCCGCGTCGTTGGATCCGGCGTTTAACGGACGGCAGAGATTCACCGATTAAACAAAATATATTAAAACCCACGAATGCGCGTTTGCGAAGGTTTTTGATGATTTTTCGCGCGGAGAAAGGTTTGGAGGGGTCAAGCGCCTAGTGGATTTGGTGCTGGTTGTTGTGTCTCAATCTAGTCTCCTAAATTGAGCTCATTTAATTGTCAACCAGGGTCAGTAAACTGCTGAAGTGTGGTGCACTATATGTGCCTAAGTAACCTCTTCCTACTTCGTTGTGTTTAGTGTTTTCTGATGTTTTTGGTTTTATGGTTTTATTTTGAAAAGGGAAGGAACTAATTGTTGATGAAAAGCAATTGTTGGTCACACTAGAAACAATTCTAAATCATGTGTGGTATGCAAAACTAGGCAGTAACTCACAACACAAATTTAGTCCAATTCATTTTTTAGAGACATGTTGGAATACTTCAAGAAAAGGATAAATTTAGTGCAGTGAGGTTTTCCTAAACAACAATTTACCATATCACAAAACAGATCTTATCCATGACTAGATATTTGTTTGGACATATTTGGAAAAGTTAGTTCTGCAACACAGTGAATAATTCTGCTCTAAATTAACCAAGGATCCTGAAACTAATCTATTCTGCAACTTAAATTGTCATTACTAAGCCTTATTTGAAAGTTAAAGTCTTTTGAGATAATTTTGAGGAAAAGGCTAGTTGCACAATTAGAAGAATCTGCAGAATAATCAAAGCCATGAAATGATATTACCAATTCCTGTCTGCATAGTGATATGTTGGAAGAGTTTAATAACAGGAGTGGTTTTTTGTAAATAATGGAAGCCTTAGTCTAGTAGAACAGAACTATCATTCAACTAATTAGTGAAACTTGGCTATACATTAAGAAAAACATGAACAAGAATGCAATTAATCTATTTTGAAATACAAATGACAGAGTTAAGCTAAAGTTCAATTAATCAAACTGAAAACACAGTGACTATAACTGGGCTGAAATGCAATTATTCAAACTGGAAAGATGGTGAACAGAATTAAACTAAAAATGCCATAATCCTAACTTTGAGGTACAATGAACTAAAGCGCTTTTTGATCTCCGGAGTATTAAACTACAATGCAACTAATCTATTTGCATATTACGAAAACAAGTCTGGCTGTACTATCTAATGCAAATTGACATAAAACACACAGTTCGAAATGAAAACACAATTAAACTCCTAAAATAGCACAGTCAATTCCCATTCATCATTAGAGGTATTTTGGAAGAATATCTTCTGGTGGAAGAGTTAGAATGAGAACGACTACAGTAGCTAACAAAAACAAGTATTAATTCAAATGCAAAGTGTAAAGGCAGCTAGAAAAACTTATCTAATTAACGCAAAATAAATCCGTGCAAGAGGCAGGGGCCCTCTACCACTTGACGGCATCCAACTCCAAACTAAATCAACGCCTTGAAAATAACTTTGTCTGCTTCATTAAAGCTGAAAGAACTTGAACATAACACTCTGCGTTTTCAGAAATGTAACACAGAGTCTAAGCAAAATCTGGAATGAAGTCTCTAGCCTAGCTCTTGGTTTCCCAAGTGTTTATATAACAAATGCACATAACAAGACTTGCAACAATTCAGGATCATTGTCTTTCCTTATCAGAATCGCATTAGGACTCTTGAAGTGGCTGTGTGACAAAGAAAATGACATCTGGACTGAGACAGTCCTAATAGAAGTCTGCTTCCTTAAATATGTTCCCACATGTCAAAACCATACACAGAATTCGTTTCTTCCTTCATGGTGAGCAACAAACCATGTAGACATGACGTGGAATATGCCCATATGCGGTTTTCCTTCAGACGACACCTGGAACCCACTCAAACTGTAAAACAGCTGCAGAATCGCCGGTCAGCTACGGAATGTCTGCATTCTGTAGCTATTTTGCATAAAATTGTTAAAATAGCAAAAATCATGAAAATACAATATGTTAATCAATTGCATGTAACCTTTAAGCAATCCTAATCATTCTTCATTGATTTTAGGCTTATGAAGTGATAAAAGAATGATGAAATGAGGTGAAGGTTTGTAAAAGAGAAGACAATTCTAAGGCTCAACACTGGTCACGACGCCGGGTCTAATGGGGAAGGGGGCTAAGGCCCAAACTCATAAATTTCATCATTTTAACTAATTTTGAATGCAATTTCAGGCCCAAGGGAGGTAACGATAAAGGGGTGAAATGGAAATTTGGAGAAATAAAGAGGTGATGGTGGGGTTGAGGTGGGATTTTAGGGGAATTTTAGGGAGATAATGGGGGGAATTAAAGGGGAGTTTGACAAAGGGAGAGGGGGAAGGTGATATTTTGCAAAGGTATAAAGGGAAATAATGGGCCTTTTGAGGAATGGACCCACAGAGGGACTACAATTTAGGCACAGCACACAGAGACTCCAAGGAGGATGAATTTTCAGGGGAAAGGCATTCCTTGGAGGCTCCAGAGCAAACTAGCCCCCAGCTTGCTTGCCAAGAATTTCATAGGGGGGCTAACAGAAAGAGGGTCATCATGGTGGTAGTTGATAGACTTACAAAGTATGCACACTTTTGTGCATTATCTCATCCATTTAAAGAAAGTACAGTTGCAACTGCATTTATGGAAACAATTCAAAAGCTACGTGGAAACCCAAAGATTATTGTAAGTGACAGAGATCCCATTTTTACTGGAAATTTTTGGATGGAATTATTTTCTTGTTTGGGTACTCAACTAGCTCATAGCTCATCTTATTATCCTCAATCCGATGGTCAAACTTAGATAGTGAATAAATTTTTGGAAGGATATCTTCGTTGTTTTGTATATAATAACCAAACACAATGTGTCAAGTGGTTACCTCTCGCTGAATGATGGTATAACACTTTCTTCCATGCTGCAACAAAAATGATCCCATTTATGGCACTTTATGGATACCATCCACCGTTCATCACATCATCTTTAAGAGAAAATTCTAAGGTTCAAGCAGTGGAAGATAACATCAAGCATCAACAAGAAGTTCTCCAACTCTTAAAGGATAGCCTAAATTTGGCACCAAATTGAATGAAACAACATGTAGATCAACATCGCAGTGAGAGAAGTTTTGATGTAGGAGACTGGGTAATTTTACGGCTACAACCATACAAAAAAAATTCCCTCAAGCAAGCTAATAAGGATAATAAATTATCGCCAAAGTACTATGGTCCTTACAAGGTGCTGAAAAAGATTGGTACTATGACATACAAATTGGAGCTTCCTGATTCTTTGCGAGTGCATCTAGTTTTCCATGTTTCATTATTAAACAAGGTTATAGGTGACAAACTTCCAGTTCAAACAATATTGCCAGAACTTGATGAGGAAGGAAAAATCATATTGGAACCTGAATTAGTCACAGAAACAAGAACTCGACAGCTACGAAATCGATCAATTTCAAAGTATCTCATCAAGTGGAAGAACTTACCCACTGAAGATTCAACATGGGAGGATGGGAATTTTATACAGAAGCATCCAAAGCTACTCAAGCATTGAGGACAATGATTTTTTGAAGGAGAGGGGCATGTTAGGTCCCTATATTACTAGTATAGTCTCTTATTGTTGTTAATGTAACCCCCTTATTTTTATTGTTGCACCCCTGTAACCCCAATATTGCTATTATTGTGCCATTACATTATAATTGTTAGGTCGGCTAGGATTATATTGTGACCCCAAGGACTCCTATATATAGAAGGAGGTTTTTTCATTTGTATCATGCAAGAAATTTTCAATTGTGTAATGTAAAGGAGGTTTCCCCTTTGAAGTAGCTTATTTGTAAGACGTTGATCTCTCTTTTCTTCTATTTTTTGAGTTGGTTTCATAACAGATTCCTGCACCAACATTAAAGCAAAGAATTAGGGTGCACCAGCTGAGTGACTCAGGACGAGTCACATGTGAGTGTCGGGGGACTGTTGGGTAGGGCCCAACTTGGTCCAATTTTGAGTTAAAGACTCCACATTTTGAGGAATCAAAGTGTGTGATCTAGTGGAAATAAGTCAATCGCGCAAAGTTTAAAAGCTTCGCGCGGAGTTGAGGAGTTTTAGGGGCTTTGGGGTGGGTCAAATTCCCTCTTTTTGTAAAGGGATCAGGTTATTTTGGAATTTTTTGAGCTTTGCCCATTTTTTGTGGACCATGGTATTGTAAGAAAGAAAGCTACATAAGGAGATGACTTAGTGAGTCAAGTCATGATATGATAATATATGCAAAAAATGATTATGTAATTCTTCCGATCTTTTTGTGTTTTTGGGTCTAAGGGAAGGCTATGCAGTTGTGTGTGCGAAGGCCTTAGGAAGTCTACAACTATGTGTGTAGTCCCCTTGATCTAAAATTACTGTATTGGTTTTTTTGTGCTAAGTGTCTTTTAGTTTTAAAAACATGTGCATAATTGGTTCATTAGTTTGCATAAGGATTAAGGAGTTTTTCCATGATTTGTAGATGATCTTTAGTGAATTAGAAGTATAAAATAAGCATAAATAACACTGAAAAACAATGTAAAACAGAGAAATAAGTCACCACATGAAGTTTACACAGCAGGCATGATGAAGCAGTTCACCCCTCCTGGGCTACATCTGCTGGTCCAGCTCCCAATGGCTTGTCCACCTTTCATTATGCTCAAAATTTTGCTATTAGATGTATTTACAATGCTCTAATGGATTTTTTCTTTGCACCAATGGCTTCAGAATGCTCCAATTAATCAACAATGACTCTTCATTCACTCAGAATGGTCGAAAATTAAGCCTCCTACACTTTTTCCCAATATATCCTAGGAAAGCTCAATTAAATGTGGAGAAATCTAGTTAACTAAAGCTAAAACTAGACAGAAAGCCAAATTTGGTGTGCCCCTGACCTCTCTGTCGAATAAACTGCGTAATAAATATTATGGTTGGGCAGTGGCCACATGTGCACACCCAAACTGTTACAAAACTGGCGGTTAGTGAAACTCACGTTAGAACTGCGATTTAAAGGTTTGAATTGTGGGTTTATTGCCGTCGGGTTAGCCTGACCACGTGGTGGAGGTGACATTTGTTGGTTCCATGTGATGTATACATCGGAGACCGCTGGTGGGTTGGGACCGCCGATGGTTCCCAACCCCTAAACCCATTTGCGATACATAATAAAACGAACCTGCATCCATAGGAGGTTAAGTGAAAATGTGTAGAGCGGTTGGAAAATAGTATGCGTGCCTGAAGGGAGGTTAGGGGGTCAAGCCCTCCGACCTCACACAAAATTTTGGAATGCAGTTTCAGGACCATGTGGCGGCCTCAAGGCTAGAAACGTGGCACCCTATAATTGGCTCTTCAATCCCGTACCTCAAATAGTAAAATGACACTTGTCAACTAATGACTGGTCCAGTGGAAGGAATATTCCCTTTTTTGCTGACTGTGCATCCCAGTCAAACCTAGTCAAACTGTCGTAATTTTACCTGTTTTCCATTTCGATCATAACACAATATCTTCCTCATACGACATTGGTTTTTTGAACTGTTCACAGCGCCATAATCAGGAAGACGAGATATACACAACCATCCTAGTTTCAACCCAATCCTGTAATTTTGAATTTTGAGAAAAAATTATGAACTCCTAATCATTCCTCCCCATTGGGAAGATTTTGGACCCCAAAATACTTGATTACCTATTCAGTAGATGAGGGTACAACTCCATCACCTTTCCAATATCCATCCATTTTTCCTTGCTTGGTTTAGTGTCTTTGAGCCCAACTCGAAGGTAGTCAACACTTCCCCTCTTTGATGCTCTTGTCCTCTTGTCAAGAATTGTATCTTCTTTGAGCTCATCCAAAAATTCTGGTGAGAAATATTCAATAGAAGTTAGGTGAACATCACTTCCTTGATCATTGATCAAAGGAGGCTCATACAAGTATAAGTTTTCAATATTAAAAACTGAACACATTTGCATGTAAGAAGGAAAATCATGTCAGAATGCATTGTTACCAACTTTTTTTATGATCTTGAAAGGACCATAGCGTATTTATTTGACCTTTTTACCTTCCCCTTACATCCTTTTGTTGCTAATGTGCAACCATACCTCATATCCCTCTTGAAACTTGTGATCAAATCGGTGTTTTTCATGCCTCTCTTTGTATTTTCTTTGACTTTTCTCAAGCTGTTCTTAAACTTGTTGATGTATCATTTGAATTTTCTCAATGAACTTTCAAGCCTTATCAATATCACTATGGCCATCAACTTCATCCTTTGCAACATCCTTCCCAACTAGGAATTATAATGGTGATTTTGGCAAGTACCCAAAGCATGCTTCAAAAGGGGAGGTTTGTGTTGAAGAGTGCTTTGCCCGGTTGTAAGCGTGTTGAATATAATGCAGTTGTTCATCCCACAACTTAGGATGTTTTTTGCAATATCATCTCAATATATGCACAAATGTTCTGTTCACCACTTCGGTTTGTCCATCTGTTTGTGGATGAAACACGGTACTCTTTTTCAATTTTGTTTCCATCATTCTCCATAGATTTGACCAAAAATTCCCAATGAACCTGGAATCCTTGTCAGTAAAAATAGAAGTGGGCAATCCAAAATGAGTCCAAACACTTTGAAAATAAATTTCAACAGTTTGTTCAGTAGTAATGGTTTTCTTACATGGCATAAGTATACACATTTTACTAAATCTATCTATAACTACAAAAAAATAATCATGTTGCTTTCTTGACATACGTAGACCTCCAAAAAAGTCTATGGAGACGCTCTCCCATGGCCTTGATGGTACCGGTAGTGGTGTGTACAATCCAAGCTTCCTATTACTAGGCTTACTTGTTTCACACATAGAACAACTTCTTATAAAACGTGACAACCTATCTATAATGCGAGGCTAATAACAATACCTCTGTAGATACGCCACTGTTTTGCTTACCCCAAAGTGTCAAAAAATAGGAGAATAATGTGCTTATCTCATGACACTTAGCCTCTCTCCTTGTGGAATACATATCTTTCCCAAATGAAACATCAAATTTTTATGCATGTGATAATCCTTTTCTTCAACTTGATTCCCTTCACTCAAAATATCATACACATCTTGGAAATCAATGTCATGTGCATATTGTTCTATGTAACTCTCATGTACAACAAAATCATTTTTGAGTAAAGTAGAAGCACTAATGATTGGTCTCGAAAGAATATCTGCAACTTTATTGAATATACCTTTTTTGTACCTTATAACCAAGTGAAATTGTTGAAGAAATCCCATCCACCTGAAATGTCTTAATTGCTGCAATTTTGTTTGTGACTGCAAGTACTGTAATGGTTGGTGATCGGTGTGTACAATAGTCTCTTTACCCATCAAGTAGTGTTTCCACTTCTTGACACTTTGTACCAATGCATATAGTTCTTTGTCATATGTAGGATAATTAGTCACAGTGCCATTAAAAGTTTATGAATGAAAGGCGATAGGCTTACCATGCTGCAAAAGGACTACACCCATGGCATAGTCACTAACATCAGTTTGTATCTCGAATGGCTGTCTCAAATTTGGTAATGCAAGGACTAGAGCTGAACCGATCTTGTATTTTAAAGCTTCGAAAGCTTGCTGTTGTTTTCCTCCCCATTGGAAGCCTTTATTCACACTTGTCACTGCATGCATAGGAGCTGTGATGGAATAAAAATTAGCAATAAATTTCCTCCAATATTGAGCTACAGCTAAGAAACTTCTTACCTCGGTAACTATTTTGGGTGTGGGCCCATTCACAATGGCCTCCACTTTAGAAGGATCAATCTTCAGTTCTCCTCCTCCTACAATATGTTCCAAATAGACCAAATACATCTTTCCAAACTCACATTTTGACATGTTAAGAAATAATTTCTCTTTCTTCAAAATATCAAGCACTCTATTTAAATGCAAGACATGATCTTCTCTTGTTTTTTCTGAAAATTAAAATGTCATCTAAGTAAACAATAACAAAGTCATCAAGGAATGGTCGCAAAACATTATCCATAACTCGCATAAAATTTTCCGGTGGATTACATAAACCAAAAGGAATAACTAGCCACTCAAAGATTCCTTGTTTGGTTTTGAATGCAGTTTTCCATATATCACTTTATGAAATTCCTACTTGATGATATCCACTTCGTAAATATAACTTGGTGAAAAAATTTGCTTCTTTCAACTGATCAAGCAAATCATCTATTCTTGGGAGTGGGTAATGATTTTTTACCGTAATTTTGTTCAAAGCTCGAAAATATACACACATGCGCCAAGTCCCATATTTCTTTGGTATCAAGACTATGGGTGAACCACATGGCGAGGTGCTTTGCCTTATGATTCCTTTATCCAACATCTCTTTGATTTTCCTCTTTATTTCAAAATTCTCCATTATAGACATGCGATACATACAGATGTTTGGAAGAGGACAGTCCTGCTGCAATTGAATCCCATGTTGAATTTCCCTTTTTGAAGGCAATCCTGTTGGCTCTTGAAACATCTCATGATGCCCATTAACCACATCATATAATTCTGATTTAAACTTAGGATCACATCCCTCAAAAGATTCATGATTAATATCATCTTTGGGCTTAATCATAAGAAGAACAAAATTCTTACTTGAATTTACCAGCCTCTTTACCTGTCCAACATTTACCAAAGCAACGTTTGTCTTCTTGCAGTGTGATCTAACAATGAACTCCTTGCCATATTTTAATAAATGATACTTTCTCTCATGGCGATAGAAGATTGCTTTCCTATTATACAAGTAAGGACTCCCTAATACAATACCAGTTATGTCAAGCAGAACCACATATAATTCAACTGTGTCAACAAAGCTTGTAGTGATTGCAAACCTCAGTATACATTTCTTGGTAACCTGTAGATTTGCATCCTTACAAATCCAACCCAATGGATATGGTTTTGGATGTGGTATGGTCTCAAGGTTAATTTTTTTGACCAAATATTCAAAGATTAAGTTTTCTTGTGACCCACTGTCAAACAACATGTCAATCTTGGTATGCTTGGATATGACCCTCACATGAAACAGTTCTATTCTTTCTTCTTCATTTGGAGTGTTTATGTGACAATTTGATGTACTAGTATTGGGTTTAGTTTCAATTTATTTTCCCTTCATTTTCTTCAATCCCATGGCTGTAATTTTAGTTTCATCACCTGAATTAGATCCTAAATTATGTTGAGCTATAGCAGCAATTTTCTGTTTCCCTTTGTTATTGGGTTTCTTTGGCCCCAATTCTGGATGTAGTTTCCAACAATGAGTTTCATCATGGCTTTATTTTGAACAATGTATACAAGTCACTTTTTCTCCCTCTTTATTAAAAGATGCATTTTTTTTTTTTATACCTTTTTAGGTCTTTTCCTTGGCTTTACCCTTAAAAGGTTTCTTCCTACCCTCTTTAGAAATGTTCTTCCGTCTAGCTTCTAGAAGTGTGGCCTGAACACAAACTTCATCTAGACTGGTGGGGTTAAACATGAGAATAGTATGTTTTAGGTAGCTATGTAATCCTCCTATGTACTTTAGAAAAGTGTCTTGGCTCTACAAATCCACCCCGAATAAAAGAGATATTCTCCTAAATTCCTAGGTGTATTTTTGCACATTTTGTCCCTTTAACTGCCAAAAGTTCTGCCAGTTCATGATGGATTTCTGCATATGAGATAATGAATAAAATTGTTGTTTAATAGCACTAATAAAATATGACCATGATAGAATAGCCTTACCATGTTTCTTGATTTCCTCTTGTGTCTTGGCTTCCCACCAAACAAGTGTTGCATCTTCCATTCTCAAAGAAGCTAATTGAATTTTTGTATCATCATCTTGAAGGTTATGTATTCTTAAATAGACCTCCAATTGCTGAATCCAATTATCTATCTTGTCTGCATTTACTTCACCATTAAAAATTGGAAATTTGAACTTAACATCAAGTTTTAATAAAGGATATTTACTAGTTCCCTTGGACTTGTGTGGCTGATGTACTGAAGAAGAAGTAGAAGATGACGACGACGATGATGATGAGGGTGAAGAATGTGGCTCTCCATTTCCTCCATTTCCTCCATTTACCTTCCTTGACTTGTCTTCATCATGTTGACCTCCTGAAGATCCTTATCCTTCCTTTTGGAGTTTAGATCCTTCTCCTTCCAATCTCTTATTCCTTTCTTGATAAATAATTCTAACCATCTCATTCATGTCAAGAAATGCTTTCCTAAATAGTCTTTATTATTCCTTAGGGTCAACCTCTTCATGAATTTCTCCTTCCTCATGAGGCATGCTTGATGGAGCTTCTGCTTCTTTAGGAGGTGAGCTAGGTGGTGGAGATTGTCGCAATCTTTCTCTCCTTTGCTTTGGCTCCTTTTGAGACCCCTATGCTTCCACCAGTTTGCCTTCTCCCCTTTTGAGCTTGAGCCTTGTAAGCATCTAAAACTTACAAATAGATAGACGAATATTTGCACTAAACAACACCAGAGAAAAAATCTAGCTATGATACCATCTGATTTGAAATGACTGTATTAGTTTTTTTGTGCTAAGTGTCTTTCAGTTTTAAAAACATGTGCGTAATTGGTTCATTAGTTTGCATAAGGATTAAGGATTTTTTCCATGATTTGTAGATGATCTTTAGTGAATTAGAAGCATAAAATAAGCATAAATAACACTGAAAAATAGTGTGAAACATAGATATAAGTCACCACATGAAGTTTACAGAGCAGGCATGATGAAGCAATTCACCCTTCCTGGGCTACATCTGATGGTCTAGCTCCAAATGGCTTGTCCACCTTTCATTATGCACAAAATTTTGCTATTAGATGTATTTAAAGTGCTCTAATGGATTTTTTGTCTGCACCAATGGATTCGGAATGCTCCAATTAGTAAAAAATGACTCTTCATTCACTCAGAATGGTAGAAAATTGAGCCTCCTACACTTTTGCCCAATATCTCCTAGGAAAGCTCCACTAAATGTGGAGAACTCCAGTTAACTGGAGCTAAATCTGGGCAGACCGCCAAATTTTGCACGCACCTAACCTCTCTGTCGAATAAACCACGTAATAAATATTATAGTTGGGCAGTGGTCACATGCGCACCCCCAAACCATTACAAAACTGGCGGTTAGCGGAACTCACGTTAGAACTGCGGTTTAAAGGTTTGAACAGTGGGTTGATTGCCGGCGGGTTAGCTTGACCACGCGGTGGAGCTGAAATTTGTTGGTTCCATGTGATGTATACACCGGGGACTGCAGACGGGTTGGGACCACTGGCGGTTCCCAAACCCCAAACCTATTTGCGATACATAATAAAACGAACCCGCATCCTTAGGAGGTTAAGTGACAATGCGTAGAGCGGTTGGAAAACGATATGCATGCCCGAAGGGAGGTCAAGGGGTATAGTGCTGCGACCTCACACAAAATTTTGGAATGAAGTTTCAGGGCCACGTGGCGTCCTCAGGGCTAGCCACGTGGCACCCTCTAATTGGCTCTTCAATCTCGTACCTCAAGTAGTAAAATGACACTTGTCAATCAATGACTGGTCTGGTGGAAGGAATATTTCAAGGAATATTCCATTTTTTTTCTAACTGTGCATCCAGTTTTTTGACTGTGCATCCCAGTCAAACCTAGTCAAACTATCGTAATTTTACCTTTTTTCCATTTCGATCAGAACATAATATCTTCCTCATACGACATCGGTTTTTTGAACCGTTCACCGAGCCAAAATAAGGAAGATGAGATCTATGCAACCATCTTGGTTTCAACCCAATCCTGTAACTTTGAATTTTGAGCAAAATTTATGAACTCTTAATCACCC
Source organism: Pinus albicaulis (assembly GCA_034641835.2). Taxonomy (NCBI): domain Eukaryota; kingdom Viridiplantae; phylum Streptophyta; class Pinopsida; order Pinales; family Pinaceae; genus Pinus; species Pinus albicaulis. Next base: position 195,861,241 of record CM076575.1, on the reverse strand, counting down.
CTGCAATTGTTTGCGCAGGGTGATAAGAATTGTAACTGAAGTATCTTGCATAATAAAAGAAGTATTAAAGACATATCTGTGTATTTCGTGTATATTTATATGTTATATATTTTTATGGTTTATCTATACTTAATTAGGGTTTTTTCTATATATTTAATCAGTGACTGCAATGCAAAGGCTTGAATTTTGTTTTACATACTGAATACTATATGTTATAGTAGAAAGCCACAGTGCACAAGATGTTAATTAAGTAGTTGAAAAATGTCTGTCCTAGAAATTAAATGATTCAGCAAATCTCAGATTGAGCCCTAAGTAGAGATAAGCCCTAAAGCCACACTCCATAGTCGCTCTGGATGCAGAAACCTAGTTCTAGCATCCCCTAATATTTCCTCGGGTGAGACTACAGTCTGCGCAACAGATCGTTGCCAAAAGGGTCTGTAATAGAGGGTTTTGTTGGTAGCACAGTTATCAACCACTGAAGGATGCCTACACCAACATTAAATAAAATATTTAGGGTGCACTAGCTGTGTGACTTGGGATGAGTCACATGTGAGTGTCAGGGGATTGTTGGGCAGGGCCCAACTTGTTCCAGTATTGAGTTAAAGACTCCACATTTTGAGGAAGTGGAGTGAAAATAAGACAATCGTGTGAATTTTAAAAGCTTTACGCAGAGGTTAGGAGTTTTAGGAGCTTTGGGGTGGGTCAAAGCCCCTATTTTTGTAAAGGGATCCAGTTATTTTGGAATATTTTGAGCTCCACCCATGGTTTTCGGACCATGGTATTGTAAGAAAGAAAGCTATATAAGGAGATTACTTAGTGAGTCAAGTCATGATATGATAATATATGCAAAAAACTGAGTCTTTAATTCTTTCGATATTTTTGTGTTTTTGGGTCTAAGAGAAGGCTCCAAAACTATGTGCATGGAGGCCTTAGGAAGTCTGCGTCTGTGTGCATAGGCCCCTGGAGCTGTGTGCGCATGCCCCTGCAACTGTGTGCGCAAGGTGATAAGCATTGTAACTGAAGGATATTGCATAATAAAAGAAAAATTTGAAGAGAGATCTATGTATTTACTGTATATTTCTATGTTATCTGATTTTATAAGTTATCTGCGCTTAATTAGGGTTTTTCTGCATATATACTTAGTAACTGCATCGCAAAGGCTTGAATGTTGTTTTACATGTTGAATATTGTATGTTAGAGTAGAAAGGCACAGTGCACAAGATGATTAATTAAGTAGTTGAATGACGTTTTTACTAACAAGTTAATGATTCAGAACAACTCATATTGATCCCTAAGTAGAGATAAGCCCTAAAGCCAAAATCCATAGTCGCCCTCGATGCATAAACCTGGTTCTAGCATCCCCTAATATTGCCTCGGGTGAGATTGCAGTCTACGCAACAGATCGTTGCTGAAAGGTCTGGTAATAAAGAGTTTTTTTGGTAGCGCAACTACTCTAAACCTGAGTCTTGACCCCCTCAAGCCAACGCTTCTGACATGTGACATGAAGCCTCACTTTCAATATACCAGACTCATGTGGCGGTCAAGCTAGATAAAAACTATGAGAGAGAAATCATCTTCAAGTTTTGAATATAACTCATCAATATCCATTGAAATTGTTGTTTGCTTCTTCTTCTTCTTGTCACCCTTCTTCCTATTTGGACATTGAATAACACAATGTCTATGCTGACTACATCCAAAAGACCTTACTTTACCCAAGTACTTATTTTTCTTCTCTCCCTTGGAGTTAGGCCTTTTTCTAGAGCCCTTTTTGTATTTTCCCTTTCCTGTAAGAGCAACATTCTCTTCATCCTCATGTTTATGGATTTTACTACTGTTTTCATTGATAAGGCTCAACCTAAGCTTCCTAAGTGAAATGGTTCCACAAACGATCCTAGTTAGGTAGGTCTTATATTCAATTGACCACTTTTATAAACACATCCCACTACTTTGAGAACCCATTTAAAGTAGTTCTCATGATCTCATCATCATCAATGTTCTCTCCGAAAGTTGTTAACTTGTCCTTGACAAGTTTGATTATGGTGAGGTAACTGACTACGCCTTCTCCCTCGTTCATTATGGTGTTTCTTAAATTCTATAGAACGATCAAATCCATGTTTACAATAGAATTCTAGAACAACATTAGGATGATATCCCACATCTTATTGGTTGTATCTAAGTCTGCAATAAGGGGAACGATGTGATCCTTAACCCCATCTTGGATTATACACCTACCCTTGGAATTCTCCTTGCAGTAGGTTACTAATTGCACCAGATTTGTCGGTACGACCACAACAGATGTTTCATATTCCTTTAGACCATGCTCCCCCAGCATTAATAAAATTATGGATTTCTAGATACCAAAGTTTGATGCACCGTCAAGTCTGTCTTGATCCCTCAATCCAGTGTAGAAATTATATAACTTATGTGTTATATATCCAAGATTCTCCTGATCACACACTATTTTAACTTCATGCACAATACAGAATCTATTCCACTATTGATCATCACATGTGGAAATTAAAGCAATTGTAATGCACATATGAAACCATAAAAATTCACACACATTAACACAATGATTTTACGGGAAAGCCTGAAGCTGAAAACCCCCAAATATATGTATATAATATATGTCATATAGATCATGTAACAATCCTCATACAAAGCTGATCATATCAAGCTCTCAGTACAATACAATTGCTACACACTAATCAGGCCCGATCTTGCAAATCCATGCATCGATCTTTGCCACCTGCTAGCCTGCCTCTACTGTGAAATCCCTGCTGAAGAATGGATCTAAATGAACTCGAATCCACCTGGCTTGCACTTCGAAATCCTCATTGGCATCTCTACTGAGTGTTGGATGCAATCAATGCATCAGTATAGTCACAACGGATAGTCATCTTGCCCTTTCACTTATCTCTCCACTGGTCTCCACTGAAACTGTCCATGCACTGTAGTTAATTGATGTATTATTTAGTTGATTAATGAGTTAATATTTAGTGAATTAATTATTAATTAATTCAAACCACTCTCACTAGTGTATCAATCAGTTAGACTAGATACAACTAGCTCAACTGTGTCTAACTGAGTTAAACTGAACACAACTCCATCAACTACTTCTTTAACTCCACCAAACTCTGTCACATGAGTTCTAACTGAATTCCTCATGCATTAGCTCTAGTAAACCCTCAGGAATAGCGTAATTCTTTCTGTTAGCTGCTGTGCCACATCTGTGCACTTAACAGAAGTGCTCCAAGAGAATAATATAATGTTTAGAGTCCAAATATTATTAAGAGCTAATAATATTCGACATATCTATTTTTAGACTGGTAATCTAAAAATAGATTCCGCAAAATATGTATAAAAATATAAGTCCATATATTTTTCCAACTTGACCAACCATCCACAAATAGCATCCTGCAACTCATAGAATATGATCGAAATGTCTAAAAATAGACTTTGCGCCAAAAATAGCCTACGAGCCCGCTTAGTGAAGGCGACTCTTTTCACTAAGCTCATCATCTTGTTGAATCTCAACACTCCCTCTCAACAAGATAAGGATTATCTGCCACCCCGATCCTATCTCTATGGTATTCGAATTTTCTCCTGGTGAGCACCTTCGTCAGAATATCTGCATCATGATCCTTCGTGGGAATGTAAGAAAGCAACATGATCTTCCACTGCACACAATCTCTGATATGATGGTACCAGATGTCAATGTGTTTAGATCTATCATGAAATACTGGATTAACAAAGAGTTTAATGCAACTCTGATTATCACAATATATCACAGTAGGATCTAAGTGTGAACTGAACAACCCGACCAGGATCTTCCTCATCCCTATAGCCTCGCATGCAGCCAAAATTGCTGCCATGTACTCGGCCTCCGCTGAACTGAGTGCCACGGATCTCTGTTTCCTGCTATACCAAGAAACTGCTGTAGACCCTATACTGAATATCCCTCCAGATGTGCTCTTTTTTTCTGTTGGGCTCCCTGCCCAATCTGCATCCATGAAGCCATGCAACTTCACCTCATCCGACTGTCTGTACCATAATCCATATCCCGATGTGCCTTTGAGATACCTCAATACATGCTTGCCTGCCTTCAAAAAGAGCTTGGTAGGCTTAACCATAGCTTGTGAAAGCTGGTTAACAGCATAGCATATGTCCGTTCGTGTATTGAAGAGATACATGAGCGAACCAACCAACTGTCGATAAACAGTGGCATCCACTACCTCTGCCGATGTAACATCCTCTTTCCTCCAACCACCAGGAAGATGAGTGTCGATAGGCTTGCAGCCTTGCATGTTGAACTTCTCTAGTATCTCCCGGGCATACTTTCCTTGAGACACAAACAGTCCATCCTTCCACTACCAAATTTCCAATCCCAGGAAATAATGAAGGAGGCCCAAGTCCTTCATCTCAAACTTCTTTGCAAGATCTGCCTTGCATGAGTGTATCAAAAGTTCATCACCTATTAGTATCAAATCATCTACATAAATTACAATGATAAAAAAATTACCCTCCACCACAATCTGGTATAGGTTCGGATCTGCCTCACTCTTGGCGAAACCAAGTCTGGTGAAATAACTGTCTATCCGCGTGTACCAAGCACGAGGTGCTTGTTTCAGCCCATACAACGCTCTTTTGAACCTGCACACATGCGACTCACTGCTGAAGATTTCGAATCCTTCAGGCTGCTCTATGTACACCTCCTCCTCAAGGACTCCGTTGAGGAACACAGTCTTCACATCCATCTGATGAATGTGCCAACCCATCTGCGCTGAGAGAGCAAGGATGGTCCGTATGGAAGAATACCTTGCGACAGGTGCAAAGGTTTCTTCATAGTCGATCCCCTCGATCTGTGAGAATCCCTGGGCAAAAAATATTACCTTGTAATTCTCGATGCTCCTGTCAGCAACTTGCTTCACTTTGTAGATCCATCTCAAACCTACCACTGATTTCCCTTCCGGCCTTGGGACAATCTCCCATGCACTGTTTCTGACAATCAAATCATACTCTTCCACCATGGCATCTACCCATGCGGGATCCTCCACAGCTTCCTCGAAAGAGGATGATTCTGTCACGATACACTTGCTCATCAGAGCCATGTATCTAGTAAATAGGTCAGGTGACTGTCTTTGTCTGCGCTGTGATGTAGGGAATCCTACATTCTGCGCTGCATCAAGATTCAGCCGCTCATCTTCTGTAGTGCGCTTCCACCCTCTAATGGTTGGCGCTGCATGAGTGGTTTCTTCCACTCCATGAACCTCCTCTTGTGGCTGATCCACATCCTGAGGCTCATCTTTAGGAACTAGTAGCTCCTCATCTGCATGCAAGTGTAGCTCCCTCTCAAGTGACAATTTCATGGCTTTCTCCTCATGAAATTTGATATCCCGTTGCACAACAGTCTTCCGACTGTCTGGAAAATACACACGATAATTGTGGGGTGTTTCTGTGTACCCAAAAAATATCCCAACCTCTGCGGTCGGCTCCAGCTTCTTCCTGGCATCCTTCGTCACATGAATGTAAACAGGTGAGCCAAAAATCTTCAAATGAGAAATATCAAGCTTCTTACTAGAAAACGCCTCTTCGGGTGTACTCATGCTAAGTTCTCTATGAGGACAACGATTTTTCACATAAACCACAGTGTTGCATGCTTCATCCCACAAGTGTATGGGAAGGCCCTGATCATGCAACATCGCCCGTGCAGCACCCACGATTGTTTTGTTCTTTCGCTCCGCGACCCCATTCTGCTGTGGGTTATGAGGTGCTATGAGCTCTCTTCGAATTCCTTCTATGCTGCAAAAGTATTTGAATTTTCCAGAGATGATTTCACCACCATTATCACTCCTAAGAGCTTTCACCTGCTTCCCTGACTCTTTCTCAACCAGTGCCTTGAACTCACAGAAGTTTGAGAATGTCTCGCTCTTCTTCTGCATGAAGAATATCCAGCACTTACGAGAAAAGTTATCAACAAATATCACATAATACCTGTGCTTTGATGTCGAAGCTACAGAGAAAGGTCCACACATGTCTATGTGAATTCTCTCAAGGATCGTCGTGGCGCCACTATCCTTCTCATGAAAAGTGGTCTTCAAAAATTTTCCCAAAGTACATCCCTTGCACTGATCTGACTGCGCAAGTGTACCCTTGGAAAGCCCGGTAGAAATTTGCAGCAAAATTTTCAAAGCACCATGGTGAAGATGGCCCAATATCCTGTGCCACAATTCACCCTCATCCCGGCTCACCACTCCTGCTTTGCCTGCCATTTCTGCGCAGCCATCTACCTGCAATTGATAAAGGTTCTTAACTCGAACCCCTATCCTCCAGGTTTCACCAGTTGTCTTACTGCGCAAGAAAGCCTTTCCCTCGCTAAAAAAAACATCATAGCCCTTGTCTTCCAACATCGCCACAGAGATCAGATTCTTCTTCAATCCTGGAACATGCATGAAATCCTTCAAGATGAAAGGTTTCCAGACTCCCTCTAAAAGGAAATGGTCCCGATACTAGTTGCACTGTATCTACCATCATCGCCCATCTCGATGTGCACTCCAAGATCCTTCTCATCCAGATCAGTAAACAAATATTTGTCTCTGGTCATATGGAAAAACGCACCACTATTAAGAAACCACACTGATCCCTTCACACTTGAAACCAAGCATGCGATCAGTGAAAAATCCAGCTCAAACTACGAGGCTAAGGCCTCTACAGCTGCAGATTCAGCAGCCTGCTTATTTTTCTTCTTCTATGGACAATTAGTGGCGTAATGTCCATGTTGGTGACAGTGAAAGCACTTCACTTTGGACAAGTCCTGCTTCTTACCTTTCGCACCTGATTGAGAAGAATTTTTCTTTCCCTTCCCTTTCCTTGCTTTGGCAGACAAAGCGCAATTTTCTTCATCTTCATTCTTTGAAGAAGATCCATCCCGGGTACCCCGCCTTATCTCCTCCTGCACAAGATCCGACCAAAGTCGCTCCCATCCTGGCAGTTTCTCCCGACCATTGACAGAGTCCTCGTAGCTATGCCAACTCTTTTGAAGCCCAAGGAGAGCCAAGCTCACCAAGTCCTCTTCATCTACAGTAACCCCCACACTTCCTAGCTCATCCCTGCATTGGAAAAACTTTGTGAGGTACTTGGGTATACTGTCGCCTTTCTCCATTTTTATTTTCCTGAGTTTGTCTTTAAGCGCCAACTTCCTCTAGTTGCTTCTGCTTTGGAACATGTCTATCAAAGCTTTCCACATCAAGAATGGAGAAGATTTACCGTGAAGGTTGGACACAATGTGATCCTTCACACCTTCCAACAGAATTCTTCGACACTTTGTTGTCTTATTTTGCCATGCATCAAGCGTGGCAGCATCGCTAGAAGCAAGTTTTGGAATTTCTACATCTATGAACTCCTTCAACCCATTATCATCCAGCACCGCCTCCATCCTGTCCTTCCATGCAATATAATTCAAGCTGCCCTCAAGGGCATACTCCAATCATAATCCGTTGAAAGACATTTCAATGAATGCTCAACTTCGACACCAAGAAAACACTACAACAAATTTGAATTCCACCAGCACAAAACTCAACCGCTTCAATAATTGCAATTGCTCTGATCAATATTTCTCTGATACCATGTAGAAATTATATAAATTATGTGTTATATATCCAATATTCTCCTGATCACACACTATTTTAACTTCATGCACAATGCAGAATCTATTCCACTATTGATCATCACATGCGGAAATTAAATCAATTGCAATGCACACATGAAACCATAAAAATTCACACACATTAACACAATGATTTTATGGGAAAGCCTGAAGTTGAAAATCCCAAATATCTGTATATAATATATTTCATAGAGATCATGTAACAATCCTCATACAAAGCTGATCATATCAAGCTCTCAGTACAATACAATCGTTACACACTAATCAGGCCCGATCTTGCAAATCCATGCATCGATATCTACCACCTGCTAGCCTGTCTCTACTGCGCAATCCCTACTGAAGAATGGCTCTGAATGAACTCAAATCCACCTGGCTTGCACTTCAAAATCCTCATTTGCATCTCTACTGAGTGTTGGATGCAATCAATGCATCAGTATAGTCACAACTGATAGTCATCTTGCCCTTTCACCTATCTCTCCACTGGTCTCCACTGAAACTGTCCATGCACTGTAGTTAATTGATGTATTATTTAGTTGATTAATGAGTTAATATTTAGTGAATTAATTATTAATTAATTCACACCACTCTCACTAGTGTATCAATCAGTTATACTAGATACAACTAGCTCAACTGTGTCTAACTGAGTTAAACTGAACACAACTCCACCAACTACTTCTCTAACTCCACCAAACTCTGTCACATGAGTTCTAACTGAAGTCCTCATGCATTAGCTCTTGCAAACCCTCAGGAATAATGTAATTCCTTCTGTCAGCTGCTGTGCCACATCTGTGCACTTAACTGAAGTGCTCCAAGAGAATAAGATAATGTTTAGAGTCCAAATATTATTAAGGGTAAATAATATTTGACTTCCCTATTTTTAGGATAGGCAGTCTAAAAATAGATTCCGCCCAATATGTCTAAAAATAGAAGTCCATCTATTTTTCCGCCCAATATGTCTAAAAATAGAAGTCCATCTATTTTTCCAACTTGACCAACCATCCACAAATAGCATCCTGAAACTCATAGAATATGATCGACATGTCTAAAAATAGACTTTGTGCCAAAAATAGCCTGCGGGCCCACTTAGTGAAGGTGACTCTTTTCACTAAGCTCATCATCTTGTTGAATCTCAACATCCAGCTGAAGCAATTTCTGAAACCCTCGAACAATAAACCTCAATAAATATGAAGAGCCCTATTTTTGTGAAAAAACTTTTATTTCTCCTTCGAAACCCTCGTGCTTAGATAAAAATAATCTCAACATTGTAGTCACTCTGACACCATGTTGTGAAAAAATATGACAATATAACAATATAAATGTAATCACTCAATATCTAGGGCTTAATAAGGGTTTTTTGGGTTAGCATGGGGCTTATATAGGGCTTGGAATGCCCCTCACCTTCAAATAAGTTTTGTCCTCAACATTTGACTATTTGTGGGCGTTTTTGCATGAAACATTCCTCTTCTTATGTTTCCTTTTCCACTAGTAGGTTCTTCTATTTGATGAGGTACTCAATAATTGCTCAATTTCTCAACTTCTTAGTCCTTTTTTCTAAAAATATTTCTGGTTCTAGTATTATTTTCCCTTCGTCACTAATCAGTGGTAGAAGTGTTTGGACTAGAATCTTATCACCGATGACCTTCTTTAAGAAAAAAACATGGAATATTAGATGTATATGTGAAGATGGAGGAAGATCCAATTTGTAGGACAAACTTCCAATCCTCTATAACACCTTATAGGGGCCAAATACCTTGGAGCTAATTTATTTTCCTTCTTTTGTTACTCGAGGGAAATCCCTTTATATGGTTGTAGTCTCACAAATACACAATCCCCCACTTCAAACTGACTTTCACTGCAATTTTTATTTGCATTTTGTTTCATCCTATTTTGTTCCATAGCCATTTGCGAAACTCTTGTTGGTGTTGGATGTGGTCCTCTACTGCTTGAGCCTTAATAGTGCCTTTCAATGTTGATGTGATGCATGGAGTATGATAATGTTATGTCCCTATATTACTAGTATAGTCCCTTATTGTTGTTAGTGTAACCCCCTTATTGTTATCATTGTACCCCTGTAACCCCCATATTTTTATTATTGTGCCCTTCAATTATTATTGTTAGGTCGGCTAGGATTACATTGTGGCCCCATGAACTCCTATATATAGAAAGGAGGTTTTGTCATTTGTACCATCCAAGAATTGTTCATTCATGTAATGTATTGGAGGTTTCCCCCTCAAAGTGGCTTATTTATAAGGCGTTGATATCTCTTTTATTATATTTTTGGACCTGGTTCACAACATTTGGTATCAGAGCTTTGGATTCTAGGGTTTTGCTGCACCAAACAGGTCATCGTGGAATTTCCACTATAAATTTTTTATACGAAGTTTCAGAAGCTAAAATTTTTAGAGCGTGAAGCTGAAATCCTGAGGAACATCATCGCAAAATTCAAGAGCTTGGTTCGCAATATTTTCAGAGATATTATCTATGGAAGTTAGGAGTTTTTCAGGCTCCTGAATTTCATCTCAAAGAGGTGATCATGGGAAAATATTCATAACTCTATCTCTGAGAATTGGATTTGAATTATCTAAAAAGTGGCTAGAAGCCCACGGACTGTAGTTTCCTTTCTATCAATTTTAGAGCCAAAGAAGAAAATAGTCACACGTGGCAAGTCATACAAGTTCGCTCTACTGAACCATTCCATAATTAGGTCATTGTGGGAGATTGGACATAAATTTGTCTTGAAGAATCCAATTTAGGTTAGAACTGTGGCATTAGAAAGAGGATTTAGAGGGCTACCTCAGGGAAAAATTTTATATATTGAAGATCCGAAATCACAGAGATAATTTAGTTTCAATATCGAGCTCCTCAAAAGCAAGAAAAAAGGTGTGTATTTTTTTTTGAATTACATAAGTCTCGTTTGAAAAAAATTAGTTTGAATTTATTCCAAGGGCATAATTAAGAGTAGATATTAGTATTGGGTTCTAAAATACCCCCTAAAAATAATTCAACACCCATTAAGCCTTTAGAAGGCTTTACTATGACTCATGAAGATGAAGAATTTTTTTGGGATGGCCTTTAATCTGATATTCAAAAGTTTGTGGTGGAATGTTTGGTTTGCCAACAAAATAAAGTTGAGACAATTAAGACCTCAGGTCTTCTACAACCTTTATCCATTCCAAGTCAACGTTTGGAGGATATTTCAATGGATTTTATCACAGGTTTACCTAAGTCTGAAGGAAGGAGTGTCATCATGGTGGTAGTTGATATACTTACCAAGTATGCACACTTTTGTGCATTATCTCATCCATTTAAAACGAGTATAGTTGCTACTGCATTTATGGAAACAATTCAAAAGCTACATGGAAACCTGAAGATTATTGTAAGTGACAGAGATCCCATTTTTACAAGAAATTTTTGGACGAAATTATTTTCTTGTTTGGGTACTCAACTAGCTCATAGCTCATCTTATCATCCTCAATCCAATGGTCAAACAAAGATAGTGAATAAATGTTTGGAATGAAATATTCGTTGTTTTTCATATGATAAGCAAGCACAATGGGTCAAGTGGCTACCTCTCACTGAATGGTGGTATAACACTTCCTTCCATACTACAGCAAAAATGACCCCATTTATGGCACTTTATGGATATCATCCACTATACATCACATCTTATATAAGGGAAAATGCTAGGGTTCAAGCAGTGGAGGATCACATCGAGCATCAACAAGAATTTCTCCAACTCTTAAAGGATAACCTAAATTTGGCACAAAATTGAATGAAACAACAGGCAGATCAACATTGCAGTGAGAGAAGTTTTGATGTGGGAGACTGGGTATTTTTACGGCTACAACCATGCAAAAAAATGTCCCTCAAGCAAGCTAAGAAGGATAATAAATTATCTCCAAAGTACTATGGTCCTTACAAGGTTTTGTAAAATATTGGTACTATGGAATACAAATTGGAGCTTCCTGCTTCTTCGTGAGTGCATCCAGTTTTCCATGTTTCTTGCTTAGAAAAGGTTATAGGGGACAAAATTCCAGTTTAAACAATATTTCCAGAACTTGATGAGGAAGGAAAAACCATATTGGAACCTGAAGCAGTCACAGAAACAAGAAATCGACAACTACGAAATCGATCAATTTCAGAGTATCTCATCAAATGGAAGAACTTACCCACTGAAGATTCTACATGGGAGGATGAGAATTTCATACAAAAGCACCCGAAGCTACTCAAGCATTGAGGACAACACTTTTTTGAAGGAGAGGAGCATGTTAGGTCCCTATATTACTAGTATAGTCCCTTATTATTGTTAGTGTAACCCCCTTATTGTTATTGTTGTACCCCTGTAACCCCCATATTGTTATTATTGTGCCATTCAATTATTATTGTTAGGTCGGCTAGGATTACATTGTGGCCCCATGGACTCCTATATATAGAAAGGAGGTTTTGTCACTTGTATCATCCAAGAATTGTTCATTCATGTAATGTATTGGAGGTTGCCCCCTCAAAGTGGCTTATTTATAAGGCGTTGATATCACTATTTTTGGAGCTCTTTCTCAACAGATAACCATAAAGTTTCATAAATTGTGACATTTTTTAAGAAGTATGGAATCATTTGTTGTACCATAATTCTGCCAAGGGAAACTATTTGATCCATTTTGGTTGTTTATCAGATGGAAAGCAACGCAGAGACGCTTGTAAAAATTTATTCACAATCTCATTTTTCCCATCAGATTGATGATGATAAGATGAGCTATGAACTAGTTGTGTACCTAAACAAGAAAATAATATAGTCCAAAAATTTCCAGTGAAAATTGGATCTCTATCACTTAAAATAATCTTTGGTATTCCATGTAGCTTTTGGACTATTTCTAAAAATTCTTCAGCCACAAAACTTGCTTTAAGAGGATGATAAAGAGAGAAAAAGTGTCCATACTTTGTCTTTTGATCTACCACTACTGTAATTCCACTTTTTCCTTCAGATTTAGGTATATCTACAATAAAATCCATTGAAACTTCTTCCCAACGTTGTCTTGGTATGGATAGGGGTTGTGTTGACGGTGTTGGATTTCCGCCAACACATAGGGGGTCTCCCTAGTATGAAGTCCCAACTAAACCTCACATAGTTTGGGATAGGAGCCCTATCCGGGAAATCGACCCACATCCATTACAATAATCTTAAATATGTGCCTATGCTGTAATTATCAACATAAGAGAGCACACACATAACTTTTGAGATAAGCAAGTAAGTTAGATTTGTGAAACACACAATTGGAATATATATAAAGTACTTTCAGAGACAGGAAAATAAATTGTGAACCTTTAGAAGAGAAGTAATAGTACTATCTTAATTAAGAAACACACACACATATATAGAAAAAATAATTAATTAATTTTCAAAATAGTTCGCAAAGTAACAATGATCTTGAAAAAAATAAGGACACACAATTCAATTAAGATATATACCAAAGCCAATGAAATAGTTCATTTTATTTAGTACATGAATACAAACATACATTGCAAACATGAAAGAATAGTCTTACAACATTCACGATACTTGCATGAAATTACACTTGGCTTTGAGAGCTTGAAAATATTAAGTGAAAGTTCCAAGATACACAATTACAATGATGCATCACTAGCCCCAATAGTGGAACATGAAGCCACCACTTGCTCCTCCAAAGAGTGATCTTCTCTCCTATTCTAAGCTAGAGGAGCCAAGGCTAAAAGTCTCTTATTTTATTTTTTTACTTGAGGCATGAGGGTTTATTTATAACAAGTGAGGTGACCTTTCACCTTCCCATGTGAATCTTGAGCTGCCTCATGACTCTTGAGCTCCCATATGACTCTTGAGCTCATCTATGACATTTGGAATACCTAATGACCCTTCATATTCCTCATGTGACACTTGGAATTCCACACACACAAATTACAAAATTATATTTTCCAAAATTGTGGAAAAATTCCACAAAAAACAATGAAATACAAAATGTTCACATTTGTGGGAATTGCAGCTCGATGACCATGACATGGAGATCCATGGTGATGTGTTGATAAAAAGATTTATATGATGCATCTATGTATCCTACATTTTTTGGTAGCTCATTATTATATCTAATATTTACCTCCAAAGCATCCAGATAAATAGTCTTGGAGCTTATTTGCACATTATTCCACAACATGAGTAACTTCATATGTAACTTTAGTGGTTCAAATACATATTGTAGAACAAATTCATTTGTCACTTCTAGGTCATATTGCATGGCCACCTGCTTGATATGGTAAAATAAATCCTCTATTTCCTGCATGATAACATTCCTTCCTTTTATCTCTCCAAGTGCACCAACTAAGGGTATTTTGTGTATCCACACCAAGGTCTCCAATCCATTATATAGCCGCACATATGTTGACATAGTGTTGGCTACATGATTGTTGAGGTACTCATACACATGTATGAACATTCTTATCTATGATTTGTCCATTTTAGTTCCATTCCTTCCTTTTCTAACCAACATTGTAGGTACATTCAAATTTTTGGCGCCCCATTCTTGGATCACATCTATAGCTACATAAGTTGTCTTCAAGACTCTCAAATTTTCATGCGATTCTTTCTGTACCTCATACAAGGGCACTAATTCCTTATGTAAAGTGATCATATCCTCATACAATTTCTTCATTGTGTCTTCTAGTGACTTAGGATCTTCAAGTATGGCTTCTTATAATCCCCCTTTATTGGCATTGGTGCAAGACATTCTCTAATTTTTGGAAATGAGATGATCAATCTGCGACTTTCCAGTGGCCAACACTTTCTCCAATTTCTCCTTCCTTTCCATTAGGAAGTTTTTATTTTTTTATATGGCCACTAAAAAAGTAGCATTGGATGAGGTGACTACTCTGGGATTGGTCCTGGTGTTTGACACAATCGCCTTTTCAGTATTGATGGAAAAATGATGATCTAGATCGTTTGGAAAATACCTTCATCTTTCTTGTATGCCCTTATTATTTAGATCATCAAAGGTGAAGTTGGATATATCCATAACCTTGTCATCAAGTAGAAGATAGATACCCATTTCAAAAAAAGGAATATGGCCACCAGTCAGAGGAGTCGTGGGTCGAATGTTGGGATGTTTTGTGATTGACTCAATGTTTATTGCCTAATCATCCTCCCCTTTTTCATCATATGTATTCTAGGCCTGAAAATCTTCCTCTAGAGATCTTGCAAATTATTCCTCATGTTTCCTCTTATTTTCTTCATCAGCTAATAGCATCAGTTGGTGAATAATTTAATCTCGACCACTGAATTCTCAATGAGAAGATTATAAGAAGGACTTGATGGGTCATCTGGAAACTACACTGAAACATTGAGACATAATATTTTTGCAGAGAGGGGTAGAGATAATTCCTGGTTTGAAGAGTTTACTGATATAGAGAGTGCAAAGAAGATTAGGTAATAAAATCCATAGAGGGGTAGCGTAAAGCCTACGGAAGGACTGCACAATGCTTTAGAGGGAGTTCAAAATTCTGTTGAGGAAACAGTTGAGGCTCAGTGCTAGTAGCTGGAGGGAGTTTCTGGAGGCCACTAAAGCCTCATTTCCAGTTAGTAGAGAGCTCCAACAGAAATAGGGAAGGAAAATTAAATTGTGACATAGATATAACATAGGGTGACGCAGTCAATGCACAAAGGCAGCGCAGAGTAGCTCATCTCGAGATAAGGTCAGTGCCAGGTTCCCATGGCAGAGTGAGATCTTCTCGTGAGATTTTATTTGTCAGTTTTCTGATGTATGATTTGTCAGTTTCGACAATCATATATTTGTACTCAGAAAATTACTACATAATAAACAAACCCTTAGCTATCACACTAGTTTTTCCACATTGGGTTTTTCCAGGGACATTGGTCCAAAAATAACAATGTAGTGTGTCTATGATTTATTATTGCTCAGATATTGTTTCCACACATTCATTTTCCACAGTTTAATTTTATGAAGGTTGTAGTGTATGGGTTTTAGTATTGATCGTAGAAAACAATAAATATTTTGTTCAAGAAATTAACAAATAGAAGAATTCTCATTAGTTGCTGCAATAGGATTCGAGCAAAAAAAAAATCACACATATGACCCTACCTACAGAGGGAAGATACGACAAGGTGACTTCTTCTTCTTCTGCAACTGTTGTGACAATCATAAGCATAATTGGTAACCAATCTCCTACATGACTAATTTTTTGGTCACATACTTTGGCATAATATGTGGAGGCTTATGGATTCCAAAAACTCTTATATATGTGCCTTGACAAGAACCAAACCAATCTACAACTTCGGAAAACATCTTCTTTGGCCTTGTTAGTCATGAAAGTTGACTCAACCTCAAAGACCATCTGATAAAGCACGACAATGAAGTGCTTAAATATCTTGTCATAAAGTCTCCTATAGATTACCTCTAACAGTAGTCTGCAATATATGTTGACAGAGGGTTGTTGTCTAGTCCATTTCCACTCTAGACTCGAGAACTCATTTCAAGCACAAATTCCATCAAGAAAGTATGCATACATATAGAACTCAAGTTTTTTTCCTTGTGAAACCATTTTTTCCTTTGACACATTAATTTGTAGTTATTGGGCTAGTATTTATAACCAATTAAATATATTTCCTTCTGAAGCAACTAGGTAGAGCATATAAGTCCATCCTTCTTCAAAGAACTATATGTTTTCACGCCTGTACAACCTGTAGAACATAGCCATGAGTTATTGATAGGATTTCCTTAATGTATTTGTTATGTAAATTCCCTCTGGCTTCTGGCAAAATTTTCCTGGTTCTTGCCACCATGTCTTAAGAACATCCTTTTTAACTTAATGAGAACAAGTTTTGTAAAAATTTGAATTTAGGTACTCCTTTGGACTTGGCATCTTGTAACAAGAGTGAAGATCATGGGGCTGATTCATAGTGATCTCCACTCACTTTCACTGCTGAGAACCATATTATTGGAGTCTAGATGTTGCAATATCCATCCTATCACTTTTGTACAAGGTAGAACTGGATACCTGCTGACAATACTGTGGAATATGGACCTTTTGATATCGATGTATACTTTTGTCCTCCACTTCTTCTGGGAAATATTTCTTGATAAAATATTTATATATAATTTTCCATGTTACGATGGTGGACTTATCAATGAAGCACTTTTTATCTGACAGAATGGGTACTTTTGCTCAAAAAATATCCATGAAATCTTCGACACTTCTTTCGGTAGCCTCCCTTGTTTTTCCTTTGTGTGGGACTGGAGGCGAGTAGATATTCACTCATGGAAAACAAAAAATTATTTCCACAAAATCACCAACTCAATATAGTTTATCAATGCAAAAGGCAGTCATTGCGAGGGAATATTGTGCTAGTTATGAGCACAAGAACACAAGATTGAGGCAAGGTAGCCTTATTAGCCAGTGGAAGTGTGCTCTGCACTAATGCAAGGAAGAGAGACTTAGTTTGAGCGCATGTTAGATCAATAAGAGATAGAGTTTAGAGTCTTAGGTATTGGAGCTACACAATGTGATCTTGTTAGAAGAGAGGCTTCTCTTTGAGTGCAGGTCACATTAATAGTGAGTAGAGGGTTGAATATTGCTAACTAGTTATGTGTAATGCATAATTGAAGTCCTGGAAGGGTGTAGGTCACAAGCACAATGAACAAGGGGATCAGGATTGCTGACTAGGAGTGGGCTATGTGCTTTGAAGAGAGACAAATCCTTTAATGAGTGCCTGTAACATCTGCAGTGAGAAAGGTTTAAGAGTTTACTTCCTGGAAGAGTGTAATGCATTGGGGAATGAATCAAAGAGCTTGAAGCTGGTACAGTACATGGAGACAAAGATCATTTTGAAAATTGACTAAGTGTTAAACAGGAGAAAGCAAGGAGAACTATAAGAATGAGAAGGCTAGCATGCATGCATTCATATATTCAACAATAATCATGACTAGAATGTGAAAGGTCTAAGAATGTGAAGAGACACTAGAAAAAATCATGCAAGATCAAAGAGACACTAGAAACGACCATGCAAGAGTGAAGTGACACAAGAAAAATCTAAAATACGTAAAAGTGACACTTGTGAAATAAAAAGCAAGAAAAAACGACACATGCGAAAGCAAAAGTGACACATGAAAAAGTAAAATCAAACAAAAGTGACAGTTGAGAAAATTACCTAGAAATGACACACTTGAAACCATGAGATAGAGAATATTACTTGTGCTCAAACATTGCACATAGCTCCAAAGCAAAAGGTGAATGTGAAATGAGCTCTAGGTTGGACTCCTTATATAGGGAGAGCACACATGAAACTAGGGTTAGGGTTTATGAGTGCACTCAATGCATGTCAAAAACTAGGAGATAATACTGACAAGACTACCACTAAGAAATGCGAGAATTTTGACTTGAGGAAGTTCACACTCAGTGTCAATAAGAAGTGCACACTTACTTTCCACAAGGAGTGCATTGGCATTGTCTCCAAGAACTGCACTATAAATTTCTCTGGGAATTGCACTATGCATATCAACAAGAGGTGCCCTTATTGGTATTCCAAGAGTGCACACTTACTGTCAACAAGAAGTTCACTCCACCTAGTGGAAAGGAGTGTGCTTCATTATCTTCAAGAAGTGTGCTAGGCCTACTTGGAATAAGTGCGCTTCTTAAGGCATCATGAGATAGGCATGTGAAATAAAATAGTTTCAACACTTAGTATTTCTAGAAGAATACTTGAACACTTAGAAAAATATGACCTAGAATGAATTTGATGACTTAGGATGACAGTTCAAAAGACATAAAAAGACTCCAAAGTTTAAAAGAAAGAAAAATTTTGGAGGGGGTTGTATCAATTACAATAGGTTGAAATCCTTAGGGTCTTGATAATCTATGCTTATTTTTGTTGGGATACCACACATTACGCCACAAATTTTTGCATATTGTGCTTCAAGACCTTCTCAAAAAAATTCTTTATTAATCATATGGTATGTCTTCAAGAAACCTAAATGTTATCCCATACAAGAAGTTTGTAATTCCAATAGGACCTTATATTGAGTTGAGAAATATTACATAAGTATAAGCGATCTTGATACCATAACAAAGAAATTTTCCATGTAATTTTTTCTACTGCATCAGGTTCCTCTTGTAGTTATTGAATGACCTTGCATACATTGTCATCCTACTACCATTCTATCCTCACTTCTTCCACCCAGTCATATTGTGGAATGGAAATAACACATAGTAAACCATTCATGTCTTCCTCTTTCCTTTAGAGTGCATTTGATACAATATGTTGTTTTCCCTTTTTGTAGTTAATTTCAAAGTCATAACCTAACATCCATGGGAACCATTTTTGTTTCTCTTTTGAAGATATTCTTTTCTGCAATAAGTACTTCATACTATCATGATCTTTTATTACTTTGAAGTGTCTTCCTATTATTTATTTATGTCATTTCTTAACTACCTATAGTATGACCAACATTTATTTTTCATAGATGGGTGTGAGTTGGTTCTTTCCTTTAATTTCACTACTTTCAAAGGCAAGGGGCCTTCCTTCTTGCATAAAAATTGCACTAATTCCATGGTCTGATGCATCACACTCCACAATGAATATATTTTTGAAGTTTGATGTCGTTAAGGCGAGAGTTATGCACATAGCCTCTTTAAGTTCTTAAAATGATTTGGTTGCTTCTTTAGTCCAAGAAAATGATTCCTTATTTAATAATTTTTTAGATGTGCTACTACTTGACCATAATTCGTGAAAAATTTGTAGTAATCCCTTATTAATCCTAATAACCCCTTGATTTTCTTCAAGGTATTACAGATTGACCATTCTCTCATAACTTTGTTTATGTTAGGATCCACATTGACATCATCGTGTGATGCAATATGACCCAAATATTCCACATCTTGAACCCCAAAGGCACACTTGGAAGGATTTGCATATAGTTTTTGCTCTTCCAATAGTGTCAAGACCCTGTCAACATGTTGTACATGCTCTTCCCAAGATTTTCCATAAATTAGTATGCCATCAAAAAATACTAGCACAAATTTTCTAAGGAAGGGTTTGAAAATAGAATCCATCAAGCTTTGAAAATTTGAAGGTGCATTTGTAAGTCCAAATGGAAAAAAAAAATCTCAAAATGACATTCATGTGTTCTAAAGGATGTTTTGAGAATGTCTTCTTGCCTCATTCTAATTTGATTATATCTAGAACGAATATCCAACTTAGTAAACAAAATTGCTCCATGTAATTCATCTAATAATTCATCAATGGCAGTAATAGGAAACTTATCTTTGGTTCTGATTTTGTTGAGTTGTCTTTAGTTTATACACATGTGCCATGAAATGTCCTTTTTGATAACCATCACCACTAGTGAAGAGAAAGCACTCCAGATATGTTAAATGATTCCCGCGTCTAACATTTCTTGAACCAAATGCTCAATCTCACTCTTTTGTGCATGTGGATATATGTAAGATCTAATTTTAGGTGGTACACTTCTAGGTTGCAAATGAATAGCATGGTAATGATCTCAGGCAAGTGGAAGACCCTTAGGCAAGCGGAAGACCCTTAGGAATTCCTCCAAATACTTTAGCATGATTTCTGATAATTTTTTGAAGATCCACTAGAGTAGAGGATATCGATGTTTAAAAAAAAAATGAACAAAACTATGAAACTACACCTTGGTGTCACTTTTTTTATTATCAATTTTGTCATTATATTAGAGCTTATCACTTTACCGGGTTTCCCTTGGATACCTTTAAGCTCAATTTCTTTTCCTTCTGAGAAAAATCTTATGAAAAGATCTTGGAAATTAAGGGCCATTGTTCCCAATGACTGTAACCATTAGACCCCTAATACAACATACATACCACCCATTTGGATTTAAATCACGGGACTAACCAAAAAATACTCCCCCATATTCAAATCATTCTTATTGCACTTCCATGAACAATTTATGGTACCTCCATCTAAAATCATCACTTGAAATTATGGTGGTTGATATACAAAGCAATTAAGAATTTTTGCCAATTTATAATTGATTGAAATTATGGGTACTACCTGAATCAATAAATGTTATTACCCTTTGATTTTTTTTTTATATCCTTCTATCTTGACGGTTTTCTGGATTATTGGTGCCAATCAATGCATGACAAGATATTGTTGGAGTAGTTTCTTCTAGCTCTAGATCTTGTGAAGTTTCCACTTCCTGATCTTCTTCATCTTCATAGCCTATGTAGAATAATTTATTCTCATTGAATTTATGCCCTTTACTATACTTGTTGTCACAGTTGAAACATAGTCCCTTTTCTCTTCTTTCATCCATTTTCTGAGGAGTCAACCTTGTTGGTTTAGGAATAAGAGCCTAATTTTCTCTATAGTTATTAGTGACCAACTGGCTAGTAGCCATATTTTTATAGTAACCAATTAGCTAGTGGTCATATGTTACATGGTTACATGCTCTCTTAAATACAATTTTGTATGCATCCTTGAAGTAAAATATCTGGATCAAGTTTGGCATCAGAGCAGGTCTTATTGATATGAGTTGCATGAGTGAATGCTAACCAGGAAAAAGCAACAAAGAGGAGAAGGAAAACTAAAATCATTTGATCCCGAAGTGGGGTGTGCAACACAAAGATGAAACATGACAAATGAGGATGCATGAGCGGAAGAAGAGCAAAATTATCACAATATCTTCTTCACCATGGTAGAGAAAGTTGACAAGTTGTTTGCAGATATGAAAAGACAATTAAGCATGACAAAAAAGAGCCTGATGATCATGCCTTAGTACACCATGGAGGTGGAGGAGAACAATCTCCTCCCTATCCATCCACCGGTGACATTTATTCTTCTTCCTCTTCTCATCATTCTAACATGCATCATAAAAATACATCTAAGAAGTCATTTTTTAAGCTAGATGTAAAGGTTGATTTGCCCACATATAATGGAGAATATAATGTACATAAATTAAACAATTGGATAAGACAGATCAAGGTCTATTGCCGGATTCAACAGATCGAGGAAGATGAGTCCAAGATCCAATTAGCATCTCTTCGGCTGAGTGGGACCGCTCTCGTTTGGTGGGAGAGCATGTTGAAGAAAGGTAGCAAAAAATTGGGTAATCTCCTTTCTTCTTGGTCCAATTTTGTTTATGCATTAAAAGATAAGTTTTATCCTTTTATTTATTGAAAAAAGGCTTAATGAAATGGAAATACATGAGACAAGTAAAGGTTCAAAATATACAAATATTCACATAATAATTTAGGAAAAAAGGCTTTGAATTTTAACAATCCACTTGATTCACCAGAAACTGTAACAAAATATATTGGTGCTTTGCATAGTTACATCAAACATTATTTTTTATTGTTTGAGCCTACTACTATTGTTGCGACCAGTGTGAAAGCCATTCATCTTGAAAGTAGGGGCAATAATGACAGAGAGGGTCAACCGAAGAAATCATATTTCAACCCTCATAATGGAAAGTTTAAAGGAAAAGGTAAAGGAAAGGACAAGAAGGAAGCTACAACCAAGAAAGAAGAAGGAGAAAATCCATCTTGCACGCATTGCAAGAAGGAAGCTACAACCAATAAAGAAGAAGGAGAAAATCCATCTTGCACATATTACAAGTGTTATTACCAAATTGGGACTAATTGGGTTGTTCAAAAGTCAATTTTATGTAACAGTTTCAAACCACTTGGGGTTGGAAGTTATCCCTTCCAACCAGATAGGGCTCTCTCAATAAATTCAATAAAAAGTATTATAATGAAGATGGCTAACTATTATATGTATTTAAGATGATTTTTGCAGGTGGAAGATGAGTGAGGGCTACCATTGGGCATGGAGTCAGCGTGGAAATTCAATTACAAATAAGTATCATTTGTGGAAAATTAGGCACATGAGCTTTTATAAAATAACTCTGATAAAAAACATAATACATAAAGGAATTTGGAGCATAAGATTTTATGAATTCCAAGTAATCATGTATAAGCAAGCTGAAACAACATTCAAAAGATAAAAGGACATAAACACATAATAGCTCAATCAGAATCTCAATTCTGAACAAAACACTTCTGCAACTGTGTATTAACTTGATGAAAAAAAAATTACATAGTAGCTCTGCCACCTGGGCTAGACTCTTGAAATTGATCTAGAGATCTAATCCAAAAGGGATTTCATTGCATTGAGAAAAAATAGAGATATTCTGTTTGAGGGAGTTTGTAGTCAAACCGGACTCTTCATTGGGTATAATAAGGTAAACACGTGCCTTCAGTTACCCCTGAAATGATATTTTTTCAGAATTTTTGATTCAAAACTTTCTAGAGTGAGTTCATAGTGAAAACTCAGCTTCAACCCTGGAGCTCGCTAAGAACTTTCCTAATTTCACCAAATTTTGCAATTTTTCTTCTTAACTCAAAAAAGATCTTTGCATCCTTGTAAATGACTTGATATGATATCCTAAGACAAAAAGTGGCCAAAAAATGTGTGTCATACCATATTTCAAGGAGAAGAAGGGTCATATTCCATCACAATCATCTTTAAACCTTTTTTCTTCAACTCTGCTTGCACCATCTCCATTTGTATTTCCAATTCTTTGACTTGGACTTGTAACTTCCTTCTTTCTGATTGCAATCACCTATTCCTCCTGAAGAGATGTTTCATTATTTTGTGCAGAGGCAATGTCCTCTTCAACATATTCCTTGACCCCTTTGCAACCTTATCATAAAAATATATCTGTTTTCTCACTTATTTTTTAAAGTTTGCGGGCCCCTGCCTCTCTTGTTTTAAGTCTGCTAAATCCAACTTAGTTTCCAAAATCTCTTCTCTAGCTTCCTTAAGTTGTTCTTTTAAAAACTCCAGTTCAGGTTTTTCTTGAACTTTTTCCTTGCCCTTCCTTGCCTTGCTCACCTCTGCCTCTATTGGAGATAACTCTATTATTTCTTCCCTTGCTGGTTGTTTCTCCTTTTTTGTTTCCTTATGCATCTTCTCAGATTTTTCTCCCTTTGATAATTGTAACCTAGTGAGTGGCTCCCTAGGTTTAAGACTCTAGTTTCTTATATTTAAGACTCTTTTTCTTGGTTTTTTCTCCTTTAACTTCTAAGGACTTCACAACAGGAGATTACTCAATTTTAGTTGCCTGCAAGGTATCTTCAAGCTTTCCTTTCCCCTCTGTCTGACTTCTAGTGATCCTTCTATGGGTTATTATATTAGCTTGAGCTTTACTTCTGGTAGGGGTTTGTTGAGGCATCACTGTCTCCGGCAATTGATCAATTTCTACCACCATAGGATCCACCATGGGTTGCACCTCTGTCTGCACTTCCACCTCATGTTCAACCTCTATTTCAGCCATAGAGTCTTTATATTTCTTTGGATTATTTACCTTTGATCTAGGTGCCTTTCTAGGAGTGAGGACATCCGCCTCATACCCACTCAAGGAAAAAAAAGTGGACCAATCCCTGTTTGAATTATTTAACTCCTCCATAACTAAAATTTTTATTAAACCATGGTGAAAAATAGAAGTGTCACTACTTTTAGGTTTGGCTTGAACCTTATCAGCCATTTTGCCTAGAATCCTAAACAGAAAAATGGTAAATCTAGAGGTTGTTTACCTGTGAAATGAAGCAAAAATTTGAAGTGGTATTGATAGATCATGTGAAATCTACCTTCAAAAGTAAAGTATTTATGAATCACCATCAACATTTTTGAATAATTGTCCTTGAGGCAAGTCCTGGAGATGCCTGAGCTCATGTCTATGCCTATGTTCTCCTCATTTAGAAACTCATCACAAATTTGAAACTTAAACTTTATTGCTTTAATCCACTCCTCTCCAGACCTTGGAATATTGGTTGCATGTGAAATTTTGTAATGAGACACAAGAAAATTGAGGATGCCCACTTTTGAACCCATACCAATGAAGTTTATAGAAAAATCTTTAGACACCTGTGAATGATACCCTTGCAGTTTCTAGCAGAACCGCATGCAACCTGCATTGGAAAACGCTTGTGAGAAGCTGGGGTCTTCTACAATTAGCCTCATATCTGAACAAATTTCCACCCTTGTTTAGATTTTTATGTGAAGCCATAATTTCAAACACAATGCTGATCAACTTCTTCTTTGACACCTGTAGAATTATTTTGAGACAATAAGCACCTCTCTTGACACACATAACACCTAGCCTAAGACAAATACTTGAAAAAAATTAAGACTTTAGACTGCTGGAAAAGTGTTCAGACAACTTACAAGGATGAAGGTGCTATCACTCTGCTATATTCCCAAGGCTGAAGAAGGAATCCCAACGTAGGCAACCACAAACTAACCTTTTAACTTGGTAGCTAGCCCTAACAAGTCAGAGAGGGATCTCTCCACAAAACACAGCCTAGGAGGATGAATGGATTAGGATTTTAGGCTAAGTGTGAGATCAGGGTTTTTTATAATTGATTTTAGTCGAGATGTTGGATGAAAGTATGGTCAAGGGAGCTAGGTCAGGTAAAATGAGAGAGGGTTGCAAAGATTCAATGGGGCAAGGTAGGCATAAGGCTTAAAACTTTAAGATGATTGTTTTGAGATGGTTTTAAGAATGATGAGAATCTAGGAAGAGCATGGGAGATGTATTCTTCCTAAACAGAGGAAAATGGACAAATTATGATACCTTTCCCTAAACAGAGCATGAGAAATCATGTGTTCTGCCTATCAACTTGAAAGAGATCATATAATAGACATGTAATGAACATGAAGACAACACATTATTACATATGAAACTGAAGAAAAAACAATGATAAACATCATACCACATGTATCCTAAAAAATAGCTGCAACTCTTCTTTATTAACTGGCCAAACTGAGTATAATAGTCCTTGATCAATGAGCTAGCATCCAAACTGATTCCAACCCTTGCTAAGAGTGAAGAAAGGGACTAAATAGACATCAAAACAACATTCACTCATCCTCAGGGGTCGAATCCATGAGGTGAGGAATAGATCCCCAAAATACTGAACTGAAAGCTGGAGTATAAGGAGCTCCAAGTGACTCCTTCCTAAATACATTCAAACTGATTCATTTGACTTAATGACAAATTTTACCTAATGAATCTACCCCTAGGTAACTTATCCATAGCATAATTACATTTACCATCATCAATTATATAGGTAGAAACATGAATTTTTGAAGTAAAGTTAAAATTACAGAGAAATTTCAAAAAACTCAGCAAATGGCCAAGTGCACCATTTTTTTGTCAAGTGCACCCTTGCTGTGTCAAGTGCGCCCTCCCTGTTCAAGGCTGAATTTGACTAACTTGTAGGTGTCCAAATTGGCTCCAAGATATCTTGTTGGAAATCCCTTCAAGTCGATTTTCCAGATATGCCTTCAGTTTCCCAAATGAAGGTCATTTCCCCCTAAAAACTTTAATCTCCCAAGACTTCTCTGTGTGCAGCGCCTAGGCCAAAATAGGGGCAGAAACATGATTTTTAGGGTGTTTTTTTCCCTTTTCACTAACCATTTTGTCTCCAAAACCTTAGAAAATGTACAGGTTGCATGTCTTCATCATTATAAATCTAATGGTGGTGTCTGTTTGGCCATTGGATGCCTAAAAAAAGTGCGCAGCGCCTAGGGTGCTGCACATGTGACCAATTTTCTAATATTAATTTGTCCATGCACACACAGAAAAACCCAAGTTTTGCAAAAATGTTTCAAAATGCTTCAAAATTGGTGAAATGGATGATGATGGTGTGTGCCCAATTTCTTCTTATCTTCCATGGTCAAATCCTCAACCTTTGCATTGGCTCTTTTGAGCTTAGCCATTGCAATTTTATCCTTTTGAGCATGATGCTTAAGCTTCCTCCTTAACACATCATTGTCTTTGTTAACATTTTCCAAAATATTCTCTAAATGCTGATTGGATCTATCAAGCCATGGCTCCCTATTTTCATTGCTAACCATTGAAATTTACTCATTTAGGGTTAGCTGATTATAAATCTGAGCCTCTTTTTGTCTTTCTAGAGCTCGAGCTCTTTTCAACCCTCTAATTCTAGGTCTACCTCTTGGTGCTTTTTCATCTTTTTCATCAAGCAAACCATAATTTTCATGTCTCTGCCTCCCTTTGAGCAGTGATAAATTTCACCTCATCAATGGTATGCTTTGTTTTCAACTGCTGGTTCTCCTACTCAAGGAATTTTATGACAAACTTGGCCCTTTCATGATTAGTCTAGAGCTCTCTAATATTGGCA
Organism: Pinus albicaulis; assembly: GCA_034641835.2. NCBI lineage: Eukaryota > Viridiplantae > Streptophyta > Pinopsida > Pinales > Pinaceae > Pinus > Pinus albicaulis. Next base: position 195,834,354 of record CM076575.1, on the reverse strand, counting down.
TCCTTTACTTTGATTGTTGCATCAGTGATTTTATCATCTTCATCCTCATATAGGTCAACAAGGTCAAAATCATGCTCTGTTTCATAGGTCCTCATCATCATGAATGTCTGCCTCATGTTCATCCTCCTCAACCATCTTTTATTTCCCTTCTATATATACCTGTTTTGTTGGTGAAAAAGGCAAGGCCACTCTCACACTCTGTGAGGCAAACACTTGCCTAAAACCCCTCTAATATGTTTTTTCCAATGGCTCAACCTCAACCACCTTAGTCCTCTTAGGCTCACTGACCTCAATCCTGCTAGGTGATCCATTGTCATGATGAAATGGAGATGCAGGAGGTGAAATGGGTGAAGGGGACTAATCTAATGATGATGAATGTGTTATGGGTTGAGATGGAGGGATGAAATTGGACGGCTGAGATGATGAAGGGACATTTTTTGCATGTTGAGTAGATGGCTCTCTGAATATATCATTGGCTATGAAGGTACTCCATGCAATGTTTAGTTGATTGAGATGATACAGGACTATGATTTTGATAAGGAAATGGTGGAAAATACTTCTCATTTTATATTCATATTCCCTTTTCTGAGAAATAAGTGGCATCTTATAAATGCTCTGGAAAAGGTAGTATGCTATGTTGAGCATATTTACCCTAGTGAAATGCATTAAGAGCCAGATGTGATAGGTATAAAGTCTTAAAAATCTACCTTCACATGAAAAGTATTTCATGATTATCTTAATCATTGTTGCATATCTGTCTAGGAGGTAGGAAAAAGGACATAACCTCTTTTTCTCATTCTTATATCTTGGTTTTATGAAAGGCTCAAAGTAGTTTTCCTCCAATTCACTATGCTTGAAACATTTCTCCACAACATTTGGGATCTCGGTGGCAGCTGAAATGGTGGCAGTTGAAACAGTACATGTGACACCAGCTAAAGTAACTTGGTTATCGTGGAGTTTGGATACGAAAAGCCTGGTTAACATGGAATGGTGCTGGACCCTCTGAATTTTATCACAAAACTCAAAACACCCAACATGTTTGAAACATGTCACTACCATAGGAGATGCAAAAAGTTATGTAGTACTTGTTGGCTCAAGTCTTAGTATTCTTCCCCCTTTATGTGGCCTTCTAGTCTCTATTTCTTCTCCCTCACTGTATGATATGTTCTCTTCTTCTGCCATGATGTTTTAAAGTCAAAACCCTAGGGAAGTGTGATGATGGTTGAAAGTGGTCTTAGTAATGAGGAATGGGAAATGGAAACTAAGGGAGATGATGCTAGGGATTTATGAAATGGGAAAGGGGATAGGGAGTAGTGATATGGTGAAATTTTAGGACGGGGAAATTTTTTACAGTTTTGGGGTTAGGAGCCTAGGTAATTGTAGCACATAGGACTTAGGGTATTGGTAAAAAGGGTTAGGGAATAGGTATTTGTAATACAGGGGTTTTAGGAATGAGTATTTGCAATTGAAGGAAGGGTATGAAGGTGTAGGGAGATGTGATTTGGGGAATTAAGAGTGAAATGGGAGATACTAGGGTTTTTAAATGATTTAAACACCAAATTCAAACACAAATTTTACAACACCTAAAAAATGAACTTGATGAAGATGATAATTGATGGCATTAGCTCTTACTCATTTTCTGGAGGTCGATGAGAAGGTTGATGAAGCTTTGGAAGTGATTTTTTGCAGCTTGAATGCATTTCTAGGCTTTTCTGGTCAAGTGCACCCTCGCAGAAGAGAGTGTGTCCTCGCAGAAGAGAGTGTGCCATAGCAGAAGAGAGTGTGCCCTCTGCTCTATTTTTGCAAATTTTTGCCCAGGAACTCGAAATTTCACCTTTTTGGAGTGTTCTCAACGATGGTACGAGACAAATGAGTTTGAATTTGATGTCATGAAGGCTTTAACAATTGAATGAAATTAATCTTTTAATTTAAAAACCCACTTTTCTAATGTTTCATTTCACCTTTGAAAACTTTGTTGAATACCTTTTTCACTTTGATTTTCTTCTTTACAGGTTGATGTGCTGGAGTTTGGCACTCTTTACATTTTGACTTTGCTGATTTTTTGTTTTGCATATGAGTTTGAGTTGGCAGCTTGGGAAAATACTTATTGCATATAATCAGCTTGGAGTTTGAGTTGCATTTGGTATGAAAATAATACTTTGAAACCATAATCACAACCATTAAAAATAATATTTACATGCTGACAAATCTTCTTCAAATGATATAAGAAGTAGTATTCAATCACTCTCACACTTTTTCTGACCTTATTGAGATGAAACAGAGTATTATTGAACCTTGAAAAATGAAACCTAGTGACCTAAATGGACCTTGAATGACCAGACTTCATGTTGACTTTGACTGACATAATGACATGGTGAAATGAGCTTTCAAGTCTGATTTATGCTAAAAAAGATATGAAGGTGGGCCAGAAAATGTGAATTTTTTGAGGGAGAGTGAGGTTTTATGACTAGGGCTACCATCAATGAGTGATTTTTTTGCATGGCCTAGAGGGATTAGACTAAATTAGGAAAGAGGAAATGAGTAGGAAAAACGAAATTATGTGAGGAATGAACAAGACATATGATGACATATAACTGAATAATACCATGATGACCAAATGTGCACTGACCACTAAAATTATGACAAGACACAACTTATCCCACCGTTAGTAGAAAAAACAAAATTCGTAGCGTTTCCAGTACCCGGGAGGGAAAATTCTCTATGGAATTGTTAGGCACTTCCATAGCGAAATCATATTTTTTTACACTGGCTACACTGTGTCACATAATGACCTTTATTACCCATGCAATCATGTTTTTTAGAATGTACCATGATAAGACCTTTATTGCATGACCAATGACTATTTAGACCACTTAAACTACGTACAATTTTTTTCTTCTTCTGAAATTTAATGAATTTCATGACATCCTAATGACCTAACCTAACTTACCTAAGACCAACCTAGAAAAACCTAATTGTTGTCAAGGATAACAGTGGCTCCACTGGGGATGCTGTGCCCCTGTAGTGCAGTAAAGAACCAACAACTCCAATGCCTTATTTGAAAATTGGAAATTATGAACTTGATGAAATATTCTTCAAGCCTTTATGGCCTTCCCATCGGGCTCAAAATTGATGATAATATCACCTTTATCTGCACAAAATATAAAAGAGAATACATACAATTATGTGTATTTCAACATAATGAATTAGGAAGAGTAGTGTTTTAGAAACCTACCATTTACATGTCCTCCTTCACACAACTACCCATTCATTTCTTGAAGTAATAATGTGTTTTTCCCATGATATGCTGCTATCATAAAGGGTCCTTTCCAGATATTTTCAAATTTTCCATGTTTCCCTTTATCTTCAATCCTTGCCTCCCACTTCGAAACTACATCTTGAACTTCAAATTTTTCCTCCTTTGTCTTCATGTCAAAAGTATTTTTGACTCTATTTTGTGACTGTTGATGATTAGTGTACACTTCCTCCCTTTTTTCCTACAAATAAATGAGCTGATTTATCCTTATTTGAATTGAATTTGGTTATTCTTCCAACCTTTGCAGTAATTTCATCACTGGAACTCCAAGGGAGGTTGGAAATATTTCTTCGGTTCCATATACCAGCTCATAAGGAGATGTACCTATAGACCTCTTGGTACAAATTCTGTCAGCCCATAAAGCAAATTTTAACTTCAAATGCCATGACATTTTGTTTTCTTGCAAAACCTTCTTGATAATTTTTATTATGCTTTTTTTTGATGATGCAACCAAGCCATTACCTTGAGGGTAATATGTTGTGGAGTGACCAAGAGTAATATGGTATTGATTACAAAAACTAATCAGTTTTTTAGACTTGAAAGTTTGAGAATTTTCAGTGATAATTTTCACGGGATAGCCAAACCTTGATAAAATAGTGTTTTCTAGAAAATACATAATGATTTATTCTGTAGCTTGCCTTGTAGGGACAACTTCAATACAATTTGTGAAGTAATCAGTGGCTATTAAGGTCCACCGATGTTGGCCTGAGGATGTATGGTGTATCTCGCCAATAAAATCCAATCCCCATTGCTGGAAAAGAGCTTCTACAAATATGGGTTTCAAAGGTAATGACAATAGCTTCTTTTTTCCATAAAAAATTTGACACTCATGACAGGAAACAATATTTTTGTAGATGTATTTGAACATATAAGTCCAACAGTATCTTGCTCTAAGTATCTTGTTTGTTGTTTCCTTCCAATAATGACGACTGTTAGGACCTCACTATGTATCATTTTTACTATATACTTTGACACCATCTTACCTTTTATAACCATGTTTAAAAAGGATTCCATCATCATTTTCATTTACTTTATCCCAAGGTATATAAAATCCTCTTCTTTATTATATGTTTAATCTGTTTACATATAATTCCATAATACTCTTATATTTTATCATTAATCGAAGTGGATTGTTGCTAACATAAGTCTAAAAGATCGCAGATAAGTTATATGCTTTGCTGGAACAATCGGCCGTTGCTGAAACAGTCAAACTTCGTTGCTGAAACAGCCGACTTCGTTGTTGAAACAGTTGACTTTGTTGCTGAAACAGCCAGCAAGCACGCAAATTCCGTCACTCGTAATTTGCGATTCTGGAAGAGTATTTTGTGGAACAATGGCAACATCATGAAGACGTGGTTACATGGATTATTCTGAAGATAGCATTCTTGTTGTATCTGTTGTAACAATATCTTTTTATGGAAGAACAGAATAGTCCTGTTTTAAGAAAGAAGAACAGAATTGGGATAAACACAGATTTGCTCTCATGTAATTATAAGAGATGTCTCCTCTTTAAAAAGAGGAGACATCATCATTAGAAGGGAGTTCGAGTTTGAAAGCTACAGGAGAACATTGTAATTGAGAGACTAGAGCTAGACTCCATCTATAATGTATCATTTCTTTTGACGGATGAATAAAATCTTCTTTTGAGCGCTCCAATTTAATTCTTTCCCTGGGGAATCTTGTGAGAGGGAAAGGGCCCGCCTTCCTCACAAGATTCACCCTTCTGTCCCTGTAGTTTGTTTAATTTCTTTATGCTATTTGCACTTTACTTTAATTATGTTGCTGAGACACCAGTTACACAGTTCTGTAGTTTATTGAATATTCTATTTCCTTAACGCTGCATGTGTTCAGTACATTCATTCTTAAGAAGTTGAGAAATCTATTTCTGTTATATGTTTGAATGTATGATGCTGGGAAGCAGGTGCTGAAGGTTCCTGTACAAAGGAATAGGGTCTTGCTCCCACTAATTGCCTTTCTTTTCCTGCAGTGTGATTATAAACAGGAGACAAGTGCTGAAGGTTCCTGTTCATGGGAATAGGGTCTTGGTCTCTTGAGTTATCTTTTCTACAGAGTGATTAGTGTCAGGCAACAGGTGCTGAAGTTTCTATTTAAAGGAATAGGGTCTTGTTCCTGTTATGGTTGATTGGTTTCCTTTCCTGCAGATTGATTTCCCTTTATTTGGATTCTAAACTGCAACCTAGGAATTACTTCTGCTATAACATAATTGACTTCAGCTTTGATTAAACAGAGTGTGAATAATTAGATTTGTGTGATTGATAACTGTGTGGCTTTTTACTACAACATTGTTTTTGCTTTTGAAATTGAGCATATCCAGTGCGTGATTGTCTTTGGAATAAAAAGACTTCCTCAGGTTGACAATTTATGTGGAGCTTGAATTGTGAAAACAATTAAAGCGACCAACAACGACCTCCACAATCACTCTTATGAGATTCATCAATTACCCTCTTAGCTTCATCTTCTAGCAAGTAGTTTAAGAGTATCCCATCGGTATCCCTCCAATATAAATTCTTATTTAAAATTGAATAACTTAGAGACGTCAGCTTTACAAATATGGATTTGGACATGGTTAATTCAATAGGAGCCTTGTGATGTTGCAAAACAAAAATTACATCCCTATACCATGTAGAAATTATACAAACAATATGCATTTCATGTATTCAATCTGATCATGCAATATGCTAAAGCAAGATACTGCATAATTCTACAAATCAATTGCAGAAAATAAACATGATTACCAATCAAAAGAAGTAAATAAAGAATAAAATCAAACCACAACAAAAATAATTTCCCGGGGAAATATTACAGCTCAAAACCCCTCTATCATATATTGTATATTCCACAAGGAATCATGAAACAATTACAATGCACTCTTCTCACAAGAGTCTCCTACAATCTTCCAATCGTCTCACACTGATCCAGACAAAATCGGGCCAACACTTAGCCAATTCTTAGTAATTCTTTAGCCTACCTTGCACACACAATTCCTGATGAATGCAATCCCTATTATTTAGGAATTTGAGCCTTCCTCAACTTCTCTGAGTATCATGGGAATCCTATGGTGTTTTAACTGCATCTATACAATTTGTTAATAACACAACTGATATTCAACTTCCCTTTAACCTTTGTCTCAACTGAATATCCACTAGAACTGACATGCATGCATATATTAATAGTAAATCATCAGTTGCATGGCATATCACTACATGTGAATTAAATTTGATTTAACTCACTTGATATCTCACTAGTGCAACACACAATTACAACTAGTTCAACTGACTTTAACTCACCTAACTGAGTTAATTGATTACTCATGCATTAAATTCATGCACTTAACTGCAACTTGAACTCTAAAACACATAGAATCACTTTGCATGCCTCACTAACTACCCTCAACTTGAAATTCATGAGATAATTGAGTTTATCACACCCAGTTAACTATTACAAGTTATCATGAGATAATATTACATTTTATTGTCCAGTTTAATTAAGGGATAATTAATTTTGACACATTTCCAGTTTATTAAATAAATTGAATTGCACACTAATGTATCGCTAGGAGCCATCATTGTGTGACCTGTGATCCCACACTAGTGTAGGTGTTGTCATGTTGTTTCTGGATGCCAATTTCACTGTTTCTGGTTGAAAACTTCAACACTCCCTCTCAACAAGAAAGGAATTAATCTGTCCCGATCCGGTACCTTGGAATGTCCTTGGCCTGTGCACATGCACCTCTTGCATGTGACATGAAAATCTTGCATGCGGCATGCAACTCTTGCATACAACACTTCTCTAGTGTTGTTCGCACATGAAACACTTCTCTAGTGTTTCTCGCACATGAAAATTTTGCATGTAACACTTCCAAAACTCAATAGCCTATAAACAAATGAATCAGTATAATGCATCTGTCATTAGAGTTTTATGATTGCTGGTACATACTACACATGTCTACTGGATTCTCTGCGTTGTTGACATCTGCATTCATGCACTCTGCACTGCTGCCAACTCTGATCTGCACTCTAATATCTGACACCTGTCACTCTGATTTTTGTCCTCCTGACATCTGACTGCATAAATCTAACTGATCCTGATACTGTTGTACTATGGGATCCTCATAGCCAGGTTCGATCCATGAGACAGACCATTTCAATGAACCTTTCCCAAATTTATTCTTTGGATTAATTTTGCACATCGCCCCACCTCACACTTGGAGGTATATATGCATGTACTCCCTCTGCCCATCTGGCTCAAAATTTCTCTGCTTGAGTTGTTTCTGCCACTCCATGATCCTTCGCATGTGGCTGCTTCACATCTTGAGGTTCATTCGTTGGAATCAAGAGTTCCTCATCTGCATGCAAATCCAACTCCCTCTCAAGAGACAATCACATGGATTTATCACACTTTCCCATGGTACATCCCTTGCATGTGTCTATCTTCGCAAGAGTACCCTTTGGAAGCCCCGTAGAAATCTACTGCATGACCTTCAAAGCTCCATGGTGTAACTCACCCTCATCCCGGCTCACCACTTTGTCTTATTTATCCATCAATGCTGTGCAGCCATCTACATCAATTTTATAGAGATTCTTCACATGAATCCCAATCTTCTTGGCTTGTATTGTTGCTTTGTGTCGAAGGAAAGATTTTCCTTCACTGAAAACAACATCATAGCCTTTATCCTCCAACATTTCGACTGAAAATATTTTTTTCTTCAAGCCTGGTACATGCATTGCATCTTTTAATAAAAATGGTTTACCTGAATGTCTCTGGAAAGTAACTGTACCAATCTAGATAGTGATATACCTTCCGTCGTCGCCCATTTCGATATGCATATGGAGGTCCTTCTCCTCTAAGATACTAAAAATTTATTTTTCTCCTATCATGTGGAAAGATGCACCACTATCCAAGTACCACTCTGATCCCATTGCACTTGACACCATGCATGCAATAAGTGAGAATTCAAGCTCGAATTACGAGGCCAAAGCCTCAACAGCTGCAGATCTTGAAGCCTTCTTGTTCTTATTCTTTTGTGGAAAATTAGTGGCATAATGTACATGCTCGTGACAATGGTATTAGAGCAGTCTAGTCTTTCTCGATCCTTCTTTGCATGTCCCTAATGAGGTCCGGGTATAAGGAGTTAGGGCTAGATCTGGTTGAAATTTTGCAAGATTAGCCTTGCAAACCCCGACGACCACCCATGGGGGACGAAAAGAAAGATGAGGAAGCAGGAGATCCTATCAAAATATTGCTCGAGGAGGGCCTTCAAAAACAAAGGAACATGATGATGGATAACTTTTCCCAGATCCTTCAATGACTACCCACTGGCGGCACTTCTGCATCTAGCAACCACTCTGGAGGGGCAACCCCTTTTAAGGTACAAGTAAACGTTGACATTAAAATATCTGATGGCCAAATTGATGCATAGTCTATAGATAGATGGTTGAATCTATTAGAAGGATATTTCTTGGTTCATGAATTTTTCGACTAGGAGATGATTATTTTTTCACTGCTCAAAGTCGCCCCCCCCATGTCAAGGATTGGTGGGAAACCTATTGTGAGAAAAAGGATGAGGGGGAACCCTTTCTATTCTCGATTGTACCCACTTGGGATTCTTTCCGAGACACCATCAAGGAACAATATTATCCCGTGGGGATTTATGAGGAGAAGTACATACAATGGACTATGTTGCGACAACAAAGGGATCAAGATGTGCATGTGCTAACGAATCTGTTCCATACCCTGCACACAAAGTTGGGTATCAAATATTTGGAGAAACATTTGGTGCTGAAGTACCACAGTTGTCTCCATAGATAAATTCAGGAGGAAATGGAGTTCCTTGACATCTCCTTGCTTGGTACGACATACCAGTATGCTGCCAAGATTGAGAAGAAATTCAAACAGAAGAAGTGAGACTTTGGATCTGCGAATCAAAATCAAGCGAAAGGTGCCCCCAAACTGCAGAACAAAGGACAAATCCAAGGCATGGCATCCCAAGACAACCTTCCAAATCCGCAAGCAAAGAACAACACTGTGAAGTCGAAGAAGGACACGAGAAAGTGGTGTGAGTTCCATAAGAGCTCCACTCACAACACAAGTGAGTGTCGGGCCAAGAAGTCACTGGTGGCCAAGATGAAGGCTTCTAAATCAGATGCATGCTCCGACACTGAATCAAAACCTGAGAAGGGGAATGAAAGAGGGAAGCATATTATCGATGTGGAGCCTAATGCCATCGTTTCCACCATGAAGATCCAAAAGGAAGAACCAAAATATCCAAAGGAGGAGGAGTGTCTCTTCCACTCCCAGATGTGGGTAAAAGGTTCCCCTCTACAGTTCATTGTCGAAAGTGGGAGCCAAAAGAACCTCATTTCAGTAGAGGTCATGAAGAGGTTGGGCTTGCCAACCACAACACACCCACAACTGTACACCATTGGGTGGCTTCACCAAGAACGAGATCTCCGCGTCAGCCAGCAGTGTCGCCTTTCCTACAACATCAAGCCCTTCATCGATAAGGTATTATGTGACATTGCTCCTCTTGATGTTTTTGATGTATTATTAGGCCAACCATACTTGTGGAAGAGACATGTTGTGTATGAGTCTCGACCTTGCGCTGTTATTGTTACTTTGGGAAATAATTTGTACAGGATACCAGAGGTACCACCACCTGTTGCTATCTCTTTGGTTACTGCAAAACAATGTAGTAAGCTCATTTCCAAAACTGGGAAATTTGTTTTCCTGATGATCCACCCTCAGGGGAAGAAGAAGACTATGGCCATGACCTCCAGACAAGGCTCCTCCGCACGACAAAAAAAAATGTACAAGGTGGTGGAGGAGTACCAGGACATCTTCACCTCACCCACACGGGTGCCTTTGCACTGTTAGGTCAAGCACCCCATCGATATGACCCCAGGTATGCCGCTGCCCAATGGACCAATATATCGGTGCTCTGTTATGGAGAATGATGAAATAAAGAGGCATATTTAGGAGCTACTACAGAAAGGTCTCATCTGGCCAAGTTCATCACCCTGTGGGAGCCCGATCGTGTTGGTGCAGAAGAAGGATTGGACTTGGAGATTATGTATTGAATATCAGGTGCTGAACAAGATCACTGTCCAGAATAGGTACCCGATCCCACAGATTGACGACCTTCTGGATCAAATCAAAGGGGAAAAATATTTCAGTAAGATCGAATTGAAGTCCAGGTATCACTAGGTACCAATCGAACCGTTTGATGTGTGGAAGACTAACTTCAAAGCTAAGGAGGGCCTTTTCAAATGGCTAGTCATGCCTTTCGCGTTGAAGAATGCTATCTCAACCTTCATGAGGCTAATGGATGACATCTTGCATCCATTCACCAACTCATTTGTAGTGGTGTACTTAGATGACATCCTGATCTTCATCCAGACTTGGGAAGAGCACCCCCACCACATTGGACAGGTCCTCCAAACACTACGGAGACACAAGTTGTGTGCCAATTTGGAGAAGTGCACTTTTGGCATGACCCGGGTTCAGTGTCTGGGATACATTATTGATGAGAGGGGGGTGCATGTGGATCAAAACAATATCCAAGTCATTTAGGATTGGCCAGCCCCAACCACTCTAACAGAGCTTCATGGATTTCTGGGTGTTGCTAATTTCTACCACAGGTTTGTGTTGGGATTATCTCATATCACTTGGCCCTTGAGTCAAGTCATCAAGGGAGGAGCGAAAGAAAATTTATTTTGGTCAGAATCTCAATAAAAGGCAATGGTAGAAGTAGAACATCACCTCTGTTATACCCCAATGCTCACATTACTAGACATGAAACAACCATTTGAGATCAAGACAGATGCTTTTGACTATGTTATTGGGGCAGTTATTACTCAACAGGGGCATGCAGTGGCATATCATAGTGATACATTCTTTGACACAGTCTGAAAGTATCCCACTTATGACAAAGAGATGTATTCCATTGTGCAGGCTTGCCGACAATGGAAGCATTAAACTATGGGGAAGGAAATGATCATCCAGACAGACATCGGCCCCTGCAGTTCATACAGACACAAGGGAAGTTTCATAATGATCGCCATCAGAAGTGGTCCACATATCTCCAATAGTTTCATTTGAACATCAAGTACAAGAAATGAAACACCAATAATGTTGTAGACTACCTCAGTTGACCAACGATCGTGGTGATAACCACGGTGATAAACTCTTGTGGGCACGAGACTTCTAATTGGCCGCTTCTCTACAAGAGCAATCCATAATTTGGCCACACATACAAGACGCTCTTGGAGGGTAACCAAGTTCCAAATTTTAACCTCTAGGATGCATTGCTATGTCACCTGGGACACCTTTGTGTTCCTTCAAGCGAGCGTGCCAAGATGATTTGGGAAGCACAATACAGCTGGGTCGCTGGGAATTTCAGGGTCGAGAAAACAGTGGCAGTACTATGGAAGTATTTATATTAGCCAAACCTTTGAGAGGATGTCAGGAATTACATCAGATCTTGCAATTCTTGCGCCATTGCGAAACCGACCATCATGAAGCAAGGCCTCTATACTCTGCTACCTACCCCTAGTCGACCTTGGGAATCCATCTCCATGGATTACATGTCGGGCCTTCCCTCTACTAAGCATGGCAACGATTGTGTTTTCATGGTCATTGACAGATTCTCGAAGATGGCCATTATGGCAACCTGTAAGAAGAATATCACAGTAGAAGCCACTGCTAAACTATTCTTTGAATGAGTATGGGTACACTTTTGGATCCCACAATCTATCATCTCAGATCGGGACATTAGGTTCCTCAGTACATTTTGGTCCAACCTCTGGTCAATGCTCGACACCAAGCTCACCAAGTCCACAGCTTTCCATCGCCATACTGATGGCTAGACAAAGGTCGTCAACATGATGATCGTACACATTCTGCACATGTACAACTCAAAGAATCTACGCACATGGGATGAGAGACTCCCCTATGTACAACATAGCTATAACCGGGCCCTCCCTATCTCAACCGACCACAAACCCTTTCAGGTGGGCTTGGGATTCCAGCCACTATGTCCCATTAACGTAGCCATGCCATTTGCAGCTACTCAAGCTGATTCGGCTCATGTCCAGTCTGAAGCTGCCAAGGCAAACAGCTTCATTGAGCGCATTCAAAACATTCTCCAATAGGTTCATGACATATTATATAGATCCAATGCTAAGTACAAGCAGTGACATGATCAGCATCGGGTGCAACACAACTTCTAGGTGGGCGATAAAGTGTGGCTACATTTGCAGAAGGAGAGCCTCGCTGGACCCCACCACAAGCTTCGCCCGCTCCGATATGGGTCATATGCCATCACCAAGGTTTTAGTGGACAATGCCTTTGAGCTCAATATTCCACCATTCCTTGGTCTGTACCCAGTGTTCAATGTCGATTGCCTTCAACCCTACTTTCCACCTCTACTGGACACATTCGACATGGCAGAACAACTTACACCAACAAAGTTAAACCAAAACTATATGGAACAAGCCAAAATTGATCGGATTATGGAAACACAGATCAAGAACACCCGAAAAAAAAAGGATCCATCTATAACGAGTTTTCAAAGCAGGCCAACTCCTTCACCAGGGCAAGTGACTCACCAGGGACCAAGTTCAACAGAAGTTTCCTCATCTCATGGAGGAACTCAACGCAATGGGGACCATTGCTTCCTAAGGGGGGAGGAATGATCCAGGTGGATAATGGTGGCCACCCACCTAATCCACTTGGACCCCCACCATTATTTCTTTCATTTTTTCCAGTTTCCTTAATTGTAGAATAATTTACTATTTTTGGCAGTTTTTCAGGTCCTGAACTTCCGGAGCCGTTTTGAGGCCCTAAAAGACGTTTTTTGGGCATCAAACCTTTGGCAAAGATGAGTCTATTCCAAAATTGACATTCATTGTTATTAGTTGTAGTCCTCAGATAGATATTTCTAACTATGTATCATGTGCTTCAAACAGAGATAGTATGCCAAAGTTACAACCTTGGGAAATTGATGTACCAATTTACCCCGATGAGGCCGATATTTGGCGTTTCATCTCCTAGGGTTAGTTTTTTAGATGTTTAGGGTTTCCATTGTTTCTCAATAATATATAGGCCTTCGAGCCTCATTGTAACATTGATTTCAGAGGCTTGTAGCTGCCACATCTCTTCTTAGAGATAAGCTACCAACGCCCTAGCTAGTTTATTTCCATTTTGTCTGTAAACAAGTTTCATTTATTTGATGTTAATGAAATGAAGTGTCATTTCCACTGCATATTTGCATTTATGGCTATAGGTGTATTTTTTTGCGTTCCTGCATAAATTCGGATCAGATTATGAGATAAGATTACATTTTATTGTCCAATTCAATTAAGGGATAATTAAATTTGACACATTTCCAATTTAATAAATAAATTGAATTGCACACTAATGTATCGCTTGGACCCATGACTATGTGACCTGTGGTACCACAGTAGTGTAGGTGTTGTCATGTTGTTTCTGGATGCCAATTTCACTATTTCATGTTGCAAACTTCAACATAACACTCATACATAATGAATTTTTCCTCTACAGGGATCAATTCCTCTTCTTCAACCACTTCTGAAATTTCTGCAATAAAATTCATATCTAGGCAATCAAAATTTGATTGTGTCATCAACTTTAACAGCCCCTGGCCTTTTAACAAATTTTTAGGCCTAATATCCATATCATACTCCAACAAAGTGGAAATCCACTTACCTCTTTTTCCATCTAGATCAACTTGAGTCAGTATGTCTTTCACCACAACATTAGGCACAAAAGCCACAATGTGATAATGTACAATAGATTATGAAACCCTTAAGTGCCTTCACTAGAGCATAGGCTTGTTTCTCCATAATGTTTTACTTTAGTTCAGAATTTCCAAGCGTCCTACTAAAGAAAGAAATGGGTTATTCATTACCTTGTTGCCTCTTTTGCAACAACACTCCCGCAATTGTATGTTTAGAAGAAAAAGTAAAAACCAGAAAATACTTAAAGAAATTAAGACTTATGAGCACCAAGGCTTCGGTAAGGGCCTTCTTGATCTCTTCAAAAGACTTCTTTTCCTCTGCTATCCATTTAATCTCAGTATCCTTCCTAAGCATCTTAGTAATATGCTTAACAATTTCTGCAAAATTAGGAATGAATCTCCTACCAAAATTTACCTTACTTAAAAAGGATTGAATTTCTTTTATGTTTATGGGCAAATCTATCTTCTGAATGGAAATGACCCTACTTGGATAAATCCTTATTCCTTCTTTTGATATTATATGACCCAGTAATTTTCCAGTTGTTAAAGCAAAAACACTCTTACTAGGATAGAGTGAAATATCAAATTTTCTGCATTTTTGGAGAATTTTCTCCAAGTGCTTGAGATGTTCTTCTTCCTTGTTTCAAAACACAGTGATATCATCCAAGTAAACCACCACTGACCTATCATTTTCTTCAGCAAATTCAATTTTCATCGGCCTTTGGAAAGTCGCTCCTGCATTCATGAGACCAAAAGGCATTTTGGCATACATAAATGTCCCCCATGGCGTAGTGAAGGTGGGTTTCTCTTGGTCATCTGGGTGCACTAGTATTTGATTATAGTTTGAGAAACCATTTAACATAGACATCCTTTGGGATCCAACAATGTTTTGCAATATTTGGTCCATTTTTGGAAGAGGATAATTGTCTTTAAGGGATGTCTTATTCAAATTTATGAAATCAATGCATATCCTAATCTCACCATTTTTCTTTCTCACAGGTACCAAGTTAGCAAGCCACTTAGAAAATCTCAATGGAACAATGATTTTTGCATTAAAAAACTTCTTAATTTCTTTTTCAATCAATGTCATAAGAAATGGATTAATTCTCTTCAATTTATGTTTAAAGGGCTTTTCGTTTTATTTGATTGGTATTCTATGTTGAATGATGCTAGGATCATACCTCTTTAAATATGCATAACTCCATTAAAAAACATCATTGTACCTTTTTATCAAATCAACATACCTTTGTCTCACCTCTGAAGAAATAAGTTTGGACAACTTGACCAACTTGGGATTTTCTGCAGTGCCAAGGTAGCAAATTTCAACCTCTTCATCATCAACTTTCATCTTTGGATAATTAAACACATAATTCTGTTGAAATTTGGTTACCGGAGGGCAGGTGGTTCCCTAAGGCTTTGATCTTTGGCATAGGGAAAAGTGTCCAAAAGAATTTAATTTTTCTCCTAAAGCGGCTTTATAAAGTTATAAAGTGAAATCTAATTTAAAAGTGACTTTAAGTGAAAAAGTTACTAAAGTCTAATTTTAAAGTGACTTTAATAAAGTGAATGTAAAATTAGAAAGGAAAAGTGACTTTGGAAATAAATGACTAAGTGGGTCTTTATTAAAGTGGGGTGAATTAAAAAATAGAAAGTGAGATTTAAAAGAGCATTTAATCTTAGCCCTAGATCTAAAGCTATTTCAGCCATTGGATTTGGGGATAACCCAAAAGTCACTTAGAGTTCTATTAAAGGAGGAAAAGGAGAGAAAAGGTCATTCATTCATTAATTCTTTCATGAGCATATTGAGAGAAGGAGAAGGAGAAAGCTGAAGAGAATTTTCTGAGCAGTGAGAATAAGGAGGGCAGCAGCACTAACTTTCAACAAATCTGTACAGCAGGGTAGAGCACGAAGTTTGAGGCAAGTGGGCATGATTTTCGAGGAGAGAAAAATGCAGATTTCGAGGGAGGCCGTACAGCCGTTCCAGCACTGTTTTCGAGGCTGTTCGTATAGTTTTGAAGGCTGTAATTTCTGCTGTAATTTTTCTGTTTTGTGGGCACAGAAACTGAGGTGCACGGTTTTCGAGATAAGTTCTATTTCAAAGTTGCTGCAATTTTTTTGATGTGTAAATTTCTACATCACTATAAAAGCAATATTCAGAAAATAAAGAGAAGCTTTCGAACTGGTTTTCCCCAAGAGTTGTAGGGGGTTTTTCCAGGGTCATGTTGACCAAAAATCGATGTGTTAAAATGTTTTGTGTGGCTGTTTTAAGCTGCTGATTTTTATTTCTGCAATTTCCAGCATTGTGAAAATTTTCTAGAATTTGTGTTTTCAGAAAATATTTATTTTCCAGCTTATTGAATGTAAGGCTATGGGAAAGGGCATTTAACTATTTGGAGAAATAATGTGAAATTGAAAACCGAGGTGGGAAAATAGAAATTTCTACATGGTATCAGAGCTTGGGTGTTGAAATTGAAGTTTGGGACAGCAAAGAGAAAAATTACAGGTTGCTGATTTTTCACTCAGAAAATTCTAGCAAGCTAATTTTTCACACAGAAATTTTATCTTTACTACAACAATGCTATTTTCAGTTTTTAGGTCAACAAGGATGTCATTGGGATTGAGGGTGGAAGATAGGTTGGATGGACATAGTAATTACAACGTTTTGAGAGAAAGAATGCAGAGCATCTTTGAGGAGGGAGAAGTCTAGGATATCATGGTTAATACCCAACAACAGCCTGTTAATGTTCCTACTGATGTTGTTCAGTTGGCAGCATTTAATAAAAAGAATAACAAGGGAAAAAGGCTGATTCTGGATGGTATTAAAGACCATGTGATTCCTCATGTGAGAGGAAAGAGACATGCTCATGAGATGTGGTTTTCCTTGACCAATCTCTACCAGAGTACCAATGAGAATAGAAAGATGGTCCTAAGGGAGAAGTTGAAGACCATTAAAATGGGGAAGAATGATAGTGCAATTGGTTATCTCACAAAGATAACTAATGTGAGAGATGCATTGGCAGCAGTTGGAGAGGTCATTCCAAACACTGAATTGGTGCATATTGCAATGAATGACCTTCCTACTTCATGGCTGAATTTTGTTGATGGGGTTTGTGCACGTGAGACCCTTCCCACATGGGAGAGGTTTTAGGATGATTGCATTCAGACAGAGATCAGGAAGAGTCAGCTTGGGGCAGCCAAGCCAGTTGAGAAGGATGAGGATGTAGCATTGTTGGCCGGAGGCAAGAGAGGCAAAGGAAAGAAGCATGCTTCCACAAGTGGTGGTGGGGGCAAAGGCAAAGGTAAAGGTAAACATGAGAACACACAGAAGGACTAATCCAAAGTGAAGTGTTGGAGTTGTCAGAAGATGGGACACTATGCAGTTGTGTGTCCGGAGAAGAAAAAGGGGAAGAACCAGACCATGGCAGCATCAGTAGAGATTGAGGACTTTTCAGATAGATTTGACTGAGAGTTTGGGTTTAGTGCTTGTGAGTCCACTATTGCAGGATCACCTACCACAGAGGTTCAGAGGGAGCATGCATTTCCCTCGACTAGCGGAGCATCTTTAGGTATCTGGTATGTGGACAGTGGGGCTTCACGTCATATGATAGGGGTCCGTGAGTACTTCTCAGAGCTTTCATAGAGTGGCACTGATATAGAGGTAGTACTTGGTGATGATAGTGTTGTTAGAGCAGTCGGTGTGGGGACACTGACATTTGATAGGGAACCCAAACCTCCCTTGAAGGTGTCAGATGTTTTATATGTGCCAGGGATGAGGAAGAACCTCATATCTGTCTCAGCTTTGGAGGATAGAGGGTATGAGATATTGTTTAGGAGAGGACAGGTGTTGATATATCCCAGGGGTACTCTAGCTAAGTCAACTAGAGATAGGTGTACGCCATGCAAAGGAGTACAAGTTTGCATTTCAACCCCTCATGGCATTGAGCAGTAGCACTAACAGCAGAGCTAGCAGTTCTGAGCTGTGTGAGATTTGGCACCGCAGGATGGGGCACATGTATCATGGAGCCTTGAGGACATTGTGGCAGATCACTACATGTGTGCTAGATTTCAGTATTGATCACATTGATACATGCAAAGGATGTGTGATGGGCAAGTTTGCCAAATCCCCTTTTCCCAGCAGTGACAACAGAGTGACTGGGATACTTGATTTGATTCATTCCGATGTGAGCAGTTGGATGTCTCATGTTTCCTTGAGTGGATATGAGTATTATGTGTTATTCATTGATGATCACTCTAGGAGGACCTGGATTTATTTCTTGAAGACCAAGAGTGAGGTCTTCAAGCGGTTTCAGGAGTTTAGATCTCTTGTGGAGACACAGACAGGTCGAAAGATCAAGTCCCTGAGGTTGGAAAATGGAGGTGAGTACACCCTTGGAGAGTTTGTTGAGTATTGTGCGGAGGCAAGCATTAGGAGGGAGTTCACAGTTCCTTACAACCCAGCAGAACGGGGTTGCGGAGAGGAAGAATAGATCCATCATTGGGGCTACCAAAGACATGTTACATGATCAGGGGTTACCTTTGTTTTTGTGGGCAGAGGCCTGCAATATTGTTGTATACTTGCAGAACAAAAGTCTGCATCGTGCCTTGGGGCATGTGACTCCAGAGGAGGTTTTTTCTGGGAAGAAGCCTCATGTTGGTCACTTTCGTATCTTTGGGTGTATTGCATACTCCCACGTACCCAAGGAGAAGAGGACCAAGCTAGAGCCTACCACATAGAAGGGTATATTTGTGGGCTATAGTGAGACCTCAAAAGCCTTTCAGGTCTATATTCCTGCTTCAAGGAAAGTTGTTGTCAGGCGCGATGTGAGATTCGAGGAGGACCGGGCTTTCAGGGGGTCACGAGAATTAGATTATCTGGATCAGCTAGACCCTCAGCAGTAGTTGAGTCAGTCACAGAGATCCAGTGGGTAAGGATCAGGAGGATTCAGAGGTACATCTATGACGATGTCTGGTCCGTCAGTGAGTAGTGGCCCGCAGAGTCAGAGGGGTGGTGCTTCGGGCAGCATGTAGAGCAGTCCACAGAGCAGTTCACTAGGGAGTCCACTGATGGACAGTTCACACGATACTTCAGCATCTACAGGTTCAGGTTCAGGCAAGAGGACAACAGACAAATAGTCAGGAGTTCAGACTTCTGATGAGGAGGAGGATTTTCATTCTCTAGTGGGAGAGGTGTGCTCAGGGAAGAGGAAGCCCAAGTGGCTTCAGGATACCTTGAGAGAGGCCACATCTGTTGCTGTGCCTAAGAGGTCGGTTAGGGAGAGCAGACCACCTGAGAGGTTTTGTAGCTATATGGAAATGGTTGCCAACATCATTAAATCTGAGCCTTCTAGCTATGAGGAGGCAGCTAGCCAGCAGGTCTAGAGAGAGGCCATTTAGGAGGAGTATTCTTCTATCATGAAGAATGATGTTTGGGAGGTGGTGTTGAGGCCTGAGGGAAAATCCGTGGTGACTTCCATATGGCTTTACAAGGTAAAGCATGCTACAGATGGCAGCATTGAGAAATTCAAAGTGAGGTTTGTTGCTAGAGGGTTCTCCCAGGTAGAGGGAGTATATTATGAGGAGACCTTCGCTCCCGTGGCTCAATATAATTTGATTCGCTCCATTATATCGATAGCAGCAGAGATGGATTGGAAGATCCACCAGATGGATGTGAATACCACATTTCTCAATGGATTCATACAGGAGGAGGTGTACATTGAGCAGCCACGGGGCTTTGAGGTGCATGGGAAGGAGTGCCATGTGTGTAGACTGAAGAAGGCCCTTTATGGCTTGAAACAAGCTCCCAGAGCTTGGTACTCTAGGATAGATACATACTTGCAGGAGATGGGTTTCACAAAGAGTGAGGTAGATCCGAACTTATACTTCATTGTGATAGGTGAGGAGCCTCTCATTCTAGTGTTGTATGTGGATGACTTGGTCATTACGGGTGTAGAGAGACTCATAGAGCACTACAAGAGAGATCTTGCGTCGAAGTTTGAGATGAAGTACATCGGCTTGATGCATTAATTTTGGGTTTGGAGGTGTGGCAAGAGGAGGGGCATTTCTTCCTGGGGCAGTGGAAGTATATTGTGGACATCCTTGGCAGATTCCACATGGAGGATTGTAGATCCATGTCGACACCTATGATCACCAACTGGAAGAAGCTTCATGCTTCGGATTCCGAGTTGGTGGATCCCACATTGTACAGATAGCTGATTGGCTCCTTGATGTATTTGGTCAACACCAAACTAGATATATGTTTTGCAGTCAACACAATGAGTCAGTTTATGTGTGAGCATAGGAAGGTTCACTGGATTTCTGCAAAAAACATTTTGCGATACTTGCAGGGGACAGTGGAGTATGGTCTGGATTATAGGCAGGGGGATGGAGTGAGATTGGCAGGTTACACTGATTCTGATTGGGTAGGTTGTGCTTCTGATAGGAAGAGCACTTTAGGGTGTTGTTTTGGGTTGGGTTCGACAGTGGTGCTGTGGTTCAGCTGGAAGCAGCAGTCAGTAGCATTGAGTTCAACGGAAGCAGAGTATATGGCAGCCAGTCTAGCTAGTTGTGAGGCCATCTGGCTTCGCAAGATGTTGTTTGGCTTATTTGGTCATCCGTTGAGACCTTCAGTGATTTACTGTGATAATCAGAGTTGCATTAAACTCACGGAGAATCCAGTATTTCATGATGGTCAAAGCATATCGGCATCATATATCACTTCATCAAAGATTATGTGCAGAAGGGAGCTGTGAACCTTGAATATATTCCCATTGATGAGCAGGTTGCAGATATTATTACCAAACCCTTACCACGGGGCAAGCATGTCTACTTCAGAGATAAGATGGGTGTGGTGAGGAACACCTTCCTCGGTAAGAGGGAGTGTTGAAATTTGGTTACCGGAGGACAGGTGGTTCCCTAAGGCTTTGATTTTTGGCCTAGGGAAAAGTGTCCAAAAGAATTTAATTTTTCTCGTAAAGTGGCTTTATAAAGTTATAAAGTAAAATCTAATTTAAAAGTGACTTTAAGTGAAAAAGTTACGAAAGTCTAATTTTAAAGTGACTTTAATAAAGCTAATGTAAAATTAGAAAGGAAAAGTGACTTTGGAAATAAATGTCTAAGTGGGTCTTTATTAAAGTGGGGTGAATTAAAAAATAGAAAGTGAGATTTAAAAGAGCATTTAATCTCAGCCCTAGATCTAAAGCTATTTTAGTCATTGGATTTAGGGATAACCCAAAAGTCACTTAGAGTTCTATTAAAGGAGGAAAAGGAGAGAAAAGGTCATTCATTCATTAATTATTTCATGAGCAGATTGAGAGAAGGAGAAGGAGAAAGTTGAAGAGAATTGTCCGAGCAATGAGAAGAAAAAGGGCAGCAACACTAACTTTCAGCAAATCCGTACAACAGGGCAGAGCACGAAGTTCGAGGCAAGTGGGCATGAATTTTGAGGAGAGAAAACTGCAAATTTCGAGGGAGGCCATATAGCCATTTCTGCACTGTTTTCGAAGCTGTTCGTATAGTTTTGAAGGCTGTAATTTTTGCTGTAATTTTTCTGTTTTGTGGGCATGGAAACCGAGGTGGAGTTTGGCACATTTTTCAAGATAAGTTCTGTTTCAAAGTTGCTGAAATGTTTTTGTTGTGTAAATTTCTGCATCACTATAAAAGAAATATTCAGAAAATAAAGAGAAGCTTTCAAACTGGTTTTCCCCAAGAGTTGTAGGGGGTTTTTCCAGGGTCATGTTGACCAAAAATCACTGTGTTAAAATGTTTTGTGTGGCTATTTTAGTCTGCTGATTTTTATTTCTGCAATTTCCAGCACTGTGAAAATTTTCCATAATTTTTGTTTTCAGAAAAAAAAATTATTTTCCAGCTTGTTGAATGTAAGGCTATGGGAAAGAGCATTTAACTATTTGGAGAAATAAGGTGAAACTGAAAACCAGGGTGGGAAAATAGAAATTTCTACAAATTTTGATCAAACAAATTTTCAAGGGGGATTAAGCCTTTAGGAATGCAATTATTTTTTAGTTGGAGGACCTCTAGATTAGATTTTGTTTCAACAAACATGTTCTATTGATATACTTGAATGTTTTTCAAATTCTTCTTTCAACTCAAGAAATTTTCTAACCTTTTGATCACTATCAGACACTTTCCAATTGATTATATTATTAGGAATAGTTGGTATATGCCTGACCTAAAATTCATAGCTCATGTTGGGATTACTAGGGATGATAAACTAGTTGGCTAAGACAACCAAGGAATCAACCACATAATTATATTTTCTAGCTTTGATAGTGAAACTATATTCTTTGAAATATTCAAGAATTTCAAGGATCAAATTTCTATAAGCCCTCATTCTGACATCTTTATTTTAATAAGATCCTTCTACTTTCTTGATTACTAATTCAGAATCACTAGAAACTGAAATATTATTGGCGCCTAAACCTTTCAAGGCCTCTAAACCCAAAAACAAAGCCTCATATTCAGCCATGTTGTTTGTACAGTCAAAATTCAATTTGTAAGAATAAACTTTACTCTCATCCCTAGGGTTTGTAATCCACATACCTACACCAACTCCTCTTCTAGCAGCGCCATCAAAGTGCATATGCCACCAACCTTCTTCATTTACCTCCTCAATTTGTTGAATTCCTACTTGCTGATTTTTTTCCAATTTCTGATTTTTTGTCTCATTAGTGATCTCATTGAACAAAATGGAATACCCCAACTCATTTTTTACTGCATAGATTGGAAATTTTTGTGTTTTATCTTTGTTGCTAACCATATAGGGCATCCTATATTATATGTACAACGTTCTTTGCTCACCAAAGACTAGAATAGTGGCATAAGTCATGTCCATCTACATAGTTCCTTTAATTTTAGTAGCCCAAGATCTAGATAGTAGCATACCAAACTTTAGAGGGATCTCAGCCACAACTACATCCATTAACACTGTTTTAGTAGGCACTTGAGCTAAACCAACAATTACATCCTTTATAAGACCAATACATTGAACTCTTTTGGAATGAAAGGAAAACAAGTCTTTGTAAGGTCTGGTTATGTCTAAACCCATTCTGTCCATGATCACCTTAGGCATTAAGTTATGGGACACCGCTGAATCTAACATAGCATTATGTAAAGTTACATCATGGATGTTTAGACTCACATAAAAAGGTGGAACTTCTTCATTTTTCTCATCTTCCACTCTTGGTCCTAGGAAAATGGTAGGATGGTCTTCTTGCAAATTTAGAATGTCAAAAGGCACAGGTTGAGTGTTAATCATTTTGACAATTTGACTCCTATACTTAGTGACCTTAATGATCTCACCAAAAGGGACAACAATTTTAATATTTTAAATCTCATTTTCTAGATTGAAAACCCACAATGGTTTTTCAATCTCTTTACCAAGGGGTGTGTCTTTCTTCTGTTCAACTGGCTTTGAAACATATTTCTTTGGATGAATTTTATTGTTTGTAATAGGAACATTTCTATTCCTCAAGTTATATTGTTTTTGCATCTCAAAAATAGCATGTTGATAGCCTTTCGAATAATCATATTGTTTTTCATCTTCATGATTCCCTACGTCATGGCTAGATTCATCATGTTCTTCTTTGGTTAAGAACATCCCTGCTACATTCTCATCCAAAGAGTGAATGATATCTTCTTAAAATTCAGGTTGTGTTTCTTCCTCATCCACTAGATTTTGTTGAAAAGGAGGTCTAACTCATTGATCAGGTTGATTTCTATTATTCCTTGGTCTCTGCTGATTTTGAGACCTTCTAAAATGAGGATTCCTAATTTGTGTTTCTTGTTGCCACAGGTAGGGGATTATTACCAAGAGCAAGCCTATCCATAAGCCTCTCCATATTTTTCATCATGGTATCAAATTTTACATTCGAAGATGTGGAAGACTTTTCTTCTTCTTTTAATCTGTCTTTTCCCATTTGGGACCTCTTTGTTGCTAGCATATTTACCTCAACCTTTACAATATCATTTTGCATATCAGCCATAGTGGCATATTCTCTCTCCCTTAGTAAAATAGAGAAATCGTAGTCAAAGGCTTCAGCATAATGCAATTGGGAAGCTCCAGGGGGAGTTTTACTGTGAGCAGGGATAAAATTTTAAACCTTATTGAATCTTAACTGACTCATCTGTGGCTTTTTTCAAATTATTATATTTAGTCAAGGCTTGAACATGGTTCACTTTACTTCCCCATTTTGTCAAGAAATTTTCTTATAATTGGTCCCAATTATGTAAACTCCATGGGGCTAAGGCTTTGAACTATTTTCTTACCTCACCTATAAAACTCTACACAAACAGTCTTATTTTGACATCTTCATCATCCACCTCTTCCAAATCAACAAGATCATTAAACTGGTCAACATGATGCTCAACAATGATATCTTCTTCACCTCCCAAAGTTTTTATTCTAGTGGAATACCCTTCTGGAAGGTCATGGAGTATGGCAGGTAGAGAAGAGGAGCATACCTAGCTAGAACTGTAGGAGGATGAACTCCAACCATAATGGCAGTGACAGTACTACTTGAAAAAGCAGTAAAAGGAGTAATATTTTGACTAGGAAAAGCAACAGTGAATGAGGATGTGATGTTAGGAAATTTGAGGTGGGAATTTGAAGTTTAGAGACAAAAGAGCTCGACTCAGGAAAAGGGACACCATACCTCCTTCTTAACAAGAAATTACAAGGATCAAGTTCTTTCAATTTTTCAAATGATTCTTGTTCCAATGACAATTCTGATGTGACAGTTTCCCAAAACCATTCATTTTCTTCTTTTGACACAAGAGATGTTGTATCAATTCCTAATATTTGTATATTTGATACTATTTCAGTTAATTCATTCTCAGATTTAGATCTAAAAATAACTTCTTCTATCTTTTCATCAAAAATTTTGTCTTCAAAACTTCAAACAACCTCAGAGGAAAAAGATGAAACTCTTGTAAGATATAGATTACTTGATTTTGACAAGATTCCAATACCTCAAAGATTTTTTTTCTAGATTATCAACTATCTCAGGCAGATCATGGTATGGATTTCTCCTTGTATGAATCTTCTTAGAAGCCACCTTTAAGCTGAGAATCTCAGTGGAGTCACCAAGGTATAATGCAACCTCAAATATTTCTAATCTCATATTACCTTCAAGATTTCACTTGTTTTGATTGGACACAAATTTTCGGGAAATGTAGCTTCACTCTCTCGGTAGATGCACCAAAATGTTATCACCAAACTAGGACTAATTGGGTTGTTCAACAGTCAATTTTATGTAACTATTTCAAACCACTTAGGGTTGGAAGTTAGCTCTTCCAACCAGAGATGGATCTCTCAAGAAAAAGGTAATATATTCAATAAAAAAACTTATAATGAAGATGGATAACTCATATATGTATTTTAGATGATTTTTTTAGGTGTAAGATGAGTGAGGGCTACCATTGGGCATGGAGTCAACATGGAAATTCAATTACAAATAAGTATCATTCATGGAAACTGAGGCACATGAGCTTTTACAAAATAACTTCGACAACAAAAATAATACATAAATGAAGATGGAGCATAAGATTTTATGAATTCCAAGTAATCATGTATAAGCAAGTTGAATCAACATTCAAAAGATAAAAGGTCATAAACACATAAAAGCTCAATCAGAATCTCAGGTTTGAACAAAACACTTATGCAATTGTGTATTAACTTGATGAAATCAACTTACATAATAGCTCTAGTCATTACATCCATCAACCCCCTCTAATTATAAAACTCCACTATTTATAAAGTGAAATCCATATTACATAGGTCTGCCTCTTGGGCTAGACTCTCGAACCTGATCTAGAGATCTAATCCAAAAAGGATTTCATTACTTTGAGAAAAAATATAGATATTATGTTTGAGGGAGTTTGTAGTCAAAGAGGACTCTATCACTATTAATTGAATCAACAAGAACTTTTAATAACCAATGCTATTAGTGGATATCAAACCAAAAAACCTTGTTTAGATGTCAAACAACCATGTTCATGTGGCAAACTGTCATACTGGATTTCAGGTCCTCATATACCGAATTTGATGATGAGTTGTCCATTGGTGAGGTGGAAAAAGTGATGTGTTGTCACCCATGTCAATCCTATGAAGTATATTGTTGAGTTGTATTCATCAACAGATGTCCCAATGACACTTCACAATCTCTTTTGATGAATCATATCCTTCGTAAAATGCATTGAATTCCTCAAAAATACCAAAACATTAGAACGCTGGAAAAACAGAGTATTTAGGCAAGTTCGTAGCGTAGTTTTCGTAGCATTTTAATAACACCACCTTATGCAAATTTTTTTAATTTTCTACCTATGAGAGGATCTTCATTGGGTATAATAAGGTAAATACATGCCTTCATTTACCCCTGACATGATATTTTTTGGGAATTTTTGCTTCAAAAAATTCTATAGCGAGTTCGTAGCGAAAACTCAGCTTCAAGCCTGGAGCTCACTATGAACTTGCCTAATTTCAGCAAATTTTGTATTTTTTATTCTTAACTCCAAAAACATGTTTGCAACCCTGTAAATGACTTGATATGATATCCTAAGAAAAAAAGTGGCCAAAAAAGGTGTTTCTTACCATCATTCAAGGAGTAGCAGGGTCATCTTCCATCATAATCATCTTTAAACATTTTTTCTTCAACTCTGCTTGCACCATCTCCATTTGTATTTCCAATTATCTGACTTGGCTTTGTAACTTCCTTCTTTCTTATTGAAACCACTTGTTCCTCCTGAAGAGATGTTTCATCATTCTGTGCAGGGGTAGTGTCCTCTTCATCATCTTCCTTGACCCCTCTACAACCTCATCATAAAAATATATCTGTTTGCTCACTTATTTTTTAAAGTCTCTGAGCTCCTGCCTCTCTTGTTTGAATTCTGCTAACTCAAGCTTAGTTTCCAAAGTCTCTTCTCTAGATTCCTTAAGTTGTTCTTTTAAAAGCTATAGTTTATATTTTTCTTGAAATTTTTCCTTTCCCTTGTTGTTTGTTTCTCCTTTTCTGGTTCCTTATGTAGCTTCTCATATTTTTCTCCCTTTGATAATTGTGACCTTGTGAGTGGCTTCCTAGGTTTAAAAAAAAAACCTGAGTTTTCTTTGGAAAAGTCTAATTTCTTAGATTTAAGACTCTTTTTCTTGGTTTTTCTCATTTAACCTCTACAGAATTCACAACAAGATATTCCTAAATGTCAATTTCCTGCAAGATATCTTCTAGCTTGCCTTTCCCCTCTATCTGACTTCTAGTGATCCTTCTATGGGTCCTTATATCAGTTTTGGATTTACTGTTGGTAGGGGTTTGTTGAGGCACCATTGTCTCCTGCAATTGATCAATTTCTACCTCCATAGGCTCCACCGTGGACTGTACCTTTGTCTGCACTTCCACCTCATGTTCAACCTCTATTTCAGCCCTAGATTCTTTATATTTCTTTGGAGTATTTGCCTTTGATATAGGTGTCTTTCTAGGAGTGAGGACATCCACCTCATACCCACTCAAGAATAGAAAAGTGGACAATCCTTGTTTAACTTCTTTAACTCCTCCATAACTAACAATTTTATGAAACCATGGTGAAAAATATAAGTGTCACTGCTTTAAGGTTTATCTTGAACCTTATCAGCCATTTTTCCTGGACTCCTAAACAAAAAAATGGTAAATCCAAAGATTGTTTACCTATGAAATGAAGCAACAATATGAAGTGGTATTTATAAATCATGTGAAATATACCTTCACAAGTAAAGTATTTTTGAATCACCATCATGCATTTTTGAATAATTGTCCTTGAGGCAAGTCTTGGAGATTCCTGAGCTCATGTTTATGCCTATGTGCTCCTCCTTTAGAAACTCATCACAGTTTTGAAGCTTAAACTTTATTGCTTTAAACCACTCCTCTCTAGACCTTGGAATCTCGGTTGCCTGGGAAATTGTGTCAGGAGACACAGCAAAATTGAGGATGCCCACCTTCAAACCTGTACCAATGAATTTTACAGCAAAATATTTAGACACTTGTGCATGATACTCTTGTAGTTTCTGGCAGAACCACATGCAACCTGCATTGGAAAAAGCTTGTGAGAAGCTGGGGTATTATTCAATTAGCCTTATATCTGTGGGCTCATATCTGACCATAGTGCCACCCTTGTTTGGATTTTTATGTGAATCATGTTTTCAAACACAATATTTATCCACTTCTTCTTTGACACCTGCAAAATTGTTTTGAGACAGCAAGCACCTCTCTTGACACAAGTAACACCTAGCCTAAGACAGCTACTGGACAAAAATAAAGACTCTAAACTGCTGTAAAAAGTGTTCAAACATCTTACAAGGATGAAGGTAAGGTGTTGCTTTTCGAATTAGGGATCAGACTAAATTAAGAAAGAGGAAATGAGTGGAAAAAATGAAATGATGTGAGGAATAATAATTACCACGCATGCACATGACATATGATGACACATAACTGAATAGTACCATTATGACCAAGTGTGCATTGACCACTAAATTTATGAAAAGACACATCTTATCACACCGTTATCAGAAAAACAAAATTCGTAGCGTTTCCAGCACTCGAGAGGGAAAATTCGCTATGGAATTGTCAGGCACTTCCATAGCAAAATCAGACTATTTTACACTGACTAAGCTGCAGAATCCGGAAAAAGTTTCCAAGTGTCACAGAATGACATTTATAACCCATGCAATCATATTGTTTTGAATTTACATTGATAATACCTTTATTACATGATCAATGAATATTTATACCCCTTAAACTATGTACACTTTTTTTTTTTTGAAATTTAATGAATTTCATGACCTTATTTCATCCTAATGACCTAACCTAACTTACCTAAGACCAACCTAGACAAACCTAGTTTTTATCAAGTATCATAGCAAGAAGGAAGGCTATGATGATGAAAATTGTTGGACGTTTCACCTGGAGTTTAATCCAAAGAGATTTGGTATAAGGGAAATCAAAAGATGGTGGAAATCATGCAGCAGGACCTTGGATCTGTTGGGTGTGTGTTATATTATTTCCACGACTAGCTCCCTATATTAGGTGGGTGAAACTGCCTATGGTTTTGGGCATGGGTTTGCACATGGTTTTGGGCATGATGGTTTTCTGCCAATGGTATTTTGTAGATCCGTTCAAGGGAACTACGGTTATGTTCTAATTAAGGGTTAATGGATTGGGGTTTATGAATTCTTCACCATGTATATATATGTGTTGTAAAATTGAAAGGAATATAATGAAAAATCAAGCTAGTAGTCCTAGTTTTGGGATCCGAGGGAAATATTTGTGTATATCTATTTTATGTTTTATGCTCTCACTATTTTTTTTTAAGAGTTTGTTTGTATATCATTTTTTTATAGGGTTAAATCCTACATTTGGTATCAGAGCCTTTTTAGCTTCAAGGGGACACCTTTGTTGTTGAGGGTTTTTTTCTCGGGCCTGTGGTAGAACTTTTTTAGTGGGAGATCTATGGGATTGATTCTTACGGTGAAATAAGATGGCGATAAGTGGAAAGATAGAGATCAATATATTTAATGGGCATATTTTTTAGTTGTGGAAGCTCAAGATGGAGGATCTCCTGGTGGATAAAGATCAGTGGATCACGGTAGATCTGGTTACTAAACCAACGGAATTTTCAGATGAATACTAAACAAAGTTGGATCGGAAGGCAAAGAGAAAAATATGGTTGTGTATCTCAGATTTGGTATTGTTGAATGTATCTAGGGAAGCTATGGTGAAGGATTTTTGGGACAAGTTAGGGACTTTGTACCAATCTAAGTCCCTGGTGAATAAATTGTTCATGCAGAAAAAGTTGTATAACCTTAGGATGAAGGATGGATACTCGATGACAGAGCATTTGAACACCTTCAATACTCTGGTAAATCAGTTTTCGTCTGTTGATATTAAAATCTCAGATGAAGATAAGTGCATCAGCTTGTTGTGTTCTCTACCAGATTCATGGGATAGTCTAGTTGCTGCAATAGGTAGCAATACAACTACCTTGAATTTTGATGAAATTGTCTCAGCCTTTCTATCAGAGGAAATGAGATGGAAAAATATGGAGGGTCAGAATGGATATTCCTTGTCATTATGAGGACAATCCCAGAACAGAAAAAAAAAGGTTCTCGAGTGGGAGATCTAGATCTAGAGGGAGATCTAAATCTCCATAAAAGCCTATAAAGATGTGTTGGAAATGTGGAAAGGAAGGGCACTTCAAAAAGGATTGTAGATCTGAGGTTCCTGAGTGATCCAGGTGGATTAATCAGGTACAGGTACAAATGGCTTGAGTACAAGGCTCAAAAATTAAAGTGTTCAAAATATTCTCGAACCAAGTTTAAGTTGTAGATCTCGTAATTCTGAATCCAACGGCGCAGACGACACTCAATTCTGAGTCCGTATGAAGAAGTTATAAGCGGTCAAAGTTCCAGGTTGACTTGGTGACTGGACAGCCTTAAGGAAGGCACAAATTCGACTTTTTCCGGCCACCAGATTCCGGCAAGCTCAGGCCAGATTCCGGGAAAATTTGTGGCCTGTTTAAATTGCCTCCTTCGGTCCAAAACCAAATTTTTCAAAAGGCATGGTTTGTTTTTAATAACAAAAATTATTTAAAAAAAGGGGTGGCAGGCCACCACCCCCGCCACCCCACTCGACCGCATGGCACAACATAAAAAATATATATTATATGTTTATGGGCCGGCGGGCCATGACTCCCGCCGGACCCCACGGGAACCAACCATATATAACATATAATGGTCTTATGTTGAACAATGTATTAACGTTCAACCCATATATATATAATACGTTAAAACCGTGATATGGAGGTGGTTGGGGGCGGGCCGCCCAATGCGGGTCCGGCCCCCCAAAACAATATTATATTGTTTTTCAAAAACAAAAGTGTGCCAACTATGGAGGGGCGGGATTTGACCCCCCGACCTCTCCTCAACCAAATCTAAATTTTACCAATGCGCCAACGGTGGGACTTGGTAAATCCGCCCAACAATTTTTATTTAAACTCGTCATTTTACAGTGCGCCCAGGCCATGCAGGAGCGGGAGAGCGCACACGCACACAGATCGAGATTTAATATTTTTTAATGCAGGTCATGTGGAACCATGAGCCCAGAAAGAGGCAGGCGGAACCCTGATTGAGGCTCAATTTTCAGGAGGGAAAAATTTCGACTTTGTCCAAATGGGACAAATTTTATGTCATTTCAGCACTACTCAGTGCCACGAGTCTGATGACGTGCTCAGTTTCTGCATCTGATTTTTTGATTTTCCAGCCACTTTTGGAAGTGGACTATGCCGGTGTCAGATTTTTGCATGTGAGCAGTCGTTTTCACCTTTCTCGACGCCACAAGATTGATGGTGCTTTCAGATTCAGCTGCACAACAGTTCAGCCTTCAGCAAATGGTAGCATGAGGTATATGATGTGTATTCCATATACTTCTTCATTTATTTCTTGTTGAAGATGCATTATGTCTTGCAGATCCCGGTTGATACATGGGTCGTGGGATCTTGTTTTGTGTTGTTTTTGATGTACTTTCAGCTATGGATTTGTGTCATGTATGAGCCCCTTTTATGCCACATTGGCGGGATGCTCTTATTTCATATGTGTATTGTTGAGATCCCTTGTTTGCCAAGATTGGCGGGATACTCTTGTTTATTACATGTCAGCTATGGTCATACTGATAGGAGTCTTTCTTTATGTATGAGAGTTCCGTAGTAGAACATCTCTTAAAGAAGTCAAGCCACTCCTGTGTGAGGGAAATTTTTCCTTGTATGTCATAGGGAAACATATCCATGTACATCTTCTTCTCACAACACATAATGCAACGGCCTACACCATCTTGACACCGAGGCCCGGAGATGTAGTCCCTCCTGGACGAACTCCGTCATCAAACGACGTGTTCTTATGATTGCTGATCTTGTTCATTTATGTTCCTCTTATTTACAGCTACAGTTGTTCATTTAAGTTCTTTAACGTCTTTAATTAAATGCAATTCTATTTATCAGCCGAATTAAAAGGTCTTGGTTAAGGGTATCAAGATTTTACCCTGGACCACTGAGAAAGGAAAGGGATCTGATGATGCTCCTTCTGTAGAGGCAAAAACCACCTCAGATGAAGGTGGTGATGTGTATTTGGCTTCTTATTCAAATACACATGTATATCATGAGGCATGGTTGATGCACTCAGGTGCATCCTTTCACTTCACTCCCCATAGGGAGTTGTTCTGCGAGTATGAGAAGTATGATGGTGGTGATGTCTTCTTAGGTGATGATAGGAAGGCTAGAATCATCAGACGCCGAAAAGTCAATTTGAAGTTGCAAGGTGGAAAGATTACACCACTTCTTGGAGTTATGCATATTCCTGCATTGGCTAGAAATATGATTTATGTAAGAAATATGGGTGATGCAGGTGTAAAAACAATGTTCGAGAAAGAAACCTACAAGATGGTTCGAGGAGCATTGGTATTGATGTGGGGAGTTCATATTGGAACTCTGTACAAGCTTTTGGGTAGCACTGTTATTGATGGGTGCAACAATTATGTGGTTCCTAAAAGTGGATCAGAAATATTAGTGGTCTGTGGAGAAAATACCATGCTATAGAATCAAAGGCTTGGAAATATTGGAGAGAAAGGCCTTTGAATACTACATGGTAATGGTATGGTAGAATGTATGTCTAATTATCTGGATTTCAATTTTTGTGAACATTGTGTATATGGGAAGCAGAATCAGGTGAGTTTCCCTTCTGGTACTAGTAAGAGGACGAACAAGATGTTAGAGCTTGTGCAGAGTGATGTGGTTGGACCTGTGTCGGTTCCATGACAGGCTAATTCTGTGTACTATGTGTCATTTATAGATGAATTCTCAAGGAATGCATGGATATATTTCCTGAGGAATAAATCTAAAGTCTTTGACAGATTTAAATAATTTAAGTCTTGGTGGAAAGCTAGACAGAGACGAAGATAAAGGTGTTGAGAACAAATAATGGAGGAGAATTATGCAAGAAGGAAATTGAAGATTTATGTAAGAAGTGTGGTATAGCATGACATAAGACTAATCCATACACACCTCAATAAAACAAAGTTGCAGAAAGAATGAACGGGACGTTGATGGAAAAGGAAAGAAGAATGCTTAGTGGTGTCGGGTTAGGACATGAATTCTGGGCATAGATGGTGGAGACTGCATGCTACCTGATTAAAAGATCACCTTCATCAGCGTTGGAGGATAAGACTCCACATGAGGTATGGTCTAGTAAGAAACCCTCTCTTTCACATATGAGGGTATTTGGTTGTGATGCATATGTACATGTTCCAAAGGAGAAAAGAACGAAGCTGGATAGTAACTTTGAAAGGTGCAACTTTAGTGGGTATAAGGATGGTTTAAAAGGTTATAAGCTTTGGAAAAAAAAAAACAAGTAAGGTTGTGTACAATTGAGATGTGGTGTTTAGAGAGGTGGAATATGTTCTTAAACATGAATTCCTACCAAAGGAGCCTAAGAAGATAAATTTTGAGCTAAAGGAGGAAGAATCAGACTCTACAACAGAACAAGATTCAGAAGAGGAAGAGCCAGAAACTCCAGCTATGAGAAGATCAGTTCAAGAAAGAAGGCAGCCATAAAGGTATAGTCCATCTGCTTTCTATTCAAATTTTGCTTTATCTATCACTGATTATGATCCCAAAACTGTCAAGGAGGCAGTGGATTCAGAGGATGGAAAACTCTGGAAGGAGGCCATGGTTGATGAAATGGAATCCTTGCACAAAAATGAGGCATGGGATCTGGTGGAGTTTTCGGCTGGAAGGAAGCCCATCGGAATCAAATGAGTGTTTAAGAAGGAGATGAATGCAGAAGGCAAGGTGGAGAAATAAAAAGCTCGGTTGGTAGCAAAAGCTTATTCCCAGGTGTCAGGAATTGATTTTGGTAATATTTTTTCTCTTGTTTCCAAGGTTACTTCTATTAGATTACTTTTATCCATTGTTTTTGAATTTCATTTTTAGGTAGACCAGGTGGATGTGAAGACAAAATTTCTTCACAGGGATCTAGAAGAGGATATCTACATAAAGCAACCTAAAGGCTTTGCAATGAAGGGTAAGAAAGAACTGATATGAAGGTTGAAAAGTCTTTGTATGGGTTAAAACAGTCACCAAGGATGTGGTATCAGAAATTTGATATATATATACAGTGACTTGGCTTCACCAGAAGAAAAGAAGATCATTGTGTGTATTTTAAATTAATTAATTATCATTTTATTTATTTGGTATTGTATGTGGATGATATGTTGCTGGTTGGAAATGACAAAGAAATTATCCATGATTTGAAGACCCAATTTTTCTCCAAATTCAACACGAAGGATCTTGGTGTTGCAAACTATATTTTTTGCATGGAAATTAAAAAATATCGGGAAAAGAGAAAGCTATGGTTAAATCAAAGGAAGTTTGTTGAGACAATATTGCAAAGGTACAATGCAGGATAGTAAATTGGTGAAGGTTCCTATTCCTCTAGGTGTAAATTTAACTGTTTAACAGTGTCCCAAGACACAAGAAGAATAAGAGGATGTGTCCCGTGTTTCATATGCAAGTGCAATGGGTAGCATGATGTATGAAATGGTATGTACTAGACCAAAAATCTCATATGTAGTGCGAGTATTGAGCAGGTTTATGTCAAAACCAGGGAAGGAGCATTTGACAAAAATGAAGCGGGTTTTTAGGTATTTGTGTGGCACTAGTGATTATGGATTGTGCTACCAAGGAATACCATGATTGTACAGAGTTTTCTATATTTGTGGCTTTGTTGATCTAGACTGGGCTAGAGATCTGAATCAAAGAAGATCTACAAGTGGGTATGTGTTTAGCCTATTTGGAGGTGTAGTTAGTTGGATGAGTAAAAAAAATTATGTAGTGAATCTTTCAACTAAAGAGGTTGAATACATGGCATACACTCATGCAAGTAAGGAAGCATATTGGTTGCATAGATTGCGTTCAACTATCAGGTTGGTGCAGCGAGCTATAAGGATAGACTGTGATAGCCAATGTGTAATTTTCTTGGCTAAGAACCTTTCTTATCATTCAAAGACAAAGCACATTGATATTCAGTATCACTTTGTGAGAGATATGGTTGAGGAAAAAATGGTGTTGTTGGTAAAGGTGGACACTTTGAAGAATGTTGTAGATTCATTGACGAAGTCTATGATCACTAAGAATTTCTCTTGGTGTAGAGAAATAATGGGCATTTCAGGGCTAGACCAATGACTAATCTCTCATGTTCCCCCCTGTGGAAAGAAAAAAACAAGTGGGATAATTTTGGGTGTGTGTTATATTCTTTCCATGACTAGCTCCCTATATTAGGTGGGCGGACCTGCCTATGGTTTTGTGCATGATGGTTTTCTTCCCATGGTATTTTGCAGATCCGGTCAAGGGAACTACGGTTATGTTATAATCCAGGGTTAGTGGATTGGGGTTTATGAATGTTTCGACATGTATATATATGTGTTGTAACATTGAAAGGAATAGAATGAAAAATCAAGCTGGTAGTCCCGGTTTTGGGATCCAGGGGAAAATATTTGTGTATATATGTTTTACGTTTTATGCTCTCGCTATTGTTTTATTTTATTTTTTAAGAGTTTGTTTGCAGATATTTTTGGTACAGGGTTAAAACCTACAGGATCCGATTTCGGTGATGAAACATAGATCACTGCAGTGGGCATACAAGGTAGCCTTTCTCTTCACGCTAATGAAAATTTTGAATTACATGCAAGTACAAGTATTGAAACAGGATTGGATTGTTCCACATTAGAGTTGTGATGAAACATACTAAATTGGAAACCTCAGTTGATCCAGGCTCACAAGTAAATTTGATTTCAGAATCCTTTGTTAATAAATTAGGATTGGAAAAAAAGCCTCATCTGTAACACTACCCTCTTGGTTGGGTGTGTGATAAAGCCAAATTACATGTAACCAAACTGTGTAGGGATATATTTGTGATTACATCCAAACTAGTATATGAGGTTTATCTTGATGTTGTACCCTTGGATATTTATGGCATTGTATTTGGGAGTCCATATTTGTATGACAAGAAAGCATTTTTCTTTCATGAAAGATGAGGTGGAATAAATTGTTAGCGCTCATCATGCCAAGATCAGTGATATTCTTGTTGTTACACCATTTTTTGGCCATCTAACCTATTATCATTAGATGGACCCAAGTACACCATGTAAGACCAATTTTACCCTAAGTAAAATTTCTTTCGCTATGTAAAATAACTTAATAAAACACATTTATTAAGTTGTTTATGGTCCAAATAGGAAACCCCAAAAGGAAATATTAAACAAATTTTTATTTGTTTGATTTTCCTCATGGAATAATCAATTAAACAATAATTTAATTATTATTCCAAGTTATATTTAACCCAAAACAAGGAAATTAATTAGATAAATCCTTATTTATCTTATTATTTTCTAGGAATAATTATTTAAATAATATTCCTTGTTAAATATGACTAAATCATTTACAAATAATTAAATAAATTATTATTTATTTAATTATCATTCAACCACTTCCTTAAAATAATAAATAAATAATTTATTTATTTATTATTTACAAATAAAGGGATTTGACCCAAATCAAATACCTTTTCCCTCCAACAAATATAATAAAATATTCCATAAAAGGTGGATCTAGATTTGGTTAATATTATTTTAATCATACACCAAGATCTAGAATGACCCAATATTTTGTTATAAATAGAAGGGTTTTCTCATTCATTTTTCACCTTTTGTTGCCCATTAGATCACTCTGGATCTATGCTCTTGGTCTGACTTTGAGCCATTATCATTGTCACATTCTCCATTATTTGCTTTGTGAGCTCCCTTTGAGTTCTATGTTTGTCTGGGTTTTCTACACCAACAAGAGAGAGAAATTCTAGATCTGAAGTGGTGAGGACTTCCAAGAACCCATCCCATCGAGGAGAATTGGAAACACCTTTCTTGTCTTCTCTCTCGCTGTTTCTATTACAAAAATTCTTTCAAATATACGTTTTGTCTTATCTATTGATGCATGGAGCAACATTTCATTTTCACCGCTTAATGTCTTTTCCATAGATCCTGATTTCTGTGTATTGCCTGGATCAACTAACCCCATATTTAAAGATATCGTTGCACCATAATTGATGATAGGGCTATTTGTTATGCGTAGCTAAAGTGGTCTTTTTTCGACGAAAGATTCACACAACACTGGCGACCCACACGGTTTTCTTTATGGACCACTGCCGTTTTATATATTCCTGCATATCCAACTATTTCAGACCCTAGGGTTTCTCTTCAGTTTTTTGTTTTTCCTATTTTTATGGTGTTTTCCACCTCTAAAACCCTTAAACATTAATATTTTTAACTTTCGTGTGTTTCTGGCCCTATTGCGCAGGTGACAGACATCAATTGCAGCTGAGACCACAAATTTTTCTGAAATCTACTGCCGAGAGACCCAGATCTACAGGTCGCACTTATCGGCCTAAAACCTGCGACCTGGCCTAGAGGACGCACTTTTCTGCCCCAAAACTGCGACCTGGACTGAAAAAAGGTCAGAACCTGCGACCTGCACTTTTTTCTGCACTCTTCCAGCATTTTTTCTGGGTTTGTCTGAAGCTTCTGTCAGGGTTTTCCAGCCTCTGTCTCCGCCCGTTTAGACCTGTTTCTCATCTATTTTACTCAACTAAGTGGGAATATTGCCCCCTAGGGATTTAGTCCCCTCCACTTTTTTTGGAAGAGTTTTAGCTATTTTATACGTCTGAATTTTCAGAGTTTCAGCCTCCTTTTCAGATCTGATACCTCATTTTCAGATCCCTCTAGATCAGCTCTTCTCCCTTTCAAATCACCTCATCTAGTTTTTTTTGGGTTTACCTCTAGGGTCACCTCCTTGTCCCTTCTACCTTTAGCTGATTTTCCCCTTTGTTGCAGCAACTTTTCCTCTACCTCTTTGTTGTTTTCTGCACCTCTTTTCAGCAGATTTCTTTTTTAGATCCCTGTCCCTCCTGACCTTAGATCTATTCGCCCCTTTTTAGTGTGTTCTGACTAGATTTTTTTCCCTCTTTTTAGACTAGTTTTGAGAGACCCACCTTCTTGGGTTAGATCGATGCATTGTTAGCTGTTAATTTTCTGTTATTTTAGCATTATTTACTATTCTCTGTAGATTCATTTTCAGTTACACAACACACTTTTTTCTTTTACTCTCAAAACGTCTGGGTTTAAAAATTAAAATTAACACATGCCGCACATTGACCCTAAGTGAAGAAGAGCCTAGTTAACACCGCCAGGCAATGACTTTAAAATCAATTGACACTGCACCTCTCTCGCCCTTGTTTCCACATCGACATCACTTGATTATGCACCTCCTCGCATTTTTCGATATTCTTCTCCTTTGTGCCGCTGCCACCATTGCGCCCCAAGGGGCATATCTTTAGGACTTCTTCGCTCTTCACCTCGTATCTTCGCTGGTCGACTCTGTTTCTTCTCGCTCGTTGTCAAGTTATTCCTCCCCCGAGTCCACACTTCCGACTCATATTTTGATTTCTTGGGTTCTCCCCTCGTTCGGTTCTCCTCTTACCTTCACCATGTCCGGTCTAGGGCATAATGCTTGGGCGGCAACTTCACCCTAATGTTGGGATCACATATGAACCGCCATGAACAGGAGCGATCGCTCCCTCGCTCCCTTCATGGCGGTGCTCCACTCGATTTCAACCGCCTGATCAATGATCCTATCCGCCACGATGTTAGTTGGCCTACTATGTCAACCAAGCTCCCCTCCTATATTCCCAAGTTCGAAGGCCTTGCTAGAGAGGATCCCTCCAACCATATCCAATCTTTCCACATGTGGTGTTCATCCCATTCCATTACTGATGATTCCATTCGTCTTAGATTGTTTGAACACACGCTTACAGGCGAAGCTTCTAAGTGGTATGTTGATCAGCCCACTTCCTCTCATACCACCTTTTCGACTCTTGCCCGGGCTTTTTTATCTTACTTCCAGCTTCCCCTTCGTTATGACACTGGTATCAAACTTTTGACTTCTTTCTGTCAATCATCGGCCACTCGCCTATCCGATCATGTCCAGGAATGGCGAAGAAGAAAGAGCCTATGTCAATCTCCTACCTTCGAAGACCGTGTCTACATGGACTAGTTCCTTATATCTCTCTTGCCACCTATCGGGAAAGATGTCACATCGCATTTTCCTCAAACCGAAGAAGCTGCCCTCCAAATGGCGTTAAAATATGACCTAATCTACGCTCATACGGGTTATGTTTATATTGTTCTACCTGATCTCCCCAGACCCGGTAATGACCATGCACTGGGGGCACCTCATGCCGCCGACAGTATCGTTGGAGCTATCTCTCAT
The DNA here is from genome assembly GCA_034641835.2 of Pinus albicaulis. Classification (NCBI taxonomy): domain Eukaryota; kingdom Viridiplantae; phylum Streptophyta; class Pinopsida; order Pinales; family Pinaceae; genus Pinus; species Pinus albicaulis. The sequence goes on along the minus strand of CM076575.1, from coordinate 195,794,863 downwards.
CCATCCGCTCAACCTCCCATGAGCTATGGTTTTCTTGGGGGAGGGGGCACCACTTCCTGCACTTCTCCCCCTCCTGGTAGCACACATCCAGGATCCGGCATGCCTCCTCTTTCTGCCCAACCCCCTGTTTACCACACTGTTACCCAACCTCATTTTTCATCCATATCCACAAATTTCAGTGTTCCGTGCCTCCTCCGCATTCGCACCCCGCCTCCTTTGTCTTTCCTCAACCCCTGAATAACACCACCGCCCTCACAGGCGGTGTGTATGCCCGCCCTGCGCGACTAATCCTCCTCCCTCCAAAATGATGAAGGAAGACACTCAAAATCAATCCGCTCTCAGTAATCCTGGACTTAATCCTCAAAATAATGCACCTAAAACTCTTTTAACCAGCAACAGGGCACTCAGCCCAAGCAGGACAAGCTTGTTCCCATGAACCAGCCTTGTTCTTGTTATGGTGTTTATGGTCATTCCACTCATGATTGCCCCCTTTTACGATAGATGCGGCAGATGTGGGAGTCTCAAGCCCCATTGTGAGGACAACATGCCTCCCCTACTACTCCCCCAATGTGGCAACTTCTCAACCACCGCGTTACCAATCCTTTCCCCCAGCAAGGATTCGTGGCTACCCAACCACCTGACGGACAAGTGGCCACTCAACCTTCCCCTTCTGGTTCCTCTGATTACCAGATCCTCATGATGAACTCTAATCAACCTCTAACCGTCGACCTTAACCTTCAAACTCAGTCTCGTCAATACCCCAAGCCTCCCACTCCGTCTGTCCCTGAGTCCCCTTCTTCAGGTTCTACAGAGCCTATTTCAACATCCAATGGTCCCTTGCATATCCCTCAGCCCAAAGTTGAGATTCATACCAAGATTTGTAAGGGACCATTACATCGAAATGCTACTTCTAGTCGAGCTGCTCATTCGTATAGCATAGTAGATGATTTGCTACTCTCCATCGCCATTTAAAACCAGAACTACTCCTACCATGTCCTTCAAAAGAAGGCTCTACTATCCACCATGGGCGCCCGTATATCCGCCGATGATCAATTGGAGTGTTTTCAACGCCCGTCGAATGCTTGCACAAAAATCCTGCTTCCGTAGCTTTCCAAATCCCAGTCAAAATCCGGAACACTCATGTTTCTCGGTGTATTATTGATGAGGGGGAATCCACCTGTGTGATGTCTGCTTTGGTTTAGAAACAACTCAGATCTTTTGAGCTGGCCCCTTCCACAATCACCCTTCGTTGATGGGACGACCATGCCTCCCAGCCCATTGGCCTATTCTGTAATTGTCCTATCACTCTTGCGGGCAAGACTATTTGCGTTGACATTGAAGTCATCAATGCCCCTCTTGATTATAACATTCTTTTTGGGCGTAGCTACACCTATGCCATGTCTGTTGTCCCATCCGCGGTCCACCGCAAGATGTTTTTCCCTCATAATGGAAAGATAGTCACCATTGACCAGTTGACATATCATGAGCCAAAATCTCGTACCTCCCCCGAGTCGGCATCATCTTTCCGTAGCCAATAAACAAACCGTCGATTCTTTGACCAATGTCTCCCCCGGCGTCTACAAAGACTCCTCCTTGCTTGGAAATTTCCCTAGTATTCCTCCTCCTCCTGTCTCTGATCCCAGCTTAGCGAATGTTTGCATGATGCAATTGTCTCGGGCTAACCTTAAACGGCCCGCTTCGGCTAGTCAGCAACCCCAACCTCAACCTCGCCCGCCGCAACCTGCTCCTAGCCTTTCGCCTCAACCATCCAGACCTCTTCCTTCTGGCCCTTCTCCTACAGCTGGTACCCATGAGCCCCTCTATCCCTTCCGGGTTTGCCCACCAGTCTCAACCATTCTGGAGCCGTCCCTCCCCCGGCCATTACCCCGCCGGTCGATACCTTTCCTTGCCCCCCTCCCCGAGTCTACCCGTTCCATCATGCCCACCCTCTCCCTCCCTTCAATTAATTCTCGAGCATACCCGTTCCCGGGTACTCGACCCTCCGGCCTACTACCCCACCCGGTCAACCCAAACCTTATCTTGCTTTTGACCCCGCTCAACCGATCCCCATGAATTATCCCGCCGCAACAAAGGTTTCGCCCACTCAACAGAACCACCTCGGTTGCGACTGTCAGTGCACGGGAAAAGTCATAGAGGGCATCAAGGAGAAAGGTCGCCCGACAAAGCCCTCGCTTCTTTCGCCTCCTTATCATACCATCCAGTGTGCTTTGTGTGATGTTGTCAGTCACGCCACCCATACCTGTCCTGAACTGCCTCATCTCAAGCCCATAGTTAATGTCGCATTCCCAGAAGCCTTGTTTCTTCCGCGACCGCGGCCAAGAACCCCAAGACTATTCACATCAACCACCCCTGTGCTTTGTGTGATCTCCATGGCCATTACACCCACCTTTGTTCCCGCCTCAAGGACTTCTGCACCTCTCTAGCCGCGGTCCGCTCAATTCGAGGCGGTTAACAACCTAGCTCCACCCTCCCCTCAGTTTGCGCATTTTTCTCTGTTATAACCAGCCAAAGTGATGGTTCATCTATATTCCTCCCTAGCAAGTTGGGAGATGACAAGAGTTTTCTTCATCCACCATATTCTACCTATCATCATCCATGAGACCCTCGGGGAACATTCCCTCTGAATCCTCCCCTGTTGTTTCACTTGACCTTCCTTCAGCGATCACCCTAGGCTCAACATCGGTAGATCCTTTATCCTCTTACTCTTCTATCACCCCTTGTGGTGATGCACATGTGAACCTCTCTTCTCATGATGATGAGTCAGGTAGCTTCACCGCGTCAGGTGGTCTTTCTTCCACCAGTCACCTCATCTTCTATCACGATGATGACATTATGGAAGAAATCCCTACCCTTGACTTTATCTATTCCCCCTTACATCGAACCCATGCGTTCGCACCACATACACCTCGTGGCCATTACATTGAAACCCCATGTTTGGGTAAGGGGGCACCCATATTTGAGAGACCAGGAGAAGCAATTCTCCACAACTCTCCTAGTGTATCTAGTCATGTCAAATTTAGTACCATTATTCTTCCACATTTAGACGAACCTATAGAGTCCCATATCACTTCAGATCACTCTAGGGATGATACCCCTTATCGTTCCTTCATCTTACATCAGCAACCCAGTCTCTTAGACATTGTTGTTGACCAACCTATGGGTTTTCTAGGAGAGCATTAGTTCATTATCTCCAAATCCTCTCTTTGGGATAGTGACACCAGGTATGCCAACCCGAAAACTTAAAATCCATTTGATTCATATATGCAATACTAAAAGAGATTGGTAATCCTCCATTTCCTTTCTCATACTGCATAACCATAAAGAAAACAAATGGCGCACCACATCATTAAAATGTGTTTAGATTCCCCTTTATACATTTTGGCATGACCACAACATGCTTGGGGGCACCTATGCCCCTCAACCATAACCCTCCTCAAAATCGAATTTCTTCACTTGCAACACTCATACTAGGGGCACCACTTGGCCTCCATACTTGTCCATGCTCATGTTGATGTTCGTCGTGAGTTACCATCTTGTACTCATGTTTTTATGGTCCCCCATTGGACCTTTACTATGTGGCAGCACCATCGCGTCACCCTTTTTTAGAGCATCCGAGTTGAGTCATCATCACATTCATGGAGTCTATCATGAGTCCCTTTGTATCATGCTATAGTTCTCCATCCTTCATTACTTGTTCCCTCTCTCATGTCGCACATTATGGCCTTCTTACCCCACTGGCCCTGGTCCCCCATGACATTGTACTGGCCTAACGCTGCACAAACCATGCTCATGCTTTAACAAGTAAAGTTTTCCATTTCGATTACTCTCAAGACCCCCATTTCCTTCATCATCATCGCGCCACCGTCGGGCCGCTCTACTATTTTCTCTCATGCCTTAGTTGAGGATTCCTTATTGCCTCACCTATGGCGGCATCTCCTTCTATCAACATCAGCCATTCATTCCAAGACGGCCCAGAGAGTTTCATCTTGGGTTCTGCCTTCACACTCTCACTATGCTCTCGTGATTCAGCAAAGGATTTCTTCATTACCCTTTGACTTGATCGTTTCTCAGCTCCATCTCCTTTTCAGCACGATCGAGATCCGTATACTTGATGGTCCAATGATGCAGCAATAGATATTGGTGATTCCCGGGTGTGTGTGAGATGTCTCAATCCTCATGAGGGGGTGGCCCTGCAGGTAGCCCCCCACATGCCCGGATGACCTCTTCATTGCAGCTTTCGATGCGGCTCCATATATTTGATGATGTCGGCGTGCCTCTTTGATTTGCATGTATCAGTCAGATTTTGTGAGCCCTTCCCCATTTATAGGGGGCATTCCGGTTGTATTTGTATCTCATGTACCCGTGAGATATTTATAAGTTTCTGGTCACATTCCAGAACAACATGTAACATGTGTGGATTCCTCATTATATCTTTTATCCTGCCCCTGCTTATGCCATGATGTACTTTGCACTCGTCCTTGCTTAACGGGATTTCACCATTTTTTTGTACTTTGTCCCTACAGCACAGTATGCCTTCCCTCACTGCCTGGCACAGTACCTCTCAAAAGAGACTCGTTGCACCCGTAAGTCTCATCTCCTCAGGGTCTGGTTCTTCAACACATTAGGCTACCTTACATTTCTCTCTCTAACTTCTCTTTTGATGTCTGGTGATTGAGTTATTACAACGTACTTCAGTCATACGATTTGCTCCTAACACTCGCACGCTGGGGGGAAATCTGTTACACTATCTTTTGGTCATCTAACCTATTACCATTAGATGGACCCAAGTATACCATGCAAGACCAATTTTACCCTAAGTAAAATTTCTTTCACTATGTGAAATAACTTAATAAAACATATTTATTAGGTTGTTTATGGTCTAAACAGGAAACCCCAAGGGGAAATATTAAACAAATCTATATTTGTTTGGTTTTCCTCATGGAATAATTAATTAAACAATAATTTATACTGTTGTCCTGCTATATTTTTAACTCAAAATAAGGAAAAGAATTAGATAAATCTCACACTATTTATTTTGTGAAATACTATTTTAAATAATATTCCTTATTAAATATGACTAAATCATTTACAAGAATAAATAAATAATGATTTATTTAATTATCATTCAACCACTTCCTTAAATAATAAATAAATCATTTATTTATTTATTATTTACGAATAAAGGGATTTGACCCAAGTCAAATGCCTTTTCCCTCCAACAAACATAATAAAATATTCCATAAAAGGTGGATCTAGATTTGGTTAATATTATTTTAATCATACACCAAGATCTAGAATGACCCAATATTTTGTTATAAATAGAAGGGGTTTCTCATTCATTTGTCACCTTTCATTGCATTAGATCACTCTGGATCTATACTTTTGGTCTGACTTTGAGCCATTATCATTGTCACATTATCCATCATTTGCTTTGTGAGCTCCCTTTGAGTTCTATGTTTGTCTGGGTTTTCTACACCAACAAGAGAGAGAAGTTTTAGATCTGAAATGATGAGGACTTTCAATAACCCATCCCATTGAGGAGAACTAGAAACACCTTTCTTGTTTTCCTCTCAAGTGCCCCTTTAATATAAAAATTCTTTCAAATATATTGTTCTTGTCTTATCTATTGGATGCATGGAGCAACATTTCATTTTCACTGCTTAATGTCTTTTATGCATAGATCTGGATTTGTGCAGCTTTATTTGGATCAACTAACTGCAGATTTAAAGATATTGGCAGCCATAATTGATGTTAGGGGTATTTGTTATGCATAGCTAAAGTGGTCTTTTTCCGATGAAAGATTCATACTAACACTTGTAAGTGTAGGTCAGATGAAGAGATTGGTCAATTTCAGTAAAGGGTGCATGCCCATGGTTTTGAGAGAAAAAGATGCAGAGGAATATGAAGCTTTCCAAGGTTGTGATCCTACTCGTAAAAAATAATTGTATGAAATTGTTTCTAACTATAATGAGTTTTTTTAGGAACCAAGTGGGTTGTCTCCAAAGCATGAAATCCAACATGAGATCCACTTGCAGTAGGATTCTCCTTTATTAAATATTGGTATGTACAGGTTTTCAACCATGGAGATGGAGGAGATAAAGAAGCAGGTGCGGGAATTTTTGAACCAAGGGGTCATAAGACCAAGTTCTTCTCCATGCGGTTCACCTATTGTGTTGGTGCCAAATAAGGATGGCACATGGAGGATGTGTGTGGACTACAGAGCACTCAAAAAATAACAGTGAAGAATCGGTACCCTCTACCTCGCATTGATGATTTATTAGATCAATTGAAAAAGACTGTTTATTCACAAAATTGTACTTGCACAATAGCTACCATCAAGTTAGGATATCAGCACAGGATGTATGGAAGACTACATTCAAGAAAAAACAGGGGTTGTTTGAATGGCTCGTGATTCCATTCGGACTATGAAATGCTCCGACCACATTCATGAGGGTGATGAATGATATTTTCAGGCCTTTCTTGATTATTTTGTACTTGTGTATCTTGATTACATTATTTTTTTTAGTAGGACATGAAAAGATCATGCGATTCATGTTAAAAATGTGCTTGATGTTTTGCAAAAGGAAAAATTATATGTCAAAATTTCTAAGTGTGAGTCTGGTAAGACCTCTTTCGTTTACTTATGTCACATTGTTGGAGATGGACATTTAAAAAAATATCATTCTAAAGTTTATGTGATTGCAAAATGGCATAAACCCACCAATGTTATAAAGGTTCGTAGCTTTTTGGGTGCAATGCAATACTAGAGAAGGTTCATTGCCAACTTCTCTGTCATTGCATCCCCCTTGCATGGATTGACAAGTGTGAGACAAATCTTCCAGCGAGGAGGAAATCAGTAGAAAGCCTTTGGTGCACTGAAATAAAATATTGGTACTACACCAGTTTTGGCCTTTCCTGACCTCCAACGACCTTTTGAGATCGAGACAGAGGTCAGTGGGTATGCCATGGGAGAATATTGATGTAGCAAAGGAAATCTATATCTTACCATTCAGAGACATTCTCCCAAGAGTTTGTTAACTATCCCACATATGAAAAGGAGTTGTATGCCTTGGTTCAAAGCATGAAAAAGTGGAAGTGTTATTTGATTGGCAAGGAGACCATCATTCACACAAATCACCAGCCCTTGTAATACCTCCAGTCACAAACCAAGCTTCAATAAGCACATCATTTCCGATGGATGGGATTCCTCCAGCATTTTCACTTGTTAATCAAATACAAGAAGGACGTCAACAAGAAAGTGGCAGATATGCTTTCTCACCCTCCTATTTCTGCATCTAGAGTTTAACAAAATGATTCTTTATCTTTTGAAAGTTATGTTGATGATGAATATTTTAAAATATTTTATGCAAAGCTGACTCCTGGATCGTAGGTGGAAAATTACCATTTGTAGGGAAAAAATTTGTACCATCTTGGAAAATTGTGTATTCCCACAAATGAAAGAATACATGTAATCAAAGAGGCACATACCTCTCTGTCTCATCTCATTTTGGTGTAGGAAAAACTTTGTGTCATTTAAAAAATTATTTTATTGCCCTCACATGAAAAATATTGTGACTCGATATGTAACAGATGTAACATAGTTACCGATCAAATAGGTAACTGAACTGGTACCTACTTTTTTGAGGTAGCAAGAAAAACACCTGATTTTGAAAAGGGGTGATGCAGAATCACTTTTTTTTTTGGAGCATGTTTTTGGCACTTTAATTTTTTTTTGTTTTTTTTTTGTGTGATGCTTTTTATGTCGATTTTGAATAGTGGTGGTGTATCATCACCAACCTTTTTTTAGAGGATTGATTTTGACACTATACATTTTCTAATGTCTTCTTCTTCCCTGAGATGTTTATTTTTAAGCACATTTATGTAATTGTGTTTTAAAAAGAAAAAACTAATTTTTTTTAAAATAAAAATTTGTAATGAAATCTTCATTTTTTCACATAAATAAAAAAATGAAAAAAATGTCAATATTATAAAGTTTATATTTTCTACATGTTTATGTATTGTTAATTAATATTTCAATGCACATCGAATAATTGTCGCTAAAAACCCAATATTTTGAACCATATAACAAAAAAATACAAATTTTCAATATAAATAGAATGCAAAAAATACACTTTTAGAGACCTTTTGTTAAAAAAAATATTAAATAAACTAATTTTTTGGGAAAATATTAACAAAAAAAACTTAAGAAAATAGCATTTTAATTGAATTTTATGTCAAAAAATAATAGTAATCACATGTTTTTTTGCAAAAAAATAAGGATTCTTCTCATAAAATATCAAAGTCTAAACATTACAAGTAAAACTGATTAATAGATCTCAAAACTGAGCTTTATTTGCAAGCATAACTTAAATATTATCAACAATATCAACTAATCCATGTTCAACATCTTCTAGAACATCATTGATGTCTTCTTCCGCAACATTTACTGCTTCATTTTGGTCATTGTCATCTTCTAATGGATCTTTCATGTCTGCAAATCTTCCAAAGTGTCTCTTTCCAATCATTCCATATAATGGTGGTTGAGGTTCCTTTGCATTTTTTGCCACACGTGATTCATTAAAATCCCATTTCCTCAAACCAAATTCTTGCTTCGCATCTAGAAGGAATTCAAGAGAGTTAATTCTTTGTTGGATAAATTTTCATTGCATTGGGTCTTTCGCAATGGCAATGCAATTTCTTCTTTTTGGTAGACAACATGCTAGTGTTGTACCTAATCATCAAGCACAAAAGAAATAAATAAGAAAATTAGTATAAAGATATAAAAAGTAAAAAATAAAATATTTAAATTCAAATTTGTATAATAAAACTTACCTGAACCTAAGAATAAATCCAAAACCCAATCTCCTTCATTTGAACATAGATCTATAAGATAGTTAATCAATGCTTGTGGTTTTTTATAAATGTTAACTATATTTTCTTTTGCATCTTTATCCTCATATGTTAGTTTTTTTACAACTGCATCAAGAACCAATACTTGAATATGACTCTTCCCATCTACTCGATTCATAAGAATACGCTTATAGCTATCCTCTTTTGTCCAACATTCAACATGGATGAACTCACAATCATTTATAATAGGTTGATATTTGGAAGAAACAATATTTGACTTATGCGTGTAACATAACATAGTAAAAGTTCAATTAAATTGTACATAAATTAAAAAAATTTAACAGTAATCAAACATACAATTTCAAGTTCATACCATGTAAGTTGCATCCTTGAGTTTGTTTTTCCCTTGAAGCTTGTTAATAACATTGCAAACTATGTGTCTTAATGAAATGTCACAAATCACCAAAGTGGTGATGTTGTCACTTCTTGAAAATGTATAACCAATTTACTAAAATCTTGATAAGTATATGGTTCACTATCATATTCAATGTCTGGGAAATTGAAACCATGAGGAATATCTGCAATAACTAGGGCATATTCCCTTTTAGGTATTAGTGATGCAATGTCTTCACAGTCACCTTGTATTATTTGATATTGGATATTGTTGAGCCCATTCCAAATGTAACGATTAAGAGTAGGATCAAGTTCAACATTCATAAGACGTTTCTTCCTCATATTTTCCAACTAATTTTTTTCAATAAAGCTTTTGAAAGTATCTGGTACTCCATTTCCATCATTCTTCGACATCTTTAATGACATAAAAATATATATCTATAAGTAATAAAATAAAAATAGTTTAAATATGAATAAAATGAATGTATAAATCAACATACCTTATTGAATGCAATATAAAAGTCTTTAAGTGTTGCTGTAGAACTTACTTCTGGGTAGTGTCGCACAACATCATCCCAACTGTCTTCATTCAACATTTTAACCATATTTTCTTGTATTTTCATAAAAATCTTCTGACTGAATAAATAAAGTTTAAAATGTTAGTATAGTGACATGTATAAAAAATTATACCAAAAACATTATGTTTTATTTAAAATAAAATTATAATGAAAATAAAATAAGAAATAATTCAAGAAACTTACTTTTGAAATTCTGCACACATTTCATCCATTAATAATTCACCCGACTTCACACGGGCTAGTATTGATTTGACTAGTTTCTCATCCTTCACACCTTGCATTTTTCTCCAAGGTGTAATAGTCATATCCTCTGGAAGTTGCTTCATTTTAGGACCTGTCTCATTGTTGGTACATATTATGGGCTTACTCTTTTTAACCTTCTAATTTTTTATGGAAATATTCTCCCACCGCTAAAAAATATCATCAATCAAATCCCATATCTCCCTAGTTCTAAATGCCAACTGAAAAATGTTATCCATGCTTCTAAATATACTTGAATTCATTTTTCCATCTTTTGCTTTGATTTTTTCATCAATTTGATAACCTGTTTCCATTAAACATTCCTTCCAAAATGTTAGACTAACTTGTGTCTTATCCCCACCACATTTTTCTATGAATTCATTATGAATAAATCTGACCCTTTGGATGAAAGTCATTTTCATTTTGTACTCATTATTTGCATTATGATCCCATGCCAATAAATTTGATTCTATTTCTATTAAGCCAACGTAAATGATGCATTTCATTGTTTGAAAAAGATAGTTATTGGGATATTCCTCAATAAATTGTCTTTTAGCCTCTACCGAATGGTTCCCTCCAATTACATAATATTTATAATCAAAACATTTTGTCTTGTCAAATGCCTGTTTGTTAGGAACTTGACGTGGATCAAAAATAACCACATAATCCACCACATGCACATATGGATTGAATCTGAACAATGTTTTCAGATTATGTACATGTAGGTGATGGGCCTTTCTAATTTGGTATTGATATTTTCCTTCTTCTGGCCTATAAAATTGGCTGACATTAAGCTGAAATGTTTGGCCACCAAAAATCAATTTATTCTTCCTCAACTCATATCGAATGGAATTTTGATTTTTTTAATAATGCCATCCTCTTACTCAGCACCTGGTGTTATGATTTCTCTGCTTTCGTTAGAGCTTTCAATTTTTTCTTCACTGCTGCTCATGAATTTTACAGGTTGACCAATATTTGATTTCCTCTTCTTCTTTGTTAACATATCAGTTCTTTTATAAACAAGCTCTTCATCATCAGGTAAAAGAGAGACATATTTGGCCATTTTTCTTTTTTGTGTCTCATTTGTTTTCTCCTTTTGCACAACCATTCTAATCTACTCCTCACTAATTCTATCATAATTTTCAGTTTCATGTTCCACATCTTCAAAAGCAACATGTTTAGGTTTACTATATTGACCCACCTAAGTGACTCTTGGTTGATCCCATCTTTGTACTATTGCAATGTCATGAGTTATTGATCTTTGCTTCAATCTCCTTTCCTCTGCTTTGTCTGTGTGGAAAGCGTTGATCACAGTCGTAAAATTTGGCTCCATTATATAAATACCTTCAAACATGTTTGAAACACTCAGAACAAAATCCTATGAAACAAAATAAAACATGTCAATGATCAATAATTTATAAAAAAATGAATGATCCTTACAATAATGCATAGCGGAAATATAAATAAGCATACTTACAATTTTATTTGCAATGTTGCCTGAGATTTCTTTAAAAAACTTAGTAGATATTTCATTTGTGTCATACTTGACCTTTGATAGACGATATCTAACCTTCTCACGTTTATTAGCTTCCCTTGCAAGAACATAAATAGTGTTTGTATTCGGGACCATACATATGTATCGTACTCTGCCAATCACTTCATATGGTTCATTTAAGTCAATCATACCACAAACCAACTAGATATGTATATCAGCCTCCGTTTCATTGTCTTCAAGATACCATGAGAAATCAATTTTGTTTATTTCCTCGGCGTTCTTCCAATCATGAATAAGCTTTAATGAACCTGGTGGGTCACTTGCTTGACTTTTATTAGTGTGTGCAACAATCTCCATATTGTGTCTAGCAGTATCCATAGCACGTCCAGCTGCAACTTTAGATTTGGGAGTTGTATCCATAGTGCGTCCAACTGCAACTTTAGATTTGGGAGTTGCAGCCCTAGGTGCAGAAACATTCACATAAATCTTTTTTGATGTCATTTTCTTGATAAAAAGAAATATATATATTAGTTAATGAGAAAACACATAACTTAGTTAATCAAATTTTCTTTTAAGTTTGCCAATATAAATTTAAAATTTATCGAAAAATAATGTCTATAAAATAAATTTAAAAAAGAAGAAATTTTATTTATAAAACTAAATAAATTGAAAATAAACCAATAAAAATAATTATAGATTTTTTCATTTAAAAACAAAATATTAAAAATCATATTTAGATATATGTATATATATCTATATAATATTGTTTGAATACATTTCATAAAAAAATTAAAATTGGTTTTAAATTGTATAAAACAATTTAAAAAAAAAAAAAAAAATGAATTCCAAACTTAAGTTTATGTTTAAGGTTAAAAACAAAAATACCAAAAAATATATATTGTTTAACAAATGTTAAAAAAAAAAATTTATAAGTCAGAGAAAAAAATAATAATAATAAAATAATGTTAATTTTCTGTTTTAATTTTAATTGTTTTGTTTTTTTGTTTTAATGTTTTGTTTTGTTTTATATTAAACCACAATTTTATTATTATTATTATTATTTTAATTTTAATTTAAAAATAAAAATAAAAATTAAATTATATATATATATATATATATATATATATATATATATATATATATATATATATATATATATATATATATATATTATAGTTTTTAATTTTATATTAAACAATAATTTTTTTGTTATTATAATTGTTTTAATTTAAAAAATAAAAATAAAAGAATTTAAATTTTTATATATTATTTTCTTTATATTATAAAACATATATATTAATTTTAATTTTATTGTTTTTTAATATTTTAAATTACCAAAAACAATAGTTTTTAATTTTCGTATATATATATATATATATATATATATATATATATATATATATATATATATATATCGGTCACCCATATTTTTTCGAGGTCGGTTGGGTAGTCCTCCACGGCGCCACCCGACTGGCCTCCGGCCCCTAGCGAGCGGCCAAAATATTTTTTTGTTTAATTTTTTTTTTTTTTAAACAAAAAATATATAAAAAACTATATTTAAAAAAAAATTATAATAAGACAATTATAATAACAAATATATATATTGTTTAATATAAAAACAAAAAAACAATAAAATCAAAATAGATATAAATGTTTTATAATATAACGAAAACCATATATATAAATTTTAAATTTTTATTTTTATTTATTTTTAAATTAAAACAATTATAATAAAAAAATATTGTTGTTTAATATAAAATTTAAAACTATTCATTTTATCATTTATAATTTAAAATTGATCGAATTAGACCATGAGCGTAACAAAAGGGTCTTGAACCTTATAATCTTCGGTTTGAAAGAGGAGGTAGACGAAGATACTTTAGCCATAGCCCAGACAGAATTACATAATAGATTACAAATTGAAACCATGTGTCTCACAGAAGAAACAAGGTTAGGGAAATTAACTGAGAATAAAGGAAGGTTGATCCGAATAAAGGTGAGCTCTACTGACCATAAATATGACATACTTAGTAAAACCTCAAGTCTAAAAGGAACGGGAATATTTATAAACGAAGATCTCGTTCCAGAAGATCAAGCAGAATTAAGAAAGGAGGTTCAAAAGGTAAAAGAAGTTAGGAAGGAAGGAAAATGGGCAATAATCAGAAATAGAAAAGTCGTTATTCGAGATAGAAACCAAAAAGATAGTAATAAATAGAAATTCAACATGCTCTGAATTCTTTCTTGGAACTCTCGGGGCTTTCCATGGAAAAAAGGCCCCAAACTAAGTTGGATCTCAAATGATGTTGATATTATATTGCTTGTTGAAATTTGGGAGCACGAAGAATCTAAGGTCCCTAACATAGATGCCTTTGCACTATGGTCTACCTGGAACAAGCGATCCTCCCGTAGAGGCATTAGGGGCATAAATTGCTACATTAAGAATAACATCTCCCCCCATGCTAGGATTTATAAAAACGACCCTTACAACCAATATAGTTGGATTGAGATTACTGACATTAATGATAAAAAGACCTACATAGAAATCTGTTATTTTTCCCCCATTAATTCTAACTTCTATAAGAAAAATCATCTAGATAAAAATAGTCCTTACAATGGTTTAGAGAATGATATTTCTAGCTTAAGGAATGAAGGTAATATCCTTTTAGCGGGTGACTTTAATGCTCGAACTTCAAGCAACCAAGCTATTCTTCTAAGCAATCATTCCAACCCCAAACCTCTTTGGTTAGACGAAGACGTTACTCTGGTTACTCGGTACAAAAGGAGCTCTGAAGACCTCGAGGATAATCTGTTTGGGTCGGAGCTAGTCAAGCTCTGTAGTGCTCAGGATCTCATAATTTGCAACGGTCTAAAGAAGTGGCCCAATTCTAGCCAGATGACCTGCATCCATGGGCTTGGCAGCAACATGGTAGACTATGTTATTTCTGATCTCCCTTTATACAACGAAATAATAAGTTTTGACATCTTAGATGACCACAAGCCTGACTCTGATCATAGGCCTTTACTCATAACTCTCAATTTTTTCATGCATAGAGATCCCATAGAAGATAATCCTTATAGTGAAAAAAACTTAATCTTTGATAGAAATAAAAGTGACCTCTTTCTAAATGAATTAAAAACTAATTTGCTTCCTTTATCTAGTATAGAAAACATAGATGACCTCTATCATAATTTTACTACAACCCTCTCATATTCTATTAACAAATTCTCAATTGAAGTCTCAAGTAATAAAAGAAATAGAAAAACCAACCCATGGTATGACAAAGATTGTAAAAGTGCGAGGAGAGAAATTAAGGAAGATGTTGATGAATCTCTCAAAATTTACAAGATAAAAATGTACAAAGCCCTAACTAAAAGGAAAAAAAGGCAATATATTCGTAAAAGACAAGAGAATCTCTTACACCTCTCTAAGGTGGCTCCTAAGAAATTCTAGAGATATATTCTAACTAGGAAAACTAAAGATAATAATAAAATTTCTTTACACGACTGGAATTCTTATCTTAAAAAGCTTTATGAATCTCCAAATGCCAGGGATTTTGAAACCCTACTCACAATGAAGGAATTTTTCTCATTATAAGACATTGATTTTGGGGTTAAACGCCTGGAAAATGGGAAAGCTAAAGACATTGAAGGTTACCAAGCGGAAATCTTAAAAATTGGAGGTCTTGTCCTCATCCCCCACATCCACAAGCGTTCAAGCAAGGGTTCCCTTAACCTTGGACTCAGAGCCTCATTATCCCTATTTTAAAAAGTGGGGATACAAATAACCCCTCTAATTATCGGATAATTATGATCAACTCTCTCTTAGCCAAGTTATATGGTATTATTTTGGAAAATAAGTTGAGCATTTGGCTTGAAAGTGAAGGTAAGCGAGCTAAAGGCCAAGCGGGTTTTAGAAGCGACACTCAACAACAGACCACCTCGTTATGCTTAGGATCATTGTGTAGGAATGAAGCAATGATAAATCCAATCTCTTATGTTTCTTTGTGGACTTTAGAAAGGCTTTCGATACGATTCCTAGAAACAACCTATGGAATAGATTAGAAGAGCTAAATGTTCCTTTCGAACTAAGAGCAGTCGCTATAAGGTTATACAAGAATTTAATTGCCAAGTTAAAGAGAAATTATGGGTGGTCGAAAGATATTAAGTGTAATATCGGAGTTAAACAAGGTTTCCCCCTCTCCCCTACCCTATTTGGAATTTACATCGACAAGCTAGAAGGTTGTTTAGAGGAAGCAGGATGTGCTGGCACGATCTTAGCTGGGACAGTAATCATCCTTCTCCTCTATGCTGACGATATTGTTCTTCTTGCAAGGTGCCCATCTGATCTTGATAAGAAACTTAGACTTCTTAAAGAGCTCTACCATGGGTATGTATGTTAACACTAACAAAACAAAATTGATGATTATCAAATCCAAGAAGGACACTTACGCTAATTTTATGTATGACAATAGTAACTTGGAGGAAGTGTCTTCTTACAAGTACCTAGGAATTGATATTCATCACAAGCTCAACTGGAACTATAACATTCAGAAAAGGATTAATGGGGGGTGGAAAGCTTATTTTGGTCTTGAAAATAATTGTAAAACGGAAAACCTCATAATGGGGGATAGAAATAAGTTCCTCTTTGAAACTTTAGTCACTCCCGTTATCTTATATGGATGTGAGGTTTGGGGTTGCAGCATCTCTAGAGAATCCTGGAGAAATATTGAGCAAATCCAGAAGTGTTTTATAACTTATAACCTTAAAATTAAAGGCAAAACACCCTATCCTATTCTCCTTATAGAAGTGGGTATTTCCCCTATCGAGAGCCTAGCTATGACTAGGCTTCTATTGTACAAGAACAAGCTCAATAGCATAGGAGACCATAGACTTCCTAAGATAGCTTTAAATTCCAGCCAAAACCACCTAAGGCTTAAATGATGTTGGTATAAAGACACCAGGGCCTGGTTAAACCATTGGGAGATCGAAGAGAATGTTGCATTGCAAAACGTTAATAACATTAAAAAAATTGTTACTTCTAAGTTCAAAGAAAAAATGTGGTGTGAGAAAGATCTAGCAGCGAAAAGAAAATTAAGATATTTTAAGAGGTCATCAACCCCACCCTAGAAGATCAAAAGTATCTATCTGTTTTAACTAGCTCAAAGAAGAAAATTAATATAGCCAAGATTAGAACGAACTCTCATGAGTTCCATAGTGAAACAGGTGGTTGGACAGTTCCTAAAACACCATGGATGGAAAGGATCTGCCATCTCTGTGAGAATATGAACATTGAGGATGAAAATCACTTCCTCTTAGAGTGCCCCGCATACAACCACATTAGAGCTCAATCTCATAATATTTGTTGCAATACTGACCTTCCTAGCCTTTTAAGATGTCAAAATTATAGTGAGCTCAGGAGGCTTCTCTCCAAGCTTTTTGAGCATAGGAATAAAATCTTAAATCAAACTAAATAGCTCTTTTCTTTAGGTCTGATAGACCTGTTGAACACTTAATCCTCTATGGGTAGGTGTGGAAGGCGAAGATTCACAAAGGAGTCCAAGTGACCTTGGAAGATGAATCCAATGGTCAGACCATTGTATTATAAATGTACATCTATGGTGAATAATGTGAGAAACGAATGCTTATCTTTCTATTTGTGTGTGTTTAGTTTCTCCTACACCATGTGTGTGTTTAACATGGTATCAGAGCGAGGTTTTTTCCAAAGTTCATTGAGCAGTGTAAATTGCAGTGGCAACAAGCATTGATGGGGGGAGATTTATCATCACATAGTGCATCAAGCTCTTCCCATGACTCCAACATCTCCTAGCTTCCAATCAAGGTTCATCTGTTTCAGGTTAAGGGTAAGGGTTTCCAACTTGCTTACTTTAGATTTCCCCTTTTATTTTCCCTTGTGCTTGCCTTCTGTAGGGGACCCTGTGAATTCTGATATGTTCGTACGGTGCCCTTTGGACCTCATATGTTCTGCAAGGGCCAGTTGCGAGGCCGCTAAGGTCCATTTGTGATCATCCGAGGCCCTGGCCTATCCTCTAAGCTCTTCCCAAAATTTCCAAAACGAGTAAGGGTTTGTCATGACTGCCAGATTTGGGAAATCCAAAACTGAAGTTCACTCACCCTTAATGCATGATACTAAACTTTGAGAAATGCTCGCAGAAAATGCCCAGTAAAGCCTCTAACGGTAATGCAGTGATCTGCAACGTGTAACAAAACGACTGAGAGTTTCCAAAGTACACGAACCCTTGAGCAGTAAATCAATGAATTGAGCCCCAGATCTTCAAGCCCAGATTCGAGACACCAGATTCGCAATAATAAAACAAAGAATGGGGTATTTACAAAGCTATGGTGGTAGAGTATTATGTCGGCATTATGTCCTTTGTCGACAAATATTGCAAGATGGGTGATTGGAAGGAAAAGAAATACGAGCCTGCTGCTCCGCCTGCTCATGTAGGTAGAAAACATCGTAAGCAGAAGGGTCCAGAGGCCACTACATGGCTTCCCATTATCACCCCACTCACCAAATGCAAGCTCAGGCTGTTGAAAGAAACGACATTTTTACTACCACCGTCTGCACACTAGGTCAGATGTATTTTCTCTGAGTTAAATAACGAATTGTCACTGTGTAAGCATAGAGTTTTTTCTTGTAAAATTCGCAGAGTTTCTATCCTTAAAATTCAAAGCCATTTTCAAAATGAAAATAGATGTGATGCTTCCTTCAGAAAAATTTGTAAGAGATGTACCTTTAAAAACAAAAACAAAAAATAAAAGCTCGTGCAACTAATTTCTCTGTTGGGAACCGAAGAGCGCCTCTAATAACTGTTCCCTCTCTCATACTATATTCCCTCTCCTGGTTGATCTAATACCACTTGGCCCCTCACCACCCTCCTTATTTGCGACATCAGCTGGTTTGGATCTTGGGATAGTAATTCATTAGCATTCTAAAAGGAAACAAATAAGGGGACGAATTCTTGACAATGGTAGCACGATTTTCATTTTTATGAAGACCGAAATATCATTCTGTTGTTGGTCTAACTACTTGGAATTTCAAAAATGTGACTTAAAATAGAGAAAGAAGTTGATTTTCCTTGTTGAGTGCTAGGGATCCCACATCACAATTCTGGGTGTGTTTCCCTACAAGAGATAAGTCTGCTCCAGTGCGAAAATGAAGTTTTTAGCGACTGAGGATTGAGATTATAGCAGAGTATCCTTCTGCGTGTTTATATTTGTTTTTCCTTGCTGGTACGAATTGAGGAAGAGGCCAAGATCATCGTTTACCAATTGTATGTGTGACTCTAGTGGGAAATTTTTTATGCTTAGATTTCCTATTCCTTCAAAGGTCACAAACGCCAAATTTTTGGGTTATTAAAGGATTGTTATAAAGTTCTAGACATGTGCCTTGTCTTGTTTGTTTAACAAGGACATAGTTTCTTTTCTAAGCACCATTACAATCTATCACTGCAAGTAAACCCTAAATGGGGAAAGGAGAACCAGTAATATTGATAGTTGGCATAAACTCTATAGCAAGGACATGTAATTCGTGTTTCTATTAGTTTTTGAAAGGGTGTGGCATGGAAAATTTTTCTTAGGTATCTAGACAGCTTCCATTGGAAAAAAATCACATTTTCCTCCTAACAATGTGATATTGCTTTGGATTTCTATGGAATTTTGCTGCAAGCATTTTGATTATTTAGGGCCAATATTCAGCTCAGCTCATACTAAAAGAAGCTTCTAGAATCAATAGTGGTGCATTTTGTAGAAATTTGCTGAATAATAAATAATTATCCACCGAGACTATCCTGGTCACATACTATTTGAGCTTCATACATAACACATAATCTCTTCCACTCAACCAACTCAGATCATCACACATGTGGAAATAAAATCAAGCGATAACACATCAAATCATCATACACATTAACACAGTATGTATGGGGAAAGCTTATAGCTGAAAACCCCGCAGCTATTTTGTATATTATAATGGATAAATCAAGTAACTAACTCAGTACAATACTCCTCACAAGTACTCAGTACTTTCTCATACAGTTACTCACAATCTAGCTCAGTTTTGAACAGGTTACTGGTTCAAAACTCACCGCCAATTTCCTTGCCTCTATTGCGTGTTTCAATGCTATGGGATGGCCTATTTATATAGATAAACCACCATCCTGAACTGCGCAATCCTCATGGGCTTACTCCACCTATCTGTGTGTTGCAAATAGCAACAGTATAGTCACAACTGATAGCTAACTCCACCCTTTCATCTACCTCTTTCACTGGTCTCCACTGAACTGATCATACACTGTAGTGAACTTATGTGTTCTTGAGTTGAATAATGAGTTAATAATTAATGAATTAAATAATATTTAATTCACTCCACTCATAACTAATTGATTAGCTAGTTAAACTAATCTCAATCAATTCAACTAAAATAAACAGAACACAACTCCACTAGCTGTCCCATTAACTCCTCCAAACTTCTGCAACTGAAGTCCAACTGAAGTCAACCATGCATGATGCCATCAAACCCTTGGGAACCACGTGATTCCTCTGTCAGATGCATGAGCCACTTCTGTAGCTCGAACTGAAGTGCTCCAAGAGAGTAAACTGTTGGTTATAGTCTAAATATTATTAAGGGTAAATAATATTTGACTTCCCTGTTTTAAGGAGAGGCAGTCTAAAAATAGACTTCGACCTCTTTGACCTCAAAAATAGAGTCCCATCTATTTTTACCAACATGACCAATGCTCCAAGAATCTCAAACTGGAATCCCCGAACCATGCTCCATATGTCTAAAAATAGACATAGTCTAAAAATAGATTTTGCGCCAGAATTTGCCTGCGGGCCCACTTAGTGAAGGCGACTTTATTTCACTAAGCTCCATCATCTTGCTGCATTTTCAACACTCCCTCTCAGCAAGATATGGATTATCTGCAACCCCTATCCTGCCTCTGTGGAATTCGAACTTGCCCCTGGTGAGCGCCTTCGTCAGGATGTCGGCATCCTGATCCTCCGTGGGAACATATGAAAGCATCATGATTCTCCGCTGAACACAATCTCTGATATGATGGTACCTGATGTTGATGTGTTTGGACCTATCATGAAATACTGGAGGATAGTCTTGGTGGATAATTATTCATTATTCAGCAAATTTCTACATGGTATCGGAGCTTCATACATAACACATAATCTCTTCCACTCAACCAACTCAGATCATCACACATGCGGAAATAAAATCAAGCGATAACACATCAAATCATCATACACATTAACACAGTATGTATGGGGAAAGCTTATAGCTGAAAACCCCACAGCTATTGTGTATATTATAATGGAGAAATCAAGTAAGAAACTCAGTACAATACTCCTCACAAGTACTCAGTACTTTCTCATACAGTTACTCACAATCTAGCTCAGTTTTGAACAGGTTACTGGTTCAAAACTCACCGCCAATTGCCTTGCCTCTATTGCGTGTTTCAATGCTATGGGATGGCCTCTTTATATAGATAAACCACCAGCTTGAACTGCGCAATCCTCATGGGCTTACTCCTCCTATCTGTGTGTTGCAAATAGCAACAGTATAGTCACAACTGATAGCTAACTCCACCCTTTCATCTACCTCTTTCACTGGTCTCCATCGAATTGATCATGCACTGTAGTGAACTGATGTGTTCTTGAGTTGAATAATGAGTTACTAATTAATGAATTAAATAATATTTAATTCACTCCACTCATAACTAATTGATTAGCTAGTTAAACTAATCTCAATCAGCTCAACTAAAATAAACAGAACACAACTCCACTATCTGTCTCATTAACTCCTCCAAACTTCTGCCACTGAAGTCCAACTGAAGTCAACCATGCATGATGCCATCAAACCCTTGGGAACCACGTGATTCCTCTGTCAGATGCATGAGCCACTTCTGTAGCTCGAACCGAAGTGCTCCAAGAGAGTAAACTGCTGTTTATAGTCTAAATATTATTAAGGGTAAATAATATTTGACTTCCCTGTTTTAAGGAGAGGCAGTCTAAAAATAGACTTCGACCTCTTTGACCTCAAAATAGAGTCTCATCTATTTTTACCAACATGACACATACTTCAAGAATCTCAAACTGGAATCCCCGAACCATGCTCCATATGTCTAAAAATAGACAGTCTAAAAATAGATTTTGCGCCAGAATTTGCCTGCGGGCCCACTTAGTGAAGGCGACTTCATTTCACTAAGCTCCATCATCTTGCTGCATTTTCAACACTCCCTCTTAGCAAGATATGGATTATCTGCAACCCCTATCCTGCCTCTGTGGAATTCGAACTTGCTCCTGGTGAGCGCCTTCGTCAGGATGTCGGCATCCTGATCCTCCGTTGGAACATATGAAAGCATCATGATTCTCCGCTGAACACAATCTCTGATATGATGGTACCTGATGTCGATGTGTTTGGACCTATCATGAAATACTAGAGGATAGTCTCGGTGGATAATTATTCATTATTCAGCAAATTTCTACATCGTATCAGAGCTTCATACATAACACATAGTCTCTTCCACTCAACCAACTCAGATCATCACACATGCGGAAATAAAATCAAGCGATAACACATCAAATCATCATACACATTAACACAGTATGTATGGGGAAAGATTATAGCTGAAAACCCCGCAGCTATTGTGTATATTATAATGGACAAATCAAGTAACTAACTCAGTACAATACTCCTCACAAGTACTCAGTACTTTCTCATACAGTTACTCACAATCTAGCTCAGTTTTCAACAGGTTACTGGTTCAAAACTCACCGCCAATTGCCTTGCTCTATTGCGTGTTTCAATGCTATGGGATGGCCTCTTTATATAGATAAACCACCAGCCTGAACCGCGCAATCCTCATGGGCTTACTCCACCTATCTCTGTGTTGCAAATAGCAACTGATGTCGCCACTGATAGCTAACTCCACCCTTTCATCTACCTCTTTCACTGGTCTCCACTGAACTGTTCATGCACTGTAGTGAACTGATGTGTTCTTGAGTTGAATAATGAGTTACTAATTGATGAATTAAATAATATTTAATTCACTCCACTCATAACTAGTTTATTAGCTAGTTAAACTAATCTCAACCAGTTCAACTAAATTAAACCGAACACAACTCCACTAGCTGTCTCATTAACTCCACCAAACTTCTGCCACTGAATCTCCAATCAAGTCAACCATGCATGATGCCATCAAACCCTTGGGAACCACGTGATCTCTCTCCTCGCTGCATGCATGAGCCACTTCTCAGGGCCGAACCCATGCTCCAAGAGAGTAAACTGTTGTTTATAGTCTAAATATTATTAAGGGTAAATAATATTTGACTTCCCTGTTTTAAGGAGAGGCAATCTAAAAATAGACTTCGACCTCTTTGACCTCAAAATAGAGTCTCATCTATTTTTACCAACATGACACATACTTCAAGAATCTCAAACTGGAATCCCCAAACCATGCTCCATATGTCTAAAAATAGACATAGTCTAAAAATAGATTTTGCGCTAGAATTTGCCTGCGGGCCCACTTAGTGAAGGCGACTTCATTTCACTAAGCTCCATCATCTTGCTGCATTCTCAACACTCCCTCTCAGCAAGATATGGATTATCTGCAACCCCTATCCTGCCTCTGTGGAATTCAAACTTGCTCCTGGTGAGCGCCTTCGTCAAGATGTCAGCATCCTGATCCTCCGTGGGAACATATGAAAGCATCATGATTCTTCGCTGAACACAATCTCTGATATGATGGTACTTGATGTCGATGTGTTTGGACCTATCATGAAATACTGGAGGATAGTCTCGGTGGATAATTATTCATTATTCAGCAAATTTCTACATCGTATTGGAGCTTCATACATAACACATAATCTCTTCCACTCAACCAACTTAGATCATCACACATGCGGAAATAAAATCAAGCGATAACACATCAAATCATCATACACATTAACACAGTATGTATGGAGAAAGCTTATAGCTGAAAACCCCACAGCTATTGTGTATATTATAATGGAGAAATCAAGTAACAAACTCAGTACAATACTCCTCACAAGTACTCAAGATTTCTTCACACAAATATCAATTCAGTCAGCTTGAATGTGTTACTGTCTAAAACTCACCAATATGTTCACTATCTGTATGTTTGTCACAGGATGGCCTTTATAGGATAAACCACCAGCCAAAATTGCGCAACTCTCATGGGGAATCCACCATCCTGGGTGTGTTGCAAATAGCAATGCATAGTCACCCCTCCATAGCTAACTCCACCTTTCATCTACCTCTTCACCTGCTCCACCGAACCCATCACACTGAGAACTCGATGTGTTTCTGAGCTTTTGAAGAATATTGCTGTACCAATGAATAATAAAATACAAGATGACCACCCAGCATAACCACTGATTAGCTAGTTAAACTAATCTCAACCAGCTCAACTAAAATAAACAGAACACAACTCCACTAGCTGTCTCATTAACTCCACCAAACTTCTGCCACTGAAGTCCTAACTGAAGTCAACCATGCATGTGCCATCAAACCCTTGGGAATCACGTGATTCCTCTGTCAGATGCATGAGCCACTTCTGTAGCTCGAACTGAAGTGCTCCAAGAGAGTAAACTGCTGTTTATAGTCTAAATATTATTAAGGGTAAATAATATTTGACTTCCCCGTTTTAAGGAGAGGCAGTCTAAAAATAGACTTCGACCTCTTTGACCTCAAAAATAGAGTCTCATCTATTTTTACCAACATGACACATACTTCAAGAATCTCAAACTGGAATCCTCGAACCATGCTCCGTATGTCTAAAAATAGATTTTGTTGCACCTATGTCTGCGCCACTAGTGAGAAGCATACATTTCATTTCATTTAAGCTCCATCATATTAAGATCAACACTCTCTCAAAGAAGACAGACTCTGCAACCCCTATCCTCGCTCTGTTGGAATTCGAACTTGCTCCCCGGGTGAGCGCTCACAGATGTCTATCTCATCCTCCAAACAAGAGCATCAAGATTCTCCACTAACACACCTCCACATGGCCCTGACACAGTGTTTGACCTATCATAACGAAAGATATCTCGTGGATAATTATTCATTATTCAGCAATTTTATCAGATCTGGAGTTTCATACATAACACATAATTCTCCACTCAACCAACTCGATCATCATGAAATAAAATCATTTACAACACATCAAATCATCATACACATTAACACAGTATGTATGGGGAAAGCTTATAGCTGAAAACCCCGCAGCTATTGTGTATATTATAATGGACAAATCAAGTAACTAACTCAGTACAATACTCCTCACAAGTACTCAGTACTTTCTCATACAGTTACTCACAATCTAGCTCAGTTTTCAACAGGTTACTGGTTCAAAACTCATCGCCAATTGCCTTGCCTCTATCGCGTGTTTCAATGCTATGGGATGGCCTCTTTATATAGATAAACCACCAGCCTGAACTGCGCAATCCTCATGGGCTTACTCCACCTATCTGTGTGTTGCAAATAGCAACAGTATAGTCACAACTGATAGCTAACTCCACCCTTTCATCTACCTCTTTCAATGGTCTCCACTGAACTGATCATGCACTGTAGTGAACTGATGTGTTCTTGAGTTGAATAATGAGTTACTAATTAATGAATTAAATAATATTTAATTCACTCCACTCATAACTAATTGATTAGCTAGTTAAACTAATCTCAACTAGTTCAACTAAAATAAACAGAACACAACTCCACTATCCGTCTCATTAACTCCTCCAAACTTCTGCCACTGAAGTCCAACTGAAGTCAACCATGCATGATGCCATCAAACCCTTGGGAACCACGTGATTCCTCTGTCAGATGCATGAGCCACTTCTGTAGCTCGAACCGAAGTGCTCCAAGAGAGTAAACTGCTGTTTATAGTCTAAATATTATTAAGGGTAAATAATATTTGACTTCCCTGTTTTAAGGAGAGGCAGTCTAAAAATAGACTTCGACCTCTTTGACCTCAAAAATAGAGTCTCATCTATTTTTACCAACATGACACATACTTGAAGAATCTCAAACTGGAATCCCCGAACCATGCTCCGTATGTCTAAAAATAGACATAGTCTAAAAATAGATTTTGCGCCAGAATTTGCCTGCGGGCCCACTTAGTGAAGGTGACTTCATTTCACTAAGCTCCATCATCTTGCTGCATTTTCAACACATTTCTAGGTTGTTATTTTTTGCTGAAATAATGGCCAAAGTTTATGAAATTTGGAGTTTTTGAATACTCTAATACATTCCAGTGCTGATGAAATGGTAAACATCAACAAATCCTATGTTTCAGATATTCAAAATTGTCTACAAAATGTAAAAGAAAAGATTGATTTTTTGCAACTAGAATCTCAGCTTTAGCAAGAAGAATTACATCAGCAGAGTCATCATTTTGAACTTGTTTTTGTTCAAAACACTGAGATATATTCCCAGCAACAACAATAATTTGCAGATGCAGTACCCAATTTAAGGGCAGATTTGCAGAAAGAAGAAAAAATCCATCTAGCACCTCCCAAGCCCATCATCAGACCTTGGGAACAACTTGTCCACAACAAGCACAGAACAGGTCTTGGATATGACAAGGAGTTGTCCTTTCGTATTCCGAACTACTCCAAGCCCATTCAATTTCAGAGTGCCAGATTTCTTCATGATAGCTCACCTAAAGCTATTCCAAATCCTGCTCCTCTTCCACAGCAACAACAACATATTTTAAAATGCCAACACTGTGATCAAGTTGGCCATATGAAAGATCATTGTTTCGATCTTCACCCATGCAAGCATTGTGGTTGTCACACCCATTCTTCATAAAAATGCTTAAAAAACAAGCCTCCTGCAAGAACAAAGATTCATCTTGGATGGATCGCTTCTTGGCAATGGGCATCAACAGCCAAGAAGATGTTTAAGTCGCATGTCAGAAATTTTTCTCGAATATTGAACAATCTTGCAATTGAGTTTTCGCCATCATCTCACCTTGTACCTGATAGGGGGGGAAATGATGGTCATCTACAAGCTTCGACGCCACATCAAGCGAGCCTGAGCCACAATCTCTCATTCCATATTCAGAGTTGTAGCCAGAGACACAGCAGTTCAAGCGAGCTTGGGCCGCAATTCATCATTCCAGATTCAGAGTTGTAGCCAGAGACACAGCAGTTCAAGCGAGCCTGAACCACAACCTGTCATTCTAGATTCAGAGTTGTAGCCAGAGACACAGCAGTTCAAGCGAGCCTGAGCCACAACCTGTCGTTCCAGATTCAGAGTTGTAGCCAGAGACACAGATGCCCATGAGCATGCCTTTGGTTGGTGGACATCCTTAAACCATCTATGTGAGGTTGATATTCTTCCTCTTTTAGAACACTTCCTCTAGCAGAAGACTTCAGCTTCTTGCCAGCTTAGGAAGAGTTCCAGGAAATGCATCAAGAATTCCAGTGTTGGTGGTCATCCTTAAACCATCACAGTTTGTCGACCTCCCTTCTTCTAGGTTGAAGGTCTCCCTCTTCAAATATGAGGGACACTTCCTCTAGTAGAAGCCCTTAGCTTCTTGCCAGTTTTGGAAGAGTTTCGGGAACTGCAATAAGCGTTGCATCCTAGTGTTGGTGGTCATCCTTAAACCACCTCTTTATGCCAACATTTTAGAGAGTTGATTCAGCATAAGTGTTTCCATGCATACTTTGCATATTTGTAATACAACTCTCTTCTTGGACTCACACATACCCCTTCGGATTGAGGGGGGGAATGTTGAACACCTAATCCTCTATGGGTAGGTGTGGAAGGCGAAGAGTCATAAAGGAGTCCAAGTGACCTTGGAACATGAATCCAAAGGTTATACCATTGTATTATAAATATACATCTATGGTGAATAATATAAGCAACGAATGCTTATCTTTCTCTTTGTGTGTTTTAGTTTCTCCTACACCATGTGTGTGTTTAACAAGACCAAGGATTGGTCTTAGTGGACGTTAACCACCATCATCATCATAATATATATATATATATATATATATATATATATATATATATATATATATATATAAAATTAAAACAATATAAATAAATAAATTATTGTTCAATATAAAATACAATACTATACAATCTTAAATCTTAAAAATAAAAAAGCAATAAAATAAAAAATTTAATTGTATGTTTTAAAATCTAAACAAATTAAAATTAAAATTAACATTAATATTAAAAAAAAAAAAAATTAATTAAAATTAAAATATAAAATATAAAACTTTTCAAATAAAAAACAAAAAAAGACAATTTAAATAATGAAACCACCAATATATTTATAATAAAAAAAAAAACAAAGAGGTTTAATATAAACTAAAACTATATATTCTCCTTTAAATATATATATATATATTTCTAAAAATAAAATTTCATGTTTTAAAATAAAAATAAAAATAAATCTCTTTTCAATTTTTGCCCATTTTCTTCACTAAAAAAATATAAAACAATTATGGTTTTTGAACATAAAAACAATAAAAAAATAGTTTGTGAACACAAAAACCATAGAAAAACAAATTTTGCCCAAAATCATCTTTAAATGAACAGAATAGAAGGAAAACTAATATTTGAAATGCGAAAAAATGTTATCAATCCGAACACAACACCTCCACAAAATTACCAATGCCAACACAACACCTCCAATGCGAATGAAACACCTTCACAAAGTTACCAATGCCAACGCAACACCTCCAGAAAATTCCTCCAACAAAAACCAGAAGACTTGATGTGATGTGATGAATAAAAACAATGATTCTTATTATATAGCGAATATTGTGTGATTAGTTTACTGTTTAACAAATGTGGGATTAAAATTTAAAATTTAAAATATTTATTTGTACTTAAATACAGTTAATATTATAGTTAAATAGTTAATATATGCATATAGTCATTATAGTTAATATTTACATATACTCAATGTTAAATCATTCAAATATAATCTGGGATTAAAATTTAAAATTTAAAATATTTACATGTAGTTAATTATAGTTAATACTATATTTAAAATAGTTAATATTTGCATGTACTTATTATAGTTAATATTTACATGTAGTCAATGTTAAATCATTCAAATAAGAAAAATATTTTAGTTTGGAAGGCATGCATGTAAGAATTTTTTGTGGATATTAAAAATAGAAAGTATGGTGAAATATTTCAAGACCAACTGTTTATTAAGAAATTTTGAGATATATTTTAGACGAATATAATGTAGGTTTAAAATTTAAAATTTAAAATATTTACATGTAGTTAATTATACTTAAAATAGTTAATATTTGCATGTAGTTATTATAGTTAATATTTACATGTAGTCAATGTTAAATCATTAAAATAACAACATTATTTTAGTTTGGAAGGCATGCATGATAGGAATATTTTGTGGATATTTTGAATAGAAATATCAGTAAAATATTTCAACACAAACATTTTATTAAAATGTTTTTAAATACATTTTAGACGAATATTTTGTACAAAATATTTGAAACTAAAATTTTGGAGGGAAATTTTTTCGTGAAATTTTTTGGGGGGGGGGAATTTGGAGGGAAATTTTCAGTCTTTAAGCTATGTATTGTAATTGGGAGAGGCATTTGTATCATTCAACATCTTCTTGTTGAAAGCCATGGGTTCTTCTGATAGTGAAGTTTTTCTGTCTACAACATCAACTTCTTCGTCATGTAACAACTCTATTCAGATTGATGAATATAGCAGGAGTTCGTTCCCCATGAATAGAGAGTCAAAAATTCAACTTGGTCGTAATCCTAGGGATGATGAGAACATAATTGATGAGGCACAGCAAAAATAAATTTATGTAAATCGAGAGTCAATTATTCCACTTACTATTAATCCTAAGGATTATGAAAGCAACAATGATGAAGGGCATGATGAAGAATTTCCAGAGTCAAAATTTTCACTGCCTCCTAATCCTAAGGATTATGGAGGCACCATTGACGAATAATAAGATGAATAATATCCACTTCGTCCTAGTCCTAATGATTATGTGAGCACCATAGATGAAGAGGGGATTGAATAATTTGCAAAGTCAAAATATCCAATTCGTCCTAATCCTAAGGATTATGCCAGCACCACTGATGAAGAGGGGAATGAATAATTTCCATAGTCAAAATATCCACTTTGTCCTAATCCTAAGGATTATGCTAGCACCACTGATGAAGAGGGGAATGAAGAATTTGCAGCGTCAAAATATCCACTCCATCCTAATTCTAAGGATTATGCCACCACCACTGATGAAGAGGGGGATGAAAAAATTCCAAAGTCAAAATATCCACTTCGTCCTAATCCTAAGGATTATGCCAGCACCACAGATGAAGAGGGGAATGATAAAATTCCAGAGTCAAAATATGCACTTCGTCCTAATCCTAAGGATTATTCCAACACAATTGATGAATAGGGGAATGAAAAAATTGCAGCGTCAAAATAACACTATGTCCTAATCCTAAGGATTATGCGAGCACCACTGATGAAGAGGGGGATGAAAAAATTCCAGAGTCAAAATATCCACTTCGTCCTAATCCTAAGGATTATGCGAGCACCACAGATGAAGAAGGGAATGAAGAATTTGCAGAGTCAAAATATCCACTGCGTCCTAATCCTAAGCATTATGCCAGCACCACTGATGAAGAGGGAATGAAGAATTTGCAGCGTCAAAATATCCACTTCGTCCTAATCCTAAGGATTATGCTAGTAGCACTAATGAAGAGGAGGATGAATTTCCATAGTCAAAATTTTCACTTCATCCTAATCGTAACGATTATAAGAGAACCACTGATGAAGGGGGGGATGAAGAATTTCCAATAAATATAGATTCAAGGCATCCACTTATTCCTAATCCTAAGGATTATGAGAGCACCAGTGAGGAAGGGGAGGGATGGGATGAAGAAATTATAGTGAATACATATTCAAAGCTTCCACTCAGGCCTAATCCCAAGGATTATGAGAGCACCACTGAGGAAGGGGAGGATGAATAGTTTCTTGCAAATGATAATTTTAGAGGCACAAATCTGAAAAATGCATTTTCTCTAAGTGATAGTTTCAAAGACACTCATGGTGATGAAGAATTGAATCCTCCCAATGAAGAATCTTAAAGCATGGATCAAGATGGTGAAGAATTTGGTCCAAGTCAGGGTTACAAAAGTGCAGATGATTTTTGTGAAATGTTTTCTTCAAGTGAGGATGGTAATGAAAATTTTCCAGGCAGTGATGTTGATGAATTTCTTAACTATGTTGAGAATGATGATAGTGGGGATAATATTCCTCCTAATGGTGATGAAATTGTTTTTACAAAGGATGATGGAATGATGATGCCATTGCAAGAAATTATTGTAACTAGGAGTAGGAGTAGACCTTTTCATATCAATCCAAAACATTCCAGTTATATAAGGGTGAGGAAAACGTATCTCACAAAAAGAAGTTTTGTCGTTCATTTGATTTCAAGTGAATGTTGTCGAAGGGATTGCTTGAAACATATGGATTCCAACTTTGCTTTGGAGAAAAGAAAAAAATATCTATCAATGAATGTAGAAATTAGTATACACTAAGCATGCATACATCTAGATTCCCCTGATCTCACAATATTTAACTTCTTGCAAAAAAACAGAATCATTCCACTGTTAATATTTTGTGGAAAATTAATTGCAAACACATGTGAAGCATAAATAAAAATGATCGCACATAACACAGTTGTTTAACAGAAAAGCCTGAAGCTGAAAACCCCAACTATCATATATTATGTATCATGGAGATCATGTAACAATCACATACAAAGCTTAGTACATCAAGCTCTCAGTACAATCAATCGTCACACACTAATCAAAAGAAATCTGCAAATCCATGCACCGATTTCTTGCAA
Organism: Pinus albicaulis; assembly: GCA_034641835.2. Taxonomy (NCBI): domain Eukaryota; kingdom Viridiplantae; phylum Streptophyta; class Pinopsida; order Pinales; family Pinaceae; genus Pinus; species Pinus albicaulis. The sequence goes on along the minus strand of CM076575.1, from coordinate 195,763,367 downwards.
CCTTCTAGCCTACCTCCACTGCGCAATCCCTGCTGAAGAATAACTCTGAATGAATTCAAATTACCCTTGCCTTGACTGCACAATCTTCATTGGAAACTCCAATGTGTGTGTGATGAAATCAATGCATCACTATAGTCACAACAGATAGTCCATCTTGCCCTTTCACCTATCTATCCACTGGGTCTCCACTAGAACTGACATGCACTGTAGTTAACTACTGTATTGTTCAGTTGATTAATGAGTTATTATTTGTGAATTAACTCACTCCACTCTCACTAGTGTATCATTCTGTTAGACTAGATACAACCAGCTCAACTGATTTTAACTCCATTAACTGAGTTAAACTAAATAACAACTCCATGAACTACCCTTCCAACTCTGTAATAACTTTTCCACTTCAGTTCTAACTGAGTCCTCCATGCATGAACCACCAGTAAACCCTAGGAATTGCATAATTCCTTCAGCCCACTGATTTGCCAAATCTGTGCACTGAAACTAAGTGCTCCAAGAGAATAAGTTGATGTTTATTGTCGGATTATTATTAAGAGCTAATAATAATTGACACTTCTATTTTAGATCGACGATCTATAAATAGACTTTGCCCAATATTCTAAAAATAGAATTTCATCTATTTTTCCAACTTGACCAACCATCCACAAATAGCATCTTGCAACTTCTGAAATATGATCACCATGTCTAAAAATAGACTTACGCCAAAAATAGCCTACGGGCCCACTTAGTGAAGGCAACTCTTTTCACTAAGTTCGTCATCTTGTTGAATCTCAACAATGAATAAAATCATGCAAAATTCATATTTAGTGGCTTGCATGCAATCTACACTAGCAGGTTGTGATTATCATATTGGGAATGTATTGCTCTGCAGAAAGGCTTTCAAAATGTTGCATTCAATTGGTAATTGTCGTTTGTCAAGAATCCAAGAAAAACTAGAAAAGGATCCCACATATTATTCAGAAGTACATTATAAACGGGAGTTTGGGCCGTTAGCAAATACTACTATGTCATGGATGAAATACTTATTTTCAAAGCATGGAGAGTGTCTTCCAAATAAAAACACAATACATATTCCAGATAATTTCTCGACACGATAAATATTCAACTTATACAGAGATTATGCAGAAGTTGCTGAAGGAGTTGGTAATTTTATTACATATTCTTATTTTACAAGGGTATGGAAAAACGAATTCAATAATGTTAGTATTCCTAAGAAGACAAGGATGGGGGTTTGCAGCACGTGTACTTCTCTTAAAGAAAAAAGAGATAAATTTCAAGGGCCAGAAAGAGGTATGTGTTCAAAACATTGTTTTTTAAAATTGGATAGTTATCAACTATGAAAATATATTTATTCATATGTTTTTTTTTTTTTAAATGTACAGTTTCCATTGTCAAAGAACTTCAACAGCATCGCAATTAGCAAACAAGTGAAAGGAAAAAGTTGTATAAACATCGAAAGAAGTGTTATGACCATCCAAATAAATATCTTGGTTTGATAATTGATGGTATGGACGAAAAGAAAACAATTCTTCCACATTTTGTCCGCATGCTAAAAAAATTATAGGAGGAAAATTGCATTCAATTTCACTTGGTTGGTTGTATGGTATTTAATGAGAAGATGTTTCCAAGAGTTTTCTTCACAACTCCAAATATTCATAATGATGCAAATCGGACCATAACTATAATCCATGATGTGGTTACTTATTGGTCTGGTATTCTTCCTAAAGTTCTGTATGTACAATTAGACAACACAAGCCGTGAAAACAAAAATCAAGTTATTTTTGGGTATCTAAACATGCTTGTTGAATTGGGAATTTTTAAAAAGATAAAGGTTTTTTTCCTTCTTGTTGGACATACTCATGATCATATTGATCAAATGTTCAGTCGTTTTTCAGTAATATTGAGGAGGAAAGGTGTTAATTGAATGTATTAAGAAATCATACATTCCAGAGCCTGTTTTTCATGTGTTGGAAGAAACTATTGACATGCGAAGGTTTATTTTGGGATCGCATGGTGAGGAAAAAAGCATTGAACAACTTAATGACATTAGCTTCGAGCATCAATTTCGTATCAAAAAAATTGATGAGATAACACTTATATGGGGCAAGTATTCAACTGTTGCAGAATGAGGGCCATCATCAGGTTTAGCATTTTTGAAGTTCATTCCAGAGCATCCAATATTTTCATCAAAGATATTGTTATTACAGTCAGTTGCTAAACTCCAGAATGCAAGAAGGCATATGAGAGACATCAATTATTCTGAATGTATGAAGGAAATTAAAATATGTATTGGAGATACATATGAGAACTTCGATGTTGTTGATTCAGTTTGGTGGGAGTATTTTTTCAGTAATCAAATTGATATGATTTCAAGATCAATAAATGAGGACACGCTTTTGAAGACTCTTTTTTTTTGCCACAAAATATGCCAAATGAACATGAGGAAACACACATTGTTGAACAACAACAGTCTCAAGCTATTATTAATTCTCCACAGGTAGAGGAAATAGAAATCTATATTGGTTCTAGAAGATCACTTGCACAACATGAAGCCATGGAAGACCTTTACAAGGGTTTTGTGCAAGATGTTAAGGAGGGTTGCATGATAACAGTGTTAACAGATGAAGATCCACTTGGCTATCCATTCTGGATTTCCAAGGTTATAAAGGTGATTAATGAAAATGAATATATTACAGTTGTTGATGTACATTGGTATGCCACAAGCACCCACCCTTTCAATGGTGTGTACAAGCCAGAGATGGTAGTTGAAAAAGAAATTGGCAGAAAGATAAAAAGAAAGGGAATAAATATAAATCATCACCGCACAGATGTCTTAAAATTGGAGGATGTTGACATAATTGTGTATGACTTCAATTTGACAAAGAGAGGAACTCTTCGGTTGCAAACCATAAATATTTTTAAGAAATTTCTACTAGAACAATTACTGTTGAGATGGGATTCTGCAGAATGTAGTCATGGATCTACAAGGCATTTGAACTCTGAAATGGTGGGCATGCATGTTGACTCAGATAGAGCACTAGTTAATGAAAGAGAAGAATATGGATCATCTTCATCTGCATCGAGTCATTCATCTGAAGATGTAGGTTCTGATGGTGTACCAAAACCTATGGTTGATTTTGAATAACTATCTAAGACACTTTCATGTAATTGATGTTTGCATGGTAACTTGAAATAAATATTTTGACTTCCATCTGATTTTTCATGAAGTTATGAGACATTTATATTTTTGTTGGATTATATGTTTTAATTATGAAAAAATCATATATTTAGAATATCCACAGCGCAACAATGAATTACAAAAATAATTTATGTTATATTCAATGTACCAATGTTGATATTTTTATTAGAAGTAAAACAGAAAATAGAAATTAATGTTGAATTTTTAGATTATGCAGTGATATTGCCATGATATTATGTATTGTTTCCATTTGGTATAAGATACTTTTAAAAATTATAAAAATTATATGCCTCATTGAAAGGGGACACTTTGTTTTGATGCTTGATTTTTAGGTTTTTGTTGCAATTAGATTTAGATTTATCTTATGCTAAGATTTGAAAAGAGATATATTTTATCCTTTAAAATTAAAATTACTCTTGGAATAATAAATATTTCATTTACTTGTTAATTTTTAAAAATTGTTTAAGTCATATAATTTCTCCATAATTTCATGGTTCAAGTATGTTGAATACTTTAGATTTAAAAACTTGAGATTTGTAACTTGTCATTAAGGTTTTTATGCACTATGAAATTTTATCTTTAATGATATGGTTGAAAACAATTACAATTTTAGGGTTGTTTAGAGTCAAGATATTTTATCTTTAACAACATGGATGAAAATTGTTCGAAATGATAAGGCCTTCAGACATGATTTTGTTTATCTTTAACATCATGTATCAAATTTTTTAGAATTTTATGATTATTCAATGTCCTAATATGTTGTCTTTAATTTCATTGTTACAATGTGTTAAAAGTGTGACACAATGTTTTTTTTGTTATTCCAGCATCAACTAGTTTTGTTTTGAGGGTTTTTTTCAATCCTCTTTTCAAGAAACAATTTCGTTTTTAGCATAATTTTATAAAATTTTGAAATTTGACCTCGAGAAAAACCAAATGCGTTCTGGAATACACACTTTTTGTCTTTGGGGCATTTTTTCATGTTTTTTGAGTCTTTTTGGGCTAGAGTTCTCGTTTTGAGGTAATAGTTCCCTTCTGATCAGTAACTATGTTATGTGTGTTGTGTTCAGTTTAAATCCCTCTAATAGAAAATTGGGGCTCTACACACCACTCCTTGTTCCAAGTCATCCATGGGAAAGTGTGTCAATGGATTTTGTTGGCGGTTTTCCTTTGCCTTGGAGAGGTCATGACTATTTGTATGTCGTTGTGGATCAATTTAGAAAAATGTATCTTAATTCCTTGTAAAAAGCAAGTCACTACGTAGCAGACTGCTCATCTCTTCTTCCAATTTGTATGGGTTCACGTTGGGTTGCCCACATCCGTTGTGTCTGATCGAGGCTCTCATTTCCTTAGAGAGTTTTGGATGGTTTTTTGGAGAATGGTGGACACCAAGCTGAAGAGGAGCACAACATTTCATCTACAGATCGACGAAAAAACAAAGGTTGTCAACCACATGGTGATATATTTACTTCAGGGATATTGTGGCAAGCATACCAAGTTGTGTGATGAGTAGCGTCCATGTGTACAACATGCATACAACCAAGCAGTGCATTCATCCACTCAAAGTTCACCGTTCAATACATGCTTTGGATATTTACCAAAGGATCCCTTAGACATGGTATTTGGGATATATGAAGTCTGCAGTGGGAAATATGACATGGAAAAGGCACAGAAGTTCATTCAGCGGATTCAAAAGATTCACTAGGAAGTGCAAGAGACATTGGAGAAAATTCAATCTCGATACAAACCTCGACATGACAAGCACTGGGTTGATCACCAATTCTAGGTTGGAGACAGGGTGTGGCTCCACATCAACAAAGACAGGATATGGCCTATTTACCATATTATATAAGATTGGAGATAGTGCTTTTCATCTTGATTTTCCAGCATACATGCAAATGTACTTAGTGGTGAATCTTGAAAACTTGAAGCTCTATGGGCCTCCTTTGATCATGGACACGAAATAGGTTGGACAGGTTCCTACAGTAGATGACTTTTCCCCTGAATACTTGGACAAACTACTTGAGGATATCATTCTTGATAGGAAGTCTAGGACTTCACGACGGGGAGACTTGGAGTACCTTCGTATTGGTTTCAAGGGAATGCATCCAAGTAAGGCGTCTTGGATTAAAAAAGAGAAAGTGAGGGAATGATTCCCTTAGTTTCCAATTGAATGATAAAGCTATTGGTGGCCCAAAATCTCATTAATGGGGAGGAATGATCGAGGTGGCTCCAGAAATGCTCAAAATAAAAAATAAAAAAGTCGTTTTGGAAAAGCTCAAAAATAAAATTCACTGGATTGAAGTGGAAATAGGATAAGATCAAATATCTTGGTTCAAGCTTTCCAACAACGTGAACGGATCCTCAATACGAGTTCGTATGTGAAATTTATGGCCAGTCAAATTTTTGGTCAAACTAGGGCCAATGGCATTCACTATCGATGCAACAATTTGGAAATTATCAACGCATAGATTTCGTCGGCCAGAATGGTCGAATTTGTCACCTTTTTAATTTTTTCCGTGACCCTAAAAACTCAGCTGAAATTTTTTGTTCAATATGTCTTAAAAAATAAAAATAAAAATATGTGTGGGGGGGGCAAGCCCCCTCCCCTGCCACCCCTCCCCAACGTTTATATTAAATATAACAAATTGGTTGGTGGGTGGTCAAACCCCGCCAACCTACCACCACATATATTACATATACAAAGCCCAAAATGGGGGTGGGTTTCCATAGGAAAACCCACCACCCAACTAACATACCACGTATGGTGTATCGCTAAGGCCGATGAGGTTTGAACCCACCTGGCCAGCTGGCCCACCCACCACTCAGGCAGCACCATACAACAAAACGTAAAAAGCAAAAAAAAGACACCATAATGGGGGTCCCACGGCATTGTACCCCGAGAACTCTCGAACAACTACCTTAATTCTGACACCACCAACCAACAGGTCGTTGGCCCATACTTTGTAATATATTCCCAATGACTTATATGAAAACTCATATTACCATTCGAGTGGGAGAGGAGTGGGAGCGGGGTTCCAAACAACGGAACCCTGACGTCAAGTTCCAGGAGCAGAACCCTGACGTAGGGGTATCTTTTGATGCCAAGAAAGATTCGTTGGGGGTCAAGAAATGTTGGTTTCAGGAAGTGGTCAAATTATAGTCATTTTTCACAATTTTTCATCGGGAATCCAACCATGCATCTCGTTTCTCCAGCAGAGGTCTACATTTTCAGGCCATCCCTAGAAGTGGAGGTATGAGATGTCATTCTTTAATTGCTTGTAATTTATTTCTGCTGCCATTTAATGAAAGAGGACTCCCCACATTATGTAGGGCCCGAAGACGTAGCCCACATTAGGTGAACTCCATTATCAAATTTTCTTGTGCCTTTGATCTCATGGTTTCTTTCGATTTCCTCTTCTTTCATGTTTTTATGTTACATGGTTACATTCTCTTTTAAATGCAATTTTTTGTGCATCCATGAAGTAAAAGATCTGGATCAAGTTTGATATCACAGCATGTCTTATTGATGTGAGTTTCATGAGTGAATTCTAACAAGGAACAAGCTCCAAAGAGGAGAAGGAAAACTCAAATCCTTTGATACCGAAGCGGGGTGTGCAGCATAAATACAAAACATGGAATATGAGGATGCATGAATGGAAGAAGAGCGAGATTATCACAATATTTTCTTCACCACGACAGAGAAAGTTGAAACGTTGTTTGTAGAATATGAGAAGATAATTAAGCATGAGAAGAAATATCTCAATGATCATACCTCAGTAAATCATGGAGGTGGAAGAGAAGATCCTCCTCCATCTCCATCCATCAATGACAGTTCTTCTTCTTCCTCTTCTCATCATTCTAACATATATCATAAAAATACATCTAAAAATCCATTTTTTAAGCTAAATGTAAAGTTTGGTTTGCTGACATATAATGGAGAATGTAGTGTAGAGAAATTAAACAATTGGATCAAACATATTGAGGTCTATTTTTGGATTCATTAGATCAAGGAATATGAGTCCAAGATCCAATTAGCATGCCTTCATCTGAGTGGAACCTCTCTCTTTTAGTGGGAGAGAAAGCTGCAGAAAGGTAGAAAAAAATTGGGTAATCTCCTTTAATCTTTGTCCAATTTTGTTTCTGCGTTAAAAGATCAATTTTATCCTTTGGATTATCAATAAAATTCTTTAATGGAATGGAAATATTTGAGACAAGGAAAGGGTCAAAATGTACAAAGCTTCATAGAATATTTTAGAAAACAAGCTTTGAATTTGAACATTCCACTTGATTCACGAGAAACTGTAACAAAATATATTGGTGCCTTGCATAGTTACATAAGGAATTATTTGTTATTGTTTTAGCCTACTACTATTGATGTGGCCAGTGTGAAGGTAATTCCCCTTGAAAGCATGGGAAATAATGACAGAGAGGATCAACCAAATAAATCATCTTTCAGACCTCACAATGGAAAGTTCAAAGGAAAAGGTAAGGGAAAGCACAAGAAGGAAACTACAACCAAGAAATAAGGAGCAAAGCCATCTTGCACACATTTCAAGAAGGAAGACCATGATGATGAACACTATTGGAAGTTGCACCCGGAGTTGAATCCAAATAGATTTGGTGGAAAGGGAAGGCAAAAGACAGTGGCAATCATGCAACGAGACCTTGGATCTGACTCCGGTGATGAAACACAAATCACAGTAGTGAGCATACAAGGTAAAATTTATCTTCATGCTAATTAATATTCCAATTTACATGCAAGTACAAGTAATTCAAATGAGTCTATTTTTAATGAATGAAAGAGGATTGAATTGTTCCACATTAGAGTTGTGATGAAACGTACTAAAGTATAAACCTTGTTTCATACGAGATCACAAGTAAATTTGATTTCACAATCCTTGGTTTGTTGAAATTTGGTTACCGGAGGACATGTGGTTCCCTAAGGCTTTGATATTTGGCCTAGGGAAAAGTGTCCAAAAGAATTTAATTTTTATCCTAAAGTGACTTTATAAAGTTATAGAGTCAAATCTAATTTAAAAGTGACTTTAAGTGATAAAGTTACTAAAGTCTAATTTTAAAGTGACTTTAATAAAGTCAATGTGAAATTAGAAAGGAAAAGTGACTTTGGAAATAAATTACTAAGTGGGTCTTTATTAAAGTGGGGTGAATTAAAAAATAGAAAGTGAGATTTAAATGAGCATTTAATCTCAGCCCTAGATCTAAAGCTTTTTCAGCCATTGGATTTAGGGATTCCCCAAAAGTCACTTAGGGTTAGGTTAAAGGAGGAAAATGAGGAAAAGGTCATTCATTCTTTCATGAGCAGACTAGGAGAAGGAGAGAAAGAGAGCAAGGGAGATTTATGGGCAGTGAGGAGAAGATGCAGCACTTTGGCACGCATTCCAAGGCAAGATTTCAGCAAGTCTATATAGCTAGGAGAGGCACACATTCCAAGGCAGTTTTTGGCACGATTTTCTAGAGACCGTACAACACCCTTTTGGAACGTTTCCCAAGAGGTCGTACAGCAAGTTTGGCTCATTTTTCAAGGAGAAGAAGGCTATTTTCTGCCATGAATTTCGAGGCAGGCCGTACAGCAAGTGGCTGTCCTCTTGCACAAATTTCGACGTAGATTTCGTATAGCAGTTTCTTCTGTTTTTCGGCACAGAAATCGAGATTTCGTACAACGTCATTTATTGTTGCTTGCACAAAAATCGAGGAGACCTACAATGGCATTTAGTGCAGAAAATCTGGGCACAAAAATTGAGGAGGTCGTACAGCATTTATTGCTATTCTGTTTTGTTTGCACGTTTTCCAAGGTGGTTGTAAAGCACAGAAAACGAGATAAGTGATAAGTTGTAATTTGTACTTGCTGATTTTTCTGAGTATTTCTCTCACGGTAAAAAGCATTTTTTCCAGAAATAAGAAGGAGCTTTTGAACTAGTTTTCCCCAAGAGTAGTAGGGGGTTTTTCCAGGGTCATCTTGACCAAAAATTATTGTGTTAAAATGTGTTGAATGGCTGTTTGAGTCTGTTGATTTTTTGTTTCTGCATTTTCCAGCATTGTGAAAATTTTCCATAATTTGTGTTTTTAACAAATATTTATTTTCCATCTTGTTGAATGTAAGGTTATGGGAAAGGGAATTTAACTAATTGGAGAAATAAGGTGAAACTGAAAACCGGGGTGGGAAATCAGAAATTTCTACATGGTATCAAAGCTTGGGTGTTGAAAGTGCAGTTTGGGACAGCAAAGGAGAAAAATACAGTCTGTGGAAATTTCACTCAGAAAATTACAGCAAGCTGATTTTTCACACGTAGAAATTTTATCTTTACTATAGCAGTGTTATTTTCAGTTTTTAGGACAGCAAGGATGTCATTGGGATTGAGGGTTGAGGATAGGTTGGATGGGCATAGCAACTACAGTGTTTGGAAGGAGAGAATGCAGAGCATCTTTGAGGAGGCAGAAGTCTGGGATATCATGGTGCATACTGCACAACACCCTGTTAATGTGCCTACTGATTCTGTTTAGTTGGCAGCATATAAAAATAATAATAACAAGGGTAAGAGACTGATTCTAGACGGAATCAAAGACCATTGCATTCCTCATGTGAGAGGAAAGAGAAATTCTCATGAGATGTGGACAACATTGACCAATCTCTACCAGAGTACCAATGAGAATAGGAAAATGGTCCTAAGGGAGAAGTTGAAGACCATTAAGATGGGTAAGACTGATAGTGCAGTTGGATATCTCACAAATATTACTAATGTGATAGATGAGTTGGCAGCAGTTGGAGAGGTCATTCCACCCACTGAGTTGGTGCGGATTGCAGTGAATGGCTTCCCTAGTTCATGGTTGAACTTTGCTGATGGAGTTTGTGCACGTGAGACCCTTCCAACTTTGGAGAGGTTCTGGGATGATTGCATACAGACAGAAATCAGGAAGAGCCAACTTGGGGCAGCCAAACCAGTTGAGCAGGATGAGGATGTAGCACTGTTGGCAGGAGGCAATAAAGGCAAAGGAAAGAAGCAAGCTTCCACAAGTAGTGGTGGGGGCAAAGGCAAAGGTAAAGGTAAACAACGTAACACGCAGAAGGACTATTCCAAGGTGAAGTGTTGGAATTGTCAGAAGATGGGACACTATGCAGTTGTGTGTCCGGAGAAGAAGAAGAATGGGAAGAACTAGAACATGGCAGCATCAGCAGAGGTAGAGAACTTTACGGGTCACTTTGACCAGGATTTTGGGTTTATTTCTTGTGAGTCCACTAGTGCAGGATCACCTGCCACGGAGGTTCAGAGGGAGCTTGCATTTCCATCGACTAGTGGAGCATCTTCGGGTATCTGGTATGTGGACAGTGGGGATTCATGTCATTTGACAAGAGTCCATGAGTACTTCTCAGAGCTTTCAGAGAGTGGCATTGATATATAGGTAGTACTCGGTGATCACAGAGTTGTTAGAGCAGTTGGTATGGGGACACTGACATTTGATAGGGAACCCAAACCTCCCTTAAAGGTGTCAGATGTTCTTTATGTGCCAGGGATGGGGAAGAACCTCATATCCATCTCAGCTTTAGAGGACAGAGGATATGATATATTATTCAGGAGAGGACAAGTGTTGATATATCCCAGGGGCGCTCCAGCTGATTCAGCTAGAGTGATAGGAGTATGCCATGCAAAGGTGTACAAGTTTGCATTTCAGCCCCTTTTGGCATTGAGAAGTAGTACCGACAATAGAGCTAGCAGTTTTGAGTTGTGTGAGATTTGGCACCGCAGGATGGGGCCCATGTATCATGGGGCCTTGAGGACATTGCGGGAGATCACTACAGGTGTGCCAGATTTCAGTACTGATCAATTTGATACTTGCAGAGAATGTGCGATGGGAAAGTTTTCCAAATCCCCTTTTCCCAGCAGTGACAGCAGAGCGACTGGAATACTTGATTTGATTCATTCCGAAGTGAGCGGTCGGATGTCTCATGTTTCCTTGAGTGGATATGAGTATTATGTTTTATTCATTGATGATCACTCCAGGAGGACCTGGATTTATTTCTTGAAGACCAAGAGTGAGGTCTTCAAGCGATTTCAGGAGTTTAGAGCTCTTATGGAGACACAGACAAGTCGGAAGATCAAGTCCCTGAGGTCAGACAATGGAGGTGAGTACACCCTTGGAGAGTTTGTGGATTATTGTGCGGAGGCAGGCATTAGGAGGGATTTCACTGTTCCTTACAACCCCCAGCAGAACGGGGTTGCGGAGAGGAAGAACAGATCCATCGGAGGGGCTGCCAAATCCATGTTACATGATCAGGGGTTGCCATTTTTTTTGTGGGCAGAGGCCTGCAACACTATTGTATATTTGCAGAACAGGAGTCTGCATCGTGCCTTGGGGCATGTGACTCCGGAGGAGGCTTTTTCTGGGAAGAAGCCTGATGTTGGTCATCTTCGTATCTTTGGGTGTATTGCATACTCCTACGTACCCAAGGAGAAGAGGACCAAGCTAGATCCCACTGCAGAGAAGGGTGTCTTTGTGGGCTACAGTGAGACCTCGAAGGCCTTTCGGATTTATATTCCCGCACAGAGGAGAGTTGTTGTCAGGCGGGATGTGAAGTTCGAGGAGGACAGGGCCTTCAGGAGGTCACGGGAGTTAGAGTATCTGGATCAGCCAGACCCTCAGCAGCAGTTGAGTCAGTCGCAGGGATCCAGTGGGCAGGGATCAGGAGGATCCGGAGGTACATCTATGACGATGTCAGGTCCGTCAGTGGGGAGTGGCTCGCAGAGTTAGAGGGGTGGAGCTATGGGCAGCACGCAGAGCAGTCCACAGAGCAGTTCACTGGGGAGTCCACTGATGGACAGTTCACACGGTACCTCAAAGGTATACAAGCAAAAGGGGGTAGGAGGACACAGAAATGTGACACAGAGTTTAGACTTTAAGGATGAGGAGGAGGAGTTTCATTCTCCAGTGGGAGAAGTGTGCTCAAGGAAGAGGAAGCCCAAGTGGCTTCAGGATACCTTGAGAGAGGCCACATCTGTTGCTGGGCCAAAGAGGCTGGTCAGAGAGAACAAACCACCTGATAGGTTTTGTAGCTATATGGCAATGGTTTCCAACATCATTGACTCTGAGCCTTCTAGCTATGAGGAGGCAGCTAGCCAGTAGGTCTGGAGAGAGGCCATGCAGGAAAAGTATTCTTCTATCATGAAGAATGATGTTTGGAAGGTGGTGTTGAGGCCAGAGGGAAAATCTGTGGTTACTTCCAGATGTCTTTACAAGGTAAAGCATGCTACAGATGGCAGCATTGAGAAATTCAAGGCAAGGTTTGTGTCTAGAGGGTTCTCCCAGGTAGAGGGAGTTGATTATGAGGAGAGCTTCGCTCACGTGGTCGATATACTTCGATTCGCTCCACTATATCGATAGCAGTAGAGATGGGTTGGAAGATCCACTAGATGGATGTAAAAACCAAATTTCTCAATGGATTCATATAGGAGGAGGTGTACATTGAGTAGCTATAGGGCTTTGAGGTGCATGGGAAGGAGTCCCATGTGTGCAAACTGAAGAAGGCCCTTTATGCCTGAAGCAAGCTCCTGTAGCTTGGTACTCCAGATAGATAAATACTTGGGTGTGGAGATGGTTTCACAAAGAGGAAGGCAGATCCGAACCTTTACTATATTGTGATAGGTGAGGAGCCTCTCATTCTGGTGTTGTATGTGGATGACTTGGTCATTACGGGTGCAGAGAGACTCATAGAGCACTGCAAGAGAGATCTTGCGGTGGAGTTTGAGATGAAGGACATTGGCTTGATGCATTGCTTTTTGGGTTTGGAGGTGTGGTAGGAGGAGGGGCATTTCTTCCTGGGATAGGGGAAGTATATTGTGGACATCCTTGGCAGATTCGACATGGAGGATTGTAAACCCATGTCGACACCGATGATCACCAACTAGAAGAATCTTCATGCTTTGGATTCCGAGTTCGTGGATCCCACACTGTATAGACAACTCATTGGTTCCTTGATGTATCTGGTCAACACCAGACCAGATATATGTTTTGCAGTCAACACGATGAGCCAATTTATGTGTGAGCCTAGGAAGGTTCACTGGGTGGCTGAAAAACACATTTTGCGGTACTTGCAGGGGACACTGGAGTATGGTCTGGACTACAGGCAGGGGGATGGAGTGAGACTGGCAGGTTACACTAATTTTGATTGGGCAGGTTGTGCTTTTGATAGGAAGAGCACTTCAGGGTGTTGTTTTGGGTTGGGTTCGGCAATGGTGTCATGGTTCAGCAGGAAGCAGCAGTCAGTAGCATTGAGTTTAGTGGAAGCAGAGTACATGGAAGCCATTATAGCTAGTTGTGAGGCCATTTGGCTTCGCAAGATGGTGTTTGGCTTATTTTTTCAGCCGTTGAGACCTTCAGGGATATATTGTGATAATCAGAGTTGCATTAAACTCACGGAGAATCCAGTATTTCATGACAGGTCAAAGCATATTGGCATCAGATATCACTTCATCAGAGACTATGTTTAGAAGGGATCTGTGAAGCTTGAGTATATTCCCACTGATGAGAAGGTGGCAGATATTCTTACCAAAGCCTTACCACGGGGAAAGCATGTCTACTTCAGAGATAAGATGGGTGTGGTGAGGAACACCTTCCTTGGTAAGAGGGAGTGTTGAAATATGGTTACCGGAGGACAGGTGGTTCCCTAAGGCTTTGATCTTTGGCCTAGGGAAAAGTTTCCAAAAGAATTTAATTTTTCTCCTCAAGTGACTTTATAAAGTTATAAAGTCAAATCTAATTTAAAAGTGACCTTAAGTGATAAAGTTACTAAAGTATAATTTTAAAGTGACTTTAATAAAGTCAATGTGAAATTAGAAAGGAAAAGTGATGCTCATGTCAGATGAAGAGATTGGTCAATTCCAGCAAAGATACTCATGGTTGTGAGAGAAAAAGATGAGGAGGCGTGTGAAGCTTTCCAAGGTTTTGATCCCACTCATAAAAAAAAATTGTATGAAATTTTTTCTAACTATAATGATCCTTTTAAGAACTAAGTGGGTTTTCGCCAAAGCGTAAAATTCAACATGAGATCCACTTGCAATAGGATGCTCCTTTACCAAATATTGGCATGTACAGGTGTTCAACCATTGAGATGGAGGAGATAAAGAAGCAGGTGCAAGAATTATTGAACCAAGGGGTCATAGGACCAATTTCTTCTCCATGTGGTTCACTTATTGTGTTGGTTCCAAAGAATTATGGAACATGGAGGATGTGTGTGGACTACAGAGCATTCAAAAAAATAACAATGAAGAATCAGTACCCTCCCCCTCGCATTGATGATTTATTAGATCAATTGAAAAAGGTTGTCTATTTCACAAAACTGGACTTGTGTAGTGGTTGCCATCAAGTCAGGATTCGAGAACAGGATGTATGGATGACTGCATTCAAGAAAAAATAGGGGTTGCTTGAATGGTTGGTGATGCCATTCGGACTATGCAATGCTCCAGCCACATTCATGAGGGTGATAAATGATATTTTTAGGCATTTTCTTGATGATTTAGTACTTGTGTATCTTTATGACATTCTTATTTTCAGTAGGACATGGAAATATCATGTGTGTCATGGTAAAAAGGTGCTTGATGTTTTTCAAAAGGAAAAATTATATGTCAAAATTTCTAAGTGTGAGTTTGGTAAGACTTATTTGGCTTACATAGGTCACATTGTTGGAGAGGGACAGTTAAAAGTAGATCCTTAGTAAAGTTGATGTGATTGCAAAGTGGCCTAAACCCACCAATATTACAGCGGTTCTTAGCTTTTTGGGTGCAGTGCAATATTGAAGAAGGTTCATTGCTAACTTCTCCATCATTTCCAACTTCTCCATCATTGCAGTCCCCTTGCATGCATTAACAAGTCTGAGACAGATATTTTAGTGGGGAGGAAAGCAGCAGAAATCATTTGATACACTGAAAGAAAATATCAGTACCACACTAATTTTTTCCTTGCCTGACCTCTAGCAGCCTTTTGAGATCGAGACAAATACCATTGGGTTTTCCATGGGAGCAGTATTGATGCAGGAAAGGAAACTTGGATGTTACCATTCGGATACATTCTCCCAAGATGTTGTGAACTATCCCACATATGACAAGGAGTTGTATGCCTTAGTTCAAAGCGTGAAAAATTCGTTCAATTTTTTCCTTGGCAAGGAGACCATCATTCACATAGATCACCAGCCCTTGCAATACCTCCAGTCACAAACCAAGCTTCAACAAGCACGTCATTTCTAATGGATGGGATTCCTCCAGAAATTTCACTTGGTAATCAAATACAATAAGGGCGCCAGTAACAAAGTGGCAGATATGCTTTCTCACCCTCCTATTTTTCAATCTATAGTTTTTCAAAATTCTTATTTGTCTTTTGAAATTTATGTTAACCAGTATGTTGATGATGAATATTTTAACGAGATTTATGCAAATATGACTCATGGATCGTAGGTGGACAATTACAATTTCCAGGGAAAATTGTTGTACCATCTTGGAAAACTTTGTATTCCCAGCAATGAAAGAATACATGTAATCAGAGAGGCACATACCTCTATTGTGTCGGGTCATTTTGGTGTAGGAAAAAATTTGTGCCATTTAAAGAGGTTTTTCTATTGGCCTCACATGAAAAATATTGTGAATCTATATGTAAACCGATGTGTGTTGTGTTTAGTTTGCAATCCCTCTAATAAAAAATTAGGGCTCTACACACCAGTCCATGTTCCTAGTCGTCCATGGGAAAGTGTCAATGAATTTTGTTGGAGTTTTGTCTTTGTATAGAATAGGTCATGACTATTTGTATGTCATTGTGGATTGACTTAGAAAAATGTGTGTCTTAATTCCTTGTAAAAATAAGGTCACTACAGAGCAGGCTACTCATTTTTTTTTCCAATTTGTATGGGTCCACTTTGGGTTTCCCAAATCCATTGTGTCTGATCGAGACTCTCATTTCCTTGGATATTTTTGGACACCAAGTTGAAGAGAAGCATGTCATTTCATCCGCGGACCCACGAAAAAACAGAGGTTGTCGACCGCACAATGATACATTTACTCTGGGGCTATTGTGGCACGAGCATCTTCCTTATGTACATCATGCATGCAACCGAGCAATGCATTCATCCACTCAAATTTCATCATTCGAGACATGATTTGGATATTTTCCAAAGGATCCTTTAGACATGATCTTTGGGAGAGATGAATTTTCTAGTGGGAAAGATGATAGGCACAAGGCATAGAAGTTTATTCATCCGATTCAGATGATTCACCAGGCAGTGCAGGATAAGTTGGAGAAAATTCAAGCCCAATAAAAATATCGACATGAAAAGACTAGGTTGATCACCAATTCCAAGTTGGAGATAGGGTGTGGCTCCACATAAGTAAAGATAGGATGAAAGGGGACGGAAATAAGTTGAAACAAATCTAATATGGCCCATTTACCATATTAGAAGATATTGGAGACAATGTTTTTCTTCTTGATTTTCCAGCATGCATGCAAATGTACTCAATGGTCAATGTTGAAAACCTGAAGCTCTATGAACATCCTTTGATCATGGACATCGAAGAGGTTGGACGGGTTCCTACAGGACTTTCAACCTGAATACTTGCACAAACTACCTGAGGATATCATTCCTGACAGGAAGACTAGGACTTCAAGATGGGGAGACGTGGAGTACCTTCGTATTGGTTTCAATGGAATGCATCCAAGTAAGGCTCATTATATTGAAAAAGATAAACTGAGGGAACAATTCCCTCACTTTCCAATCAACTTATAAATATTTTGGCGGGCCAAAATCTCATTAGTGGAGAGGAATGATCCAGGTGGCCCTAGAAATGTTCAGAATCCAGAATTAGTTTTGGAAAATCTCAAAAATAAAAGTCATTGGATTGAAGTGGAATTAGGGTGAGATCGATTATGTCGTTGCAAGATTTCCAACAGTGTGAACGACACCTAAATCCATGTTCGTATGAAAAAGTCGTGGCTTGTCAAATTTTTGGTCAAATTAGGCCTAGTTGTAGTCACTAACGAGGAAACAATTTGGAAATTGTCGGTGCACGAATTTCGGCGACCAAAATGGGAAAATTTGTCGCCTCTTTAATTTTCTTGATGACCGTAAAAACTCGGCGGAATTTTTTTATTCAATATGTCTTCAAAAAAAAATATATATGTGTGTGTGTGTGTGTGTGTGTGTGTGTGTGTGGGGTGGTGGTTTTCCACCCCTCCCCAATGGTTATATTAAATATAACAAAGTGGTTAGTGGGTGGTAAAACCCCGCCAACATACTGCCACATATATTACATATACAAGTTCAAAATGGGGGCGGGCCACCATAGAGGGACCCGCCACGCAACCAACATACCGCACACGGTGTATCACCAGGGCCGACGGGGTTTGAACCTGCCCGGTCATCTAGCCAACCCCATACAAAAAATTGTAACAAAAAACAAAATTACGTGCCATAATGGGGGTCCCACGAGGTTAGACCTCGAGACCTCCCGAACCACCGCCTTGATTCAAACACCACCAACCAACGGGTCATTGTCTCATACTTTGTACTCTCCACCCAATGACTTACATAAAAACTCATTTTACGATTTGATTGGGAGAGGAGTGGGAGCGAAATTCTGACCAATGGAACAAGGTGCAGAACCATGACCAGCGGAACCCTAATGCATGGGTATCTTTTGATGTCGAGAAATATTCCTTAGGGGTACAAAAGTGCCAGTGTCAGAAAGTAGTCAAATTTATAGTCATTTTTCACGATTTTTCGCAAGGAATCCAAATGTACAGCCCGTTTCTCCAGTAAAGGTCTAAATTTTCATTCCATCCTTGGTAGTAGAGGTATAAGGTGTCATTTTTTAATTTCTTGTAATTTATTTATGTTATCATTTAATGAAAGAGGCCTCCCCACATTGAGCAGGGCTTGGATACGTAGCCCACATTAGGTGAACTCCGTAATCAAATTGAATTGTGCCTTTTATCTCATGGTTGCTTTCTATTTCCGATTCTTTCATGTGTTTATGTTACATGGTTACATGCTCTTTTAAATAAAATTTTGTATGCATCCTTGAAGTAAAATATATGGATCAAGTTTGGTATCAGAGCAGGTCTTCTTGATGGGAGTTGCATGAGTGAATATTGACCAGGAATAAGCTCCAAATAGGA
This sequence comes from Pinus albicaulis, assembly GCA_034641835.2. Classification (NCBI taxonomy): domain Eukaryota; kingdom Viridiplantae; phylum Streptophyta; class Pinopsida; order Pinales; family Pinaceae; genus Pinus; species Pinus albicaulis. Next base: position 195,744,985 of record CM076575.1, on the reverse strand, counting down.
GAAGGAAAGCTCAAATACATTGATCCTGAAGCGGGGTGTGCAACACAAAGACGGAACATGGAAGATAAGGATTCACGAGTGGAAGAAGAGGGAAATTATCACAAGGGATTCTTCACCATGGCAGAGAAATTTGACAAGTTGTTTGCGGAATATAAGTAGACAATTAAGAATGAGAAGAAAGAGCCCGATGAGAATGCCTTGGTACACCATGTAGGTGGAGGAGAAGAGCCTCCTTCCTCTCCATACACCAGTGATATTTCTTCTTCTTCCCCTTCTCATCATTCTAATAGTCATCATAAAAATATATCTAAAAAGCCATTTTTTAAGCTAGATGTAAAGTTTGATTTGCCCACATATAATGGAGAATGTAATGCAAAGAAATTAAACAATTGGATCAAACAGATTGAGGTCTATTTATGGAGTTATAAAATCGAGGAAGATGAGTTTGAGATCCAATTATCATCTCTTTGGTTGAGTTGCACTGCTCTCATTTGGTTGGAGAGAAAATTGCATAAAGGTAGCAAAAACTTGGGTAATCTCCTTTCTTCTTGGTCCAATTTTGTTTCTGAATTAAAATATCAATTTTATCCTTTGGGTTATCTAAAAAAGGATTTTATTGGAATGACAATATTTGAGATGAGGAAAGGGTCAAAATGTACAAAGCTTCATAAAATAATTTAGAAAACAACCTTTGAATTTGAACATTCCACTTGATTCACCAGAAACTGTAACAAAATATGTTGGTGATTTGCATAATTACATCATGAATTATTTGTTATTGTTTGAACCTACTACTAATGATGTGGCCACTGTGAACGTCGTTCACCTTGAAAGCATGGGAAATAATGACAAACATGATCAACCAAAGAAATCATCTTTTAAACCTCATAATGGAAAGTTCAAAGGAAAGGTAAGGGAAAGGACAATAAGGCAGCTACAACCAAGAAATAAGAAGGAGAAAATCCATCTTGCACACATTGCAAGAAGAAAGGCCATGATTATGAACACTATTGGAAGTTGCAACTGGAGTTGAATCCAAAAATATTTGGTGGAAAAGTCAAGCAAAATACAGTGGCAATCGTGCAGCGGGACCTTGGATCTGATTCTGGTAGTGAAACACAGATCATAGCAGTGGGCATACAAGGTAAGATTTCTCTTCATGCTAATTAAAATTATGAATTACATGCAATTATAAGTACTTCAAATGAGTCTCTTGTTAATGAACGAAAGAGGATTGAATTGTTCCACATTAGAGTTGTGATGAAACATACTAAAGTGGAAACCTTGTTTGATTTAGTCTCACAAGTAAATTTGATTTTAGAATCTTTTGTTAAGAAATTAGGATTGGAAACCAAGCCTCATACGAAACCCTACCCTCTTGGTTGGTTGTGTGATAAAGACAAATTATATGTAACCAAATAGTGCAAAGCTATATTTTTTATTGTTGCATCCAAACTAGTAGATGAGATTTATCTTGATGTTGTACCCTTGGATATTTGTGGCACTATACTAGGGATTCCATAATTGTAAGACAGGAAAGTAGTTTTATTTTGCCATGAAAATAAGTATCATATAATGAAAGATGAGGTGGAATACATTGTCAGGGCTCATCGTGCCACGACCAGTGCTAGTCTTATAAGTGCAGGTCAGATGAAGAGATTGGTTAATTCCAGCAAAGGGTGCATGCTCATGGTTGTGAGAGAAAAAGATGTGGAGGCATCTGAAGCTTTCCAAGTTTTTGATCCCACTCATAAAAAATAATTATATGAAATTGTTTCTAACTATAATGATATTTTTCAGGAATGAAGTGGGATGCCTCCAAAGCATGAAATACAGCATGAGACCCACTTGAAAACGCCTGCTCCTTTACCAAATATTGGTATGTACAAGTTTTCAACCATTGAGATGGAGGAGATAAAGAAGCAAGTGCATGAATTGCTTAACAAAGGGGTCATAAGACCAAGTTATTCTCAATGTGGTTCACCTATTGTGTTGGTGCCAAAGAACGATGTCACATGGAGGATGTGTGTTATGAAACCAGCTCATAAAATAGAAGAAGAGAGAGATAAATGCCTTAGAAATTAGCCTCTTCGAGGGGGAAACCTCCTTTACATTACATAAATGAAAAATTATTAGATGATACAAATGAGAAAACCTCCTTTCTATATATAGGAGTCCATGGGGTCACAATAAAATCCTAGCCGACCTAACAATAATAATGTAAGGGCACAACAATAGAAATAGTGGGATTTTATGGGGCACAATAATAACAATATGGGGACTACAGGCGTACAACAATATCAATAATGGGACTACACTAACAAGTATAAGGGACTACACTAGTAATATAGGAACCTTAACATGCCCCTCTCCTTCAAAAAAGTGGTGACCTCAACACTTGAGTATTTTTGTATGCTTCTGTATAAAATTCTCATCCTCCCATGTGGAATCTTTAGTGGGTAAGCTCTTCCACTTGATGAAATACTCTGAAATTGATCGATTTTGTAGCTGTTGAGTTCTTGTTTCCGTGACTACTTCAAGTTCCAATATGATCGTTCCTTCCTCATCAAGTTCTGGAAATATTGTTTGAACTGGAATTTTTTCACCTATAACCTTCTTTAAGCATGAAACATGGAAAACTGGGTGTTGAGTCCCAAATCTGCATCTTTTCCATACACCTTTCTATACCATTTTCATCCACCTGAACCTTCCAAGTTGTCAATATCATTGTATATTAATTGCAAAAGAGCATCTAATATGGTTTTTAATTATATTTTTGTGTCTGCTGTTTGATTTAGATTTTTCTCATTTAGTTGCGGAATCTTGCCACTTTCCGAAGCTGCTGCAACTTTCCACAGCCATTTTGTGAAACTCTATGTTACAGGTGTCTACAGGAAAAATGAGCCACATGGGCAAGTCTGAAATGATGTGGACATGGATCATGTCCTATTGGCTCGAGCAAATCCATCTAAAGAGGCTGCGGTCAAAGGTGTCCAAATGGAAGTCAACCGTAGAGTCCCACGGTGACAGGACTCTGTTTCGTGTCAAGTGAAGGTTCATATGGCCGTTTCTGAATTGCGGGAGACAAATCAACATCTGTACACGGCTCCATAGCCGAATTCAAACATCCACTCCTCATAGATTTACTCTTCAATACGGCCATGATCCTAGATCTGTGGACGTAACGGTCTACGTGTTCTCCATCGGCATAAACTTTAGGAATCAGTTATATTTCTTTTTTTATAAATAACGTGTTTGTATACGCATATTAGATTAGTCTCTGTTAGTTTTTATTAGTCTGCTCTGTAATGTAATTACGCTGCCTTTGTGCCGTAATACCACCTTACTGTTATGACTGCATTTTAATATAAGAAGACTCTGTTTCCAAACGTAATTTGTACTTGAAGATTGTTGCCAAGGCTGGTGTAGAGGGCCCCTGCACTCGCCAAGGTTCTATGCATTATTGTATAGTTCTTGTTTTATTTCTTTAAAGCTCATTGTGCCATAATCCATTCACATGTTTATACATTGCATCTTTCATGGTATATATGCTTCATTTCTATTTATAATCTTTCATGCTTTCCATTTTACTTCTGTCTTTCATGTTTTATGTTATTGATCACTGATCAGTGTTCTTGTTTCAGGTTATAAATAGGCAGCCCGGGCATTTGCATAACTTTTTGACTAATGACATGGAATTAATATTATTCTGCTGCTAATTTTCTTTTCTTAGTTTCTGTTTAATTTCAGTACTGCTTTGTTCATTTCAGTTTTGCTCATTTGCTTTAGTAGTTAGATTTAGATATATTAAATTTCTCATAACATCTTCAGTTGCCTCCGAAAGCCACAGCTGGACTGATGGTGAGGGATTGAATTATGGATGTGTAGTTTGATATTAGCTTCCTTTCTGCAAGTTAGATATATTAAATTGCTCATAACATCTTCAGTTGCCTCCGAAAGCCACAGCTGGACTGATGGTGAGGGATTGCATTATGGATGTGTAGTTTGATATTAGTTTCCTTTCTGCAAGTTAGATATATTAAATTTCTCATGACATCTTCAGTTACCTCCGAAAGCCACAGCTGGACTGATGGTGAGGGATTGAATTATGAATGTTTAGTTTGATATTAGTTTACTTTCTACAAGTTAGATATCAGGTTACTCAAGTTGTTTATGGTTACCTCCGAAAATCATATCTGGACTAATGATGAGGGATAAGAAGATAGGTTGATGTAATTTGATTTAGATTTACTTTGTTGCAACTTTTGGATTTCTTTCAGCATAATTTCTTTTGTGTTTAGACAACAGCAAGGATAGTTTGGTTTTCATGCTCAATAGTTCACTATTTTGATTCATTAGACTAGCAGCACATTTTCCTTTCAACAGCACATTTTCATTTCCTTTCAAGTTTTGTCATTGTATGTTTCAAATTCCTTTTTAAGTTTCAAGTTGGAAAATAATTATAGAGGATATCATTTCCTTGAAAAATCATAACCATACTTGTTTTAGAATTTCCATTTCACATTAGAAAACCAAAAACGACAAAAAGTTAAGGAATAGGTTATCTTGCACATATAGTGCGCCGCACTTCATCAGCTTACGAATCCCGGATTGACAAATTAAATGCAGCAATTTAGGACACACTAAATTGACCAAACATTTTGGCGCCGTTGCCGGGGAAGTGTAACTAGGTAGCCAATTTCTTAAAAAAAAAAAACACACAAAATCATAAAAGAAGGGAAAACTTGATAACTTCTTGAAGTATGCTCTCCTCTTGCACCTAGTGTGATCTGGAGGATCAGAAAAGAGAGTTATTGGTTTAGTAATTTCTTAAGTATGCTCTCTTCTTGCACCTAGTGTGACCTGGAAGATCAGAAAGAGAATTATTAGCCCAACTTTTAAAAAATATATATACATAAAAAATGACATGCATAGAGCAAGAGATTTTCTCCTATACCACCTACCAAATCTCATTTAGAAAAGGAAGAGACTCCCTCTCATCCTCCCTTGATAGAAGAACTAGAGGACTTTAAGGACTCTAAAGAAACTATCATGGCAGAGGAAGTAATAGATGGAGGTAGAGGTAGAGGTAGAAGAGGAGGAAACAATGGAGACAAAAATGGTGAAGGAAATAATGGTAGAAATAGGGAAGGAGACAACTTGTTTGGATTCCCTATAGTTGATGAGGAAACTCATGCAACAATGAAAAATATCTCACCATCTGTTCTCCCTAACTTTTATGGATTGCGAAGTGAGGATCCTAAAACATTTCTGTTTGAGTTTGAAGTTGTGTGCCGAACTTATGACTATATGGAAGACTCTCAAAAACTCAAACTATTTCCTTCAACTTTGAAGGGAGCTGCTTTGAAATGGTTCATGGGATTAGCTACTCAATCTATTAGGACTTGGAATGATATGAAACAAACATTTTTGGATAGATACTTGGACTATTTTATGCCCACCAATCACAAGGATGAGGTATTCAAAATGATGCAAAAAGAAGATGAAAATTTGGAAGACTTACTTGAAAGATTTCAATAGAACTTGAAAAGAGCAAAGATGAGCAACTTAGATGATGAAACCTTGAAAGCCCTCATATTAAAATCCATTAGAGATGAATGGATAGATATTTTAAACATGATGGGGAAAGGAGACATTTCTCAACTTCCACTTTGTGACATAACAGAACTATGTGTCCATCTCTCAAGAGGAAAATCTAAAACAGGAAAAGGGCCTAGGGATCCTTCTCTTATTAGGGCTAACAAATCTGCAACTGGATCGGTAAGTAGGGCAGAGATTGGTAATATGCTTGATGAGTTCAAAACTGATATCTTAGGGAGCCTTAGTGAACAACTAGACACCCTTAAAATCCAAAACAAGAAGAAAGCAGAAACAGATGCTTTAGCCATCTTTTGTCCGAAATGTAGGAAGAAACATGCTTTAAGGGAATGTCCCTTGGATGCAAAAGTTGTAGAAACATGTATGATTTGCTCAGAGAATCATGAGATCAGGATTGTCCTTCAATTCCTGGACTCAAAGCTGTCTTTCAAGAAGACCCAAATTCAGTAGAATCTCTCTGTTTTGTTGCAAGAAGACCTTGGCAGGGACAACAAACTCAAGGGTTTAACAACCCTATGAATATTCAAACCCCACCAAATTGGAATCCTTGGCAACAACCTTGGCCCCAACATCAAAATCCATATCAGCCATGGGTACAAGGGATGCAAAATCCTTATGGGAGATTTGCTCAATTTTATCAATATCCTCCATCTTTTCAAAATCAACAAGCTCCACAACTTCCAAATGTAAATCCACAACTTTCATTGCCATTTCCACAACAAAAACCTTCTCAACAAAATCCAAATCCTCAACTCATGCTCCCATACCAACAAAAGACAAATCAACTTCTAGCTCAGCCATTGCCAAATCCTAACAATAAAAATCCTCAGAATACTTACATGGTAGAAGGACAACAATTTCCTACCTATATGATTGTTCCTCTCAACGATGTACAACTCAGATCTGGTAGAGTTTTAGAAAAACCTTCTATAGATATTCAAGAGCAAGATACCTCTGAGGAGGATTCTCTTCAAGTCAATAAGGGTTTTGAGGAAGCATCTCTTCAAAATTCAAACATTCAAAAAGAAAAAGAAAAGTTAATCCCCACAACTCCTATAGTTGAGCAACCTGCATCTTTATCTACACCTCCTTTTCCTGAAAGACTACAAATTGACAAGGGGGTGGAAAAAAAAATCTTGTTGCCTAACTATGACTTTCTAGATGAATTGAAGAATGTTTGTATCAAGATTCCCTTGCTACAAGCCATTCGAGAGATTCCTATTCTAGCAAAAACAATAAAGGAGTTGAGTTTAAAAAGACCAGGAAGGAAACTAAAAGACACAAGAAGAATCCACCTGGTAGGAAAAATTGCAGATATCATGATGGGAAAAATTACCATGCAGAAATATGTAGATCCAGGAAGTCCAATTGTCAAGACACATATAAATGGGATAGAAATTCCAAACACATTGATTGACTTAGGGGCTACTATCAACATTATGAGTAAACAGACTATGGAACAGCTAAAACTTCCTAACCTTCTTTTTACACCTACTTTACTGCAACTTGCAGATCGATCAATTATTAAACCAGATGGTGTATTAGAAGATATTTCAGTCTCCTTAGATTCTTGGGAATATCAGGTAGATTTTATGATTTTGACTCCCAAGAGTAATCTAGGAGGGCACCCACTTATCTTAGGAAGACCTTGGCTAGCCACAGCTGATGCTTTTATTAGTTGTAGATTTGGGGACATGTACATTTCTAATGGTAATTCGACAAAGAAATTCAATTTGTATCCTCCAGCAAAAGCAATCACAGAAGTAGGAGACAATGAATGGGTTGATGATGAGGACACTATACAACCTGTCTTTACCATTTCTGAAATTAGTGAGGATAGTCAAATTCTGAACACATTAGAAAATTTTGAAATATCTTCAGAATATGACCCCACACAATTTCAGTTGGAATCTGACATAGAATATTTATCATCAAGACAAATGTCTCTTTACTCTATGGAAGAGTTTGGTAGTTCTACTATTGAGATTTTTCCAGGAAAAACATTGAATATCAACAAACATTTGGAAAAGTCACAACAAGAAGAACTAACAAAAATCTTGCAAAAACATTCTACTACATTTGCATGGGAGTATACTGACATGAAAGGTATTGATCCTAAGACTTGCATCCATCATATCTATATTGAGGAAAACAGTAGACCAATCAGACAACCTCAAAGAAGGATGAATCCAAATCTTAGGAGATAGTGAAAGAAGAGCTCCAAAAACTACTCAATGTAAACTTCATTTATCCAATTTCAGATAGCCGATGGGTTTCTCCTTTGGTTATAGTACCTAAAAGGAATGGTAAATGGAGGGTATGCATTGATTACAGGGAATTGAACAAAGCAACTTTAAAGGATCACTTTCCTTTGCCTTTTATTGATCAGGTATTAGATACATTAGCAGGTAAAAAGTACTTTTCATTTTTGGATGGTTTTAGTGGCTATAATCAAATTCAGGTAGCACCTGAAGATCAAGATAAGACCACATTTACTTGTCCGTGGGGAACTTTTGCCTATCAAGTGCTTCCTTTTGGGTTATGTAATGGACCTGCAACATTCCAAAGAGCGGTACTAGGAATTTTTTCTGATCTAATCCATGATTGTGTAGAGGTTTATATGGATGATTTTACAGTTTATGGTAATTCATTTGAAGAGGCATTAGAAAATTTGGAAAAATTTCTTATAAGATGTAAAGAAACAAAACTTTCATTAAGCCATGAAAAATGCTTTATGATGTTTACTGAAGGTATTGTTTTAGGACATCATATTTCAGGAGATGGGATTAAGGTTGATAGATCAAAAGTTGAAGTCATCTCCAAATTACCTATTCCAAATTGTCAAAGAGATGTTAGAAGTTTTCTAGGATTTACTGGTTACTATAGAAGATTTATAGAAAACTTCACTAAAACTGCATCTCCACTCTTCAAATTGCTTACAAAAGACTGTGAATTTAAATGGGATCCTGATTGTCAATAAGCTTTTGAAACTTTGAAAACAAGAATATCTGAAGCACCTATCTTGAGAGGACCAAATTGGAAACTCCCTTTCCATATTTCTACGGATGCTTCAGATACAGCTCTAGGAGTTGTGTTGGGTCAAAAAGATTTAGTTCCTTATGCCATTTATTACACCAGTAAAAATTTGACTTCCACAAAGTTGAACTATACTGTGACTGAAAAAGAGTTTTTAGCTGTTGTTCATGCAATTAATAAGTTTAGACATTACATAACAGGCTATGAAACTTTTATTCATACTGACCATTCTGCAATTAGATATTTAATGAACAAACCTATTACTAATGGCATAGTGACAAGATGGCTCTTACTTTTGCAAGAATTCAATATTACTGTGTTGGATAGACCAGGAAAACAGAATACAGTAGCTGATTTCTTGTCTAGAATTCAGAATACTAAAGAAGATTCTCCTGTAGAGGATAAGTTTCTTGATGAATACTTGTTTGCAGTAACTATTAAGACTCCTTGGTATGCAGATATTGCTAACTATTTGGTTACAGGGAAACTACCTTCACATTTATTTCCAAGTGAAAAACGAAAAATTATTCAGGAGAGTTCAAAATATTCATGGATTTCTAACGAATTGTTTAAAACAGGGCCAGATCTTGTGATCAGAAGATGTGTCAGGGAAGATGAAATGCCTGATATTCTTAAGGCATGTCATGATGAACCATGCGGCGGACACTTTGCGAACAAAAAGACGGCCTATAAAATCCTTTCCTTGGGATATTATTGGCCTTCCCTCTTCAAAGATGCAAAACAATATGTCAAAAGGTGTGATAGCTGCCAAAGAGTAGGGAAACCTACCCTTTCAAATGAAATGCCATTGCAAACACAGGTACTCATTGAACCCTTTGAAAATGGGCTTTAGATTTCATTGGACCTATTAATCCACCATCTAAGCAAAAGAAGTATATATTGGTTTGCACTGATTATGTTACTAAATGGGTAGAAGCTAAAGCATTAGTATCTGCTACTGAAAATTGAGTTGTTCATTTTCTTTATGAGGATATTTTTACTCGCTTTGGTGTTCCAAGAGAAATTGTGACAGATCAGGGGAGCCAATTCACATCCAATTTGGTGGAGAAGTTGATGGAAGAATACAAAATCAAGCACGGAAGATCTACTCCTTACCATCCACAAGCAAATGGTCAAGTGGAGTCCACAAACAAAGTTCTTGAAAGTATCATCACCAAAACTGTTCATCTACATAGAAGAGATTGGGCAGAAAGGCTTCCAGAAGCCTTGTGGGCCTAGAGAACTACATGGAGGAATACAACAGGACATTCTCCCTATGAACTTGTTTATGGGAAAGAAGTCTTGCTCCCCATTGAGTTCCAAGTCAAGACCTTCAAGATAGCAGTTCAGTTGGGGATGGACTTATCAGAAGCCCAAAAGCATAGAATGGAGCAGTTGAATGAGCTAGATGAGATCGGACAAGAGGCAATTCTAAGAACTTATCTAGTTCAATATCAAAGAGCTAAATGTTGAATCTCTAGTGGCGGGGGGGGGTGAATCAGTTTAATACATTCCTGATCTTTTAAACTTTTTAATAAACTTATTTACACCTTCATTTCAAACTCTATTTGATGTGAGAGTAATCTTAGAATGTAATCTGAAAGTATTAGTTTAATAGAGCAGTAGACTTAATTTGAGAGCAGCAGGTATTAAGAAAATGATACATATCATATCAATACATAAATATCATGCACATAGACACCAGATATAAGTGGAAACCCATAAAGGGAGAAAACCACATCTTATTATTGTTGTGATGCAAAGGCAAGCTCCAACTCCCTCTCACCACTGTTTTTCTGCAGGCACCAACCTAAAGGAGGCTCCAACCTCAATTCTGCAAGCTACAACTTGCAAGGAAGCACCAACTCCCTTCAATTTTCTGCAGGCACCAACCTACAGGAGGCTCCAACCTCGGTCAGCTACAACTGACAGCTATCAAGCTTCAACTTGATAGGGAAGCTCCAACTTCCTCAATTTAACAAACTGAATGTTTGCTGATTTACCTCTGATATCAGCTCTGTTCTGTAGCTTCTCTTTCTGCTCTTATTTTCTTGATCTTCTCTGCTTCACTCTTCTGTATTCTGCCTTCTCTTTATTTACTCTCTCCTCTGCTCTCAAAAATTCACTCTGCATATCAAGATGATATTATTTATAGATTTCCTCACATGACTGTTTGTATTCTGCTTGGAATTCAAAATGGAAAGTCACGTCTCTTTGCCTTCTGCCTTCTCACTCCTTTTATCAGCTTACTCAGAAATTATAACTGTAGGTGTCAATTTTAACATTACAGTGGGAGTTTGTTTTCTCTCGGAGACTTGCCAATGCATCACAAACAATAAAAATAATTAAAACATTTACATTCGAATTACAATTTGAACTCCAACTCACTCATTTTGTCTCTTGGCTTGCTGCGCATTTGTCTTTTCTCTAACTGTCTCTTTGTCCCTTTCTCTTCTCTGTATGCCTTTCTGTTTATGGCTGCTGCGTAACTCCTGAATTTATGAACTGAATTTTTATTTTAGTTTTATACCAACGCTTTATATATAAATGAATCTGCTGACTGTAATTCAATCCTTTACACGCAACAAGTGTCTTGTTGATGTGGCGAGTTCCGCAGGCCGAAACATACATATATTACAATTGTATTACAATAATAATCGCCCTCCCGTTAAGCTGAGGCCCGTGGGTCTACAGACCACGCGGCATGTTTTAATACAACCGCAACAATGTAATATATATACATATAACAACGCCCTTTCATATATACAAATAAGTAATTTTAACTCTCGGCATACATACACACTTCCTTTTTAAATCAATTCTCAGCGTAATATAGTGAAGACATTTTAAACATATAAGAACTCCTTTTGGGCCCACTTAACACACTTCCCGATGCAATGAGTCTTCTCCGAATGCTATTTATCGCTCCTGCTCCGATTCCGATTCAATCGGAAATCGCCAATCGATTGAATTGATATCACTGAACTATTGCAGCTCCAATGTGCTCCGATTTCGATTCAATCGGAAATCGCCAATCGATTGAATTGATATTACTCAACTATTGCAGCTCCAATGTGCTCCGATTTCGATTCAATCAGAAATCACCAATCGATTGAATTGATATCACTCAACTATTGCAGCTCCAATGTGCTCCGATTTCGATTCAATCAGAAATCACCAATCGATTGAATTGCAATGCGCTTCCACCTTTGGACTCTTCACATTTTCGATCCGATTGGGGAGGGGTCCCACCTTATAAAACTTTGTTTTATGCGCTCCATAATATAAATGCCTTGGACCTTTGGTTATTTTGTTTTCGGGATTAATAATATGAAACTTATAATAAAGCGCTCCTCTTGTATGTAACTGATATATATGTTTATATATATATATATTTTGCCGCTGGAGTGAAGCGATTCCCGGAATTATGTTTGTATATGTTATATGTGCTCCGCTTGCATATAACTGATATATATGTTTATATATATATATTTTTCCGCTGGAGTGAAGCGATTCCCGGAATAATGTTTGTATAAGTTATATGTATAATGCCGGTTGGAGACTGCGATTCCCGGAATTTTATAACAGCTCTCTGCCTCTGTCTCTGACTTTGTCTCTGCCTTTGCTGCGCCGGTTGGAGAGTGCGATTCCTAGAATTTTATAACGGCTCTGCTTCTGCCTCTGCCTCTGCTGCTCCTGTCGCTCTGCCTCTACCTCTATTGCTGAGATAACGGTTCTGCCTCTATTATATTCGTTTCCTCTGCCTTCATTTGCTTCTTTGCTGCCTCTTTGCTTCAGCGCTGCCTCCTTTGCCATCAATGACAATATTTCCAACAGTCTCCCCCTTTGGCATTGATGGCAATCCACTTTCTCTGTTTGCTTTCTCTTTCTCTTGTTGCTTGCTCTTCCTGTTTGCTATTTGTTCTTCCTCCTGTTATTTGTTCTTCCTCCCCCTTTGACATCAATGGAAAAGGACGATGCCTCATCTCTCTGTATGGGTTTTGTCGTTGCATTTCCTTTCTCTGAGTTACGTATAGGTCCTCTTCTGCTGAAATTGGACTATGCTGCTCCAGAGTGATGTATGAAACTTGTTGAGAGAACATTTTGGTATAGTGAGCCGATATATATATATGTTCATCTCTCATTGAAAGCACCATTGTGTTTCATATGTAGTGCCTGTAATCTGTGCTAGATTCCAGACAGGCGATGATGCATTTAATCCTGTGTTAACAATATAATCTGTGTTGAGGCTGCTGCTGCTATATATATCTCTGCTATAATCTGTGCTAGATTGCCGATATATGTTTAATTTTTTTTTTTTCATGCTGAATGCTGATAATACTGAGAATGCTGATCCTGTGGACCTGTTTTATGCTTCCCTTGCTTGCTGATTTCCTTTAGGAAAGATATTTTCATTTATGCTCTCCCCCTGAGACTATGCTTTCTCTTTATATTAGAGAGTAGTATCTACAGATACTACCCCTAGTCTGTCTCTCAAGTATTCGAATGGTTCTCTGGCAAGTGGTTTAGTAAATATATCCGCTATCTGTTCTTTTGTTGGTACATAGTCCAGTTTAACTATTTTCTGAGCCACTTGTTCTCGGAGAAAATGATATTTGATTGGTATATGTTTAGTTTTTGAATGAAGCACGGGATTTTTAGATATACTTATGGCACTTGTATTATCACATTTTATTGAGATAGGTTCATTAATGCTCACCTTCATATCTTGAAGAGTCTGCTTCATCCACATGACTTGTGTACAACAGGCTGCTGCTGCTATATATTCTGCTTCAGCTGTAGACAGAGAGATGGATGTTTGTTTCTTGCTTAGCCATGCCACTAGACTTTCTCCTAGATAGAATGCACCTCCACTTGTACTCTTCCTATCATCCACACAGCTGGCCCAATCTGCATCTGTGTATGCTGTCAAGGTGAAGCTTTTTCCTTTAGGATACCAAAGCCCATATTGTGCAGTTCCTTGTAGATATCTGAGTATTCTTTTTACTTCCAGAAGATGGTTTTGTTTAGGTGCTGCTTGATATCTTGCCACTAGTCCTACTGCTAGCATGATGTCTGGTCTTGAAGCTGTCAAGTACAACAGGCTTCCTATCATGGATCTGTAGAGTTTTGATCTACATCTGCAGACCTATCATCAGCACACAGCTTGCATCCCGTGATCATGGGGGTTGTCATTGGTTTGCAGTCCTCCATTTTGAATTTTTTCAGCATTTCTTTTAAGTATTTTTCTTGAGAAATGAATGTGCCTGTGTTCTTTTGCTGAATTTGTAGTCCCAAGTAGAAACTGAGTTCTCCAATCATAGACATTTCAAACTCTGTTTTCATCTCATCAGCAAACCCTTTTGCTAGTTCATCTTTATTGCTTCCAAACATAATGTCATCAACATATACAACAACAATTAGGAGTTCATTTTCATGCGCTTTTATGTATAGATTGTTGTCTACTCCACCTCTCTTAAAACACTGGTTTTGCAAATATTTGTCCAGTCTTGAGTACCAAGCACGAGGAGCCTGTTTCAGTCCATATAGGGCCTTCTTCAGTCTGCACACATAGTCTTCTTTGTCTGTCAATGAGAAGCCTTCTAGTTGTTCCATGTACACTTCTTCTTCTAGATCTCCATTAAGAAAAGCAGACTTTACATCCATTTGATATACCTTGAAGTCTTGATAGCATGCAAATGCCAAGAACATTCTGATAGCTTCCATTCTAGCTACAGGGGAAAATGTTTCATCATAATCAAGTCCTTATATTTGTGAGTATCCTTTGCAGACCAGCCTTGCTTTATTCCTGATTACTTGTCCTTGCTCATTCATTTTGTTTTTGAATACCCATTTTGAACCAATGATATTTTTCTCAATAGGTCTAGGAACTAGTTCCCAGGTATTGTTCTTCTCAATTTGGTCCAATTCTTCATTCATTGCTTTTATCCAATACTTGTCCTTGTTGGCTTCTTCAAATTTCTTTGGCTCTATTTGTGATAACATGGCTATGTATACTTCTTCTGTTTGTTCTGTTAGCTGCCTTCTTGTCTGAACTCCTGCGTTCTTGTCTCCTATGATATGATCTTCGGGATGATTCTTCTGAGTGTATCTTGAGGGGGTTTTCGAGCTCAGCTCTGCATTATCTGTTGTCTTGCTTGTTTCATCATCATCCTTGTCTTCCTCTTCATGGTTGTCTGATGGACTGCAGCAGTCTGTATTTCTTGTATTGTTTGGAAGTTCTTCATCAAATCTCACATCAATAATTTCAACTATCTTCCGAAGGATCTTGTTGTAGCACCTGTACCCTTTGCTTTTGGAAGCATATCCTAGAAAAATCCCTTCATCTGCTCTTGCATCAAATTTCCAAAGGTTTTCATCATTATTCTTTATGTAACACTTGCTACCAAAGACTCTGAAATGTTTTATTGAAGCTGGCTTTCCATGCCATAGTTCATATGGAGTCTTGTCACTACTTGGCCTTAAGTGAGCTTTATTAAGGATATGTACTACTGTGTGTACTGCTTCTGCCCAGAAGGTTTGAGCAATATTATTCTCTTGCATCATAGCTCTTGCTATTTGTTGTACAGACCTGTTTTGTCTCTCTGCTACTCCATTCTGCTGAGGTGTCCCTGCAATAGTAAATTGTTGCTTTATTCCATGTTCATTGCATAGGTCTGCAAATTCATAATCAGTGAATTCACCTCCTCTGTCTGATCTGATGCATTTTAGCTTGCATCCTGTCTGATTTTCTGCTAATGCTTTAAATGTTTTGAATTTTTCCAGAGCTTCCGATTTATTCTTGAGAAAAGCAACCCATGTCATTCTGGAGAAATCATCTATTATCAGCATAAAGTAGGACTCTCCACTTGGTGTTTTAGTTCTTGTAGGTCCACACAGATCCATGTGCACAAGTTGCAGTGGTCTTCTTGTTGATAACTCTTCTTTAGATTTAAAGGATGTGCAAGTTTGTTTCCCCAACTGACAAGATTTTCATATTGTGTTTGAGGGCCTTTTTATTTCTGGCATATCTCTGACAGCTTTCTTCTTGCTCAGTCTAATGATATGGTCAAAGCTGAGATGTCCCAATCTCCTATGCCATAACCATGACTCCTCGAGTTTGCTAAGATGGCAGGCCTCATCCTCCTCTTTCACTATGTACACATTACTCTCTGTTCGAACACCTTTGAGTAGAGTTTTTCCTGTTGTGTTTGATCTGACTACACAATCTTGTGCTCTAAAGAGAACTTCACAACCTTTATCACACATCTGACTGACACTCAGTAAATTTGCTTTCAGCCCATCTACATATAATACATCTTGGGCCTTTCCTCTGCCATTGTCTATGCTGACTGATCCTTTTCCCTTGATCTTTCTTGATTTGTCATTTCCAAAAGTGACATTGCCCGATTTCTTTTCGTCAAGAGTTAAAAACTTGTTTTTATCTCCTGTCATGTGTTTAGAGCAGCCACTGTCCAAATACCATTGACTCTTCAAATCTTGAGCAGTTAAAGCCAAGTCACATTTATTTGCCTTCTTTATCCACTGGAGGCCCCCTTTTGTTTGGTATCTTTTGTGAGGTGATGAATTATATCCCTTTAGAGAACACTTGGAAGATATATGCCCAATTTGATTGCATATACAACATTTGATTATAGTTTTTGCGGAATTGTGAGCATGAAAAAAATTGCTTTGACTCATAAACCTCCTTGAGGTATTGAACATCAGTCTTTGTCCATACTTTCTACATTCAATAATTCTATGGCCAAAATCCTTACAATAAAAACAATAACCATAGAAATTACTTGCATACCTGATGTAAGGTTGTCTCCTCCATGCTTGCCTCTTTTGCTGGTTTGAATCATTCCTCCTTGCATGACAATATGCAGCAATGTGTCCCTGCTTGTGGCAGACATAACAGGTGGCATTCTTCATAGGAGGGAAGAATCTCCTTTGATGGCTTCCAAATTTGACATCCTCAGGAGCATATGATCCTTTTTCTGTTATCTTAGTAGTTATTGCATTCTTTGTTACTAGAGGTTTCTTCTGCTCTCTGTCTCTCTTATTGCAGATTTATTCTTTTGTAGGAATTATTTGAGCTACTTCCTCATCCTTCTTTGCTTTTACAAAAATAATCTCTCTGTCAACCTTTTCTTTTCCTTTACTTGATTCTCCTTCGTAGCCTATTCCAGTCTTTATCATAGGGGATCTTTGAGCAGCCAAAATTTCATTCAACTTAATAGAGCTTGTTGTTTGAGAAGGGTATATAGAAACTTTCTGTTGAGCTTTTTCTAATTTCTTTCTCAGACACAGAATTTCTTCTTCCAGCTTCTCTTGTTCTCGAGTTTTATCTTTGATTTGCTGAAGTAACATATATTCTATCTTCTTGGCTTCTTCAAGCTTTACCTTCAGCTGCATGAGGACTTCTGAATTTTGTTCTTCTTTCACACATTTTAGGAGAATCTCTTTTTGTTTTATGCATTTTAGTTTGAGTCTGTCAATCTCCTCCAGAGCACTTCTTAGCTCCCCCTCAAGGTCTACTTCCCCTTCTTCTTCTTCATCTTCTAGTAGGAGTCCCTCAAGATCTTCTATGGCCATCAATATAAATTCTGAGGTTCCTTATTCACTTGAGGGTTCATCTGAGTCTTTAGATGCACTGCTGTCTTGGTGAGCATAAAAGGATTTTCTGCTGAATTTCTTTCCTTTCTGCCAGTTCTTTGATGTGTCTTTCTCTGATTCTTGAGCTTGATTTCTTACTTTCTTGTGAGGACATTTAGCAGCATAATGTCCAACTCTTCCACAGTTAAAGCATTTGAAGGGAAGTTTACCTTTGTATCTACATGAGCCTCTATCCAATTTCTTGACAAATTTAGCCTCTTCTTCATCAGAGCAGGAGCATATGTCTTCCTTTTCTTCTTTCTTCTTTTCTGTTTTGAATGCTGCCTCCCTTGTGCTTGTCTTCTTCTGTGGGAGCCTCATCTCATATGCTGTAAGATTTCCTAGTAGCTGATTCATGGTCAAGGTCTCCCAATTCGCTGTCTCTTCTATTGCAGATACTTTGGGATTAAATCTGGATGGGAGTGATCTTAGAATATTTTGCACAACTATACTTTCTGGTATGGTTTCTCCAAGAGCTTTCATATTATTAACAATTTCTGCAACTTTTAAGAAGAAGCTGCCAACATCTTCATCATCATTCATTTTTAAGTTTTCAAACTGGGCTCTATATACTTGAAGTTTGGCAGTTTTTACTTTCTGGTCTCCCTCATGTATGTCTTCAAGAGTATCCCATATTTTCTTGGCGGTGTCTTTGTGCATTACTTTAATAAACTCTGCTTCACATAATCCATTCAGGATGGCATTCATGGCTTTTGCATTAGCTACAAAGCTTTCTTTAGCTTCTTTCTTTGTATCAGTTGACTTCGGGGCATATCCTAATTGCACAGCAGCCCAGACTTCTACTCCTAGTGACATTATGTATGTCTTCATTCTGATTTTCCAGAAAGCATAATTTTCACCAGTGAAGAAAGGGGCTTTATTTGTTGAGCATCCTTCTTTACTAGCCATCTTGGGAACCTAGGATCTCCTTTCAGTTGTTAGACTTGTACAAAGGAACCTGCTCTGATACCAATTGTTGAATCTCTAATTAAACTGAGAGGGGGGGGTGAATCAGTTTAATACATTCCTGATCTTTTAAACTTTTCAATAAACTTATTTACACCTTCATTTCAAACTCTATTTGATGTGAGAGTAATCTCAGAATGTAATCTGAAAGTATTAGTTTAATAGAGCAATAGACTTAATTTGAGAGCATCTGATTTTCCAGAAAGCATAATTTTCACCAATGAAGAAAGGGGCTTTATTGGTTGAGCATCCTTCTTTACTAGCCATCTTGGGAACCTAGGATCTCCTTTCAGTTGTTAGACTTGTACAAAGGAACCCGCTCTGATACCAATTGTTGAATCTCTAATTAAAATGAGAGGGGGGGGGCGGGTGAATCAGTTTAATACATTCCTGATCTTTTAAAATTTTCATTAAACTTATTTACACCTTCATTTCAAACTCTATTTGATGTGAGAGTAATTTTTAGAATGTAATCAGAAAGTATTAGTTTAATAGAGAAGTAGACTTAATATGAGAGCAGCAGGTATTAAGCAAATAATACATATCAGATCAATACATAAATATCATGCACAGAGACACCAGATATAAGTGGAAACCCATAAAGGGAGAAAACCACATCTTATTATTGTTGTGATGCAAAGGCAAGCTCCAAGTCCCTCTCACCACTGTTTTTCTGCAGGCACCAACCTACAGGAGGCTCCTACCTCAATTCTGCAAGCTACAACTCGCAAGGAAGCACCAACTCCCTTCAGTTTTCTGCAGGCACCAACCTACAGGAGGCTCCAACCCCAGTCAGCTACAACTGACGACTATCAAGCTGCAACTTGATAGGGAAGCTTCAACTTCCTCAATTTATCAAACTGAATGTTTGTTGATTTACCTCTGATATCAGCTCTGTTCTGTAGCTTCTCTTTCTGCTCTTCTTTTCTTGATCTTCTCTGCTTCACTCTTCTGTATTCTTCCTTCTCTTGATTTACTCTCTCTTCTTCTCAAAAACTCTCTCTGCATATCAAGATGATATTATTTATAGATTTCCTCACATGACTGTTTGTATTCTGCTTGGAATTCGAAATGGAAAGTCATGTCTCTTTGCCTTCTGCCTTATCACTCCTTTTATCGGCTTACTCAGAAATTATAACTGTAGGTGTCAATTTTAACATTACAGTGGGAGTTTGTTTTCTCTCGGAGACTTGCCAATGCATCACAAACAATAAAAACAATTAAAACATTTACATTCGAATTACAATTTGAACTCCAGCTCACTCATTTTGTCTCTTGGCTTGCTGCACATTTGTCTTTTCTCTAACTGTCTCTTTGTCCCTTTCTCTTCTCTGTATGCCTTTCTGTTTATGGCTGTTGCTTAACTCCTGAATTTATGAACTGCATTTTTTATTTTAGTTTTATACCAGCGCTTTATATATAAATGAGTCTGCTGACTGTAATTCAATCCTTTACACGCAGCAAGTGTCTTGTTGATGTGGCGAGTTCCGCAGGCCGGAACATACATATATTACAATTGTATTACATTAGTAATCGCCCTCCCGTTAAGCTGAGGCCCGTGGGTCTACAGACCACGCGGCATGTTTTAATACAACCGCAACAATGTAATATATATACATATAATAGCGCCCTTTCACATATACAAATAAGTAATTTCAACTCTCGGCATACATACACACTTCCTTTTTAAATCAATTCTCAACGTAATATAGTGAAGACATATTAAACATATAAGAACTCCTTTTGGGCCCACTTAACACACTTCCCGATGCAATGAGTCTTCTCCGAATGCTATTTATCTCTCCTGCTCCGATTCCGATTCAATCGGAAATCGCCAATCGATTGAATTGATATCACTCAACTATTGCAGCTCCAATGTGCTCCGATTTCGATTCAATCGGAAATCGCCAATCGATTGAATTGATATTACTCAACTATTGCAGCTCCAATGTGCTCCGATTTCGATTCAATCGGAAATCGCCAATCGATTGAATTTATATCACTCAACTATTGCAGCTCCAATGTGCTCCGATTTTGATTCAATCAGAAATCGCCAATCGATAATTGCAATGCGCTTCCAGCTTTGGACTCTTCACATTTCTGATCCGATTGGGGAGGGGTCCCACCTTATAAAAATTTGTTTGATGCGCTCCATAATATATATGCCTTGGACCATTGCAGAATATGAAATGCGTGACATTTATATGTATTGTGATGGATATTATATATATATATATATGTGTGTGTGTGTGTGTGTGTGTGTGTGTGTGTGTGTGTGTGTGTGTGTCCGCCAGCAGGTTAGGCGATTCCCGGAATAATGTTTATGAATTATGTTAATTCTATACCGCCGGTTGGAGTGTGCGATTCCCGGAATTTGGTTTTGCATTATATGCGTAACGCCCGGCTTGGGGTATGATTCTCGGAATTATATATCTGTCCTCCGGGTTGGGCGATTCTCGGAATTATGTTTGTATATGTTATATGTGCTCCGCTTGCATATAACTGATATATATGTTTATATATTTTGTCGCTGGAGTGAAGCGATTCCCGGAATAATGTTTGTATAAGTTATATGTATAATGCCGGTTGGAGAGTGTGATTCCTGGAATTTTATAACAGCTCTGCTTCTGCCTCTGCCTCTGCTGCTCCTGACGCTCTGCCTCTGCCTCTATTGCTGAGATAACGACTCTGCTTCTGCCTCTGCCTCTGTTGCTCCTGTCGCTCTGCCTCTATTGCTGAGATAACGGTTCTGCCTCTATTATATTTGTTTCCTCTGCCTTCATTTGCTTCTTTGCTGCCTCTTTGCTTCAGCACTGCCTCCTTTGCCATCAATGACAATATTTCCAACATGTCGATCTGTATAATAAATATTTAAAAATATATATAAAATCCAAAAAATAGTCACTCCTTTTAAAATTATCAATGTATTACATATTTACATAGACAAATTCTTTCATTTTCCATTTAGAGAGATTTTTAGGCCTTTAAAAGAAAAAATTAAATTAGGAAATGGTAAAATTTCTTATTAGAAAATTAGATTTTGTAAAGATCTCAACTAGTCATGGCTTCCCCAACACCCAGATCTCAACCAGATCTCAACTAGTCATGGCTTCCGCAACACCCAGATCTAAACTATTCATGGCTTCCCCAACACCCAGATCTCAACCAGATCTCAACTAGTCATGGCTTCGGCAACACCCAGATCTCAACTAGTCATGGCTTCCCCAACACCCAGATCTCAACCAAATCTCAACTAGTCATGGCTTCCGCAACACCCAGATCTCAACTACTGTAGCATAGATGGTGACCTAGTTTTATGTGTCAGAGATTCATGGATTTTCCAAGAAATCCCCATTGTGCTAAAACACTAGTGCTCATTTCCTTAACTATTGGCTGCTAGCAATGTTAGAAGATGTTAATTGACTTACTATGCTTGTAATTTTAGAAGGTGTTAATTGATTTATGATGCTTGCATGTGGTTTTTGTAAGGATAACACTTTGAACTTTCTCATTTAAATTTATTTTCTTTTGTATTGTAGACTTAGGATGATTTTTTTGGGTTATTAATTACAAGTTGTGTTAACAACCATACAAATTCTACTGATAATAATAATAATAATAATAGTAGAGAGAGACTGAAGTCTTTGGAATGTGTCGAAGTATTATTGAAATAAATTAGAGAGAAAAAATTTGACATTATACATCCTATTAAACTATTTTCTTTGTGAAAATAATATCTTTCATTTACTATCTTTTAAATTTATTTTGAATTAAAAACGACACTTATTATTTCTTTTCACAACTTATATTCTTCTAAACTTAAATTTAAAATACTCTTCTAATTTAAAAACTTATGTATCTAAAATTCTTCATAATAAATATAACCATATTTAAAAATATATATAAAATCCCAAAAATAGTCACTCCTTTTAAAATTAGCAATGTATTACATATTTAAACACACAAATTCTTTCCTTTTCCATTTAAAAATCTTTTTAGGCCTTTGAAATCAAAAATTAAATTAGAAAAAGGTAAATTTTCTTATTCCATTATGATTTTCCATTTTTGTTTTTGTATTTTCTTACTTTCTCTTTCCCATTTTCTAAGCTTTTCAAGTCTTTGAAAAGAAAAACAAAATTTGAAAATGGTAAACTTTCTTATTCCAATACCATTTTTCATTTTTTTCTCTATTTTTTTACTTTTCCTTTCTCATTTTCTAAGCTTTTTTTAAAGCAAAACTGAAATTAAAAAATGGTAAATTTTCTTATTCCATTATAATTTTCCATTTTCTTTTCTATTTTCTTACCTTTTATGTATAAATTTTTCCATTAATATCATCTATTATTGAATATTTCTAACCCTTACTTTCTCTTTCCAATTTTTTAAGCTTTTCAAGTCTTTGAAAGGAAAAAAAAAATTAGAAAATGGTAAACTTTCTTATTCCAATATCATTTTTCATTTTCTTCTCTGTTTTATTACTTTTCCTTTCTCATTTTCTAAGCTTTTTTTAAAGGAAAACTGAAATTAAAAAATGGTAAATTTTCTTATTCCATTATAATTTCCATTTTCTTTTCTATTTTCTTACCTTTTATGTATAAATATTTCCATTCATATCATCTATTATTGAATATTTCTAACCCTCTCACGCATCACTAAAATCGTTTCATGTGCAATTCTTCATTTCAAAATGAATATTTTTTGTTTTTTGCAAGAGCAATCGATTTCATACTCACTCACACTTGAAATTATTATATAATCTTTATCAATATGTTTTTATCATCATGGTTGCAAGTTGGCATTATATATATGTATATATAGTTTAAGTTTTGTAATTTGTTTTCTACAAATTTTATATAATATATTATTTTAAAATTTACAATTTGAAAATAAATTGGTAATTTTAAATTTGAGGAGTTTTTGTTGCCTTGTAGTTTGATTTGGTAAAATTATTTAACAATAAATTTTTAAATTAGAAAATTTATGTGTAAATATTTTATGTGGTTACATTTTATGTTTTTATTTATTGGATTGTTTATTTTGTAAAATTGTAAACATACTTATTCATGTTCTCACAATCACATGTTGTTCTAGCCAATTTCCAATATTTACATGATTAGCACATGG
Organism: Pinus albicaulis; assembly: GCA_034641835.2. NCBI lineage: Eukaryota > Viridiplantae > Streptophyta > Pinopsida > Pinales > Pinaceae > Pinus > Pinus albicaulis. The sequence continues at coordinate 195,721,582 of CM076575.1, read as the reverse complement.
CTTTTAGCCTTTTGATATTGCATTAGTGGGATTATGTGCAGGTCCCACATGGTTGTGGTTAAAATTTACATTAGCATATTTTTGGGGTGATGCACTCCCAATCCTTAAATTTGGGACATTCCCAATTGACATATTTTGGTGATAATTCATTCAGGATGTTGTATGCATAACCACAAGAAAACATTTCTACTTCAAGCACAACAATAAAAGACAAATCTTCCCAAATCTTGACGAGATGAACTACCTTCGGTGTATCTTTGCACCTTTAAGGGCAACTGCTAGTTAATAATTAATTAATATTTGTAAGTTGTTGAGTTGAGGGAGAAGGGCCCGGGTGTCTGGCCTTCGTTGTTTCGATGCCGGTTCGTTCCTCCCTTCCCAGTTTTCCACCGTGTTGCCCTCTTGTTACAGGTACAATTCCTGGTTTGTGGCGCCATCTATGATTTGTCAGACAAGCCTCAGCTATCATGGTTTTGATTTCCTGGTTTCCCTTTATTGTATCGTTTCCTAGTTCACTGTGGAAGAGTCGACGGGGTGGCGGGCTAGGAGACCATCTACTATTTGGGAATCTTCTTCGTGCCTCTTCTATATAAGTCTTTTTTGTTAACCATTGGAGTTGTTTTTTTTATGTGGCGGGATCTTCTTTTTGGGCAATCTTCTTTCGTTACTGCAAAGGCTGTTTGCATTCATCGATGTGCCATTTTCCCCGCCCTGGTCTCCGCATATGTTTTTGGAAGAGCCGCTTCTTGGCCTCTTCTTGCCACTTCCCAAGCATGCAAGGTTTTCGATAGGGATTCTCTCCGGGGTTTTGTAACCGGTGTTCAAAATTGAACACGCCCGTGTCCTTCAGGATGCCTCCAACACGTTAGAGAAGTAATAACGTGAAATTACCAGTAAAAAAAATATTTAATTTTGATTTTTACAAGTTTCAAAAAAATTTAAATTATATCTTAAAATGCCCTATGAAGGGCTGCTAGTCTGCTGGCCATTTCTGAAAATTTTAATTACCGAGGAGTTGAAGGTTGTCTGACAACTGGTCCCCCTTGACATATATAGATTCTAGACTACGCTATACGCTACTACGAGGGTTGTTGATTCAATAAATAAAATTTCATAAAATTCAATAAAGTATGAAGGTTGTTGCATCTAACAGTCATAATGCAAGTCCGTTATTTTTCCCTTGCCGAGATTTTTTTACCAATTTTTTCATCCATTTTAATTGGAGAACTCTGAAAGAGAGCGGGAGAATTGGAGAAGAGCCAATTTTGCATGTAGGAGGGAGTCTTCCTCTGTAGCTCGAATATTCAAAATTTCAAATAGAGTGAATCTCTGTAACAATCATCTAACCACAAATTTTACTCATTAAAAAAAATTTATTTATCCTAATCCTTTCGTGGTTCTTTACCTTAGATTTTTTGACATCCCGTCATTATTGTAAGTCCTGTGCATACAATAATTTACTCATATCTACATTGATATTTAAGTTCCACATGTGCATTATCTCCAGCTGGCATATATCGGTCTACGGCTCAGGTTTATGATGGTTTCAATCATTTAATTCTTTGTGATTGCCTCAGGTTATATCGGTTCCAATCATTTATACCATCGTGATTTTATATACATCCAGTTATTATTATGGTTGGATTGTTTATATGATAGATGGCTCTTGTTTAGTGTTGCACTTTATAAATGTGAAATAGCATTATTGTGAATGTGATATGTGTACCCTCCCGTGCATTCAAGCCTTAGGTTTTACACATGTCAATCGTTTTGTCCTCGGGCTGTCAACCGGTCTTGGTATTATCAATGGACACCTGGCTAAACTCACGTCGTCGATCGGGTTTGAGATCCGACGGTGGTAACGCTCTAGGGTTTGGTAATGACCTTGGCCATAACCGATTTTCCAAATCATTGTGCTTCTCCGTCGATTGGCCTCCAGAGCGTTTCCGTCGAGGGTTTGGGCAGATTCCGGAGAAATTGTGGCGGATGGTGTCGCCTCAGCCTTCTGCAACCTTAATCCACCATGAACTCAGGTACACAGTTGCCCTTCTGGTCTGCATTGTTTCTTTTTAAGTTTATTTCCGGTCTTTACTGTCCATGCATAGCTTAATTGTAAATTCATTTCATTCACCGGCTGGTTCCCGCTATTTCGTCATTTCGTTGTTTAACTAGCTCTTTTCTACTTATCGCCGACAGGGTTTCCATAACCCGGATTCCTACGCGTTCCAGTAACCTACAGGTAATTACCACTTGTTTTTTTTTCCTTCGTGTTTAATTTTTCATTGCTCTAACTGTGAGTTGGAATGGCGGAGCCATCGTTTCAGTGAATAAACGAACTCTTCTAATCAAGTTCTCAGTTCCATTTTATTTTCAGGTATTATTCTCTACTCAGTTCCACGCCCAAGTTCCCTCCTGTTCTGGCTACGGCAGCTTCTTACCCTTGCATTCTTTATCTCAGGTACTCGGTTATTGGTGTGCTTGGGGTTCCATGGCTCTCTGCAGACTGGAACCTCGGTCTGAACAATGATTATTAGAACGGCTAGGTTCTCTTAGGAGCCAGAAGTTTATTTAATAGTTTCAGGATTAAGATAATTTTTATGAATATTGTTTTAATGTGCCTTCGGCGCGGCTACCTGTCGGATGACTTTTTTTTTAGACTCTATCTTCAGGATGTTACCTTTTCGCTCGGATAGGGTTTTAAGTTTAAACTGTATCATTGATATTTTGACAGTGGAATTGTATCGGTTCTCTTGTCTGGCTTAGGAAACTCTCCGAGTTAAGCTGTGACTTTCTTAAACTAATGACTGTTCCGATTTTTTATGCCAAGTTTAGCAATGCGAGTTCAGCTGTAATACTTCTTTCTTTAATACAACAGAACTCTCATTTGTGCATGCACTCTGTTATTATATGTTGAATGTTTACTGAACGTGATATGTTAAAGTTGCGTGAGTTAAGGAAATATATATATCGTTTTTTTTGGTACTGTTTACTTCTTGTCTGTAATACTGTATACTTCTCATTTTCCATACTGTTTACATCTCGTTTCTTTAATACTGTAGTTGCTTACGAGATTTTCCAGCATTCTACTTTCAACGTTTCCTGTAAAGAAAGAAATGGATATCTAATTTCCTGTTTTCAATAGTTAATTTGCTCTTTTCTGAGAAGAAATATGTGCTACAGTGACCGGACCACCTTCTTGTCCGAGATTATCATAGGTAGGGGGCGATTTATCCAGAAGCCCAAATTTACTCAGGCATTTGGATTAACAACGCGCCTGTATTTATGTACTATCACTGGTTTGGTTTAATCGATTAATTTCTACAATCACTACTTCATGACAGTGGACACTGACCTAGCTGTTTTAACCTAAGCAAGTCCTCTCTGACAGTCTCCATGTCTTGTGAACTCCTGTTCTAGTTGGTTAGCAAACTCTGTTCCTACTGTATACCTGCATAAATATTCTCGGTGACCTATCATTTACACTTACAGAGTCAAGCCTTCTAGAATACCTTTGGCTTAATATCTCAGAACAGTTAATTAAAAAGAATTAAAACTGCAGCTAAGTATTACTGAGTTAGCAAGATAATAAACTTAATGGAATACTGATAAAATAACTGTATAATACTTAATGAAATACTGATAACTAACTGCATCAATCAGAATTAATGTTTCACAAGAATTAAGAAAACCTATTAACATCTACTCATCTGAATCCGAATCCGAATTCCTCTGATGGTACTCGATTCCTCCCGTCCACGAACTGGGCAATTACGTCCACAGTTCTCCCCCAAGCTTCTAGCCTGGGTCTTGTTGAACACAGTTTCCTGGAGGCGAGTTCTCAGGACAGTCCGGTCCAACTCTTCATCTCCAGTGAAAAACAGGATTTCTGGGGAGACTCGGGACAGTCCGGTCCAATTCTCCAACCCAGAGCTTAATTTGTCCTGGAATATCCTTCCAGTTCTTACAGAGTCACTTCCTTTTCTTTTTCACAGAACCCCCAACTCTCCTTGGAATTTCCCCTTTATTCCAGAGTTTTCTCAGGTAATTGTAGAAACTGTTTTTCAGTTCAACTGACTCCAGATTTACTTTTACCATCAATTTTTACTCATAATAATTTCCACAAGTTAAATTTTATTCAAACATCAAAAATAGTTTTGTTCAGATATTTAATTAATTCATTCTTAACCAATAAAGTATAACCATTAGTCAACTGCTAATATGGTGGTTACAATCTCCGAGGCCATATAATTTTTATACGGTTAGCAAGTTCAGTTCTCCATGTGGATAGTTTGCTTCTCTCGTCTGAAATTTCACAAAAGTCTTCTTCCATGATGAGTCTCTAGATTGTGTTTCTTTTTGGAGAACAACTGAATGAGTTACCGGCTTTAGACACGCTCTATGTCCTGGATCTTACAATAGCGATGTGTCATAGATGGAATCCAAGCTCTCTCTAGTCTTGATTGGTTGATAAGTACTACAAACAGATTCATAGGTATTTTCTGGCATTGGACATCTTTTTATTTTATCTCTTTTATTTTGTTTGTTTAAAACTAGAGGCATTAAAGGATGGTCTCCTCTACCATTTTTTTTTCCTTGGTCCAAAAGAGACTCACATTGAAATTCAATTAACTCCATAGTATTAGGTAGCTATTCAGAAATAGATTTAAAAAAATATATTTACAACTAAAAAGAAAATTACAAATATGAAAAATTATAGAGTGAATCCTTAGTTAATATTATTCAATGTATTAAGCAACGCCACAACACTACACCATTTTCTCCATCTTTATCGTCATCTCACACTCTTCAACATGTCTACAGTCCTCCTTTAAATCAAACGATCTGCGACACAAAGCACTACAATGGAGATTTTTAACTGATGGAGTTTTGTATTGTAACTAGGTAAAACCAGGTTTAAGTGAGATAGTGGTTTTTGCTATTTAAAATTCTTTTTAATGTTTCAATGGGTTTAACTAAATAAGTAGGAATGTTTTTAATAAACAGAGGGTTTAACTAAATAAGTAGGATTTTTTTATAAACGAATTGTGTGGATTTTTGGGTTAGAACATGGTAAAATTAGGTTTAATTTAGGCCATGGTTTTTGTTATTCAAAGTTTCTTTTTAGTGTTTAAATGGATTTAACTAAACTAGCAGAAAAGTTTTTATACATTACAATTTTGTTAATTTGACCAATCAAATTTAATATTCTAACAATTTCCTATAAGTTATGTATAAATTTGATTAAAAATATACCAAAAGACTTTTAACACAAAAAATTGTTATAATAAGGCATACATGTATACATATATTTAAGTGATATCCTCAAGTGACAATGGATTTTTCCATAAATAGGGTCTTTTTTTATGCAAAGGACAACTAGAAATATATTCGAGAGTTTTGGCTTTTGGGAATGCATTAATTCTAAGTTAGCATTACCCATGGAATCCTTGATCCTTTTGTTCCACTCTTGTCCAACCAAATCAAGTTCATTAAATTGCACTGTAAAATGGTATGTGTTTTCTTTTGGTTGAGGAAGCCAAATGAAAATTTTGTAGGAAAATTACTCGTCTATGTGTGCTTAATGTTAGTGAAGTTGAGAGCTGCAATACACAAACAAATATGCCAATATTTAATATCTATAAAGGGATTTGATGAAAAGTTATATTTTTTGTTTGTTTTGGGCAGAGGTGAAATTTATAATGGGTAGCAAAATTTCTTTAATTTCAATATGGTAAAAATAAAATTTGATGTAAATTTTAGAATAAATAGCCTTGTAATTACTCTGCATTTGAAGAGATTTTAATGATAATGAGTGCAAACAAAAATAGAGTCAAAATTAAAGAATTACAAAAAAACAACAACAACATTTTCTTGATATACATTTCAATAGTAAGTACACCAAATACTTCAATTTTGAAGGCTCAAAAAGAAGTATGGCTTAAAAAAATCATATGAACTTTGGAATAAAATTAGCCCTATTTAAATGTTGAAAATGTTGTTCTTCACCATTTTTCACCCATTTCTTTTCTATTCTTTCATAATTAATGTGTTTCTTTCTATTTAGTGAAGAATCTTTTGGATGATGAATAAATATGGCAGCTAAAAGTTGCCTAAAATAGGAAAAATGAAGAAAATGATTATTTTCTCGTAAAGATTTTATGTGTTTCATTTGACTTTATCATGTTGATCCAACCATAGAATTGTGAAAATAAAATATTACCTCATATTATATTCTAGTGGTAAAATTTCTTATTGGAATTGTTAAAATAAAAAGAATATCTCATAATATATTCCAATGGTAAAAGTCTATGGGTTGTATAGTAATCAAATTTATGGAATGAGATGTTTTTGAATTTTTATTCTTCTAATTTATGGAGATGGATGTTTTTTATAATCAAATTTATGGAATACGATGCTTTTGAATTTTTATTTTTCTAACTTATGGAGATGGATGTTTTTTATTTTTTTTTCAAATAATATAATTTACAATAATTTGACATGAGAGATTTTAAGTTGGAACATAAGAAAGAGTTAAATTTATTCAATACAAGTTGTAAAAACCTAAAGACTATGGCTAGTTTTAATTTAAAATTTTAAATATTTAGAAAAACACTATTTATTTATTTTTATGAAAAGTTTATTTAATATACATTTGTCATTAAAAGTGCAATTTTTTTTATAACTTTTCATTTGTGAAGGGTTAGATAAATATATTCTCTTCAAAATTAAATTAAAACCAGCCCTTCAAATTTGATCAAGGTTTGTAACCAGCTTTGTTTCTCTAAGCACCGATTCAAGTTCTCTATTTTGAGCTAGACAGGGCGTACCTAGAACTTGTTTTATTTTTTTTTAAATTTTTATGGTGTTTTCTGCCCCTGTATTGATATTCTCCGTTGTGTGGGTTTTATTGCCCAGACTTTGTTTCTTATCAGTTTCTATCCTTTATTGATATTCTCCGTTGTGTGGGTTTTATTGCCCAGACTTTGTTTCTTATCAGTTTCTATCCAACATCAACTAGTTTTATGTTATTTTCTAACACTATATGGGTTTTATGGTGGCATGCTCTACCTCTATTTTTGTTCGAGTCGGTGTGTCTAGGTTTTATGCTGACATGCTCTACCTCTATTTTGGTCGAGTCGGTGTGTCTAGTTCATTTTGAATCTTTCTAGCCGATGGTTTGGGGCTTATTGAACTTATGGTTTCATACCGTGAACCCTCTTCGTCTAATGACTTTTTTTTTCAAACATGTTTTTGATCAAGATTACACACAGAAGGTGTGGTTGCAAAATATAATTGTATTCCTGATTTACATAATAAAATTGTGATTTTTTTGTTTTTTATTTTCTGTTCAAACAATTAAAATCGAATCCATTAACTCAATCAAAAATTTCAATAAAACAGAAACCACTCATAACTTATTAAGTTACCAAATTTGTCAATTACAATCAAATTCATTAACTCGATCAATTGGGAAAAAACACAAACCACTCATAACCCACAAAATCACCAAATTTGTCCAACTTTGAAGTATTCGTACTCATAACTGCACACTTTCTTATTTATATTTTCATTATAAATCTAAATAGGTGAGACCATATTTTTCAATATTTATTTTACGTCAAAATGTCCTGAAAGCACGCAAGAACAACCCACACATAGCAAACCTTTCCAGTCACTTAAAACTTATGTATAACACATACTTAAGTGCCCATCCATTGTCACCATTTGCATTCACGACGTTAATTGAAATATTAAATTTGAAAGAAACACATACAAACGATGGAGTTGGTCACATACATGGGCTTTTCTAGAATTGTTGGAGCTAAACAAAAAAATCTGTACATATTTCTTAATATAGTTAAAATTAGGATATTTTGTAAACAATTCAAAGCTCAAGCCAAGCCAAGCCAACAAATCTACTTTGTAGACAAGTCAAAACTCAAGGCATTTGGGCTTAGCACCATTTAGGCTCAATCTGCTTGGTATCCCTAACTTTCTTCTACATGATTTTCTCTACCTCCAAGAGTCGTGAAAAAATTTGTTGTCCTTGGTTCGCATCCAACAACAAGGATACTCCATCAACATGTTTGATGAAAATGTTGAGGTGAGAAAAGCATGTATCAACTCATTTTTCATGACTAGGATAGAAGAACAGAGACTCTTGAAGCTACAAGGAACCTTGCTAGTGCATAAAAATTTGCATCTAGTTCTTAGTATGATGAAGGTACACTACCATCCAGTCTCTTATGGAATTCTATATTTGAAAATATGAACTATGACAAACTTCATTTATTGAAGAGAAACGATGTCACTAGTTTCCGACCATTCATAGTAAACTTAAGCAATGTGATGCTTATATCTTAGGAAAACATAACAAACACTGATTTCATGTTTCTATTTCTAGAGCACGTAGAAATATTGAACTGATTCATTCTCACTTGTTTGGCCATATGCATGTTCCTTCTGCAAATGAAAAATGTCTTTTATTGATTACTACAATAGAATGTTTTGGGTATATCTGTTGAAGAGTAAATATAAATATTTTCCAACCTTCAAAAACTTTCATATCTGGATTGAAAATAGTAGAAAATATCGTATTCTCTCTATTCCTATTGATAATGGAAAAGATTATACTTAAAATTATTTTTAAAAGTACCTTTGCCAGCATGGGATCCAACATCAAACAATAGTGCCTTATAATCCTCAACAAAATGGTGTAGCTAAAAGAATGAATAGGAAAATCATAAATATGGTACATTCAATTATGCTTTTAAAAAATGTTAAGCTAATTTTTTGGGCTAATGTAGTTTTAAATGCAATGTATATTAAGAACATGTGCCCATCTAATGCTCTAAAAAAAATACTCCCTGTCAAATGTGGTATGGCCACATTCCTTTGTTGAGGAATCTTATGGTTTTTGGTTCCACATGTATTCCTTCATACCTAAGGAACATAGAAGAAAAATTGGTGCAAGGAGTAAAAATGTACCTTCTTGGGATTCTCAAATACCTCCAATGAATATCGTCTCTAGGATGAATAAAATAAGAAGTTTATACTGTCTAGGGATGTGATTTTTCTTGAATCGTTTAAGTCTCGAAATGTTTTTGAGAAACAACTTGATCACTTGGAAGAATTTAGGAAAGAAAAATATTTTCAAGAATTTGAAAATGCGATTCTACATCTTGAAGGGGGGATCCCTATCCTGGATCAATTTGTGCAATCTCCTTGTAAAATACTCTTTCCCCCTCATGAAGACAATTTGAGTGTTACGATTGAGAGAATTAGAAGGTTAAACCTTGATTAAACCCTATCTTAGTCAACTAAATAGCCTGGGCCATCTCAGAAAGGTCATCCAAAATGACTCACTAAGACACTTGAAAGTGTTCATCTCGATGAGGTTGGAAAGACAAGAACAAGTATCTCTTCTAAAAAAAATGGAGGTGATTTAGACAATTTTGATTCAACTATTGATATCGATGTTTCTTATGATTGTGAATTAAATTTGTCTACATATTTCGAACTAACTTCCTTCAAAGAAGTTTCTTCTCACGATGAATGTAAACAAGAAATGCGAAAAGTGTATGATGTTCTATTAAAGAATGGAACCTGGAAGCTGATGGACCCTCCATTGGGAACCAAGCCAATTGGCTTGAAGTGCGTCTTCAAGAAAAAGTATAAAGAAAATTTCTCATTTGACAAGAATAAATTTAGGTTTGTGGAAAAAAGTTTTACATCGCAGGAAGGGGTCAATTATGAGGACAATTCCCACCATGCACCACCCGCACCCCCCCCTCACCCCCGCCCCCCCCCCCCCCCTCAACAAAATGGGATACCATCCAAACTCTGTTTTCCTTGGTAGCTCATAATGGTTTTAATGTCCATCAAATGGATGTAGAAACTGCTTTCTTCAATGGATATTTGAAAGATAATGTTTTTATGTCTCAACCATAAGGATTTATTGTGAAGAGACAAGAGCAAAAAGTATGCAATCTTGTCAAATCGTTGTATGGCCTTAAAAAGGTACTACGAGCCTCGTAGGAGAAATTTATTAAGAATATTTTGAATCTAAACCTAAAACACTATCACCTTAATGATGCAACTTTGTTTGTCAAGAAAATTGGAAAAATTGTTATTTATCTCCTGGTGTATGTAAATGATCTATTGATGATAGGGAATAATGAAGACTACATTGCAACCATAAAGAAACAATTGAGGAATGGTTTTGAGATGATATATTTAAGATATGTTCACTACTATCTGGGTATTAAAGTAACCCAACATTTGGATTTTATATGCCTCTCTCAAAATAAGTACATGGGAAATTTGTTAAACAAATTTGGCATGGTTGAGCGCAATCCTTTAACCACCGCAATGGAAAAAAATTTAAATCTCACATCCACGAAGGAAATGAATTTGAGGATGAAAAGGAGTATAGACAACTTGTATGAAGTATTAACTACCTCCCTACTACAAGACTAGATATTTCATTTGTTATTGGAATCCTCTCTAGGTTTATGAAAAAGCCTTGTGAGGGTCATTGGTCTCCTGCAAAAATATTTATAAGGTACTTGAAGTGAACTCAAGACATTAGACTCAAGAATACACAGGTCAATTATATCAACTTGATTACATACTCTGATTCATATTTGATGGAGATAAATAAAATGGAGTATCCACCTCAAGTTAAGTTATGACTCTTGGATCAAGAGCTATCCCCTGGAGGTCACAAAAACAATCAGTTCCAATAGATTGCACAACAAAGGAAAATATGTTGCAAATGCAAAAGTGACAAAGGAAATTACGTGGAATAGGAATATTATTGAAGATTTGCTAGAGAAATAGGTGCATTTTATTCCTCTTTTTATTCACAATGCTTGTACAATAAAATTTCCCAAGAATCCAAAGTTCCATGATCGAACCAAGAATTTCAATACATAGTATCATTTGATTCAACATCATGTTCAGGAGAAGACTATTCACTTGTGCCATTCCTCCACAAGCGAAAAAATCTCAAAAATAGTCACCAAAGCGCTTAGAATAGAAAATCTTGAAAGATTCAAAATGATGAATGGACTCACCAACATCCCTTTAGATTAAGGGCAAGGATGTTGACACCTAATATTTAGGGAATAGGAAAACATGTTAAATAATGTAAATAATAAAATGATAAGGTGAAGAGACAATGGAATATCAATTCCAAGAGTCTCCCTCTCATTGTATAAATTAATATTTTTGAATGGAAAGACATCATTCGCCAAGTTACCAATGCCTGGCCTAACAACATGCAACTTTGAACTATTTCATAACTTTAATTTTATCATGCCTATGTTATTGTTCATTAGCATATGAAAACTTATAAAAACATTAAAGAAAACTATTAACTAGAAAAATATAAGTTAAGAGATTATCCCTCATATTTATGGCTGCAACGCTTAGCCATAAAATTTTGCAATTTTGTTGGGTTGCCCTACGAAATCTAGTCAACATATTGCATGTTTATTTAGTTGCATCAAACTCATTTCATTCTTTGGGTAACATTAGTGTATTCATATATAGTGAATTTTTTTTTTTTTGCGTAATTACACATACATGCATATATATTAATTAAAACTTAAATAATTTTATATGCTCGAGTCCATCTAGCTTTAGTGTTGAACCTTAGCTCTAATACCCCTTTATTACATACCAAAATTCCTCAATTAGTTACATAGATTACAATAAGCTCTCATACCACTTTTTCACATGCCCATACTAAATTTATCCTTACGATGCTTGCAAAAAAATTATTTTCATCTCTCATACATTTTTCCAAACACTTTACATGTAAGAATTTCCTTAAATACTTTGTATACAACCAACTAAATACTATGTTTTTTGGTAGACATTTTGTAAGAATTTTATATGAAATCAAATAAGAAATATTTCCTTGACTCTACTTATAACATACTAACTCAAATAAACCACTCAATCCATGTGACTTTTGATTTTTGTCTTTGAGGTATTTTACCAAATAGTGTGTATGAAAATTGTAATAAAATTCCTTTAACACAATTCTTCAAATTTTGTAAATGAAAATAAGAATAAATAAACTACAATAGATTTTTCATACAATAATTTTAATATTCAACAATACTCTCCCTATCCATAAAATAACATTTTCATTGGGGCATTTCATCAAACAATTTGTATGCAATGAATCATTAAACCAGTTAGGAATTTATTCAAACATTTTTAATGCAAACTAATATAGAAAATTCCTCAAGGTATATATCCTAAATTATAGTATTCTAATTTTTGGAAACTAAACTAGATGGCCAATGGGAGTTCCCCTCACTATGGTCCAAGTTTTAGCCTCAAGAACCTCCCAGATGAAAATTCATAAAATAAGTTCCCACATGACCTGCTTGATGAATGATTTTAGGAGCTTCCAAGAAGCTCAACTTACTATAATCATATCTCCTAAAATATCATGATCCAATATCTAAAAGTTGGTCTAGATGACTAGTGGAACTTTCCCTCACTATGCTCTAAGTTTCAGCTTCTATAACCTCCCAGAAGAAATGTTATAGCAGAAATTCCAACATGATCTATTTTATGCATGATTTTAAGAGCATCCAAGAAGCTCAAATTCCTATAATCATATATCCTAAAATATCATAACCCAAGATCTAAATGTTTGACCAACTGGTCAGAAATATATCCCCTCACTTTGGTCAAAGTTTTAACTTATGGAACTTCCCAAAAGAAAAGTTATAGAAAAATGACAACATGACCTATTTAAACATGCATATAGGAATCCCAAATTCCTCTAATTTCCAAAAAAATTGCGATTCAAGATATGAAAATTAGATAAGAGGATCACTAGGATTTTCCCTCACAATGGACCAAGTTTTAGCTTCTAGCACATCCTAAAACAAATGTTATAAAAAAAATTCCAACATGACATGTTCAAAAAATAATCTAGGAATCCTATCTTCTTCGACGAGTGTTGTTACAAAATTTTGTACATATAAAAAGCCGTGGAAAATTAGTATAACATCTACAACCATAATAAATATGCTAAAGGGTAAATGCATATATATATATATATATATACTTGTTGAAAAGATAAATTAAATAATTATGCATGTCACTAAACCAACTAAGCGATAGAATATTATTAACATAGAAATAAATATTTATCTATTGTAGCTAGAAAAATTCTAGAAACTAAAGTAGGCTGAGCCATGTTCCACCCCACTACAGGCTCAATTGTGCTTCAATTTTTCTCACAATTGAACAACTTCATGCCATGTCTTGATGCCTTGAGGAGAACTTAACTCAAGGATACCCCAGACACTGAGATCCATGCCATATTTTAATACCAGAGGCGAAGGGCATTCTCTATCACACACATACAAGAAAACTCATTGATCAACCTTTCCATCTTTGACTAGACTCACATTCACAAAAAAAACCATGCAAGTATACACATCACAAGGAAATCCTTATATGATATATGTAGTCCATTGGCTCTCCCCTCTTTAGTGCTCTACACTTCACACTTAACCGTTATCATTCGCAGCCCTCAGAGCCATCTCATCTAAATAAAACGCACTGCAAACATTCATTTCCTATTACAAAAGTCATCAACAATTCTCTTGCCAATTTTAATTAATAAGTGAAAGAGAGAGAGAGAGAGATGTTTGCGACAGTAATAAAAGAGAGAGAAACTAGAAGCGTAAGGAGAAAGAAGAAAATCCCCTTAATTTTTGTCTTATTTTTATAATTACACCTCTACCCTTCATCTTCCTAACCTTTCAACTTCTTAGGAAGACTAGCCATCACATCAAAGGGAAATATGCACCAAAGGCATATTTTTCATCCTAAGCCAAATTTTCCCCCTCGCCAAGTCATCGTAATCTACTGGTTGTCCCGTTTCTTTTTCTCCAGCATCTATATGAATAAAAATAACTATTACACTATATAATAGAGTTTGACATCATAACATCAATGATGGCACTCCAACATTACATTTTTTATTTCTATTAAAAAAATTCAGGTAATGGAAGGGGCGTCACATTGTTGATGGAGACAATAGTGGAAATCACTCTAATCTATTGGACCTCCATTGTATATGCTCCAAAATAAATTCTTTCCTTGATAAAAAAAATCAAATTTCATTTCCAGTGGCCTGGTGCCAAGAGCTCCAAAAGCCTAGCTTTGCTTAAGTGGAATCAAATAGCAACCTGCAAGGGGCTCGATGGATGGAAAATTAAATACATTTTTATGTTTTCCCAAGCTCTTGTAGGAAAAACCTTAGGGAGACTCCCTTAATGTGACTCTCCTTCGAGCAAAGTAACTCCGACCGAGAATTTCCTAGGGATATGAATTACCTTGGTTTAGGCAATCCCACAACTCTGCCCAATGCTCTAGTGTGTGGAAATAATTAGTGGGGCCCTTTCCCCTTGTTAGAAAATGGTTAACCCAGTGAGTGGAAAACGATCATAGTATATGGATCAACGAAGGCCCTTGGATCAAAACCAAAAATTATTGTCAATTTTATGAGCCTCTCCTTCAAGTGATCCATCATGAGAACATTTTCTTTCTCAATGATGCAAAGGCCCACTCTTCTCACCTCCAAGCTAGAAGTGGTTGGAAGTCAAATGTCTCTATGGGCATAGTTAGAGATATTACCTGAAATTGGGATTGGTTCTTTTATATCAAACTTTAATCATTTAAGGGACAATGACTTGGACATGCTTCGTTGGTCAAAGAATTCATTGACAAGGAAATTTGGTGCAAAATTGGGTTATGAAGCCAGGTTTAAAGATAACTATGATGATCATTTGTTATGGTGGTTGAAGCTGAATTAGAAAGTGAGAGCTCTACTAAGAACACAAATTTTCTCTTGGCTAGCTCTCAGTGGAAAAATTCTTACGTGGGTTGTTCTCTTCAAGTGAGGTTGGGTTGAGCCTGACATATGTCCTCTGTGTAAATACCGAGAGGAATCTTCTTTGCGTCTGCTTATTTCGTGCAATTATGTTTCTCGAATTATCGTTATCACTTGGAGAGAATTCAAGCCCACAACTATTTGGCTTAGTCATTCTCTTACAGATTGCTTTAGATTCTAGTTTTCAGACAAGTCAATGAGATACTATGCATGATTTCCTTTCATACTTGTCAATTGTATATAGAAAGCTTGGAATTTGTTCCTTTGTAGGATTTGCATACTCCTCCTAAATCTTTTTCTACCAAGATCATTTTGCTTATTGTGAAATCTAAATGACCTTATTGTAGAGTCAGAGTATTATTATATTTTAGTCAATCTCATTTTATGTTTGGTAAATGTGCTCCAAAAAGAGGATCGAACTTTCCTCTTTGAATTAGAACTAGCATGCAAAAAAAAGGTAATAAAGCTACAAGTAATGGGCAAATTAGTCATTGATTGGGCCAATGAGAATGCTTTGGTTAGCAACGTCGCCATTAAACCTATTTTGCAAGATATCAAGCAAGTTTCTCAATCTTTTGAGTGGGTTTCCTATTGTAACATTCTCTGAGAACTAAGCAACGAAGTAGATGCCTTGTTCAAAGAAGCACTTTAACTACCTTTTAGATTTATTAATGTTTACAAATTTCGTTATTTGGTTGAGGTTAAGTCCATAGAGACTATGGACTGTCCTTTGATTCTGGCTGTTAGAATTGTAAGTATTCCTTTCATGAATATATAGATTTTTTTTCTTTAAAGGAACATAGGACAAAAAAGTAAACATTCATTAAAATTAAGTTTTCTTAAATCATATTAAAAAAACCATTTCTTTTAAACACATTTAAAAATATAAATCTAACCTCTTTAAAACTATTAATATTACATATCTAATTTTTTAACACTTTTCAAATAACAAGTAAATACAATTGAAAAAATATTATATTGAAATATTAATAATGTAATAAATTAATATGATCATGAATTAAACATTTGTAATATAAAAAACTAATTAAATTAGTAAAATCAAATTCTACATTTCAATTTTTTTTAAGAAAATATAGATATAATACTGTATGTAAAACTAAAATTCGTAGGACTTTATGTAATTACATTGAATTAAAATTATTATAGAAAATTATAATATTATAATTATACACTAAAATAATTATAGAAGTTCATAATACTTATATTATTAAAAATAAGCGTAACACCTTGTATAATTATATTAAATTAATATTATTATAAAAATTAATAATATTCATGAAATTAATATTATTATAAGAATTAATAAAATTAAAATTATAAAATAAAATAATTATATAGAATTTAGTTCATGATAAGTTCATTGTTAAAAATAAGCTTATTATAATTCTAAATTAAAATGATTCAAATAATTACAAAATACATTTTTTTTAAAGATTGATGATGATGATGATGATGATTACGTCCACTGAGACCAATATTTGGTCTGTCGGACCTAAAGAAAAGAGTTATTTAATTTGATTTAAGATTTTATTCCTATGCTCTAAAAGCTTGGAGAGAAGCCTCCCCAGCTCACTATAATTTTGACATCTTAAAAGGCTAGGAAGGTCAGTATTGTAACAAAGATTATGAAATTGAGCCCTAATGTGGTTGTACTTGGAGCACTCTAAGAGGAAGTGATTTTCATCCTCAATGTTCATATTCTCATAGGCAGATCCTTTCCATCCATGGTGTTTTAGGAACTGTCCAATGACCTGTTTCACTATGGAGCTCATGAGAGTTCATTCTAATCTTGGCTATATTAATTTTCTCATTTGAGCTAGTTAAAATAGAGAGATACTTTTGATCTTCTAAAGTGGGGTTGATGACCTCCTCATAATACCTTAATTTTCTTTTAGCTACTATATCTTTCTCACACCACATTTTTTCTTTGAACTTAGAAGTAACAATTTTTTTAATGTTATTGATGTTTTGCAATGCAACATTCTTGTCCATCTCCCAATGGTTTAACCAGGCCTGGTGTCTTTATACCAACCTCGTTTAAGCCTTAGGTGGTTTTGGCTAGAATTTGAAGCTAGCTTAGGAAGTCTATGGTCTGATATGCTATTGAGCTTGTGCTTGTACAATAGAAGCCTAGTCATAGCTAGGCTCTCGATAGGGGAAAGACCCACTTCTATAAGGAGAATAGGATAGGGTGTATTGCTTTTAATTTTAAGGTTATATGTTATAAAATGCATCTAGATTTGCTCAATCTTTCTCCAGGATTCTTTAGAGATGCCGCAACCCCAAACCTCACATCCATATAAGATAACATGAGTGACTAAAGTTTCAATGAGGAACTTCTTTCTATCCCACATTACGAGGTTTTCCGTTTTACAATTATTTTAAAGACCAAAATAAGCTTTCCACCCCCTACTAATCCTTTTATGAATGCTATAGTTCCAGTTGAGCTTGTGATGAATATCAATTCCTAGGTACTTGTAAGAAGACACTTCCTCCAAGTTACTATTTTCATACATAAAACTAGTGTAAATGTCCTTCTTGGATTTGATAATCATAACTTTTGTTTTGTCAGTGTTAACAGACATACCCATGGTAGAGCAGAAATCTTTAAGAAGTCTAAGTTGCTTTCAAGCTCAAATGGGCACCTTGCGAGAAGAACAATTCATCAGCATAGAGAAGAAGGATGATGACTATCCCAGCGAAGATCGTGCCAGCACATCCTGCTTCCTCTAAATAACATTCTAGCTTGTCGATGTAAATGCCAAATAAAGTAGGGAAGAGGGGAAAACCTTGTTTAACTCCAATATTACATGAATAAAAAAAATTAATAAATCTAATAAAATTTTAAATTTACTAAAAGTATTTAAATCAAACAAAATATAAAATTTAATTATATAATTTTTTAAAACGTCAGTAGAGACAGTTGGTTGGTAAAATCAGACTCATAAATTTTCTCTTTTACTCAAACCAAACGAAGGCTATGCCTAGTGACTAGAAAGTACTCTGTGTTCAAACCTCGCCATGTTGGTAAACACACCATGTTGCTAAGCACATGAACTTAAAAGAAACATCTAACATCATAATAATAATAAAATAAATAAATAAATTATATAGTTTTTAAAAATTTTAAAAACACATTTTTCATAATTAAAAAATATATAAAAAATTAAAGATTTAATAAATTTTAAATTTATTAAAAATTTTAAATTTTAAATTTATTGAAAATTTTAAATTTTAAATTTCTTGAAAATTTTAAATTTTAAATATGTAATCGCTTATAAAATTATGAATTTCTAAAAATAGTCAACACATTTTCATATATTTTTTAATACTTACACCCAAAAAGAAAAACCAGTTCTTATATTAATATTTATAATAAAAAAAATTAAAAAAATAAAACCATTTCATATAGTAATATTTATAAGGAAAAAAATGCTTATATTAATGTTTCTAATGAAAACATATTTTTATAATAAAAATATAAGTAATTTAAACATATTTCTTTATATAAATTTTAAATTCCTATTAATAATGGTTAGAAATTTTAAATTCGTATTAATAATGGTTAGAAATTTGGACCAAATTTTTATGATGTAATTAATCTTAAAGAGGTTTCTTTAACATTATGAATTACAAAGTCTAAAATCTAAGACTAATAAATTGACTCGATGAAATTGAAATTATTCTTAACTAGCTAAGTGACTAAATTTATTTAACTTTGAAGTACTCGTACAAATCACTACTACTTTCTTTTTTATATTTATATTTTTAGCTAAATAAACTAGACACATAGTGTTAGATCTAAGATTTTTGTGATCCATAATGTAAATTAATGTCTTTCAAATTAATCAAATTAATCACATCTAAGCACATAGTTTTAAAGAATAATATAATTTAGAGAAAACATGATTTTTTTGTTTCTTTTGAGAATTTAACAATATAATTTTTAATAAATTTGTGATTTTTTATGGTTTAAAATGCACTTTTAAAACTTAAATCACTCAATTTTATAATATTTAAAAACCTTTATCAAATTTAAAAAATATTCTCACAAAGACCATTTTAGAAGACTACTTTTTTTTACATAAAAAGAATTGTATTTAGTGCAACTTTGGCAGAGATGAAATCTTGACATAAAATATTTGAAGTGGTTTTTTGACTTTATATATTTCAATGAATTCCAGCTAAATTTTAAAAAAAAAAAAAAAACACTTATTTTTTTCCAAAATTTCACACGCAGACCAAACCTTTTTTTTTTTTTTAAAAACCACAAATACAAAACGTGACCATACACTTACAAGTTACGTACAGCACGTGTTTGAGTGCGCAGCCATTGTCATCATTCACATTCACGAAATTAATTGAAATATTAAATTCGAAAGCAAACACATACAAGCGATGGAGTCGGTAATGGGCACGGGCGTTTCCAGAATGGCTGGAGCTAAACAACAAATCCATATGCGACTTACGAGCCATTCATTATTTCACACCACCATCACGAAAGTTCCACTGAAGAATCCGCGCGAAAGACATGAATAGCAAGAATCCACGCTAAATCCATGGACGGCCAGCGCGACATTCTTGAAACTAATAGTACATCCAACAGAACTTTAATTAGATGTTGCATATATGCAATAATAACTAACGGTTATATAATGGTAGCTTCATGTTAATCTGCAGGGGGATATCCAATTCCATGGCGTTTCGAAGGAAACTTAACAAATACCATACTGCAAACAGTCCCAACTACGATAGGAAGGATTATAACCAACAGCTTCTGGTCCTCGCGAGCATCCGCGTAGTAACAACTCACAACGTTGGGATCCATGAAGGCGACCGATGCAAACACCAGAACCGATAGCACAGCGTGCACGAAATCAAGAAACGTGAGCTTGTAAGATGATAGATCCACCGTCTTGTTGATTTCTGGGTTGATCGTCCACATCCCGCTTCTGGTGGCGATCCCGTAGTATAACGTCCCGTCCTCAGCCCTGTAACTGTCGGTGAACGAATCAAGGAAGCAAGAAACCCCACAGACGCCCAACAGTAAACCGGTCAAGTATTTGTTGACGCTGTAGCAGTGGCCTCCGTTGGTTAAAATCGGTGACAGAATTTGGAAAGCAAGAACGGTGGTAGTCGGAAGCAGTTTGATGAGATTAGCTGCGCTCGCGAAAGTCTTGTCCACTGCATTCTCTGTGACTGATTTTTCGGGGACAGCGGTTGCGAATGGCCTACCTGAATCGCCAAATATCATATCCATTGATTAACCCACTTAATTATTGCCCAACTGATTCTGAAAGTCTTTGTAGATCACGATGACAGATTGAAGACAGCAGTGATAATTTGTATGGATCGGAAAGCCTCTGGAGAGAGCAATGACAGATTGAAGACAGCAGTGATAATTTATAAGGATTCGTCAGCGTATTTAGCAATGTATCAATAGAGTAGGTACTGACGTCAAGTTAACTCAAAATTAAGCTGACGTCAACTTAACTCTAAATTAAGCTTCCAATATGGAATTCTATGGATTTATTCATTTCTAATTCCTTTCTCTAAATGTACGACGATAACAATTCGTTAAGATTGTAATAACTCTGTGTGATCATAATCTCATGTATTCATGGTTGGGGAGAGGGAGTTTCTACTATTTGAGAGTGTTTTTAGCGACCTGAACTTGCTTATCATATGTCGTACATTAAATGTTAAAAATTACAACCTTAGGTTCGAAGTTATACCCTGTGTGATTCCGACTTTGTGAATTAAGGTAATTCATTTTCAAGCAAACCTATTTGGAACAACTAATATTGAAGCAAAAGAAAGAAGAATTTACTATATACGCTTTGGTAATTCTATCGTGAAATATACTAGTACTCCAAGGAACCCTTTTCTTCAATAGCTCAGTGGTATGGATATACACGGCAGAGAGACAGCGACAGAGTGTAGTATAAGTACACTACAAGCAACAGAGTGTGGTGGGTGCGTTAACTGCACCCTCGTCTTCGTTCATATAGGGCTTCAGAAAAAGAAAGTTTGTCACTTAATTTATTCAAAACACGATGGATCCAATGGAAAATCTGTCCAAGAGCCTGTGAGGATTGGAGGCGTGAAATTTGCTGAGTTTGAGGTTGATGCTTCGGTTTCATGACTGCCATCCATCCATTTCAACAATTTTTGCACGTCCGACCGTGTGGAAATATGAGAAACGAAGTTAGCTCGCTAAAGTTGTGAAGTTATAAACAACATTTTTTTGGATAGTTATCACGGACACTAAACACTAATTTAGACATTTCCTGGAGAGGAGCTCTTTACTAGTTCAGATACCAATACATGATAGCCATAAATTCTTCTCCTCGGAATAATCCAATTTCATGTCTAGTATTCCATGTTAACTCACTCTATATACCCAGAAAGCTATCGATTTTGGCCGTTTGTTTGACTGTTCTGAGTATCTGTGATACGATAAGTATCGTTTCTCTGTCTGTAAGTTGGTTTCGTTTTAGGTCTATGCTTGGTAATTCATGGAGAGTTTTTTTTATCTTAATGGCTTTGTTTGGTTCCATGTTTTTACTTTTGTGACTTGTCCTAAGTATCTGATATGCACGAGGTCTTTTTTTTCACTGGGTTCATGTGGCATGGACACTCATAGTCAGGGATTTGACTTTCTATCATTTTTCTCAAGACTGTCTTTCATTCGCTCACGGGTAATACCTCTGTCACATCTCTCAATATCGGTAATTTCCAAGTAGGCTAACGACAGGATTTAGGCAACCCTTTAAAATGATTTTAAAATGATTTTCATAAAAATCATAAACTCTTTATTCAAATTAAATTTAAAAAAAAGAAGCAAAGTAATTTGAACGATAATATACACCCCATGTAAATTTTAGGGTTGCATGCATTTAAACTTAAGTTTTCAGGTTTCAATATAATTTTTTATGTGTGGGTTTCAACTTATAATTTTATGTTTTTACTGCACCGATAGTCTTAGAACTAATATAGTGCTCTAGGAGAAATAGCTGACAATTGTAAGGTTCTTCCGTGTTTGATTAAAGCAACGATATGGTTTCTTAAATTCATTTTGGTTTATTGAATATTGTTTATTTTATTTTGCAACGTCGTTTGTTTTTATTATTATTATTATTATTATTTCAAAAAGGTTTTTCCTTTTTTCATCATACTTGTTTTGAAGCTTTTAATATAACAAATATATGGCTAGAAGAATATTTATTTTCATTTTATTTTGTTAAATTATAAGAAGTAATTTACAATTTTTGAAGTTCTACAAGTTAGGTTACATATATTTGATTTCAAAAACTTGTACATATATTTAATTTAAAAAATTTATGGTTACTAATAATAATAATATAGCGAGTATGTAAGATGGTTATTTTGATTTTCTCATTGTGGAGTTTCCATTTGTATGTTAAAATTAATAGTGGTTCAAATATATATTTTGAGATGAATGTTTACACAAAATTAAATAGTGTGGTGATGTCTTTGTAGTATTATCAAGTGGTTTTGTTAAACAAATTCACAATGTGATGTATGTGTCTGGCATTAAGAAAAATCTAGTCTAAATTTTCACTATAATGTATTAAAATACGAAGGTATAATTTTTAAAGTCACATTGTTAATAAAATGCATGTAGGATCAATTCAAGGTTATTGTAACAAGTGGACGAATAGTGAAGGTTTCTACAAGCTTGATGTGAGAAGCAAAAGTCATCAAGTATTGACATCAACAATCATGGAAATAGAATCTATTTGGCATCAAAGGTATGCCCACCTTAATTATCATCATTTGTTGCTACTTCATAAAAAAAAATGATGGAGGGACTCTGTTGTTTTACATTGATATGCATGTGAAGGTTTTACATTAAGGAATATGCATAGGGAAAAAATCTCTACTCATACAAATAGAACAAAAAAAGGTACTCTTGAAATTGTATATACATATGTGTGTGGGCCTATGCATACAAGTTCATTAGGTGGAACACATTACTTTTTATCTTTATTGTTGTTTGCAAAAAATATGCAAGGTTTTATTTCATGAGAAAGAAAAATGATGTATTTGAATATTTCAAAGAGTTAAAAACTTTGTTGAGAAGAAAACAAGAAAATGCATCAAGATCCTCTGATGAGATCAAGGCAGAGGATATACGCGCATTCATCAAGTAATGAAGAGCCTATGAAATTGGAAAATAATACATGATTCTGCACATTTCATGGCATAATGGAATAGATTAAAGAAAGAATAAAAATTAGTAGAATGTGCACAAAGTATGATCAAAGTTCAAAGCCTCACTAATGCATTTTTGGATGAAGTAATTAGCTTTGTTTTTTATTTAAAAACTAGAATCCCTTGACCAAAATTTCATACCATGAGAATCCCTTTAAATATATTTATGGCTATAGACAAAAAATAAGCCAAAAATGAAAGAAAAAATTTGATCCCTTTAAAGAACTAATATATGTATCTTAAGAATCTTTATGATTCCCCTGACACCATGGACACCATCTTGAACACTCTTATAGAGGAGGATATCATTTCCTTGGAAGATGTTGAGTTTGGGATTAAGCAACCCACTAATCAGAAATCCAGGGATATTGAAGACTCTCAAGATAAAATTTTCAAAATGGAAAGTATATCCTAATCTCTCATTTACATAAACTCCTCAATTTGGAAATGAAACAAAGCTTCCCTACCCGTAGATGCAAAGCCTTATTGTGACTATATTTAAAAGGGTGAATAAAAAATTCCCTCTAACTACATGACCATTATGATTAGTCATATCATATCTCCAAAAAAAAAATTCATGTACTTATTCTGCGTGATTTACCATCACCTTTCTCTTTAACATCTTGTCCCAATAATATCTCTGTTATGATTATAGTGAAATTATCACATTTAAATCCTTAATTATAATTTAACACGGTTAAGATACACCACCTATACCTTAACCTACCCCTCTATTTCTAACATACCCTTAGCTTCTCAATTCTTCACCCAAAACCCTACATCTAATTTTTAATAATGTAACTTCCAACATTATTAATTTTTATCCTAATTTAACCCCCTAACCCTCTAACCTATAGTATTATTGCAATCCTATTCCAATAATGTATGACTCTAAATTAAGCTTCCAATATGAAATTCTATGGATTTATTCATTTCTATCCTTTCTCTAAATGTACGACGATAACAATTCATTAAGATTGTAATAACTCTATGTGATCATAATCTCATGTATTCATGGTTGGGGAGAGGGATTTTGTAGAATTTTAGAGTGTTTTTAGTGACCTGAGCTTTCTTATCATATGTCGCACATTAAATATTAAAAATTACGTACCCTGTGTGACTCCGAAGTCTGAATTAAGGTAATTCATTTTCAAGCAAACCTTTGTAACCGGAACAACCAATGATAAAGCGAAAGAAAGACGAATTTGCTATATACGCTTTGGTAATTATATTGTGAAATATACTAGTACTTCAAGAAACCCTTTTCTTCAATAGCTCAGTGGTATGGATATACACGGCAGAGGGACAGCCACATAGTGTAGTATAAGTACACTACAAACAACAGAGTGTGGTGGGTGAGTTAACTACACCCTTGTCTTCGTTCATATAGGGCTTCAGAAAAAATAAAGTTTGTCAGTTAATTTATTCAAAAGAAAATGGATCCAAATTCCAATGGCCAGACAAATCTGTCCAAGAGCTTGCAAGGATTGGAGGCGTGAAATTTGCTAGAGTTTGAGGTTGATGCTTCGGTTTCATGAATGACATCCATCCATTTCAACAAATTTTTCACGTCTGGATAATTGAGAGACTATGTGGAAATATGAGAAACGAAATCAGCTCTAAAGTTGTGAAGTTTTTTTCCATCTCTTTACTTTTGTCCGAAGTATGTGATGTGCACGACGTCTTTTATTTCTTCGGGTTCATGTGGCACGGACACTCATAGTCAGGGATTTGGTTTTCTATCATTTTTCTCAAGACTGTCTTTCATTCACTAACGAGTCAGGGATTTGGTTTTCTATCATTTTTCTCAAGACTGTCTTTCATTCACTAACGAGTAATAACTCTGTCGACATATCTCAATATCGGTAATTTTAAAGCAGACAACAACCGGATTTAGGCAGCCTCCTCTCCAAATAACACTATTATGACTATTTTTTTTACTGAGGGACACCTAAAATTTTAAGGGTTGGTGTGGAAGTTGTATAGTTAAAGGGAGCCGAAGAGACCACTTGGAGTATGAAACAAATGATCACCATACTTTTATAAATGTGTATTATTGTGAATAGTAATATATTCAATATTTATCTTATTTGGTTGTCAATTATTTCTTTGTATGCCTATCATGGTATCAGAGCTCAAGTCTATGAGAATGTCCCTGCCAATGTAAACCATTGAAAGTTCTATTCCTTATGCAGTAGCTTTTCATACTTGAATTTATTTTACTCCTACATATTTGTGTAATAGACCTCTTTGTGGTTGTGAGTAATATATGTTTTTCTCACTATATCTCAACTAATTGGGTGTGCTCTACCCATTGTTGTGTTAGTTTGTTCATATTTGTAAACTATTCTAACGTGCATTAGCTATGGTCGTCCTTAAACCACCACAGGTTAAGACCTCCCCTTTGAGGTTGAGGTTCTCCCTTTTTTATGCACGTTGAATTCCTCTATTTTTCTAGGTTTAAGGTCTCCTACTTCAAAGCATTAGATGTTAGAGAAATGGTAGTTAGTTAGTTTCTCTTATCATGAAATTATCTTGTGATGTTTGCTATTATTTTTATGTGTTCTTGTGCTTTATATTTTCTTATCATCAAGACTAATGCCAACAAAGAGAAGAGGATGCAATATGTAGGCATGTTGCTAGGGAAAAAACCCAATCTTTGGGGAAAACCAAGTCAAAATTATTCCTTTAGCAGGTTCAAGATGAGACGAACAAGACCCTTAGATTATCGAATTCCTCCATCAAGTCATCCTCATTATCTTCACCAAGTTTTGTAGCATTAGATAGTATCACCAAGCATCATAACATATCACCAAACATCATAACTCAGATAGTATCACCGAGCACTATAAGTGAGATAGCATCATATCACTGAACATCATAATTGAGATACCATCACCAATCATCATAATGAGATAACATCATATCACTGATTTTGTAGAAAATATGTGTTGACAACAAGACCTTGTTGTAGGATCTTTGAAATATGTGTAAAATGAAAGTAGCTCGAATATGAAATAAGTCTGAAACCTTGTCTTGTTGTAGCATCTCTTAAATATGTATAATATAGAGGTGGCTCGAATTTGAAGCAATTTCGATACATTTTTTTGTTGTGGCATCTATGAGATATATATAATACGGAAGTAGCCCAATTATGAATTAATTCTAAGACCTTATCCTTCTATGTTGATGTTTCAAAACTTCAGTCCTTTCTGTGGTTCGAAAATTTTAGACTGAAGTCCAAAAATCTATGTTTGGAAATGTGAAATTACAATGGGGTATTTATAGTAGTTTACCATAGTTTATTGAGTCGACATGATAGTGTGAACTGTTGTGTCCTTGTTTGAGCTGACTTGAAGATAGTTTGAGACTGACTTGAGGATTCTTCTTTGATGTGTTGAATCATTTGACTTGAGGGATATCTTTGAAGTAGATTTTGGCTGAGGTGATTGAGGATGATCACCTTGAAGAATATGACTTGATGCATGAGCCTTTTGACCAAATAAACAACCAAATATTACATTATTCAAAAGGCCAAATTTGATCAATTTATATCTATAATGACTAACCCAGAATTCCACAATTGGGACCTTAATCTAAATATGAACCAAGCATGAAATACATGCTTTAATAAGTCATTTAATAATACTAAATTCTTTTGACAAATACATTAATAATGAAGACCTAGCCTAGTTATCTTCTTTAACACTACCTCTTAAGTAGGGAGGTATTCATATATAAAAGAAGTGCATTGAAGATATCATTTTATCTATGAAGAAGTTTAGGCACCGTAATGCCATGGACTCGATTCCTAACTAGGTAAATCTATCCGAGTGCGACTAAGATGGAATAAATCTTTGAGCCTCTATAGGTACCATCGGGCTTACTTACTAACCATCAACCTAGGGAACTAGCTGCACATCCACTCGATGCCACCCTCCCTACCATACATCAGCATAAAGTGTCGACCCGATGCATTTCCAGGCAATGCTTCACTCATAAAGCCTCAATACTCTTGATCCAACATATCAAGTATAACCAATCTCTCGCAATAAAATCGATTGGTAATAGGCATGCTATCAAAACCTTCAAGAGATTAACCTCTACAAACACAACCCAAATAAACAATACACCTTCAATAATATAATCAAAGAAAACCTTCAGGGTTTCGATTATTCTCTTCAACTAGTTTCAGTACGAATATCAGTTGAATCTTTGATAGAATATTCCTTTCCTTACTTCACATGTAGCAACATTTCTTCCTGTATATAGTCTCCAACCAAGACTTCTGTTTTACCCTCCCTCTTAACTAGGGAGAGTTCTTCTATCCAGTTGGCCTCTTAATGTAGGGAGATTAACTTCTTCCTTTGGTGTTACAGAATCCTGCATGGCTTCTATTCCTCTCATCATGCTAATCATATCAACTTCTCTTATGGACTTCTTCACCAATATGATGCATCTTCATAACTTAGATAGAAAGTACAACCAATTTTGTAGAAGCATGAAGTTAGTTATAACAAATACTTTATAATAGCGGAAGCAATTAGAGTTTATTGTACTCCATTACTTTAATTTATATCTAGGTTTGTTACAAACTATAAATCACATCAGTAGTTCAATCAAGATGACAAAACATTATTCTTTCATCTAGAAATCAAAATAAGAGGTATCTAATATATTTTAGAGTTCATATATCTTAGACTCTCCACAAGGATCCTAGAATCAATTAAAGTACACCATAACGTAGTCATTAATATGACCATATTCCACTAGAGTTAGTTGCAAACCCTAGATTTTTAATTGATCATTAAAACATATCATGAATAGCTTCTACTAGGTTTGATGTAAACCGTAGATTTTCCATCTATAAATTATTAGCAACATTATATCGATTTAGATGAACACACATACTAGAGAATTTAATCATTACTAGAGCTTGGATGTAAAGCCCTGGACTTTCCAAACACCATCCTAGAACATCAAACTTTGACTTGGGCTTGTCTCTAAGCTCTAGGACTTATGACCATTAGAAATTTGGTCAAAACATATCTAGGAGATTACCACTATACATAAGCATATCATATATCTATACAATATTTAATATATAATACATGCATTGACCTAGACTAAGTGAGGGATTCAATCAAAGGAACATATACCAAGGGTTTCATTCGTAGGACTTTTCATTGTAAGGATTTTTCTTGTAGACCTAACCAAAACCTAGCGTTTCGGCTCATTTTCTAATAAAACCCTTATTATATCCAGGCTTCAAAGGTTCGATATTTTGAACAACATAATATCCTAATAGGTTATAGCTTCTATGATCATATCAAAATATTGAACTTGAAATTATCAATATGTCAATTGGTACAACAATTTCTTCATTAATAGCCCAAAATAGGTTCAGGGTTTCACATATTATCAACATACCCTTAGGTTAGGGTCTTTTAGAGAAACTCTCAGGGTTATTTAGAAAACTATATATGTATAAGGTGGGTAGATTCATTATATGATGAACCACCCAAAAGAGGAATATTTTAAGATTTAAAAGAAATAAGCACAACAAATTTTAGTAGAGTATATTGGATTTTTCAAAGAGAATAATAAAGCTTTATAATTTAAGACATAACTCTGTTCCTTGACAAACATTCTTGTCATGCCTTTCTACTTAATCCTTGATGCCTTCTTCCATGACTCTCGAGAGTTTAGCAAATTAATTCGTAGAAGTCTGAATCATGGTCTACTATACCTACAATGCATACTTTTAAGCAAACCGTGATATGAAGAGCATACATTTTTTTTTCTAGTTAGATATTTTATGTAACTATGAGTGATGGAATTCCAAAATATCAAGGATCAGTTTAATTGACAAGAGGAAGTTTATTTTATAACTAGATTACTTTGTAGATCCTAAAGTTAAATATTCTAACATGTATTCTATCTAAGGATCACAAATTTGACTAGCTATAAGAATTAGAAAAATGTATGAATTAATATGTAGCTTGCAGTAACATACCTTTCATTTGATAGCTCCAATACTTACTTGGTTCCTTGCACTTTAGATCTTTAGGGAGCCCTTTGATCTTAGATATTTACTAGCACTATCAACATACTTCAAATTCCTTTCAAACTCAATATAGGCAGATATTACGAGATCCTTACTGTATATACAAATTACTGATTTACACTTATTATATGTATTTCACTGTACAATTCTATGAATTGTATGTCATTTTGGAAGTGCCGAGTTGTGAGACCCTCATGGTTATATAAAAATGTGAGCTCTAATATACACTAACATCTTATTTCTATGATAAGATCAGTTTGATACCATTGAAATGAAATATCACCTTCACTGTGATGGCACATTATTTCTTCCCAAACTGTGATGGAACATTCACTGTCATATTTCCAAATTTTAATGAAATTATATTTATGTGATTGCACCACACCCTTATCACTCTAATTTTATCAAAATCATGATTGCACTGAGACTATAGTTGACTGAAAATATTAATTTTAATAGGGATTCAACTATGTTCTTATCACACTAAGCCTTATCATTGTAGTTATATACTTTATTACTTAATCTCCTTTCTACTATTATAAGAGCTAATCTATGAGATATCTGAACTTCATTTAGAGATATAACTAGCCCCTTTGTTGATACATATCAAATCCTTTTGATGTTAGCCCATCAATATTCCTTTGAATCCTTCTGACTTGATTTCACAGATTATCATAGTTGCATTTGATCATGACGATAGCTTTGATACCATGTTACAGAAATGGCACTTAATTGTTTTCTTGTATCATGACATTATCTTGTGATGTTTTATTATTATTATTGTGTTCTTTTGTTTTATCTTTTCTTATCATTAATATTAATGACAAACAAATAGAAAAGGACACTAGATGTAGGCACACTTCCAGTGAAAAGCCCCATTCTTTTGGGGAAAACCTAGTCAAAATTATTCCTTCAACAGGCTCAAGATGAGACAACCAAGACCCTTAGATTATATACTTCCTCCATCAACTCATACCTTCATTGTGTTAGCACTGAAATCTCCATGAGACATATATCCTTTGCTTGCACCAAAACTTCATCCTCATTATCTTGATCAAGTTCTATACAATGAGATAGAATCACCGAGCATCATAACATATCACCCAACATCATAACTAAGATAGTATCACCAAGCACTATAACCAAGATAACATCATATCACTGAACATAATAATTGAGATACCATCACTGAGCATCATAATGATATAACATAATATCACTAATTTTGTAGCAAATTTGTGTTGACACTGATACCTTGTTGTAGGATCTCGAAATATGTGTAATATGGAAGTAGCTCGAATCTGAAGTAGGTCTGAAACCTTGTCCTCCTGTAGCATATCTAAAATATGTATAATATGGAGGTAGACCGAATCTAAAGAAATTCTGATATCTTTTCTTGTTATAGCATATTCAATATATATATATATATATATAATATGGAAGAAGCCCAATTTTGAATTAAGTTCGAGACCTTATCTTTCACTATTGATGATCCAAAACTGTAGTCCTTTCTGTGATCCAAAACTTTCGGAGTGAAGTATGAAAATATATGTTTGGAAATGAGAAATTACCGTGGAGTATTTATAGTATTTTTTAAAAGTTTATTGAGGTGATCTAAAAGTGTTAAGTGTTTTCCTTGTTTGAGCCGACTTGAAGATAGTTTGAAGCCGACTTCAGGAGGCTGCTTTGATGTCTTGAATCATTTGACTTCATGGATATATTTGAAGTATATTTTTGCTGAGGTGACCGAGGATGATGACCATGAAGAAGATGACTTGATGGAGGATCCCTTTGACCAAATAAAGAACCTAATATTACAGGACTTAAATTCTCAAACTAGATCAATTTAAATATGTAATGACTAACCTAGAATTCCACAATTGAGACCTTAATATAAATATGACCCAAGCAAGAAACCCACGATTTAATAAGTCACTTAATAATAATAAATTATTTTGTCATATAAATTAATAGTGAAGACCAAAACTAGTTACATTCTTCAACATTAGGAGAATTTCCTCTGGCAGAAAACTTCAACTTTTTTCCAAACTTGGAAGAGTTTCAGGAATTGCATTAAGTGTTCTAGTGTTGGTGGTCATCCTTAAACCACCTCCTTAAGCCAACATTTCAAATAGCACATTTCGCATAGTGCTACCATGCAATTTTGCATATTTTGTATCATAGCTCTCTTCTTGTACCCATACATACCCCTTCGAATTAAGGGGTGGAATGTTGGACACCTAATCCTCTTAGGGTTGTTGTGGAAGTTGAATAGTCAGAGGGAGTCCAAGAGACTAGTTGAAATATGAAACCAAGGCCAATAGACATGTATAAATGGGTATCATTGTGAATAGTAATGCATTCATTATTTATCTTATTTGGCTGTCCATTATTTATGTGTATGCCTGACATTGAAAATCCTTTAGTTTTTATATTTCAATAGAATGTTTGGATTTGGTTAAGTTAGAAAATTTTGCTTAAATTTTGAGGTATATTTGATATGGAAAGCAATATACAAACAAAAATTTAAGAATTAAATGTAATAAATGGTAAACTTTCCTCTTGAAAAAAAAAATTATTATTTCCATCCATTAAAATAAATTAGTTAATTTTTATTTTTTAAATGATTCATTCAAATTAAAAAATTATAATTAAATATTTCATATTTCAAAAAGAATTTGATAAATAAAATAAACTCTTTATTCAAATTAAATTTCAAATTAAGCACAATAATTTGACTGATAATATACACCCCATGTAAATTATAGGGTTGCATTCATTTAAAATTAAAGTTTGCACTCTTACAATGAGGTTTCAACTTATTGTTTTTTATTTTTGGATTTCAACTTATAATTTCGTGTTTTTAGATGCACCTATATCCTTATAACTAATGTAGTGTTCTAGAAGAAATAACAGACAATGGTAAGGTTATTCAATGTTTTATTAAAGCAACGATATGGTTTTCTAAATTCATTTTGGTTTATTGAATATCGTTTATTTTATTTTGCATTGTTTTTTTTTTTTCATTTGAGATTTTTCTTTTTCTTTTTTCATTATAATTCTCATCAATATTTTAATATAACACATATATGGAAAGAAGAATATATATTTTGATGTTATTTTGTTAAAGCATAAGAATTAATTTACAATTTTTGAAGTTCTACAAGTTTAGGAGAGTAAATATATTTAATTTTAAAAATGCATGTTTATTAATAATAATATTATCAAACTATGAAAATATATTGGCTATTTTGATTATCTTGTTGCAGAGCTTCCATTAATGTCTCTCTATAAAACTAAAACAGGTGAAAATATATACTTTGCGATGATCATTTACACAAAATTAAAGGGTATGGTGATGTTCATGTAGCATTACCAAATGGTTGGGTTAAAAAAATCACAATGTGATGTATGTGCCTAGCATTAAGAAGAACCTAATGTAAAGCTGCACTATAAAATATTAGGATATGAATGTAGAATTTGTAAAGTCACATTGTTGGTAAACGATATGTAGTATCACTTCCAGGTTATTACAACAAGTGCAAGAATTGGACGTTTATACAATCTTGATGTGACAAACAAAATTTATCAAGCATTGGCATCAACAACCATGAAAATATAATGTATTTTCCACCAAAGGTTAGAACACCTTAATTATCATGATTTTTTGTCACTTCATAGAAAAAGACTAATGGAGGGAATCTATTTTTTAACAATGATTTGCATGTGAAGGTTGTGCATTGGGGAATACGCATAGGGAAAAATTCCCTATGCATACAAATAGAATAAAAATGGATAATATTGAAATTGGGCATATATGATTATGCAGGAAAGTTCATTAGGTGGAGCACAATATTTTTCATCTTTATTAATGTTTGCAAAAAATATAAAAGGTTTTATTTCAGGAGAAATAAAAATTATGTATTTTAATACTTTAAATAATTTTAAAACATGGCTTAGAAACAAACATGAAAATTCATCAAGATTCCCTGATTAGATAAAGGTGGAGCATCAGGTGCATTCATCAAGTATTGTAGAGCCCATGGAATTGTAGAATAATATTCAATTCCACGCATTCCACAACAAATTGGATTAGCTAAAAGAAAAAAATAAACATTAGTGGAATGTGCACAAAGCATGATCAAATTTAGAAACCTTACTAATGCATTTTTGGATGAAGTTATTAGCATTTTTTTTATTTAAAAAATAGAAGTCCTTAACGAAAATTTTATACCATAAGAGTCCCTTTGAATCTCTTTATGGTTATAGAGAAATAATAAGCCAAAAATTAAAGAAAATAATTTAATACCCTTAAATAATTTATATATCTATCTTAAGAGTATTTATGATTCCCCTGACACCATGGACACCATCTTGAACACTCTTATAGAGGAGGATATATTTTACGTAGAAGATGTTAAGTTTGGGATTAAGAAACTGAATAATGGGAGATACAGGGATATTGAAACTGTCAAGATGATATTTTCAAAATGGAAGGTCTATCCTCATCCCTCATTTACAGAAACTTGTCAATTTGGAAATGAAAAAAAGCTTCCCTAACCCTTATATGCAAAGCCTTATTGTGCCTACATTTAAAAGTGTGAATAAAAACATTCCCTCTAACTACAAGACAATAATGATTAGTCACATTTTACCCAAGTTTTATGGACTCATTTCGGAAAAGGATATTAGCCTTGGGCTTGAAAACCATCGTAAAAGAGCTAAAGAAAAATTTGGATTTAGGATACGCCAATCAAATATATACCATCTTATTACTCTTAATCTAATTGCAAGGGAATATAAAAATAATTAAATTGATTACTTATGTTGTTTTTTTTATCTTAGAAAATACTTCGATACCCTTCATTGAGATAAACTATATAAGTTGCTAGAAGAGATAATGGTTCATCTCGAGTTGAGTGTTGCTATGACTAGGCTATATGAAAATTTTATTTCCAAACTTTGGACCACTGAGCGTTGGTCAAAAGAAATTAAATTTAATATCAAAGTTATGCAAGGGTGTCCCTTACCACATACCCTTTTTTCCATTCACATTGATAAGCTAGAAGATTTTTTGGAAGTTGTAGGATATGATGGATCTAGCCTCACCATTCTGGGAATTACTCTTCTCCTTTATGATGATGATATCGTTTTTTTAGCAAGGAGACATGATGATCTCGATAAGAAGATTATAATCCTCCAAGGTTACTACTCAAAGAAAAATAGGACTATTAATACCAACAAGACTAAAATCATGAAAATTAAATCCAAAAACATCAACTATGAAAATTTCATTTATGATAATAAATACTCGGAAAATATTTATTCATATAAATATTTGGAAATTAAACTTCATCATCAGAACAATTGGAATTATAACATTGAGAAAAGGATAACTAGAGTTTGAAAATCTTATTATGGGATTGGAAATAATTGTAAGGTGACATATCTCTAGGTATGGAGTAAAAACAAAGTTTATTTTTTACTGTCATCTCCCATGTTATTTTATATGGATGCGAGGTTTGTGATTGAAGTGTATCTATAGAGTGATGGAGTTATATTGAACTAGACCAAAAAAACTTTATAACCAAAACCTAAATATTAAATGAAATACTCGTTACCATATCATCTTTATTTAAGCTATCCTTTCCCACACTAAAATCATTGCTATGACTAGATATCTCATGTCTTAAAAGAATCTATACAACATGGAAGCCAAGAGGTTTCCTAAAATTTCTTCTAACTCTAACCAAACCACCACCTCCAGCTCAAGAGAGGTTGGCATAAGGATGTCCAACCATGGCCAGACCATTCGGGGTTAAAGGAAGAGTTAATATTGGAGAATAAGGACAATGTTAAAAATATTATTACTTAAAAATTGAAGGATAAGCTACGGGATGATAAGGAGTTAAAGGGAAAAATGAAGCTAAGTATTATAAGGAGGTGATCAATCCAAATCTTGAGAATCCTAATTATCTTTCTATCTTTATCAATGCTAAGAAGAAAATTAACATTGTGAAGATAAGTAATAATTCTCTGGAGCTTCAAAGTGAAACCAAACATTGGCGCCATTCCCTAAACACCTTGGGTGGAAAGAGTCTATCATATTTGCGATACTAAAATGGATTTAGATGAAAAATATGTTTTCTTATATTGATTAGCTCTTACTGACATCCATTCTAATTTTCAAAATATTTGTGACACTATCAACCTTTTTGACTTATTAAGTGAACAAAAATATTGTGATATAAGAATTATTCTCTCACTTACTTTTTATTATAGAAATAAAATGTTAATGAATATCAACTAATCTTCTTATTTCTTAAGTTCTAATAGATGATATTGGTCTCATAGGACATTAATCATCATCATCACCAAATTTAGCTAAATTTGAAAATGTATTCATACCAATAACTCTGCACTTTCTTATATTATTTATGTTTGTATTATTAAGCTAAAAAAGCGAGACCTATGCCTTCCATGCATTTTTTTTTTAATATTTATTTTACAACAAAATATTCTAATTTCCCACAAAACAATGTTACCAACTTAACGACAACTACAACTTTTAAATGAGAACTCTAGCCCCAAAAGCTTATATTTTTGCAAAAATAAACGAGAAAACACCCCGAAAATGAAAAGTGTTGATGATGAATTATTTTATTGGGTTAAAAAACCAATTTATTTTAGCAATAACATTAATTTTTTTTTTTTGAAATAATAATAAAAAAAACCTCCAAAATGAATTGTGTTGATCTTCCATCAACTCTTTCTTTTTTAGTTAAATTTGCATTTTTTTGAACAACAACATTGATTTTTTTTTTTTTTTTAATGAAATTGACTTGAAAATAAACCCCAAAATTGAAAAGTTCTAATGTTGCATCAACACTTTTTTAGTTAAAATTTGAATAGTTTTTGGCAATGGCATTGCAAAAAAAATATTAATACCTCGAAAAAGCTTAAAATTACAACAATTTTCAAACACAAAAATAAATTTAAATATTATGACTGAAAAATATTAAAATTTTGACATTTTTCAAATATGGCATTAAATATCAAAATATCACGACCCCAAAAAACCTTAAAATTTCGACATCTTTGAGCCATGGAATTAAAATGAATGTCATGAATAAAAAACCTTAGGTTTTCATCCTATTTCAATCATGGCATTATAAGACCAAATATCATTACTAAAAAAACCTTAACAATAAATACCTAGACAACAAGTCTTTATGCCAAGAAGATTTATTTTTTAAATGTTAATAATATGGCTCTTTAAGCCTAAAACAACTTCACACATTGCAACGAAAACTAAAAAATAAAGCATCAAATTGACATGTAGTAGGGGTGGACTTGACCCATTGCAATGGAAACTTAAAATCAATCAACAAATTGACACATAGTGAGGATACACTTGAACCATTATAACAAAAAATTAAAAATAGACTACCAAATTGATACATAGTGGAGACGATTGTATATTCAAACATCAACGTAACCCATCAACACAAAAAGAAAACAAGTAAATAAAAACGAGAATATATAATATATATATATATATATATATATATATATATATATATATATATATATATATATATATATAAAAAATTAAAACGAAAACATAAACAAAATAAAAATAAAAAATAAAAAGTTTAAAAATTAATAATAATAAAAAAAAAAAAATTAAAAAATAAAATATAAAAGAAAGAGTTAGAAAAACTATAAAGTACCCCAAAAGAAAATTAAAAAAAAATTATAAGAAAAAAAAATCGAACATAATTGTTTTTTTAAATAACCAAAAATAACTCATAAAAGAGAAAAAAATCAAACATAAATAATTATAAAAAAACAAATTTAGGAAAAACGATAAACAAATTATAAAAAAAAAAAGATTTTTTTTTAAATTTTAAATTTTAATTTTTTTCCCTAAAAAGTAAAATATGAAATGAATTAAAAAATTGGTAACTAACCCCAGATCTAGGTGACCAAGTGGCTTCTTAAGGCATTTAAAATATTCATGTGAAATGCCAAACGAGCAATTAAGGAGGGAGGATGGTGAAGCTTCACAAAACCATCTTCGCAAGTCCCCAGTGATGCATGTGATAGGGTGGCAAGGTAGTGAGAACTTGTAATTTAATTCGAACATGGGATGAGACACCTCAATTAATAGGAAAATGGCCTATTCAAAGACCCATTGGCATGGAGAAAACTGAAGTGATGGTTAGTGGAGTTTTCCATAACAATTGATGATCAGCGACAATGGTGAGGGAATGAGGTTGTCCCAATATAGGGGGAAAGGTAATGGTTTTCTCTACCATTTTTGTTCTTTTTCTTATGCACTAGTTTGTGTATGACACAAATTATTATCAAAAAAATTTAAGGAGGCCACTTTGGTTTCCCATAACTGGGTAGATGGTCCTCCCCCACATACATTTCAAGAGAGATAGTCACTTTTGTTATTCATATAACCTGAAATGAGTATAGTCCAATAAGACATTTCTATGACTATAAATTATGTAGAATTTTAGTAATCTAATGAATTCTTATTTAGGACAAAAACAACAATAATTTAACAAATGAATTTTTTTTTTAAATTTTAAAAGTAAATTAAATCATTCAAAAAAATAAAATATATATATATATGATTTTAAAATTATTTTTTGTTTCTTTTAAATGGAAAAAAAATTAAAATAATTTTGTTTTGTGGGTGAGGTCGATGTTGTGCATAGATGCCTTGCTAGGTTAATTCCATTGGCAACGGCTAAGAAAGGGGTCGATTCTCATAATTTAATGCCCTTAGCGCAGAGAACACAGAGCTGTGTGCACTGAGGGCGAGGTCAATTATGAGAAAAAATGCTCTGCATGATTGATGCCAAAGTTTTGTTGATAGAGAGGCTACTCAAGCCACCCTACTAACAACCCTTTAGCATCGGTCGAGTGAGACCTAGATCCTCAAAAGTGATCCCCTACCCTAATTTATTTTTTAAAAAATTTTTTACATGTTTTAAAATTTTTTAAATATTTTTAATTAAATTATTATATGCTCATTTTATTTTTATTATTTTTTGAAATTTATATTTTAGTATTTGTTTTTTTTAATAGTATAATATTTTATCTTTTGAATTTTTTATTTATTTTTTTTTCCTTTTTTTTTATAAATTTAAAATGTGTATTAACATAAAAACACTGGTATTACATA
The DNA here is from genome assembly GCA_034641835.2 of Pinus albicaulis. Taxonomy (NCBI): domain Eukaryota; kingdom Viridiplantae; phylum Streptophyta; class Pinopsida; order Pinales; family Pinaceae; genus Pinus; species Pinus albicaulis. The sequence continues at coordinate 195,683,122 of CM076575.1, read as the reverse complement.
ACTATAACTATTTAGATCATTATGTAGACCATTTTTAACTCGAAAGTAATTGGGGTCAACTAAGCCAAATTTACAAAAATATACAAAACATAATAGAACCTCCAACTGGTAATCCAAGCCTAATAGCTAGATTGTTTATACAATAATAAAAAATATATCAAAATATGATACATAAATAACAAAGATAATCACGATTAGTAAAATAAAGGGAGAGGTGAAGGATCCCTAACACTCGATCCAGGAGGATCCTCATTGTCTAAGTGACACTAAAATGTGCTTCCATCTGAACCAACCTTTAATCAAGCCTATCCATAGTGAAGCATTAGTTCCATAATATCCTCTTGATGTCATCTTGTGTTGCAAATACATTATAGTATTCTACATGTTTGTCCTTCAAAACAATGCCAAAAAGAGTCTTGATCTGCCAATGAGGGGCCAAAATTTTAAGATATTTTTTCTTTTATCCCTTGGTATGCCCACTATTTAGCAGCAGACAATAAACCTTGTCCATGAATCACGATCTCGTAATCATAGAGCAGAAAATTTTAGGGGAGAATTTTTGCCCTTGGGCTAAATTAAGGGGTTCTAATTTTTAATTGGGTGTTTTTTTCGTATCATAGTACATTAGTATAAATATCTTGAAATTTATTTTACAAAAAAACTAGGAATGAAGGTTAGCCTGCATTGTTTTAAGGGAGAGGGAAAAAAAAAAGAAATCTAGCCCTTGAAATTAGGGGCTACAACCTTTCATTCACCCCAATTTACAAGAATACATATTTATGATAGTTATTTCACACTCCTCATTTGGTGTAAAATCAGTTTCTACTTTGGAGGAAATAACCCCCAACTTTTGGAACAAATGGTCACAAAATAATAATTCATCTCTGTTTAAAAATACAAGAGTCTTATTTCCATGTCTATGTAAAGATTAAATAGTGTTCTTTCCATCTTCAAAGTTTTCATATGTTTAATCACACTCATATATAATGCACGAATGTTGTTTGGAGAGTTGTGGAATTTGAATTAAGAATTTAGCACACAATGGTAGAAGGTTGTTTTCAAAGTAGTGGAATTTTAATTTAAAAGTCAATAACCAACACACAATGGTACAGGTAACCCTCTATACATGTTCTACATTCCAATTCCTCTTGTGTGCTCTGTTTTTTCCTCTATTTCTTTTTCATTTTTGGGAACCATAACAAATTTTGTTTGGAAAAGTATTGGGTTTTAGTAAAATATAAGTAAGGTTGATTATTTCTACCCATTATAGATTAACAGCCATGATATAAAAAAAAAAAGGGTTTTTATCATCAAGTGTGTCTAATGAGTACTGATTCTCTAGATGAATGGATTCAATCTCTTTTTGTGTTCACCACAATCCAACAAAGAGGGTATATAAGAATATATTGTAGGAATGTACTGGATGCAAGTAGATCTGACAAATTCAAAGCCATTCAATATTCAATTAAAGAAACAACGAGAGGAGAAAATATAGATCGAAAATAAACATAGAAATATAGATAAAAAAATATTTATAGAGAAGAACTTGCATTTACGAAGAAAAAGGTAAAAGTACATACCATGCTCTATTATGTAAACAAAAATCCAAGTTTATTGAAGAAATTTAAATAGAGTATGGATATTACGTGGTGTACCATTTAAATGACCATCAAAGTAAAAGGGCTTTATACTTCGCTACCTAGTCGACGGTGAATCCATATTGAATTACGCCGAGCCTTCCCTTTAATAGGAAACAACTCATTTTTCGTGGTCGTTGACAGATTATCGAAGATGGCCATTATGGCGGCCTATAAGAAGAATATCACAGCAGAAGCCACTGCTAAACTCTTCTTTGAACGAGTGTGGGTGCACTTTGGGATCCCACAGTCTATCATATCAGATCGAGATAGCAGGTTCCTCAGCACATTTTGGTCCAGCCTCTGGTCAATGTTGGACACAAAGCTCACCAAGTCCACACCTTTCCATCCCCAAACACATGGCTAGAAAAAGGTCATCAACATGATGTTCGTAGACATTACTGTCTGCCATGCACAATTCAGGCAAATGATCATCCCACCCCGCACATGGGGGAGGAGACCAAAACCATATCGCTGCAAAAAAAAAAAAAATTATAATTGGCCTCTCCATAACTCAACTAGCCACGACCCCTTGGAGGTGGGCTTGGTATTCCAACCACTATGTCCCATTGATGTAGCCATGCCATTTGTGGTTGCTCAGGTCGATTAGGCTAATGTCTAGTCTTAAGATAACAAAGTGAACAAATTCATTTAGCGCATTTAGCACATTTTCCAACAATTTTGTGATATATTTGACAAATATAATGCAAAGTACAAGAAATGACATGATCAACATCGGGTGCCACACAACTTCCAGGTGCGCGACAAAGTGTGGCTACATTTTTAGAGGGAGCACCTCATTGGACCCCAGCCCAAGATTCTCCCACTCTGATATGGGTCGTATACCATAATTAAGGATATAGGGCCAATTCATTAGAGCTTATTATTCCACCATTCCTTGGTATGCACCCACTGTTCAATGTGGATCGCCTTGACTATACTTCCACCTCTATTGGACTCCTCCAAATTGGAGAACAACTCACCTTGTGGACTTACACATTTGCTGAACAGGCCACCACAGATTGTATCATGGACATGCAAATCAAGAACACTCGCCAGCAGAAGATCCAACTATATTGAGTTGTCAAAGCTGGCCAACTCCTGCACCAAGGAAAGTGGTTCACCAGGGACCAAGTTCAGCAGAAATTTCCTCATCTCATGGAGGAACTTAACGCAATGGGGACCATTGCTTCCTAAGGGGGGAGGAATGATCCAAGTGGATATTGGTGGTCACCCGCCTATTCCACTTGGGGTCCCACCATTGTCTCTTTCAGTTTTTCAGTTTCGGCACAACTTACTATTGTTATCAGTTTTTCGGGTCCTAAAGTTCTGAAGCCATTTTAAGGCCCTAAACAATGTTTTTTGGGAAAACTGGGAGAAACATGGGTCCATGGACTAATTTTTCTCACATCAAAAGTTGTATTCCTCGGATAGATATTTCTAAAAAGGTATGGTGCGTGTCAAACGGAGATCGTATGCCAAAGTTATGTCCCTGGGAAGTTGATGTACCAATTTATGCAAACGGGGGCCCATAGTTTCGGTGCTTCATTTCATGGGGTTGGGTTTTCAATTTTTTGTGGTTTTAAATTTGGCAAAAATAAATGAGCCCTTGAGCCTCATTGTCGCAATTCGAGAGGGCTTGTGAACACCCATCTTTCTTCTCGAGAGATAAGCTACCAGCACCCTAGCTAGTTTATTTCCATTTTGTTTGTAAACAAATTTCAGTTCTTCGATATTTACGAAATGAAGTGTTATTTCCGTTGCATCTTTATATTTATGGTTATATGTGTATTTTGTTGTGTTCCTACATAAATTCGGATTCGTAATCATTTTTTTACTAAATATATTTAGATTTAGATTTACATCTTCTCATTCTTAATTTATTTTTATTACTACATACACTCATATTAAAATATTGAAAATTCATTATATATATATATATATATATATCAACTAATAAACATAATTTTATATCATGAAAACATGTTGATGCTAATAGCTATATTAATTTCTTCAAAAATATAATTGGTTAGTAATAAATTTTTTAATAAATATATTTAGGTTTAGATTTATATATTCTTATACTTAAATAAGTTTTCATACTGCATATACTCATATTGAAATTTTAAAACATTCATTTTCTTTATATATATACATAAGTCACACTCTAGACTAATAAACATAGTTTTATATTATGACATGTAGAAGCTAATAGTTATGTTAATTGGATAGTAAATAGTTGAAAATAATTATATTATTTTGTATTAATGGAGAAAAGGTTACACAAGTTGTAACGTATATCCTTAGTTTAGGATTTGTTCCTAGAGTTTAGGGGTTTGGTTGCAACTTCCTAATTTCTAGTATTGTACTTAATGATGTAATCTTTCATTCATGAATGTAGAGTGTATGAGAGTGATATCTTAGTTCTGAGTGTAGTCTCTAGGTGCAGTACTCACCTGTGAGCTACAACTCCTTCTTTTTCAATTCTGTGTATATTTTATCTTCGTATCAGAGCTTAGATTGGGTGAGCCTGATCTTTTGTCGCCTTTGTGACTGGAGTGCCTTTGTGGCCAGTTTGCCTTTGTGGCCAGTTTGCCTTTGTGGCAGAAGAAGCCTTTGTGGCCGAGCAGGTGGACTGGAGTAATACCTGGCTCACAGACTCAGATGATTTTTTAGTTTTCTGAGTAGAAGGGGGTTGGCACGCTTTTCACGCTGAAAGTTGTGCGAGGAAGCACAACTGGCGCATCTGTTCGACTCATAGTCGCGCCACCATGCAAAAATACTAGATTGGCGCGAAGGCCAACAGAAAACTCGCGCCAAAGGATTTTCCTTACATGGATTCAATTTGGGTGTGGATTTTTCACACGGGAGGGCGCCAACTCATCTTCAAGGGGATCCGCGAGAAGCCTCACCTTCGCTGGACGATCTGCTAGGGGTGCAGATCGGAGAAGTTGCGGATCTATCTGGGAGAGGCAGATCGGATCAGTTTTGATTAGATCGCTTTTGTGGCTGTATTGAAATACAGCGGATTTGCTCATTTGAGCAAGATTGAATTACAGAGTTGTCAGATATTGCTAGATCTGAATCGAAGATACAGTGGGTGGATCAGGAGACCAGCAGATCAGTGGTAGAGCAGTGACAGATCGAGTGACAAGATATGACAGGTATTCATTTTTTTTCCTGAATCAGTTGGGTAGATTCATTTATTTGTAAACTAGTTCAGAATGAGTAATACGATGGAATCTTATCTCCACGAGTCTGGCAAACTCAATGTATCTAACTTCACGAATTGTAAGTTTAAGATTCAAACCTTTCTTGAGGGTGCGAATGCATGGTCGATAGTTATAGGAGATGAGCAGAGGCCGAATTCACACAACGGGGCGAATACACGGGAGCAAGAATGGGATAAGCGAGAAAACAAGGCGAAATTTTTGCTGAAGATGTCCGTCAAGGACAATATTATCCCTCATATCAAAGACTGTAAAATGTCCGCAGAGATCTGGACGACCATCAAAAGCCTGTATCAGACCCAGAACAAAATTCGAATTATGGCACTCAAAAGCAAGCTATTTTCAATGAAAATGGACGAAAGTGAGACTGCTGCTGCATTCATTGCACGAATCAAAGATGTGAAAGACAGATTGGGGGACATCGGGGAGAAGGTGTCAGACTCAGATCTAGTCACAATCACACTGAACGGGATGAGAGATGAATATCAAATGTTCATCACTGGATTTGCGGCAAGGGAAAAAGAACCTACATTTGAAGATTTGACAGGGATCTTGCTGCAAGAGGAGGAGCGGCGACAGAATTTGAAACCCCAGAGTGATGATATTGCTTTGATGGCAAAACGACGATCATTCAGAGGGAAGCAGCCACAGCAGCAATCAGTCGCAACTGTAGCAGAAAGGAGGTATATCGCAGAAGAGTCCATACAAAGGTATGTCTGTAAATCAGCCTATAAAGAAATGTTATTATTGTGGAATGAAAGGTCATATACAGAATGAATGCTTTAAGAAGCAGGCAGATGATGCAAAGAAAAGGTTGGCGATGGTGAAGCATAGAGGATATTTTGTTGAAGAAGATTTTGAAGAAGATGAATATTTCAGTCATGAATTTCGACTGTTCATAGTTAACTGTGCCCTTTCAGCATCCAATGAGGACGACATTTGGTATGTCGATTCCGATGCATCCTCTCACATGACAGGTAAAAAGGAATTTTTTGAAAATCTTGAAGAAAGTACATATGGATCAAAAATTTATTTAGGAGATGATAGTGGATACGAGATTAGAGGCTATGGGGATATTCCAGTAAAGCTACCATATGGTAAAATCAGTCATCTTAAAAATGTGTTATATGTACCTGGAATTAAGAAAAATCTGATATCTGTATCCATGATAATTGATCAAGATATGCAAGTCGAGTTCTTCAAGACTCATTGTGTCATAAAGGATTGCAGGAAAGAAATTGTTGCAACAGGCGTGCGCGTTGGAAGCCTATACAGGTTGGATGTAAAGAGTATACCATAGCGAGCCATGATTTCAGGTGGATCGACAACAGAACAACTCTGGCATCAGAGATTCGGTCATTTGAATTTGCAGGACCTCATGCTATTACAGAGAAAAGGTATGGTTGAGGGACTCCCTATCTTTCATAATACTCAGTTAAATTGTGATGGATGTGCCTTAGGTAAAATGCATAGAGAACAGTTTCTTGTGCATGATAGAAGGAAGGAAACAGATAATGATAGATGAATACGACGACCGAAACCAAAAACGACCCTGCTGAGAACCAGCACCACCAACCGTTGATTATCCTCCGGGAGAATAAATATCACCACCTTCACGCAACCTGCTACCACTTATTGATGTCCCTCTAAGGGGATTTGAACCACCACCAACCTCTCGAGAGGAGAGAGAAGCTTCATAAATAAATATGAATTTATAATCAATTGGAAAATACATGCATGCATATAAATACACGTGTACATATTAATTGATTAAATTGTGTTAAAACCATACCACGACTGGGTGAAACATGGGCATCTGTGGCTGGAGTAAATACCCTTCTCTTCTTATTAGCTCTTAAAAAATAAAAAAATGAAACTTATTAAAAACTAATTTAACTCACAAAGTTGATAAAAAAATCAATTCCATATGTACACACATGTATGGAGATTTAATATTATCTTTAAATTTACCATGAACAGCTCTCGATCCCGATCCCTGATCCCCCCCTCCTGTAGAGATATCGGATTCTGTTGATCTTCGTCGTTCATCCTCCATGATATACATATCTACGGTGGACATTTACAATTAATTTTTTAAATAACTAATTTAAATTAAATTCAAAATAAATTTCAGAAATTTAATGTTTAATTTAGTGTAAACAAATTATGTAAAACACAACTTTCAAAGCACTAATTAATGTGTGAAACTCAATTCAAGCAAAAAAAAGTTTATAAAAATGATAATTTCAAAAAATTGTGTTTTACATGGTGGGAGCACACGTGGTATAAAATTGAAAAAACACATTGTCATTAAAAAATAAGTGAGACTCCATTTAAACAATAATTTGTTGAAGTCCCCGCATTTTAATTTCATAAAAATGTGAAGTTCACCACTTGTTGCAAATGTGAAGTTCACCAAGTTGCTCTTTACATGGTGTGGTGGGAGCACACTTGGTATATAATTGAAAAAAGCACATGGTCATTAAAAAAGAAACATTTATAAGTACACAAAACACACATATCCAAGATATGTTACAATGTAGATCAATAAATTTTGAAGGAGAACGTCTCAACACTAATTCATCTCTGAGAGATGAATCTTGAATTTTTGAAGAAGAGCGTCTCAAAACTAATTAATCTTTTAGAGACGAATCTTGAATTTTTGAAGAAGAGTGTCTCAAAACTAATTCATCTTTGAGAGATGAATATTTCATTGGCATTGGAATTGCCCCATATAATTCTAATTCATCTATTAATTCATCTTTGATAGATGAATACTGAATTTGAATTTCCCCACACAATAAATCAGCAAACATCTTATTCACATATTTACAATTCCTTATACTAAAAAATTGAAATTGGCTAACAATATTGTTTGCTATTCCATGCATTTATTTTAGCCTCTCCTTCTTAACTTTCTATAGGCCATTCATCTAGTTGTGCACACAAGTTGGTGGTGGCTTCACAATTGATGTAGGGGCATTAGGCTCAAGAAAATATTTTGTATTTTAATAGACATAGGGGGGTCTTGTGTTTTAAAAGAATATTTATTTCTTGTGTATTTATTAATGTTTTGAGTGACATTTAGGAATTAATTAAATATTGAGAGAAATTGTAAATGTTCCCGAATGATTGGAGAACATGAGAGAGTAGGATAGTTGAGATAAGAGATTTGATTGTAATTCCTAAAGTAGAATCAGTTTCATGATTTTTGGGATTAAAGAGGATCCTTAGGGATATTAGATAGATTTTAGGACTTGAGGAGTTTAGGGAAATTATTGAGGATCTGAAACTAAATTTGTTCAGATTATCTTGTATAAAAATAATAAGCCTCAAGGAAAAAATCACAGAGAGTGGTGTGAGTAATTCAGTTGAAGACAAACAAGGTTTATCATTGTAAGCCTTCGGGAAAATCTGATAGGAAGGCCATTGATCAGAATATCAGGCCGAGAGAAATAAATCCTTTGTAATTATTTGAGTTATATATATATATATATATACATATAATTTCAAGGTTGAATTGAGTGTGTATGCTTTGATTATATCTTGATTAATAAAATCATAATGTGTATATATAACAGAGGATTTGGGCATCAAATATGTATGCAGGTAATTGAATCAAGAGTAGTAAGCACTCATATATTTGAAGAGACTGATTGAATTTGCATTGTTAAATTTAGTCATCGATCACTGAAAGGATGGATGACCCAAAATAGAAACTGAGCTCCAAATGAGTAAATTGGATACAGGAATACATCCAATCGAATAGGAAGTTCGAAGCAGCATTAGGAAGGGGGAAAATGGGACCGTTATTGAAGATTGAAATAGAGGTATTGTGTATGTATGCTTGAGTATCGATTACAAGGTGAATCAATGCTTCCAAACAATGTATTCGTTCCTCAAAATGTTGGTAATCCTCATTATACAGAAGAAGAGAGGATTCATAATCAGTTTCAGGTTGAATTGATGAACTCAGTCTTCAATTTGTTGATAATCCTCATTACGTAGAGGCGGAGATGATTCGAGAATTGATTTGGGAAGCACACAAGAACGAAAACATTCGAACAACCAGTGAAGAGTGGTTTGGGAACTCCTGAAGAATTCGCACGACAATTAAATGAAGACTAAATGGAGGTCAATTCTCGTTCTCACAGAGTTGAACTCAAAATGGAATGTTGGTGCGATGGAGTCATGAATCAATATGGGTAAACTTCAAAGTCAACGAGAAGGCATAGTTTGACTATAATGGCACAATAGTCATGAATGGAGATATCGTAATTGAGGTGAAGGAAAGGAAGTGGAATTCTGATGGCGCAGTAAATTATGTGGTGGAATGTTTTAGTAAAACTGCAAATATTCGTATTGAACAAGTGTATTTAAGGATCGAGAAGGTAGACCTGAAGCACATTTAAATTTTGTTTTGTGTAAAATGAAACCAGAGTAGCGGAACCGTGAAGAAGGGTTTTCGAAACCCAAACCGGTGGTCTCATGCTACAAATGAATGGTAAGCAGTTTTATCTTAAGCGAATGTGATAGCGTCCAGCTTGTAACACGTGGTGGTAGTGGTTTTCAAATACGGCTTATTTCGCGTGCCCTTGGGAAAGCATAGGGTGTGCAAGTTGGTAGTGTGATATCTGTTGGATGACCAATCAAAGCATCGGAAGGTGTTCGCATAAGGAGTCAGCGCAGAAGTTAACAGAGGTATGTTAATAAATGTTGGCCCGAACATTATTATTTGCCGGTGCTTTGGTTTTAAATCAAAGTCGATATTTCATATGAAATATGGAATGTTAATAAGGTCGATATATATATTAATGAATTGTGGGGCTGAATGCATTCAAATGTTGATTGACATCAGGGCTGGTGAGCATGTTTAATGGTTGGAACATGACTTATGGAGAGGCGAGTTTATTAAGCCGTGACCATTATTATACTGGTTTTGAACAAAACTAGAAGAGTGAAATTAAAGTGAGTCGGTATGTAAAAGCCTAAGATTTATTTTGGAGTATAAAATGGAATTCAAATAGTTGATTCGAAACTATTAAGATGGCTTTTTTGTATTATAAGCTTATTAACCACAGAATAAAATGAAAAATTAAAGCTTCCAATTTAAATATTCCCAGAGGGAGAAATAGGTTTGGGCACATAAATGAATAATGCATTTTTACATCCATACAAATGAAGAATGTGGGTATTAGCAGCTCAGGCTGCTATTAGCAATTCCATTTGATCCATACTCCATCGATGTTCCCAAGCCTTCTATCAATCCAATATAATATGTCTCTTTGTTTGTTGTTCTTCCCGATATTTTCATTTTCCTTTGCATGAATTTTCTAGTCGCAATATTGGAAAGCACATATGTAATCATTGCATTCCCTGGATTGGGATAGCAAGAAACTTCTATGTATAATTTATATTTTTCAACCATATTTAATGGTTTTCTTATCCCTAAAAAAAAACAAATTCAATAAAGATATATATATTAAATTGACATTTATTGAAAATGCATGGGAGAAATGAAAAACTTATAAATTTTAGATCTATTCCAGATATTGACTGTAGGGGCATTTACTAGATATGTCACCTTTCATAAAAGATGAGATCCAGAGGATACTTGGCCCTTTATAAACTCTGCCTATAGAACTACCATGGATATGAAAATGAAAAACTTCTAATTAGATCTATTCTAGAGATTTAATGTAGGGGAATTTAACCTTAGGCTAAAACCTATATGTTTTGTATCAAATAACTTTTGGTTTCAATGGGAAACTCTTATGGCTATTTTGTGTTTTACATGTTGAATATAAAAGGCTTTTTCTCTCTCATTGTTTGAGACCATGGATATGGAAATGAAAAAAAATATACTTGGTTAAAACCTATGTTTTGTATCAAATTACTTTTTGTTTATAAATACTATATACATGTTGATTGTAGGGGCATTGACTGTAGTGGCATTTAGATTTATTCCAGAGATTGACTGTAGGGGCATTTACTAGATATGACACCTTTCATAAAAGATGAGATCTAGAGGCTACCTAGCCCTTTACATACTCTACCTATAGAACTACCATGGATATGAAAATGAAAAACTTCTAATCAGATCTATTCTAAAGATTGAATGTAGTGGAATTTACTAGATTAGGTTTTAAAACCTATATTTTTTGTATCAAATCACTTATGGTTTCAATGGGAAACTTTTATGGAATTTTTTTTTTACATGTTGAATATGAAAGGTTTTTTCTCTCACGTTATTTGAGACCATGGATATGAAAATGAAAAACTATATAATTGGTTAAAACCTATGTTTTGTATTAAATTACTTTTTGTTTCTAAATAAGTTATATACATAAAGTTGACCGTAGGGGAATTTAGATCTATTCCAGATATTGACTGTAGGGGCATTTACTAGATATGTCACCTTTCATAAACGATGAGATCCAGAGGCTACCTGGCCCTTTACAAACTCTACCTACAGAACTACCATGCATATGAAAATGAAAAACTTCTAATTAGATCTATTCTTAAGATTGAATGTAGGGACATTTACTAGTTTAGGCTTTAAAACCTATATGTTTTGTATCAAATCACTTTTGGTTTCAATGGGAAACTTTTATGGCTAATTTTTTTTTTACATGTTGAATATAAAAAAAAATTTCTCTCTCATTGTTTGAGACCATGGATATGAAAATGAAAAAATATATAATTGGTTAAAACCTATATGTTTTGTATTAAATTAATTTTTGTTTCTAAATAAGTTATATATACATGTTGAATATAAAAGGTTTTTTTCTCTCTCATTGTTTGAGACCATAGATATGAAAATGAAAAACTTCTATTTAGATCTATTCTCTAGAGCTATGGTTAATTTGTGTTTTACATACATTGAATCTTAGGTTAAAACCTATGTTAAAAGCTATGTTTTGTATCAAATCACTAATTGTTTCAATGGGAAAATTTTATGGCTAATTTTTGTTTTACATGTTGAATATAAAAGGTTTTTTTTCTCTCTCATTGTTTGAGACCATGGATATGAAAATGAAAAACTTCTATTTAGATCTATTCTAGAGATATGCCTAATTTGTGTTTTACATACATTGAATATAAAAGGTTTTTTCTCTCATTGTTTGAGATCATGGATATGAAAATGAAAAACTTCAAGATATTTAAAACTATTCGAGAGATTGATTGACTTGTAGGGGCATTTACTCTTAGGTTAAAACCTATGTTTTGTATCAAATCACTTGTGGTTTCAATGGAAAAATTTTATGGCTAATTTGTGTTTACATGTTGAATATAAAAAGTTTTTTCACTCTCATTATTTGAGACCATGGATATGAAAATGAAAAACTTATATTTATATCTATTCTAGAGATATGGCTAATTTGTGTTTTACATACATAGAATATAAAAGGTTTTTTCTCTCATTGTTTGAGATGATGGATATGAAAATGAAAAACTTCTAGATATTTAAAACTATTCGAGAGATTGATTGACTTGTAGGGGCATTTACTCTTCTAGGTTAAAACCTATGTTCTGTATCAAGTCACTTATGGTTTCAATGGCAAACTTTTATGGCTAATTTGTGTTTTCCATGTTGAATATATAAAAGGTTCTTTTCTCTCTCATTGTTTAAGACCATGGATATGAAAATGAAAAACTTCTATTTAGATCTATTCTAGAGATATGGCTAATTTGTGTTTCACATACATTGAATATAAAAGGTTTTTCTCTCATTTTTTGAGACCATGGATATGAAAATGAAAAAATTCTATATTTAAAACTATTCAAGAGATTGATTGACTTGTAGGGGCATTTACTCTAGGTTAAAACCTATAAGGTTAAAACCTATGGCTTGTATCAAATCACTTATGGTTTCAATGGGGAAATTTTTATGGCTAAATTTGTGTTTTACATGTTGAATATAAAAGGTTTCTTTCTTTCATTGTTTGAGACCATGGATATGAAAATGAAAACTTCTATTTAGATCTATTCTAGAGATATGGCTAATTTGTGTTTTACATACATTGAATATAAAAGGTTTTTTCTCTCATCATTTGAGACCATGGATAAGAAAATGAAAAATTCTATATGTATTTAAAACTATTCGAGAGCTGATTGACTTGTAGGGGCATTTACTCTTAAGTTAAAACCTATGTTTTGTATCAAATCAGTTATGGTTTCAATGGGAAAGTTTTATGGCTAATTTGTGTTTTACATGTTGAATATAAAAGTTTTTTCTCTCTCTCATTGTTTGAGACCATGGATATGAAAATGAAAAACTTCTATTTAGATATATTCTATAGATATGGCTAATTTGTGTTTTACATACATAGAATATAAAAGGTTTTTTCTCTCATTGTTTGAGACCATGGATATGAAAATGAAAATCTTCTATATTTAAAACTATTCGAGAGATTGATTGACTTGTAGGGGCATTTACTCTTAGGTTAAAACATATGTTTTGTATCAAATCACTTATGGTTTCAATGGGAAATTTTTATGGCTAATATTTGTTTTACATGTTGAATATAAAAGGTTTTTTTCTCTCTCATTGTTTGAAACCATGGATATGAAAATGAAAAACTTCTATTTAGATCAATTCTAGAGATATGGCTAATTTTTGTTTTACATACATTGAATATAAAAGGTTTTTTCTCTCATTGTTTGAGACCATGGATATGAAAATGAAAATATTCTAGATATTTGAAATTCTTTGAGAGATTGATTGACTTTAGGGGCATTTATTCTTTCGTTAAAACCTATGTTTTTTATCAAATCACTTATGGTTTCAATGGGAAAATTTTATAGCTAATTTGTGTTTTACATGTTGAATATAAAAGGTTTTTTTCTCTCTCATTGTTTGAGACCATGGATATGAAAATGAAAAACTTCTATCTAGATCTATTCTAGATATATGGCTAATTTGTGTTTTACATACATTGAATATAAAAGGTTTTTTCTCTCATTGTTTGAGACCATGGATATGAAAATGAAAAACTTCTATATTTAAAACTATTCGAGAGATTTATTGACTTGTAGGGGCATTTACTCTTAGGTTAAAACCTATGTTTTGTATCAAATCACTTATGGTTTCAATGGGAAACTTTTATGGCTAATTTGTGTTTTACATGTTGAGTATAAAAGTTTTTTTTCTCTCTCATTGTTTGAGACCATGGAGATAAAAATGAAAAACTTCTGTTTAGATCTATTCTAGAGATATGGCTAATTTGTGTTTTACATACATTGAATATAAAAGTTTTTTTCTCTCATTTTTTGAGACCATGGATATTAAAATGAAAAACTTCTATATTTAAAACTATTCGAGAGATTGATTGACTTGTACGGGCATTTACTCTTAGGTTAAAACCTATGTTTTGTATCAAAACACTTATGGTTTCAATGGGAAATTTTTATGGCTAATTTGTGTTTTACATGTTGAATATAAAGCGTTTTTTTCTCTCTCATGTCTTGAGACCATGGATATGAAAATGAAAAACTTCTATTTAGATATATTCTAGAGATATGGCTAATTTGTGTTTTACATACATTGAATATAAAAGGTTTTTTCTCTCATTGTTTGAGACCATGGATATGAAAATGAAAAACTTCTATATTTAAAACTATTCGAGAGATTGATTGACTTGTAGAGGCATTTACTCTTAGGTTAAAACATATGTTTTGTATCAAATCACTTATGGTTTCGATGGGAAACTTTTATGGCTAACTTGTGTTTTACATGTTGAATATAAAAGGTTTTTTCTCTCTCTCATTGTTTGAGACCATGGATATGAAAATGAAAAAATATATACTTGGTTAAAACCTATGTTTTGTGTCAAATTACTTTTTGTTTCTAAATAATAGATACATGTTTACTGTAGCGGCATTTACTATAGGGGTATTTAGATCTATTCCAAAGATTGACTATAGGGGCATTTACTAGATATGTCACCTTTCATAAAAGATGAGATCCAGAGGCTACCTGGCCCTTTATAGACTCTACCTATAGAAATACTATGGATATGAAAATGAAAAAATTCTAATTAGATCTATTCTAGAAACTGAATGTAGGGGCATTTACTAGATTAGGTTAAAACCTATGTTTTGTATCAAATCAGTTTTGGTTTCAATGGGAAACTTTTATGGCTAATTTGTATTTTACATGTTGAATATAAAAGGTTTTTTCTCTCTCATTGTTTGAGACCATGGATATGAAACTGAAAAACCATATAATTGGTTAAAACCTATGTTTTGTATGAAATTACTTTTTTCTTCTAAATACTATATAAATGTTGAATATCAATTGGATGCACATAACATGCAAGTTATGTGAAAATGATGGATGATGAATGACCTAAGTGAATCTCCATATCAATTGGATGCAAGTTATGTGCAAATGATGGACGATGAATGACCTAAGTGAATCTCCATATCAATTGGATGCAATTTATGTGTAGATGATGGATAATGAATGAGGTGATGTTGATCATAACCTTTACATCTATATGATAAGAAGCTTGATATACATAACAAGTTTTAGACTAGATATAATTTTGGAATTCAAGTTATGTGCAGATGATTAATGATGAATTACTTAAGTGAATCTCCATATCAATTGGATGCAAGTTATGTGCAGATGATGGATGATGAATGAGGTGATCTGTTGATCATAACCTTTACATCTATATGATAGGAAGCTTGAAATACATAACAAGGTTTAAAGAGTAGATATAATTTTGAAATTTATATTAGTTGGAATATTCCAATCAACAACTAATCAGAGTCATGTATTACCAAAAAACACCAACAAACAGATATGAAGATACTTGAAAGAGACTAAAAACAATGGACTATAGTACCCAAAAGGTGAGAAAGTCATCTATTACCAACAAACATATATTAATATACTTGAAAAAGACTACAAAAAATGGACTATAGTACCCAAAAGGTGAGAAATTTACATTGACAACATATAGAGATTCAACTAGGCTTGTGTGGATGACATGAAAAGTAGAAGTGGACAATGTATAATTCTACTTAGGAAGAGTCTTTGGTTTAATGGTTAAGCAAGAAAGAGTCATTACTTTCTCTATCTAGAGTAGAAGTGGAATACATAGTAGTTACTTCTTTTTCAGTGTTTTGGATGAAATGGGCTCTACAAGATATTAAGGTAAATTTCAGTGAACCTACATATCTATTAAGTGTTTCAATACAAGTGTAATAATAATTTCAAAAATAAAATATTCTACTTCCTTCAATCACTAAACACATCATCATAAAGTGCCACTTCCTCACACAACAAACATGTTCCAAAATATTTATAAAGTAAATATGTATATATAAAGTACATATGTATATATAATTTATATAAACATGTTCCAAAATATTCTCAAATGTACACAGTAGTATTATAAATTTTCATATCTAATTAATAGATGTTGAAGGTGATTGTAGCTCATTCTTTGTTGGCATTATCATAACATTCTCAAAAGCTACTCTTGAATCTAAAAATGAATATGGAATGAGTCATTGTACATTATGATAAATATTGTATTCAAATGACATTTGATCTATGAATAATATGGAATGAATCATTGTGCATAAGGCAAAGAGCCAAAAAAAGTACATTTGTATATATAATTTATATAAACATGTTCCAAAATATTCTCAAATGTACACAATAGTATATTATAAATTTTCATATCTAATTAATAGATGTTGAAGATGATTCTAGCTCATTATTTATTGGCATTATCATAAAATTCTCAAAATCTCCTCCTGAATCTAAAAATGAATATGGAATGAGTCATTGTACATTATGATAAATCAGCTCCTCCTGAATCTAAAAATGAATATGGAATGATTCATTGTACATTATGATAAATCTTGTATTTAAATGACATTTGATCTATATATAATATGGAATGAATCATTGTACATAAGGCAGAGAGCCAAAAAAAGTTGAGACAGAGCCAAAAAAAGCAAAGACAGTTTAAAGAGATAATAGTAATAGAAAATAGTAATTGACAGTCTTATCAACACATTTCCAAAAAGTAGAGAGCAAAAAAAGCATATAAAGTTAGACTGATTGATTGGTTCTTTGCATGTTCCTTACTGGGCCTCTCTCATTCATAACCGATTTCTCTTCTGCATAAATTCCCTACAGGATATCAGGGAGAATGTTAAACGTACCTAGAAAATCACAGTAGAGGATGCTGAAGATGTTGAAGACCACAATCCCTGAATGCGCTGAAGACAACTGCAACAAAAAAATCAAATTGAAACCAAATTAAAAAAAAACAACAACAAAAAAACTACAGAAATTTAAAATTTGGTATATCTTACCTCCTTGAGCTTAATTTGCATGGGACAGAACTGAGTGCGTGAGAATGATGGACAGAAATGAGCACGCGAGAATGCTGGACAGAAATGAGCGTGTGAGAATGCTATATAGAAATGACCGTGCGATAATGTGAACAGAAACCTAGAATAGGTTATGGGAAATATATTTATAAAATAATAGTTCGGCTGAACTTTGTTTGCCGATTTTCCAAATTTAGGCAAAAAATCTGTTTGCCATTGTCATGAGTACGTCGTCAATGTAAATGGCAAACGAATTTCAGCCAAACTAAATTCAATAGTTCGGTCAAGCTCTTGAATTGTTAGGTCGAACTCCTCAATTATTGTTTGGCTGAACTCCTGATTTTTTCAGCCGAACTATGACAAGAGTTCGACTGAACTATGGAGGAAAAAAATTTCCACCCCGAATTTTCAAAAAAGTGTTACCCATCTTCGCATTTTCACCCAGCAACTCAAGAGGTTTTCATAAATATGGATTTTTGATAATATCCTTAAAGAAAAATCTATAGATGGAATTAGTTGTATGTCTTCAAATATATCAGTGATTATTTTTTTGATAACTTATTTTTACACTTAAAAAAAAAAATTCTACAGATGGAATTATTTGTATGTCTTCAAATATATATGTGATTATTGTTTTCATAACTTGTTTTTACACTTTAAAAAAACAAATCTGTAGATGGAATTAGTGGTATGTCTTCAAATATATCAATGATTATTGTTTTGATAACTTGTTTTTACACTTAAAATACCATCACTGTTTTGATAACTTGTTTTTACACTTAAAACATAATGACTGTTTTGAAAACTTGTTTATAAAAGCTGGTAGTGTTTCCCCCTTTGGTCTATATACATATTCTTTATAAAAGCTACTATTGTTTCCTCCTTTGGTCTATACAAGGGATTCCTTGAAGACTTTATTGAAAAAAATTACATCAGAATGGATATTTTCCCTATTAAACAAGGCTATTCATATTTGGGTCAATCTGGATACATAATATATTAAACAAGGATACTCATATTTGGGTCAATCTGGATACAGAATAAATCTAGACGCAATAGTTTTCATTGAGAGAGTTCTTTCAGCAAGTCTTTCTTGACTTATCTTCAAGGGATTAAAGAGCTTGTAGGAGTAAATGATTGAGACAAGAATTGGATTCCTAAATTTGGATTGGGAAGAAATGGTAATTTTGATTTCTTGAGACATGTCAACACAACCCATTTTTCTCTTGAACAACTTCAGCGCAGAAGGGCTATATAATAGTCACTAGTTCGAAGAGTGCATTTCTTCCCTTCCCATTTATAATATTTTACAATGTATGAATCTCATCATCTCTTCATATTTTTCTATATACAAAATGCTATAATAATAATAATAATAATAATACAAAACATGATTTTATTTATAGCCTCTTGTTTACAAGAAGCCAAAGAAGCACTATTGAACTTCTTCGAGACACTTAGGGTTGAGCTTATCAGTAAATTTGTAACAGTTACTATTATGTCTCACGGTTTTATACAGTCTGAATTAACATCCATAGAATGGTCAGTAAGAGAAATATTACACCACTAATCTCTAATGTCTCTTACAAAGCAGTCTTGTGTTTTATAGTGCTTTCGGAAGATAGGAATTTATGGACCAATAAAAGGTCTTACGTCCGAACAAAGTTGAAGGTCTTCAAAGGTCTTACTTAAGCACAAATAAGGTATTAGGTCTTGGGAGGTCTAGCCTAAAGCTATAGTGAAGGCCTATATGTTTTGTTAGCTTTTGGAAGGTCTTACCTGAAGCAATATTCATGGTCTTGTAAGTTTTGTTAGTTGAGCTTCATCAACTCTTCCTTAAAATTAAGGCTTAAAGTCCTCACTGGTCTTACCAAAGTTAAGCGAGTTTCTCAACTCTTCCTTTAAAGTAAGGCCTAAGGTACTCATTATTCTTCTAGAAGCCTAAAACGTAAATGTCTTCTTCACTTAATCGAATGAATCATTTGTTCAATCTAAAATGCTTCCAACAAATTCAATGTTATATTTTGTATTGTTCAATCTATGCCATCAGGTTCTCATTGGGCTTACCTTTGGTAGAAGCCTAAAAGGTAAAGGTCTTGGGCTTATCTTTGATGGAAGCCTAGAAGGTAAAGGTCTTGGTCACATAGTTGGATGATGTGTTTGTTTAGTGTAGCAGGTCTCCAACAAATTCAATGTTATGTTGTGAATTGTTCAATCTTCCATCTTTAACTGCACCGAGTTTCATTGTGGGGAACGATCATTTAGGTGATTTTGACCACTTTCAGGGAAAGCTACCATGATGGTTCCCCATGGCGAGAACAGAGGATGTCACATGAGAAATTTTTGACGTTGCATTGAGGAAAAAGTGAGATGTGATAACTCCTAGGTGGTATTCATACTTGCTGTGATTCAGAATTATGCCATGAAATTTTGGAAGGCCACCCAAAGTATTCATCTCAGGACAAGACCCTACAAGAGGAGTAGAGATTGTTTGCAATTCTATTTTGGGGAAATTTAACATACACAGTCTCTTTAAAACATTCAAACTTGCCTAGGCATTGGGATGAATTGGTGTTCAACTATAAATGAGTTCTATTCTTTTTCATCTATAGCTAGCCATACTTGACAAAACTCTGCATTATGGTTGTGTCCTATTTCATTCAAAACATAGGAAAATAGAAAAAAATATATATTTTCATAAAAATTAAATTGTAAGAAAACTGAAATAAAGACGTAGAAATGAAAATAAAAAAACTAAAATAAAGACTCATAAATTAAAATAAAACTGTAAGAAAATAGAAATAAAGACTCATAAATTAAAATAAAACTATAAGAAAATTGTGGTGTAATTGAAAAAACTAACCTGTGAAATGTTTTGTGGTGTAATCTGTGTTGTTTTGTCTCCAGGAATGGTGAATAGTTTGAATGTGAAACATGCAACTTCAGTAGTGGTTGAACTTATTTTATAGAATTTTGCAGTTGAAATTAATTGGTGACAATGATGGACATGGATTTCAATGGCTTCATTTTGCATGTGTGTTCATGATTGAATTTCATGTGATCCAATGGCTAGGAATTTTTTTTTTTGATCCATGTGCTTTGATCTGTTTTAATGAGAAATAGAATAGGTTGAATGTCATCTATTGAAATTACTGGGTGGGTGCCATTTATTGTACACATTGGGTTTAAATATTTTTATTAGGTGGGTGTCATTTATTGAAAAAAATGGGTTTAAATGTTGAATAACACAACAATTATGGCTGACATATATCAAATTTTATTACGTGCAGGTATGGATATGCAGTTGGGATATACAACATCAGTTCTGATCAGTGGGGTTGAAGTGACTGCTAGTTTGTACTTGGAATAGACCATTTTGGAAGAATTAATGGTTTTATGAGTTTTATAGTTGAGACAATAGGATTTGTACTCTTAGTACTTATTTAACGATTTATGGATAGTTGTGGGCCTATTAAATGTTTTGGGAAGATTTGGACATAATTTAAAATATATTTGGAGTTAAAGTTATTTGTTTTTGTTTGATTATTGGTTTCACATATCTCAATTTTTGGTGGGTTGGTGGGACCAGTACTATAACAATTACTGGTCCCTACACAACATTAGACATCTCTCCCCTAGTTACAAACAATTTATTATTTCACAATTACAATCCATTCATTATTTTTCAATGACATCACAAAAATTCCACACAAGAATACATGCTCAATCTATCTACACGAGAGCAACATTCTTGGAACTAGTAGTACATCCAATATAACTTTAATTGGATGTTGCATATGTGCAATCTAGATTTATCTGAAATGGACATAATAACAAATGGATATATGAAGGTAGCTTCATGTTAATATGCAATGAGATATCCAATTCCATGGAATTTCAAAGGAAAATTAACAAATACCATACTATAAACAGTCCCAACTGTGATCTAAAAATCCAGGTAGAAAACCAGGTTCGAGATAAGTATGATGATAAAAATTTATGGTGGTGGAAGCTGATTTGGAAATTCAGAGCTTACTCAAAACAAATCTTTCCCTTTAGCTACATTTTAGTGGAAAAATTCTTACCTTGGTTGTTCTTTTAAAGTAAGGTTGGATAGATTTTGACATATGTCCTCTGTGTAAATACTAGGAGGAATATTTTTTGTAATTGTTTGTTACCTGCAACTATGTTTTTCAAAATATCACTATAATTTGGAGATAATTCAAGCCCAAAGCTATTTAGGATGGCCATGCTATTGCAATTGTTTTGGGATTCTAGTTTTCAGACAAGTCGGTCGGATAATATAAAGGATTATCTTGCATACTTGTAAACTGTATATGGAGAGGTTGGAATTTGTGGCTTTCTAGGATTTTCATAATCCTCCTAAATCATGTGCTACCAAGATCCAATATCATTTTGCTCAATACCAAATTGAAATAAGAGCCAACGAAAAAAAATCCAGGAATGCCTCAAATGTCTAAATTGGATTTTGATTTTCCATGGGGATTTCTTATGGGTAGTCAAGGTCATAGGACTACTTGTGAAGTGTGAATATTATTTTATTTTACTCACTCTCATTAATGTACTATAGATATGCTTTGCCCATAGCCTCGAACAATAATCCTAAGTTCACAACCCTTTGGTTCCTCTTGGAACTAGCATGCAAAAAGAAGATAAAAAAGCTACAAGTAATGGGAAATTCTAAATTGGTCACTATTTGTGCCAATAAAAAAGCTTCAGTCAAAATATCAAGCAAGTTTCTAATTATTTTGAGTGGATTTCCTATTGTCATATTTTCAGAGAACTAAACAAGGAAGTTGATTCCTTGTCCAACTAACAATTACATGAAATTAAAGCTTATAATAGTATATTGATAGATTTGATTTGTTGGTTGGTGGAGTTTCTTGAGAAATTTTCTCAACAATATTTTTCTATTTTAGAATCTGTTGAATTTCATATATATTATATATGTGTGATGTATTTTGATTTCAAATGTGAAATATACAAATAGTTTTTTGTGAGTATTTTGTGCACTGTCTCCAATTTCAATTTATTTATTGATATCAGAGCCCATATGAGCTTGACCCATTCAAGGGAGAGCTCAGGAAAATGGAAGAGGTTTAAGAATTGATCCTCTCTACATTAATTAGTATAGGGTTGTGAGATTACATTAATTTAGTGTGTGAGATATGTGTTTATCCTCTTGTATGTAGATAGATTAGTATAGGGGTGTGAGATTACATTAATTTCGTGAGATATGTGTTTATCCTCCTGTATGTTTTGATGTACATCTGGAGTCCAAATCTATTATTTGTGGAGGTTTTCAACAACCTCGATATCTTCAATCTGATAGATCTATGATGAGAGCAAGGGCATTATTGATCAATTTTTATTTCAAATTTTGTGGGAGTTGGCCTCGTGCTCCATTCCCAGTATCACATATTTCAATAGCAACCTGAGAAGGTCATCGATAAAAAAAGGCAGGTGCTCGACGCAATGGAATTTCACGATTACGACCTTGGGTTCTTTGTACATTTCCATGATTAATTGAACAAGAATGAAAATTGATCCAATTTATGTTATGCATAAACTAAGTCATGCCACCACGACTCCTCTGAAAATCATCCCCTCATACAAACATCAAGTTGTGCCAGTAATTGTGTTTTGCAAATTCTGGCAAACAACCTCTAATTTCCATCAACGGTCCGCTGGCTACAATATTGATAAGGTTTTCCAAATCTACACAATTGAAACCAACTTGTTGTCAAATCCAAATCTCACCTGTCTGTTGGTGGGAGGAACAACGGGAGCCTTGAAGTGTGCATTGGTCGGTGCCAGCGAAGGCAGTGGTACCAGGAGAAACTTCCACTTTGTTTGACAACGATGTGATTATGGCTCCCCGTTGGCTTTGAGATCTACCATCGAAGCCATGCCTACCATGATAATATCATATGAGCATATTAGCTCTAACTTATCACAATGTGTTGTTTGCCATCGGGGTTGGAATTTGACGGGAAAAATTCCCATCACAGGGCATTTTGGCCGTATTTTACCTTTAAAAAATTTTCATAACCGTCTTCTCTGATGTTTTTTGAAATTTACAAAATGTATTTTTAGTGGTTTATTATTTTCTGAGAAACTTTCTTAATACTGTATATCAAGTTGTGTTCCATTTGGACTTGGGTATGCACAGTGTCATCCATTTATTCATCGATTATGGAGTAAGATTGCGAGTACATGGACATGAATGCTTCATGTCCTTATGGATATATTTTGTATTAAATCCATTGAATATTTATTTAAAAGGTATGAGTTTTCATATATTGTATGATATTTTAGATGTGCAATAACTCAAGAGCGATGGTAAGACATCAGTTCAATATCTTTACATGTGGTTTGAGATCGAAGCAGGTGCAATCTTTTCTAGTTTGAACATGTTCTTAGGATTTCTCGTCCAAGTTCGCGGCATTTCTCTCCAAATTGCTTGGCTAGGTAGTCAGAGGGAAAGGCCATGTCATTTCTCTCAAACTTGCTTGGTTAGCTGCTTAGAGGGAACGAATGATGGAAGGAATTTTATATATATAAATTTCTTGTGGGGCCTTGTATGACCATAAGTGAGGTGATGGGGATTAACATGCAAAATTAGCTCATGTTTGGTTGCTTGGCATGTGCCTGATTATGTAACTGAGATCAAATTTTCCCATGCCCAACGCAAAGATGCCATTGAAGATTACAAGAGGAGCAGGATTTCCTGTAAAATACAAAAACCCTTTTGACTGTTTTATAGGGACTAATGGAGAACTTAGTTTTTTTTTTTTGCATTGAGGTGTTTGAAAGAGGGATCCTTAGCTGAATCAACCTGTAACTTCCCCTGCATCAAGAAAACTTCATTTCCATTCTGCAGCACCTTGTTACCCATTAGAGAAGAGTGAAGTATCTCGATGCACCCTTAACTCTGCCAGAGAAAGTGCAACAACTGTTAAGTACAGTCAATGCCATAAGCCATTTCTAGGTTGGGGATTCCTAAGAGTGAATGGTGGCCTGAGGCTTTGCATGGCGCGTCCAATGTATTCCAGAACTCACTTTCGAGGCTCACTTTGGAGGCACAGTTTCTGGAGCTACCATTTCTCCTCAAGTCATGCTCACCGTTATTTTCTTCAATAGTTCTCTATGGAAAACCATTTGCTTCAATACTTCTGTGGAAAACCATTTGTCACGAAAGCTAACATTTTGGGCTACTTAATATTTCAACACTAAATGTTACATTCTCATTCAATGAGCTCGATGTTACGATAGGTACATTTGTTTTAGCTTTGCAATGTTTCCAGTTTAGACCCAATATCATTCGAACTGTCTTGATGATACAAATATGGGTAAAATACTTTGCCACAGGTTTTTTTAATCTTTAAAAATATCTTAAGGTTATAAATATTTCATCTGTTTATTGTTATTAATTCAAAACTAATGCATGGGCATATCAATTTTTTTCGTTGTAACCTCTTAGCTGGAAACCTATTAGGATCCATGAAAATTAAGTTATATAACTTTTAGTAGTACACATTATAAGAATCCCTTTCCTGTGTTTGAAGGATATATAATATTAAACGCTGCAACGGTGCATATTTCAACCCCTTTTTTTTCATATATATATATATATATATATATATATATATATATATATATATATATATATTTTCAATAAATATGAGCCTTTTGTCATATCCAAAAATAAGAATTATTCACCAACTGATCTGCAGGCCAAATAATCCAATAACTAATTACGTCAACTTGGATTTCTTCCCTTCTCAGTCAACTCACGAAACTTTACGTTCCATATTAATTGTTGAATTAGCAGGACCCACCTTACCTTTACCGCATGAACCAAACCTTGCATTCCGCCTTATTTCTTTGTATTTTTCATTTCGCACTTACTACACTTACCAACCTTTACCGCCGCCCGCACATCACAATTCTTATTGTTTAAACTCTTAAAGCCCGCATGTTATGTTATTTTACCGCCGATGCGATCTCGACGGGACCCACCGTTTAAGCTGTCCGTAGAGCGCAAGTCGCAAGTTTTAAGTTTTAACTTTATGCCACCCACAAGTTTTTTTTTTTTTTTTTGCGATGCGATCACAAAAGGGGGCCCGTGTCAAGCTAAGGAGGGCATCACATTTCACGCGTCACAAGTTTTACCACATACCTTTCCGCAGCTGCAAAGTTATATTATTTGATTTGCGATACGATATCGCTATCACATATAGCAATCGAAAGTTTTTAATTATACCTCCGAACTGCCACAGGCTATCTTATTTTGGATGCGATGTGATGTGCCACATAACATCGCACATCGCAGTTCGCAAACTTTAATGGATAGCGCGAGAGTTAAAAGTTAAAATCACTGATTTGCATGGATGCGATGTGGATCAGGACCATATTGCATAAGATCTTAAGTCTGCCAGTTTGTGTTTTCAATGCATCTTTACGTGTTTTTCCTATGTAATTCAGAATACGTCCTACGTGCTGATTAATGAAAAAATGGGTCTGTTAACGGCCCAACGAAAACATTTGTTGAACATTCGCTCAAGCATTGAAGCAACATTGATTAGATTAGGTTTTACAGGCTTTCGCCATTTGAGATAAGCTATGTAATTTTCATTATGTTAGAGAGAATGGAATATAAAACTAAAGTTTTTTTCCGCTCCTGTGTTTTTACGTTGCCTGTGTACATGTCATTGTTTAATTCTGCCTTTTATTTTGAATTCTATGTTTTGTGGGGGAGCATCCCTCTGTTATTGATTTCGTTCAATATTCTCAACATGGTATCAGAGCAGGTCTAGGCTCTCAATCAAAGAAGCATGAGGTCGCTCTCTTTGCTGTAGAAGCTATAAGATTGATTTGAAGAAGCGAATTTTATCTAGCAGTAAGGAAGCTTTTGTTTTACACAATCAAGAAGATTTTTTTGTTGAACACAGTCACGATGGTAGCAGGAGGCACCAGCCTGACACCCCCAACGACCACAATTTAATGGGAAGAATTATGATTATTGGGCCATTACAATGAGAACCATGTTTGCTTCCCAAGATATATGGGAGTTGGTGGAACAAGTTTTACAAGAACCAGCAGACGCAATAGCTTTGGCTGCTTTGACAGCAGCAGAAAGAAACTTGTTGAGAGATAATAGGAAGAAGGACTCCAAAGCCCTCTTCTATCTTTATCAATTAGTACACGAGAGTATTTTTCCAAGTATTGCAGTAGCAACAAATTCTAAGGCATGGGATATTCTCAGAATAGCCTATCAAGGCATGGAGAAGATGAAGACAATAAAGCTACAAATGCTAAGGAGAGAATTTGAAACTCTCTGTATGAAAGAGTTTGATAACATAGAATCATTATTCACACATGTGATTGGGTTGGTTACCCAGATAAGGTCTGATGAAGAGACAGTTGAGGAAATAAGAATAATGGAGAAAATATTGAGAAATCTAGCCTGAAGATTTGATGCCATAGTAGTGGAAATAGAAGAGACAAAGGACCTCTCACAATTTTAAGTGGATAAGCTTCATGCATCCCTGATGTCTCATGAACATTGACTGAACAAAACAACTAACTCCTCATTGGAGCATTCTTTCAAGACACAAACGTCTTTTGGTCGAGGTAGAGGTCGAGGAAGATCAAACTATCGAGGAAGAGTAAGAAGCCCATAGCAAGGTGGAAGAAAAATCCCTGCAAGCATAAGTGGAAGGGGCAACAATCAGAATCAAAGTGAAGGCTCAAGCCAAAACCAAGCACAAGGAAAAATTTATGACAAATCGGTGATCACCTCATTATTGTAAAAAGTATGAAAATTATGCCAATGAATGTAGAAAGAAACAAAATGACATGAATAATAGGCAAAATGAAAATTTTGAAAAATAAGATAAGAACCAAAGTAATGTGCTTTTAACATGTAATGTAGCACAAGAAAAACAAGAAGATGTATCATTCTTAGACTTTGGTTGTAGCAACCAACAGTTCTTTGAAACATAGCAAGGTTTGCCAATCTGGATGAAAATGTCAAATTTGAAGTGATAACAGGGGATGATATCAAAGTCTATGTCAAGGGAAAGGGAAGAGTATCAATACTCACAAGGAAGGGAGAAAATAATTTTGTGCCAGATGTATATTATGTACCTAGCTTGAAATGTAACTTTCTAATCATTCGATAGCTCATGAAAAAGGGCTACAATGTGTTTTTTAAGAACGATGTGTGTACTATCATGGACATACCTCCAAGTAAAAGGGTCATTACAAAAGTGCACATGAAAAAGAATAGGATGTTTCCTCTCAAACTCATAACAGACTTGAAAGAAGGAGGTGTGGTAGCAGCAGTCACAGAAGAGGTCTTTCGAGAATAAATGAAAGACAAAAATTGGTTATGGCATTTGAGATTTGGACATATCAATTTTGGAGGTTTAAACCTCTTGGATAGAAAAGGGATGGTAAAAGGATTAGCACTCATTGAGAAACTTGACAGCCTATGTGAAGGTTGTATGTTGGGAAAACAACACAGAGAAGCATTCCCAGCAAGCAAGAGTATAAGGGCAAAGGCACCCTTAGATATTGTCCACTCAGATTTGTGTGGACCAATGCAAACGCCATCTTTAGGTGGTATCCATTATGTTTTGACATTGATAGATAATTACACCAGAAAGACATGGGTGTATTTCTTGAAACAGAAGAGTGAAGTGTTTGAACAATTCTACCACTTCAAAGCTCTTGTTGAGTAGCATAGTAAGCACTACATCAAAGTTCTGAGAACTAACAGAGGTGGAAAATGTATCTCCAAAATTTTCCTGCGTTTCTATAGCGAGAATGGCATACAAAAGCAGTTTACCACAAGGTACACACCACAACAAAACAGTGTTGTAGAAATGAAGAATATGACCATCATGGACATGGTCAGAAGTATGCCGAAGGAAAAAAAATTTCCAAATGAGTATTGGGTTGAGGCTGTCAATTGTGAAACATATATTTTGAATAGATGCCCAACCAAAGCTGTGATGAACAGAGTTATGGAAGAAGCATGGAGTGGAACAAAGCAGATTGTCACTCACATGAACGTATTTAGATGTGTGGCTTATGCACATGTCCCAGATCAACTAAGGAAGAAGTTGGACAGCAAGGGGAAGAAGTGTATTTTTGTTGGATACATTGATGAGTCCAAGGCATACAAACTCTATAATCCATCAACCAAGAAATTTATAATCAGAAGAGATGTACAGTTTATTGAAGAAGAAGCTTGGGATGGAAGCTTAGAGAAAACAGTGAACGTGAAGAGATGTGTGTCTCATGAAGAGCAGGAGGAATGCACAACAACAAATAATTCCTCCACGATGCTTCCTCCTCCACCTACAAAAGAAAAAAAGAGCACATCACAAGAAGGAAACAGAACAGCATTGAGAAATCAAGTAAGTGCTTCTCCAAGCACATCATGGGGATCAGAAACTCTCTCAAGTTCAAGTAGAACTCCAAGCACACCAAGAAGACCAAGATTCAGAAATTTGAGTGAAATTTATGAGCAAGAAGTTGATAGTAATAATGGTCTAAACTCTTTATTTTCTTTGGTTTTTCATGTTGATAAATCAATTCATTTTGAAGATGCAGTAAAAGAAGAAAATGGATTGAAGCAATGAATGAAGAGATTGGTGCAATTGAGAAGAATGACACATGGGAGTTAGTGGACCTCCCACAAGCTAAAGAAGTCATTGGAGTAAAATGGGTCTATAAGGTTGTTGGCGAAGAAATAGGTCTCGCAGGCAAGACCCAGGTTTAGGGGTTGGGGCCAACAAGGGAGTCTACTGTAGTCTAGAACCACGCCAACATTGTCACCCTACTCTGAAGAGCAAAGAGTCTCACCCGAGGCGTGCCGCGACCACATGCAGAAGGGGAATAGATCAATAGCGGGGAAAGGATCCGCAACTGATGATTAACATAGAATGGATTGCATAAACATCATTATATATGCAGGAACAATCAGAGAGTGTACAGGTATTAAGAAAATAAAATTTTAAGCCATCACAACCATCATGCATGCATGTGACTCACATAATAAGACAACAACCTGCAGGTATATTGATATCTTCAGCCAAGCCTATAGTTACATTAATTTCACAGGAAGAGCTTAAAAGTCTATTACAGACGTCTCATAGAACAGAAAGGTAGGTAAGAGAAACCTAGGAACTACAGAGATATCATGCTCGTCTTGGGCTCCCTCTGCAGCATCCATTCAATCTCCTTCAGTCGCTCTGCATTCGTCCCTTCCTTCAGCCGGGTGATAGCTATTTATTCACCTATTGTCGCAACTGTTAGTTTCTCTTGCGTTCTTCTTCAGCTGCTTCCAGCTTCTCTCTTGTTGTCTGTGTGTTCTACTCTCTATCTTCTGCTGTATATTCTCTTCGTCTATACTCATGCATCTGCTTTCTTTAGCTATCTACCTATTCTTCGCAACTTCGGTAGCTTCGCTACTCTCCGTAGTTGTGACTCGATTGCAGCTGCCATGTGTCATTCCGCAACCCCAAAAATATGTTCTTTATTCAAAATTCAAAATATTCAAAACAAGGGCCCCAATAGACCCCGACCACAGTTTCTTGACTCGTCCTGAGTCAATCGCAAATCATTGTCTCTATCTCCATCACCCCACTAGACCCCGTGGCCTGTTCTTGCTGTACTCCTTCCGTCTGTTGTCCAAACAAGGGCCCCAACTCCAGGACTTTGCTGAACGTTGTAGCTTTAAGCTCAGTGAAGGTCGTCACAACTCATTGCCATCACTGCACCAAGGAATATGTTTCTGCGGCAATCTTGGTGACAGCTGCCTCCTCTATGTGCGCCGGTACAATCCCGAACATCGTGCCAATCTAGGTTTCGGCCTCGGCGGCTAGCTGTTGCATTGTCCTAGCGCTGAGTTGGAGGGGCGGGCGGAGCTCACGAATTACCTGTTTGGCCATTGCTGAGCTGGCCTCTATTTGCTGGATCTGCACTTCTAGAGCATCCGCCTGGGCATATAACTGGTCCAACTGCGTGGGGTCCGTGGCCTCTTGGATTTCCCTTGAAATTTGCTGGAGCTACGCTGAAATTGGCTGTGTTTTGACGGTAAGAACCATTGAGCACTCCTGAAGACCCTTCAAGAGGTCGTAAGCCTCGTGCGCTTCAGAGTTGAGAGTTTCCTGCATTTGAGTGGCCTGGCCCTGCTATTCTGCAACCTGGGCTAAATAGACAACCTCTGGATCGGGCAGCGCTGGTCATGCGGATAATGCTGCTTGAAGCTCCTTGTTTTCCCTGTGGAGGCCATTGAATGTGATCCGGAGGTGGAAGGCTTGTGCTACAATACTCGTCTCTGGGACATCGACAGGCAGCTGAGTATAATGAGCCCCGACAATTGGCCATAGTTCTAAAAACACATTGGTGGCATCGTTTATCTGACCCTTCAACTGCTCCTATGCCGTTATGAGCTGGTCGCGCTGTTTAGTAAGTGTGGTTATCTGCTGTTGTTGTTCAGCGCACCTCTGCTATAGTTCAGAATGGAGCCTTTCTGCCTGATGGGCCGCCCTCTGGATAAAGAAGTACAACTGAACCGTACCCCATGTTTCTAGGTTGGCGACCCCCAAATTGCTTTGGTCCGGCTGCCTTTCCTGCAATGGACGCCCACTGGCAACTGATTGATTAGAGTGCTCTGGAGGGGATGACGGCGGAGTCTGATGAGGCATTGAGTCAGCCATATTCAGGTCCAGCTGTTCCTGCTGATCTGTCTAGGCAGTTTGTGGAGGTACAGTAGGCTCAGGCTGAGCCTCAGTTGAGTCGGAAACAATTTGTGCCATCTGGGTAAATATATCAGATAGAGAAACTTGGGGTTCCCCAACGAGGTCGACTGGTGGCACTACTGCTGCAGTACTGGAGTCAACCTCGGCCCCGTGGTCCCTAGTAAGTAGTTCCCGGATGATTGGGTCTGACACAGTGGTGGATGAATTGGATGGGGTGGATGAAGTGGTAGGTGGAGGTGGAATGGTGAGTGGTGGTGGAAGGCGAATGTTAATGAACTCAAAGGGGTCAATGAGTGGTTCTTCCTGTATCGTCACCCCTGTACTCGGTGGTTGGGGTGGATCCTCCTCAGTGAGGTCCACCACCGGATTCGACTCTATGATTCGAGCCCGCTTGGCCTGAGGGGTTTCCAAGGAGTCAGTGGTTTTGTTCTTTTCCCCCACCGGGGTCATCGTCGGATGTGGAGAAGTAAATAAAACAGTGGGGATGGGGGAGGTAATGGAAGCTGTGTGGGGACGTGATGTGGATTGAGAGAACTAGAACTCAGAGAACAAAGGAAAAGGAGCAGCACCGCTTGAGACGACCTTGGTCGTTGCATTAAAACTGTGTACCTGAGTGTCTAAGCGGCGGATGAGAGGGGCGAGCTACCCGGTGGGATCTTGTTGTGCCGCCTCCGCATCCATCTCGGTAGGCCATTGCTGCAGTCGCATATGATCAACGTTGTAAATGGGTACCCCGTTGCGGACTTCCATCGTGACCCCCGCCCATGAACAAACTTCATTGTGGAACGCAGTATCTTCCAGCTGGAACTTCAGTGGCCACATGTGAAATGTGTCCTCTGGCACACAAGTATGTCAAATATAAGCATGCCTGTGATTGACCCCGAACCATACCTGTTCACTGTACTCATCTAGCAAGTTCCTGGGCACCCTTTGCTGGCTGGTCACCACATCCGTCATCAAACCATACCAGTTCCGAAATGCCTTGGCATTAACTTCTTTGGAGCTGGGGTCAATCGATACCTTCCATGGAACAAACTTCATCGCTAGAGGCTGGCCCTCTGGAATTTCCACTGGGAACCTAACAAGGGGAGTGTGCCACTTCCACATGGTAAACGCAACTATCAGATATCCGTAGATGAAGCTGGTAGCCCGCTTGTAGTTTTCTTCGCACGCATCAAGCAGTTCCTTCAACAAGAAGGAGCACCAGTTCAGCTTGGCGCCCTGAACGCAGTGCTCTGCAATGGAGATAGTGTCTAGAGTGCATTCGCCCTTTGTGTAGTGCCTCATTGTCTTGCTGGAAATGAGGTAGCTTGCAAATTTGATCTCGGGCTTATTGATAAGCTCCATCTTGGCTCCCTTCTCGCCCCGTCGTGTGCCATATTTAACATAGTAGTCGGCGTCTCCTAACTTCCGCGCACGCTTGGAAGTAGTCTGACATGCAGTCGAGACATCTGCGCCATTCTGTGACAGCCCTGTAAGCCAGTGGATATCCTCAGCATGAATGGGAATTTCCTTATTCAACCACAAGGACCCATTCTGGACGCGGCTGATTAAGAACCTGGTGCACTACATAACTGGTCTTGTGGTCCCAAAGACCGAAAGATTTCTTAAGTTCAGAAGAGAAGATTTCTGTAAGCCTCGGAAATCTGTTAGAATTCTGTTCGCTGAACGCTCGGCTTCGGTGAAGTGGTGTTCCATATACGCATTCCATTTGAGTGTCGGGAACTCGACAGAATCCGATAGATTGGCATCTATGAGGGCCGCATTTTCATATTTCCCGACGAGGGACTCTATTTTGTGAATTTTGCTATCGAGCTCTGGTTCCATGACTGTTGGGTGGGCCTTTGGCATCTTTGCTCGACGTTGATACACCTATAGAATTGGTCTCGGCGTCTTCTCTCGGCACTGTGCTTCTGGATACTTCTTCTGCTCTGGTTCCACTTCAATTGCTAATTCTAACTGTTCCGGCATTCTCGTGCTTTTTTCCATGCAAGTTATGTAATTACCTGGCACGAGTGAGGTTGAGGAGACCCCATGACGAGTTAATTTTCGCTGGAATTCTTCTCAGCGATAATCATGCGATCAATCACTGGTTGAGGTGTAGTCTGACAGTTGCTGACGGTGGCATGGGGAAATGGGCGGATGCGACGGCTGAGGTTACTTAGAATTATGGCAAAATGATTGTTGCAGGGTTACTTCTAATTATGGTAATTTATGCTGTAAATCTAGGCGATCTTACGGACTGACACAAGTACTGACTGACATGATATGGACTGACACTGACACGCTTACGAATCCTACGGGGATGATACACTGGACACGCCCCTCCCCGACCATAGTCGATTGAGGGGCGGTCCCCGCAGCAGAGTGGTTATTGACGACACATGCATGAACAAGAAAGACTACCTACACTCATCCCGGTTGTAGGAGAGTTTATTAAGCTACGCTACTCTACGAATTCTCTCGGTTGCGAGAGTTATTAATAAAAAATGAAAAGACTTACTCGTGGTAAGGTTTCAGGCGTGCTCCATTCACCCACCCAGGTAAAACAGTATCGTCCAGCTGAGCCAACCGAACAGCACCGGAATCTCTAATCTCAACGACGAAGTAAGGTCCCAACCAGTGAATCTGTAGTTTTCCTGGAAACTTCTGAAACATGCTATCATATAAGAGGAACTTTTCGCCAACCTGGAACGTTTTGTTCTTGATGTGGCGGTCATGCCACGCCTTCTACCTATCCTTCTGAACCTTCTGGTGAAACTTGGCTAGGAACTGGGCCTTGTCCAGTTCTTGTAATTCATGTAGGCGTGCCTGGAGCGATGCATCTTTCGAGAACTTGAGGGATGTGGCAATTAAAAGACTTGGTACCATGAACTCGGCGGGAATCACAGCTTCCCGGCCATACACCAACTAGAACGGTGTCTGATTGGTCAAGCGCTTCACTGTAGTCCGGTAGGCCCATAGTGCATCTGGTAGCTGCTCATCCCAGTCATTCCGCTGGGCGTTGCAGATTCAGCCCATTTTCAAGAATTTTATTAAACGCTTCAACAGTACCATTGGCCTGCGGGTGGTACGGGCTGCTTTTGTGATGTTGAATCATAAATGTGTCCAACAGCGACTTGACCGCAGCATTAATGAAATGCGTACCCTGATCACTGGTTAAACTTCGCGGGCAGCCAAACCTGCTAATGATGTGTTCAAAGATGAACCAGGTTGTTTTATCCACCGTGCAGTCTCGTACCGCCGCTGCCTCGGCCCACCTGGTGAGGTAGTCAGTTGTGGTAATGATGTAGTGGGCCTTGGAGTGCCTAGCGACTGGGGCTATGGGGCCTACGAAGTCGACAACCCACTTCTCGAACGGCCGCAACACATGTACTGGGTGTAGCGGAAGCTCGTCCCTGTGAGAGGGCCTCCCCGTTCGCTAACAAACATCACATCTCTTAACAAATGTCTTACAATCGGCATGGACCGTCGGCCACCATAGTCCAGCTTGGAGCACCTTCCTCACGGTCGGTTTTGGCCCCACATGCCCTCCTGCAATGCTGCTGTGGCATTCCCACATCACGGCTTAGCCTTCGTGGTCAAGCACACATCTGCGCAGAACCTCATCGAGGCCCAGTTTGTATAGCTGCCCCGCAATCAGTTGGTATTCGGCGGCGCGAACGACCAAGTGCCGTTTCTAGAGTGGGGTGTAGTCCGGAGGGCACTGCCCCGTGGTTAGATAGGTGGCAATTTCGGCCAAGTAATCCAGTACAGCTTCGACTCAGAAGAGGTCAGCATCCGGCAACTGATCATCGAGAGATCCGTCATTCTCCCCCGTCTCCAACCTGGATAAATGATCGGGCTCGACGTTCAACCTCTCGAGCTTGACGATCACCTCAAACGTGAATTCTTGGAAGAGTAGAAGCTAGCGACAGATCCGTCCTTCCAAAATGGGCTTATTGACCAGGTACTTCAAGACAGAGTGATCCGTAAAGAACTTGAATTTTCCTCCTAGAAGATAGTGGCGGAACTTCTGGAGTGAGTACACCATTGCCAGGGCCTCCCTCTCGGTAGTGGTGTAATTCCTCTCTGCGTTAGACAACTTACGGTTGGCGAAGTAAACTGGGTGGTCAACTGTCGTCTCCCCTGGTTGCGCCAAGACAGCCCCAAGTGAAATACTAGAAGCATTGATGTGCATGTGGAACTGATTATCGCAATTGGGGTGAACAAGAATAGGCGTTGTCGCCATCTTTTCCTTCAGGGTGTCAAGGGCCATCCGACACTCCTCTGTCCACTGGAATATTTCTGACTTCCTTAGCAGCTTTTTTAAGGGAGCAGTGATCTTCGCGTAATTGCAGATAAACCGCCTGTAATACCCGGTGTGCCCTAGTAGTGCCCGCAACTGCTTAACTTTTTCAGGAGCTTCCATGTGGATGATCACGGCCACCTTGGCGGGGTCGACATAGACCCCTTGCTTGCACACCACGTGTCCTAACATCGTGCCAAAAGGAACTGCAAAAATGCATTTCTTCAAGTTCAAGTAAATCTGCAACTATCGACCCCGATCAAACATGATATGCAACAGGGTGGCGTGGTGCTTCAACAAATTGTAGACAGTCCAGTCATCCATGTAGACTTCCAGGAACTTGTGGATATACTCCCGGAAAGCAGCGATGACGATCCAGAAAAACATGGCCAGGGCATTCTTCAATCTGAACGGCATCACATGGTATGCGAATGATCCCCACTCGGTGGTGAACGTCATCTTCGTTTTATCCTCTTCTGCAATACGCACTTGATGGTAGCCTGAAAAGCCATCCATGAAGGAGTAAGCTTCATTCCCTGCAACATGATCCAATACTTCGTCGCTGAATGGAGTGGGAAACGGATCATGGATGCAGGCATTGTTCAGACTCCAGTAGTCGACACAGACGCAGATCTCCGATTTGTCCTTCTTATTCTAAATGATGATAGGGCTCACCCACTCTGCTTCTTCCGCTGGAAAGATGAGACCTGCGGCCAGCATCTTGTCAATTTCCATCTTGACCTTTTCTTTGATCCGTGGTTTCAGCCGATAGGGTCGATGCTTCACGGGCCTGGCATCTGGTTTTAGCACAATCCGCATTTCTCCAAGGTCACCTTTGATACCCTTCAAATCGGCAACCCATGAAGGGAATAAGTCTTCGTATTCCTGGAGGAGGCTAAAAATTTCCCTTGTCGTCTCCTCGTCCCAGTAATCCCCAACCGTAGCCAGCTTGGGTTGTTCCTCCGTACCGATGTTCAACGTATTTGTCTTCAACGAGAGTAAATGGATGCCTTCAGTAGTCGGTTCTTCGTTGATGTTTCGCTCGCCTTACTTCTCTTCGAAATATAGGTGCCTTAGGTCCTCCAGACTGTCATCGTCTGGACCGCCATAAATTCGTTGGAAAGCCAACTCACGCCTGGCCTCAGGACGTGATGCAAAGGTGCTCCCGTCGGTCTTTGGGTCGCGGAGAAACAGGACCCCCTTGATAGCTTGTAATGCCCAGGACACCAGCTCAGTGTCTCCCTCAAAGGAAAAGCACCAAAAAATTTTGTTCGTGACTTCCTGCCAGGAGCTGGTTCCTCTTTTCCGCTCTTCCTCTAAGTACCAGGCCTGGGGGATGGTATCTAAGGAGTGGATGAACCGATGTACCCACAACTCTTGCGGGTATCCTAGACTTTGCCACTGCTCCTCATAGGTCCTCAGGTGGTCCTGTGGATCAGAAGTCCCTTGGTATCTGTGCCTACTTCACGAGTCTTCTTCTTCTTTGAACCATGCCCTTAAAGCCTCCGCCACACAACTCCACCGCGACAGGGTGTTGCGGTGATTTTTCCACCACCTAGCTGATGTGGACTGTAGTGCGACATCCAAAAGTAGTATCCTTCTTGCTTCTGGCACCATGTCCTTGACCTTTGTAATAAAGGTATTGACAGCTTGCATTTTCGACAGGGTGGGGTATTCTCTGAACTCAGCACCAATCCAATGGACTCGGGAAATGGCGGCACATCTCCGCGTGTTGGTCTCGTACCCCCCCTGTTGCAAGTCTTCCTAGGCTAGTTCTGATCCCAGCTCCGAGCTCTGGAAATTGTGCCAGCTGACGGATCTGGTTGCGGTCGGGTTAATGTAGTCCTCCCGCTTCCCCGCAGTCATCTGATAAAGGTGATCCATCATCTGAGCATCTTCCCGGTTGTCCACAGTTTCTGTATATCGCGGGCCTTGATACGGGTCGAGAGGTTGACTAACCCGGACCTCTCCATCTTCGAAGATCATCAGCTCCTTTTTTATTTCGTTGATGGCATAATTCTCAAAAGCCCAATCGATGCCTAGCAGGGCGGGGTAAGGATCCTTGTCTTCCATAATATCAATAACCTCAAAATTCGTGTAAGTCTTCACCCCCGCAATGTCAACCTCGATGCCTTCGAGTCGTCCGATCAGCACAATGCGATGCTGTTGGAAATATGATGCAATGTGTTGTCCTTGATGGCAACCTACTTGATGAAGTTGTCCTTGATGGAAAGCGAATTGATGAGTTGTCTTTGGATAGAAAACTATTTGTTAATGATGTAAATCTGATGTATCTACAAAGCGAGTTCGAAGTAACGAAGAAATAAATTCCGGTAAGTGCCGGAAGTAATGATAAATAAGATATGTCACAATATATACGCGAGTTTGTAAAGGCCAAGTCGTGTATGCACGTGGATAAGTACGTCCCAAGTCGCGTATGCCCCTTTTGCGCTCTAAAATTATAATACGAAGGGGCATTACCATGGTTTTGGCACACAGTATTGAGCGTGTATGGTTTATTTGATTCATTCCAACAATACCATCGGAAGTTGTATGGTTTTGGCTCATGGTATTGGTAAAAGCTAAATCTATTTAAGGAGAAGAAGATCATAGTGCAAGGTGTGCATGAGTAAGGGTTGTTGATGAATAAATTTCTCTAAGGAATATCTGCATGGATGAAATCTGTTCTTAATTGATAGATCTGAATCTATGATGCACCCATGGATATATTGATGGTTCAAGATCTCTATATCTAAAGATGATGAATTTCTAGTTTGATCAAAGGAAGAAATGATGAAGAACTGCCGCAAGTCTACTGAAGAACAAGAATAAATCTGGGTAAGTTTTATAGATCTGGCCTACTCTGCAAAATATATTTTTACAGATCTATACGCTAGTTCGCTTCATGAAAAGCGCGTATATACGCGGGTTCACTTCATTAAAAGCACGTATGGCAGTTAACGTTTTCTGAAGATAATGTACACAGAATTATATGCGGGTTGGTGTGCAGGAAAGCGCGTATGTACGCGGCGTCAGTGAATCAAAGTAGCGTATGCTATTTGAATTAATGAATGTACATGGTTGAGTTTGTATCTGCATATCTATTCTGAAGTCTAGGTTATTTCTGACATTTTGGTTATAGTGGTCTCACTGTTCTGTTTGAAGTTTTGGGCAAAGCATGTTTGTTGATGTTAAGTGAAGGGTTGAATTGAAGCTGTTTGATGCAGTCTGAAAATTGATGAAATGTGGTCTGTAGTGGGTCTGAAGGTTTAAGCCTTTAGTATGGAAGTAGAAGCTTTCAGCGAGTAGAAGATAGTGTTGAAATCAGGGGGTCGAAGCTCCCTTCCAGGAGAGGCTGGTAAACGAGTTCAGGGGGTTGGAGCTCCCTTCTATTTGGAGCTGGAAAATGAGAGAAGGTTGCTGCCTTCTACAGGTAGAAGCCTGTGTACTAATATAAGTCTGCATCAGTACATTGTTGTAAAAGGTTTTCTATATAATAAATATTGAAGACAGAGACGACAACAGTGGTGGTTTTCTCCCGAATTGGGTTTCCACCTTAAATATTGGTGTTCATGTGTGTGATGATTTATTCTGTTGATTAATGCTCATAACTTCTGATTATCTAGCCTTATTCATATCTAATAAATCTATTTAAAAGATTGTTCCTGAGAAATACTCTAAATCTGAAAGGTAAATCAGTATACGCTAGTTTCCTTCCATATTTCTGCGTGCATATGCTAGTTCAGTTCATAAAAACCGTATATGGAATTCTGCTGAAAGAAAAGGTTGAATTTATTTTATAAACTCTAAATACTAATTCACCCCCCCCCCCCTCAGTATTTTTCCCAACAATTGGTATCAGATCAGGTCCTTCTGAAAAATCTTAGCTGCTAGAAGGAAGATCAAACAAGATGAGCAATCAAGATGGAACATCATCTATCGGGCCTTCGCTCTTCAACAGAAAAAATTCAATCTTTT
The DNA here is from genome assembly GCA_034641835.2 of Pinus albicaulis. Taxonomy (NCBI): domain Eukaryota; kingdom Viridiplantae; phylum Streptophyta; class Pinopsida; order Pinales; family Pinaceae; genus Pinus; species Pinus albicaulis. Next base: position 195,643,830 of record CM076575.1, on the reverse strand, counting down.
GGAAAACAAGAATGAGATCCTATCTTCAGTCTCTAGGAGCAGATGTATGGGCTATTTTTGAAGGAGGATATCAATATCCAGTCGCAGTACCAACAGATCCAACGGAAAGAAAGAATTATGAAACAAATGCAAAGGTGGTCAATGCTCTATTGGGAAGTCTAGCTGAATCAGAATTTGTCAAAGTCATGCAGCTGGATACAGCAAAGGAAATATGGGACAAAATCATTCTAAGTTATGAAGGTGATGCAAAGGTAAAAAGTGCTAAACTCCAAACTCTCAGAATTCAATATGAGAATCTAAAAATGCATAATGAGGAAAGCATTGCCAATTTATTTTTACGTCTTGATGATATTGTAAATCGTATGAGAAATCTGGGAGAAACAATAACTGAATCTACTTTGGTTGAGAAAGTTTTAAGATCACTAACGACAAAATTTGAGTCAAAAGTTTCTACTCTTGAAGAAAAGCAGGATCTTCAAAATCTTACTGTGGTGCAACTTCATGGCATACTAACTGCATGTGAAATGAGAAGAGGAGGACCATCTGAAGTCAAAGAAGTTGTCTTTAGAGCTTCTACAAAAGGGAAAGAAGTACAAGAGACAGAAGGATCAGGGTATATCTCAGAAGAAGATGAGGTAAATTTTGTAAAGAAACTCCAACTTGGCACAGGACGGTTCAGAGGTAAGCTTCCTTTCAAATGTTTTGCTTGTGGAAGAGTTGGTCATTATGTTGCTAAGTGTCCTCATAAAGAAACACATGAAAAAGGGAAGGAAGTAGCAAGAAGGAATAAGAATCGGTTTAGCACTAGAAAAAGTTACTATACTCATGAAGACAGTGATGGGTTATCTGATAGTGAGGAAGAATGTGAACAAGATCTTAGACTTCTCATGGAATTTGAAAAAGAATCTAGAGAAGAAAAAGATACTTTTATGGATGCTTTAGAGGAAAATTATTTTCTTGATGAAATCAATCAACTCAAAATATGCTTAGAATAAAGTAAAATATCCATAGAAACTCTAAAAAATCAGCTTGAAGAAAAGGGGAAACACGATGAGAAATTAGAATGTGAAATAGTAAGTCTAAGAAAAGAAATTGAGAAAGTAAAGACTTTGAATCTTATATTTGCTAAAGGATCTGAAACCTTAGATGAGATTATCAAGGTACAACGTTCTCCTCTTATAAAGACAGGTCTTGGATATATCGGAGAATCTTCTCAGGATTCAGCACCAAATTATCTAAAAGCAGCTACAGCCAGTATACAACATTCTACCACTCAACAAGGGAATAAAGAATCTTTACAGGTAAAGCATGACCATATCAATTCAAAGAACACTAACAGGAATACCTTTGAAAGAAACACCAATCAACAGATAAATTCAAGTAGAACATTTCATGATCACAGAAATTTCTTCTTCAATGGACAATGTTTCTCATGTCACAATTTTGGTCATAAAGCTACTCAATGTGTTGCACATAAAACCATCATGACAAGAGAAGAAAGAAAGAAAAGGATTGATATTGGAACAAAGAAGAATACATATAACAAATTTTCTCCTCTTCAAAATGAAGTTGAATGTGCTTATTGCAATAACTTTGGCCATGAAGAATCTGAATGCAGGAGCAAAGTCCAGCCAAAAGAGAATTTTCTTTCAAACTCCAAAGTATGGAAAAAGAAGGAATTATAGGTTGAAAATTGTGGCATAGATTTATTTGCAGAAGGTGAAGAAAATCAATGGTACATTGATAGTGGATGCTCAAAACATATGACATGTGACAAAAACAAACTTCTTGCATATAGTGCTCTAGAAAAAGAAAAGAATGTTACATTTGGAAATGATACTCCTACTGTCATTAAGGGAAAAGGGTATGTTTTTCTAAAAGAAAAAGTGAAAGCTAATAATGTCATGTATGTGGATGGATTAAATAATAACCTGTTAAGTGTAAGTCACATGTGTGATCAAGGAACTGAAGTTATCTTTAGTTCAAAAGAATGTGTGGTACGAGATCTTGATACAGGTAAAACAATTATAAAAGGAAAGAGAACTCCAAGCAACCTATATGTATTGAAGAACTGCAAAGAACAATGTTACTTGAGTAAATCTTCATAAAACTGGCTATGGCATAGAAGGTTGGGGCATATGAGCTTCTCTCAAATCAACAAATCAAGCAGACTTAAAGCTGTTCATGATCTTCCCAATATTACTCTACCTGAAAGTATCATATGCAAATCTTGCCAATTTGGTAAGCAAACCAGAGTGAAATTTAATGCTAAGGAAGGATCATCAAGTAAGCCTCTGGAACTCATTCATACTAACATATGTGTACCTACGAGGAAAAATTCACCACGTGGTGAACAATACTATATCTTATTTATTGATGATTTCTCTAGAATGTGTTGGATTGGGTTGATTAAACACAAAGATGAAGCATTTGAGAAATTTCAGATCTTCAAAGCTCTGGTTGAAAATGAATTAGATCTTAAAATCAAGTGTCTTAGATCTGATCGAGGAGGAGAATATACATCAGATGAATTCCTTGAATTTTGTGAACAACATGGCATAAAAAGACAATTTTCTGTAGCTCGCACTCCACAACAAAATGGTGTAGCAGAAAGAATGAATAGAACAGTTCAACAAATGGCTAGAGCTATGCTTGATGATTCCGGAACACTTGAGACATTTTGGGGAGAAGCAACACATACAACGCTAAATATTCTCAACAAGGAACATGTTCGTGTAAATAGTGATAAAAATCCATATGAACTCTGGTATGGTAATCCTCCCACTGTGAATCACTTTAGAGTTTTTGGAAGCAAATGCTTTATCAAAAATAATGATGAAAAACTTGGCAAGTTTGAACCCAAAGCAGATGAAGGAATACTTCTTGGTTACTCCTCTAGGAGTAGAGCATATAAATGTTACAATAAAAGACTTCGGAAGATTGTTGAAAGAATTGATGTTGTTATTGATGAGTCTCTTGCAGCTCCAAAAGAAGAAAAACAAACAACAGATGAAGACGATGATGACATATATCCTTCTAAATCAAATAAGAATGATATAGACAGTGAACCCAATGAAGAACCCGAAGATGATTTATCTGAAAAAGCTCCATCCAGATATGTTCAAAAGAATCATCCAGAATCTCAAATTTTGGGAGAAAAGGGATCAGGTGTACAAACAAGAAGGAATCTTGTGGGATCTTCTAGCTATCTGGAATTTCTATCCACTATTGTAATGTCAATCAAACTAGCAAAGACGAATGTTGGATTCAAGCCATGAATGAAGAGCTTGATCAAATTGAAAAGAATCAACATTGGGAATTAGTACCAAGACCTCATGACAAAAATGTCATTGGAACTAAATGGATATTCCAAAACAAGTTAAATGAGAATGGGGATGTTATAAGAAATAAAGCTAGACTTGTTTGCAAGGGGTATGCTCAACAAGAAGGTATGGACTTTGAAGAAACTTTTGCTCCTGTAGCTAGACTTGAAGCCATAAGAATGTTTCTTGCTTTTTCAAGCTTCCAACAAATCAAAGTTTATCAAATGGATGTTAAATCTTCTTTTCTCAATGGTGATCTAGAAGAAGAATTTTATATAGAACAACCAGAAGGATTCATTTTGGGAAATGATGAAAAAGGTTTTTGTAGACTTAAAAAGGCTCTATATGGTCTCAAACAAGCTCCAAGGGAATTGTATTATCGCCTTGACAAATATCTTCATCAACAAGGATTTTCAAAGGGGACTGTTGATAGCAACTTATACACAAAAACTGAAAATGGTAAACTATTGATTGTGGTGGTATATGTTGATGATATCATTTTTGGAAGTAATGAAGAATCTATGAGTCAGAAATTTGCTTCTGTTATGAAGCAAGAATTTGAAATGTCTTTACTTGGGGAACTAACATTCTTTCTTAGCTTGCAAGTGCAACAAGCAATAGATGGCATATTCTTATCACAAGCAAAATATCTTAAGAAAATTCTGAAGAAGTATGGCATGGAAGAGTGCAAACCTGTAAGTACACCAATGATAACTGGATGTAATCTCAGTTCTCATGATGATTCTCCCACGGTGAATCAACTAGAATACAGATCTATGATAGGAAGTCTACTTTATCTCACTGGGACTAGACCAGACATTATGCATGCAGTTGGGATTTTTGGACGATTCCAAGCTAATCCAAAAGAGTCTCACCTTTAGGCTGTCAAAAGAGTATTCAAATATCTACAAGGAACTCAAGACTTTGGACTATGGTATCCAAAGAATGCTGATCTCACTCTTCATGCTTACACTGATGCAGATTGGGCTGGTAATATTGATGATCGGAAAAGCACTAGTGGTGGTGCATTCTATATGGGGCCCCAGTTAGTATCTTGGTTCAGCAAGAAGCAAAGCTCTATTGCCTTATCTACAGCAGAACCATAATATGTGGCTGCCACATCATGTTGCACTCAACTTTTTTGGATGATGAAAACCTTACAAGACGCTCAAATCAAATGTTCACCTCCTATCTCCATTATGTGTGATAATACAAGTGCCATCAGTATCTCAAAGAATTCTGTTATGCATTCCAAGACCAAGCACATTCCCATCAAGTATCAGTTCTTACGTGAACAAGTGCTTGAACAAAAGGTGAAGTTGGAATATGTTCCATCCAAAGAAAAAGTTGCTGATATATTTACCAAACCTCTACCTAGGGAAGCGTTCGAATATCTCAGACAAAAGCTGGGAGTAGTCTCTGCCATGCAGAGGATCAGATCTGCTTAAATTCAGAATATTAAATTGGATACGCGGATTTACTTAAGGACAGTCACATATATACGCGAATTTATACATAGAAAACCGCGTATGGGTGTTTGCTGACAAACTTTTTCTGGGTCGGCATTCTTCAGCACAGCTGTGGTGCTGTTGGGTATCTCTGGTGATGTTTCAGCTCTCATATTTCTATTTCATTCTCTGATATTTGGTGAAAATGCCTTGATGATTTGCTGTTGAAAGTGATCAGGATGCACAAGCTAAGGGGTAGCATTGGTCATGTGGAAAGGATGCATTGTTGGCATTCTAATTATTTGTTGTAGTCTGATCTCATGATTGAGAATCTTTGATCTTGATTGTGTAAGTCATTTCTATAATTTGATGAAAAAGGTCATGTTGAGACCCTTGATGTAAAATTGTTATATTTATTCATGTAAGGACTTCTTCAAATTTGTAAACTCACTTTGTTGGGTACTTGAGTCAAAATGTGTAAACCCACTCGGTTGGGTACTTGAGTCACATATCTAAATCCACTTGGTTGGATCATTGATGTAAGTATGAGTCCTTGGTGATAGGAAAGGTCATAGAGTCATGTACTTCATTGAAAAATATTTTTGAAGATTCAGCGTGAACTCTGGGGGAGCATGGTAACTTCAGTGCACATCATATCTACAGAGCTCTTCTTTCTACAAGAGAAGAATAACCTTGATTTGGTTTTGATCCGCCCTTTGCCCTTGATGTCAAAGGGGGAGAATATCATGGTGTTTGAATAATGGTTATAATAAATGTATCTATCTGCTGTGATGATCAAACACCATCATGGTTGCCATCAAGTCCAAAGGGGGAGATTGTTGGCAATATGATGCAATGTGTTGTCCTTGATGGCAACCTACTTGATGAAGTTTTCCTTGATGGAAACTGACTTGATGAGTTGTCTTTGGATAGCAACCTATATGTTAATGATGTAAATCAGATGTATCTACTAAGTAGTTCAGAAGTAACGAAGAAAGAAATTCCAGTAAGTGCCAGAGTAATGATAAATAATATATGTCACAATACATACGCGAGTTTGTAAAGGCCAAGTCGCGTATGCACGCGGATAAGTACGTCCCAAGTCGCGTATGCCCTTTTGCGCTCCAAAATTACAATACCAAGGGGAATTACCATGGTTTTGGCACATAGTATTGAGCGCTATATGGTTTATTTGATTCCGTCCAAGAATACCATCGGAAGTTGTGTGGTTTTGGCTCATGGTATTGGTAAAAGCTAAATCTATTTAAGGAGAAGAAGATCATAGTGAAAGGTGCTCATGAGTAAGGGTTGTTGATGAATAAATTTCTCTAAGGAATATCCGCATGGATGAACTCTATTCTTAATTGATAGATCTGAATCTATGATGCACCCATGGATATATTGATGGTTCAAGATCTCTAGATATAAAGATGATGAATCTAGTTTGATCAACGGAAGAAATGATGAAGAACTGGTGCAAGTCTGCTGAAGAACATGAATAAATCTAGGTAAGTTTTATAGATCTGGCTCGCTCTGCAAAATATATTTTTACAGATCTATATGCTAGTTCGCTTCATGTAAAGCGCGTATATACACGGGTTCAGTTCATTAAAAGCGCGTATGGAAGTTAGGGTTTTCTGAAGATAATGTACACAGAAGTATACGCGGGTTGGTGTGCAGGAAAGCGCGTATGTACGCGGCTTCAGTGAATCAAAGTAGCGTATGCTATTTGAATTAATGAATGTTCACGGTTGAGTTTGTATCTACATATCTATTCTGAAGTCTAGGTTATTTCTGACATTCTGGTTACAGTGGTCTCACTGTTCTGTTTGAAGTTTTGGGAAAAGTATGTTTGTTGATGTTAAGTGAAGGGTTGTGTTGAAGCTGTTTGATCCAGTATGAAAATTGATGAAACGTGGTCTGCAGTGGGTCTGAAGGTTGAAGCCTTTAGTATGGAAGTAGAAGCTTTCAGCTAGTAGAAGATGGTGTTGAAATCAGGGGGTCGAAGCTCCCTTCCAGGAGAGGCTCGTAAACGAGTTCAGAGGGTTGGAGCTCCCTTCCAGTTACAGCTGGAAAACAAGAAAAGGTTGCAGCCTTCTGCAGGTAGAAGCCTGCATACTGGTATAAGTCTGCATCAATACATTGTTGTAAAATGTTTTCTATATAACAAATATTGAAGATAGAGATGACAGCAGCGGTGGTTTTCTCCCGAACTGGGTTTCCACCTTAAATATTGGTGTTCATGTGTGTGATGCTTATTCTGTTGACTACTGCTCATAACTTCTGATTATCTAGCCTTATTCATATCTGATAAATCTGTTTAAAAGACTTTTCCTGAGAAATACTCTAAATCTGAAAGGTAAATCTGTATACGCTAGTTTCCTTCCACATTTCCGCGTGCATACGCTAGTTCAGTTCATAAAAACCGCGTATGGAATTCTGCTGAAAGAAAAGGTTGAATTTATTTTATAAACTCTAAATACTGATTCACCCCCCACCCTCTTAGTAATTTTCCCAACAAGTACTGGTTCGCCATTCTGATTTGGATTGGCGAGTAGGTCAGTCGTGGTCATCCAAGAGCCTCCCACGTCTTTCGCGGCAGGATGTTGACGTCAGACCCTAAATCAAGCATGGTATCACTCATTTGGAATCCCACAACCTGCGTGTTAAGCTGGAACTCTTTTCTCGTTCGTCGCTTGTTCCACTTGACCCACTGCACGTACTAGGGTGTTGTGTCCACAAGCTCCCTCGGCCCTATATTTCCCTGCAGAGCGTCCTCCAAGGTACGCTTGATCTGGTCCCGCATTGAAGCATTATCAACAATCTTGAGGAACAGCTGAAGCCATTCCTAAATCAAGGTCCCCGTGGGGCTCTGTTCTCCGGAGCCAGTCGTCGGGGGTACCTCAAGGACTCTGGCTCCCCCCAGCTGAGCAAAAGCCTCCGCCGCCTCCTGGAAGTCCCTCTTCTGCATGTCCGGTCGGATCAATTTTTTTGGGGAGGCGGGCCAAATAGCCTAGACCGGCTCCTTCCCAGGAGTGTCCTCTCCCATCTTCTTGCCGCCGCATGTCACGATAGCTACATTCTGCATGGCCGGGGTCACGGTTCCTCGAGGTTCGAAGTTTACCAAATTCGTGCCCCTCTTTTGTGCCCGTTCCTCCCACTTCTTGATGAGTTCGGGATAGTCCTCGGTTGCATGGGCTTTTTCACGGCACTGGGAACACCAAGGACATCGGGGAAGGGGACATTCCTGAGCCACATGACCCTCCTGGTCACAGTTGTAGCATTTCACCAGACCTCGTCCTCCTGTGCGGCCACCGCGCATACTGCCTCCTCTTCCTCTGGAATCCTCGTTCACCCTATAGGAGGGTCGGTCCAACCGGTCTGTGAGTGCATCGAGAGCCCTACATTGCTTAGTGTTGTGAGTCGTGGAAGCACAAAACTCACAATATACATTGTTTGGGACATTGGAGTACTTATGTAGTATTGGGAACATCCAAGGTTGATGCCCCATCGTCTGAAAAATCTCATAATATTCCATGGCGGTTGGGTTTGGTTGAGATGGGAACCCCGCATAAGGCTATTGCGGCTAGTATACCCCCTGCAGATTCATCGTCGTGCCACCCCCCGTGGGTGGACCCCCATGGATTGCCACAACAGAGGGTCCCACACTTGTGCCACGTAGCCGAGGACACTCGGTTGTGACGTGGCGTTCGACCAGGCAGTGAGTGCACCAAACGTTCGGCCTGGCTGGTCTTATAGGCTGCATCTCCTTGAGCTTTTCAGTCAGACTAGCGATCTGATGCTGCAATCCCACCAAGGAGGGATCCTGTAGGGCCGCCCCCCCCACCCCACTCCCCCCCCCCCGATATTTCTGAGGGTACCCCGCCATGGCCTCAATCTTCATGGCCTGTTCCAAATCATCCTGCAAGTTGTCAATCTTCTGCTGGGTGAGGGGGGTTCGTGTCAAGGGAAGCAGAGCCTTGATGAACCAGTCCTTCTGATGGTTTGGGTCGATTGGGTAGCTGAGTTTCCCGATCGTGTCCTTGAATCGACGCATCAGCTCCCATGCAGTCTCTCCCTCTTTCTGCTTAATCTCCTAGAGCTCAGACAGACCCTACCGGTCCGTTTGGGGAAGTTTAAATTCCAGGAAAAAATCCCGCTTAACGTCCGCGATTACTGGATTAGGATGGGCCTCAGACCACTTGATAAACAATCACAGAGCCCTTTCTCTAAGCGTGGTTTGGAACTCTATTAACTTCCCTGCGTCTGGCGTCTGCCGAGCCCGCCATATGGCTTCACAGAGATACCAGTGTTGCTCTACATCATCGTTGCCTTGGCCAGAGAATTCTGGATATCGGGTGGATGACCTGGCCATATTTACTTGCGAAGGGTTGACCAGGATAAATCCTTCGGGTCTTGGTTGCGTGACTGTTCCGCTAGGGAATGCTATACTACTAGTGATGATGATTTTAACGTGGGTCGCTGTCGACAACGAACTGCTGTGCAATTGACTCAATGCTTGTAACTTAACGAAAGTATTACTGAAAGGTTGATAGAGTACCAGGGGAAGGTAGGGATCCTTGCCGTGCAAATATTTGGAAGTAGGGATGCCTGGAGAGATGAATGTCGTCCACTCTTGAAACAACCGTTGCATCACAACATACCATTCGCCATCAGAACTTTCTTCGAGCTGCACACCTGCATCGTCTTCGTCAGTCGTCATCTCCCTTTCTCTCTTAGCTGGGCTCCCATGCACCCGTCGCACTCCCACAGCAGTCCCTTCCCTTTCCATGGTATCTGCCTGAGTGTCCATAATTCCTATCCTCTGAGGCACCTCCTCTTGATTCTTCCTATCATTTTCCCGTCATCTTAACCCCTGCATCACCCTTTCTCACCACCTGTCGGCGATCTGCGCCCGCTGATGTGCACGTCGCTCCCTCAATCTCCTTGTGGCCTCAGCATCCATCCCCCACTCCCCCATTTCACACTTCACATAGTATTTGTCCCTTCAGCCCTTCCCCCAACACTGGAGGTTTACGCTTCCATGCTCGACTTTTGGAATTCCATCAGCCCTTCATCCACCATCAAGGCCTTAATCCACAACAGAATCTCCTTAAGAAACTTCCCTCTTAGCCTGGAATGGAAGATAGATTCAGCCTTCGAGAAGGATTGGTAGCACTCTACAGCAAACTCTACAATATATCCATCCAAAGTGGTCTCTACCCAAAATTCCACCGCGCAGGTCAACTCAGTATCTAACCGATGCAGAGCCACCAGATCCCCGTGCCCCCACTTGCGGTTTATCTTCCGCGAGCTATTCCTAGGCACCTTCTTCTATAACCTCTGCAACCAATTGTAGAGGTCGCTAGGGAATTTTCCCTGGAGGATCTCGTAGGTATCACTGGCAGAATCTGAGAAAAGGACGAGATCCTTGAGCACCCTTTCCATGTGATTCGTCAGCTCCGCTTGCTGAGCAAATAACTGGTCCATATGGTCATCCCACCATCTCCGTATTTCTCCTTAGAAGACCCTTGATACCATCATCTAATTCCCCTCATAACATGTGTGTCCCGGCAACGGAACCATTTGTTGGCGAAGAAACAGGTCTCGCAGGCAAGACCCAGGTTCAGGGGCTGGGGCCAACATGGGAATATGTTGTAGTCTAGAACCACACCGGCATTGTCACCCTACTTCGAAGAGCAGAGAGTCTCACCCGAGGCGTTCCATGACCACATGCAGAAGGGGGAATAGATCGATAGCAGTGAAAGGATCCGCAACTCATGATTAACATAGAATTGATTGCATAAACATCATTATATACGCAAGAACATTCAAAGAGAGTACAGGTATTAAGAAAATAAAATTTTAAGCCATCACAACCATCATGCATGCATTTGACTCCCACAATAAGACAACAACCTGCAAGTATATTGATAATATTTAACCAAGCCCATAGTTACATTGCTTTCACAGGAAGAGCTTACAAGTCTGTTACAAAAGTCTCATAGAATAGAAAGGTAGGTAAGAGAAACCTAGGAACTACAAAGAGATCATGCTCAGCCTAGGTTCCCTCTGTAGCATCCGCTCAATCTCTGTCATTCGCTCTGCATTCGTCTCTTCCTTCAGCCGAGTGATATCTATTTATTCACCCGCTGTCGCAACTGTTAGTTCCTCTTGCGTTCTTCTTCAGCTGCTTCCGACTTCTCTCTTGTTGTCTATGTGTTCTGCTCTCTGTCTTCTGCTGTATATTCTCTTCCCCTGTACTCATGCATCTGCTTTCTTCAGCTATCTACCTGTTCCTTCGCAACTTCGGTAGCTCCATTGCTCACCGTAGTTGGGACTCGATTGCGGCTGCCATGTGTCGTTCCGCAACCCCCAAAAAGCTATTCTTTATTCAAAATTCAAAATATTCAAAACAAGGGCCCCAAAAAAGACCAAGAGCAATGCTGAAGGCAAGATTGAAAGGCACAAAGAAATAATTGTTGTGAAAATATACAAGCAACAACAAGGAAGAGACTATGAAGAAACCTTTGCACCTGTTGCATGGAAACAATGGGGACAGTGTTGTCCATTGCAGCACAACAAAAGTGGAAAGTATACCAAATGGATGTGAAGTCAGCATTCCTGAATGGATTGTTGAAAGAGGAAGTATATGTTAAAAAACCTCCAGGCTATGAGATTGAAGGCCAAGAGCACAAAGTGTGCAAGTTGAAGAAAGCTCTTTATGGGCAGAAACAAGCACCAAGAGCATGGTACAGTACAATTGATGCTTACATGAAAAAAAATGGGTTTGAAAAATGTGATGGTGAACCCACACTCTACATTAAGGAAAATGATGGTAAGATACTTATTGTTGTTTTATATGTATATGATTTAATTTTCACAAGCAATGAAGTTTCTCTCATTGCGTATTTTAAAGCAGACATGAAGAGTGAATTTGAAATCACTGATTTGGGTTTATTTAGATACTTCTTGGGCATAGAAGTAAAGCAAAATGAAAAGGGAATTTTTATTTCCCAAGAAAAATATGTTGCATAAGCTTTGAAGAGGTTTAACATGCAACACAACAAAGAAGCAGTAACTCCAGCTGTCATGGGATTGAAGTTAAGCAAAGAAGATTGCAGCAAGAATGTTAATCTGACATTGTACAAGAGCATAGTTGGAAGCCTCATGTATTTGACTGCAACTAGGCCTAATATTATGTATGTTGTAAGTTTAATTTCTATATTCATGGAGACACTAGAGGAGACACATTGGCAAGCAGCCAAGAGAATATTGAGGTATGTGAATGGAATGAAGCAGTATGGTGTTCTATACTCCTCAACTGATAATTTTAAATTTTTTGGTTACACTAACAGTGATTGGGCTGGAAGTGTAGATGATAGGAAGAGCACATCTAGGTGTTTGTTTCATTTGGGATCGGGAGCCATGTCGTGGGCTTCCAAGAAGCAACCAATAGTTTCTTTATCAACAACAGAAGCAGAATATGTGGTAGCAACAGCAGTAGCATGCCAAGCAATATGGATGAGAAGGATGCTGAGAGATTTATGTCATGAGAAAGAGAAGGGAACCACAATTTATTGTAATAATAGCTTAACAATAGCATTATCAAAGAATTATGTTTTCCATAAGAGAACAAAGCATATTGATGCAAAATATCATTTTATAAGAGAATTGGTTAACAATGGTGAGATTTATTTGCAACACAGTAGGACAGAGGAATAGTTCGTTGATATCCTCACCAAGCCATTAGCACAGAAGAGTTTTGAGTATCTCAGAAAATGTATGGGAATGACTGATGGCCGCAGTTATGATTAAGGGGGAGTGTTGGAATTTTACTCCCAACCACCACCATGAGTAAATAGTGGCGCAACCCACACTTCATCAATTTTTATTGCAGAGAAGGACAGCAGCATATCCAAGAGTTAGAGGCATTTTCACACAACACAACAAACAAATTACCCGAGCCTTTAACTCTGCGTTTATTTCCAACCACCACATTGACTTACCTTTTTCTTTCCTGCAAGCGCATTTCACAACTTTTCTTCTTTAACTTTAAGCCATTCTCCATATAAGTTATTTTCCTGCCAATGCGATATCGACGAGACCCACCTTACCTTTACTACATGAACCAAACCTTGCATTCCGCCTTATTCCTTTGTATTTTTCATTTCGCACTTACTACACTTACCAACCTTTACCACTGCCCGCACATCACAATTTTTATTGTTTAAACTCTTAAAGCCCACATTTTATATTATTTTACCGCCGATGCGAAATCGACAGGACCCACCGTTTAAGCCGCTCGCAGAGCGCAAGTCACAAGTTTTAAGTTTTAACTTTATCCAGCTCGCAAGTTATTTTATTTTGTTTGCAATGTGATCGCAAGAGGGGGCACGTGTCAAGTTCAGTGGGGCAGCGCATTTCGCGTGTCACAAGTTTTACCACTTACTTTTCTGCAGCCGCAAATTTATGTTATTTGATTTTTGATGTGATATCGCTATCACATATCGCAATCACAAATTTTTAATTTTACTGTTGAACTGCTGCATGCTATGTTATTTTGGATGCGATGCGATGTGCCACATCACATCGCACATTGCAGTTTTCAAATTTTAATGGATAGCACGAGATTTAAAAGTTAAAATCTCCAATCTGCGTGGATGCAATGTCAATCAAGACCATATTGCATATGATTTGAAGTCCACCAGTTTGTGTTTTGAACGCGTCTTTACATGTTTTTCCTGTGTAATTCAGAATACGGCCTACGTGTTGATTAATGAAGAAATGTGTCTGTTGACGGCCCAAGGAAATTTTTTATTGAACGTCTGTTCAAGCATTGAAGAAACATTGATTAGATTAGGTTTTACAGGCTTCGGCCATTTGATATAAGCTATGTAATTTTCATTATGTTAGAGAGAATGGAATAGAAAATTAAAGTTTTGCTCAGCTCCTGTGTTTTTACGCTTCCTGTATATATGTGACTGTTTAATTCCAAATTTTAGTTTGAAATCTCTGTGTTGTGGGGGAGCATCCCTCCGTTATTGATTTCGTTCAATATTCTCAACAAATACCCTCTGCAGAAAGGATTTATTCCCTTTTCAGTCAACTCACGAAACTTTACACCCCATATTAATTGTTGAAGGGCCTCAAATAGATTAATACCATCTGCAGAAAATGTTACTTCCTTTCTTAGTCAACTCATGAAACTTAAAGCCCCATATTAATTGTTGAAGGGCCTCGAATAGATTAATACCCTTTGCAGAAAAATATTCACAGAAATTAATGGTTTTACTAATTTGAATGGTAAAATTTCCATTAAATTTAATATTATAAAATTAAAATTACAAGAAAGGAATTTGTTGTTAGTTTATATTTGTTTAAAATTATAAAAATATTATATTGGTTCGTTTTGGTTTGGCGATATAATTTTTTTTGGTGTAGAGAATATTACGGTTTGAGGATATAATATAATTTTTTTGGTTTAGAGAATATTTCGTAATATGACCTATTAAACCATATTTATTATAACCAAATCACTATATTTACTATTAAATAGTAAATAAATAAATAGAATAATAAATATATAGATTTAATTTGTGAGAAAAAATGAACTTTTTCAAATTTATTTACACAAATATGAAAATTATCTGTTATTAAATAAGAAATAAAATCATAATTTAGAAAATGGATATGAATAAAGAGTGGAATAAAGAGTGGATATGTAAACTTTCTCGTGAAAATAATATTTGTATGGAGAAAAATAGATACATAAACTACCAAAAAAAATGGAGTGAGTACCTATGTTTTTTCAAGCAAATTAGTTGGCCTATGAGTTATTTTCCACTGACCATTTTGTAAAGGTTGAAAAGTGGTGGAGTGGCATAGTTTCTTCATTTAAATTATGTTTTGGAATTTTATTGTATATTAATATTTTCAAAATAAAAAATGTAAAATTGATTAAAACCCACTCGCAAATTGATTATATTGATTAATATACATTGCAAAGTGTTGGAGTGACAGAGTTTCTTCATTTAAATTATGTTTTGGAATTTTATTGTATAGTAATATTTTCAAAATAAAAAATGTAAAATTGATTAAAGCCCACTCGCAAATTGATTATATTGATTACTATGTGCAATGATTTGATAAAGAAAAACTAAGCACATTTTTGAATGGGTTATGGTGGATCCAATTATTGTCTCCTCTCGTTCTCAGAAGAATTGTTCGGGTCAGAAAACTTCGGTTCTAGTTTCAACACCCACTATGGGATCGGGTAAGCTTACTTACTCCCTCCCTGGTATCCTCCCATCTTCTGTTGGTTTCTGACTTCCCCTTTCATCTATATCTGCACCTCTCTCCCCTTCTCACCTCCCTCAATCTCCTTCCTCAACATCTTCTGACCCGTTAGATATCCCCCATTCACGCACGAAGCCTCGTCCCTCTAGTGTGGTGGATCCTCGGCCTGCGTTCAAGAATTCATCGTCAACCTCTCATCTCCCACCTTACTCTCACCCCCCAGCGCTTCTTCCCCTACCCTCCTCCCCTCCGTCGCATCCATCCCGCCCTGTTTCCACATCTAGATCCCCATCACAGGAAATTGACCCCGATATGCCTCCTCTGGAAGACACCTCCCCACCAAACCTCATCCCTCTAGCGACCCCTCCAATCCCTAAGGATCTTTTCGTGGATCCTCAATATTATCCACACAATTCGATTAGGATCAACTACGAATTCCTTTTCATGAACCCTGAGCTTGATATAACCCCCCTCAACATCCATGATGGTCGTAACCCTCCCTTGCACCTAATATCTCTCCCTCTTCGACTTGCAACATAACTGTGCGTGAAAGGGGGAAAAATGACAGCCGTCATTTTAGGGGCAGACAAAAAACCCATTCCCTCTTTTCTGTAAACTCGGATGGAATTTATGATATCCCTATCTCTTCAACCTTTAATCCCTAGGCGATTAGAGCTAGTACTCCCCTCCCTAGTGATCCATGACCCACATCCTCTCTCTTAATCTTAGGGGACTTAGGGGTCACGAAAATTCCCTTCGACTGAGGTGAATTCTATCCTTTATTTCTCCTTCTATTATATTCATCCAGGAAACTATGTGTTCATTCAATAATATTGTCCCATATTTCCTTGAAATCCGTCCTTTGGTGGCATATCATAGGTACATACTCTATTGAGAACTCTGGTGGCCTTGTTGTTTTATGGGACCCTTCCTTTGCGACTTTCAAAGCCTTCAATTTATTTTCTGACATTCTTCTCAATGGGAAAATCCATGGCTTCTCCCCCTGGTTCAAACTCATCAATATGTATGCTCTCTATCACCATCAGGTTGAGTTCTGGGCTCGAATCCACTCTTCCAACATTCTGTGCATTCTTAACTTGATCCTTATCGGTGACCTCAATGCCACCTGATCTTCCTCGGAAAGCTGGGGTCTACGTTGTCGTATAGACCCTTTGGCTGAGAAACTCTGTTCCATTTTTTTGGAGTTCCACCTCGTTGACATTCACCCTTCTCCTTTGCTACCAACCTGGAAGAATCGAAGAATTGGTGCCGAGTACATTGGTAAAATACTGGACCGTTGTCTAGTTCAAGAAGCAATTATGGAATTGTTGTGGGACCTACATTCTTCAGTAATCTTAGACAGTATATCCGATCACCATCCTATGGGACTTCATTGGTGGTTGGCGCCTCCTTACATAGTATTTTCTTTTAATTTTAATAGGTTATGGCTCGAAGAACTGAATTTAATTACTAAAGTAAAAAATATATGGACTGCCTCTTCTAATAATAGGGCTCCTCCCTCACTCACCATGCAGCTTAGAGCTCTTCAGCGCTGGATCAAGGTATGGGAGAAGGACAAAAAGGCTCGGATTATCTTGGATCTCTGGAATCTGGAAAATAAAATAAACTATATTTACACTTCTATGGTCACCGATCCCCCAGATGAATCTGTGCTCTTGACGCTCCAGTCCTTAGAAGAAAAGAAATTATCCATTTTAAAAGCCTAGGAAGTCATATGGAAACTGAAAAGTCGGGTTGTCTGGCTCAAGGATGGTGAAAAAAATTCAAACTTTTTCCACCATTATGCAAATGGGCGAAAGAACCACAATTCTATTTGGAATATTAAGGCCTTGGACGGCTCCCTTCTCCACAGTTTAGCGAAAATTATATTGGAGGCTAACAAATTTTTTTTGGAGCATTACAAACGTAGTGAGGGCATCCGGTTCGAGGAATAGGTTTGGGCTTTGGAGTGATTTCCCCACATGTTTGATGATTTGGAGAATCGGAAATTACATGCTCCGGTCTCCAAAAATGAACTATGGGATGTTATTAAATCATTTGCGGCAGATAAAAGCCCCGGAACCAACGGGTGGCCGATGGAATTTTATGCACATTTTTTTGATATGTTGGCGGATGATCTCATGCAGATGGTGGAGTCTTCTAGAGTCACATGCAGGATCCCGGGTGACATTAATTCCACTTTTATAGTGTTAATAGGAAATATTTCTGCGCCCAAAAATTTCCAAGATTTTAGGCCAACTTCCTTCTATAATATCCTCTATAAGATCATCTCTAAAGTCATTTCAAAGTGCATCATTGGCCCCTTGTGAAGCACATTACTAACGAGAAATATGGTTTCCTCCCGAGTCGCCTCATCCACGATGCAATTTCACTGGCGTAGGAGGGGATGCACTTATTGCACATTAAAATGAAGGGTATCATTATGAAAATCGACCTCTTCAAGGCATATGACTGTCTTGATTGGTCCTTTGTGTGTCTTGTTTTGTTCAAGATCGGTTTGCAAGAACACAACAGGGCTTGGATCCTGGCTTGTAATTCCCCTATCTGGTATGATTTAGTAGTCAATGGAGCCCCTTCAGATTTCTTCAAAGCTGGGAGGGGACTGAGGCAGGGCTTTTCCCTCTCTCCACTTCTGTTTATCCTCATAATGGATGGACTGAGCCAGCACATTCTAGAACTAAAGAAAAAAGACTTGTTCTTCAGGATCAACATTACTGATAACGCTTCTATTTCCAACTCTTTATTTGTGGATGATATTATAATTTTTGGTATTATTTCATGTGCACAATGATCTGCTCTCCACTACTTTTTCCTACACTTTGAGGCAGCTTCCGGTCTTATAATCAATGGAGCTAAATCCCTCTTAGTGGCTGGATGGGGGGATCAAAACGACATTCTTATCATTGCAAGGATCTTCCTTATGCCGCTGGTACCTCTAGAAACAGGCTTTAAGTATCTTGGCTTTCGACTGAAACCCATTGGCTATAAAAGTAGGGATGGGCTCTGGCTGTTGGAAGTATTCCAAAATAGACTTTGGCAGTGGTTGAACCATTGGCTTTCTCTTGGTGGCAGGTTCATTCTTCCGCAAGCGTTCCTCTAGCAGTTTGTGGTGTTTTGGGCTCATCTAATTCTTATCTTGGCCTCCATCATTGCTAGAATCTGAAGAATCATTACTTCTTTCATTTGGTCAGGGGTGAAAGGTGGAGACAAATACCATATTTGCAGGCTTGAAATGATTACCATTCCAAAACAACTCGAGGGATGGGGCTTACTTAACATCTACATGTTCAATCAGGCCCTCCTGTCCAAATCATTTTGGCGTGCACTTTCTGGAAACGAATCTGGCCATCCCTTTTTCGTATCAAATACCATCTCCATGGTGGCATCCTCCCCTTTTTTCACAGAGGCTTCCCTTCTTTTCTGCATGCCTCTCTAATTGCTCGAAGCTTCAGGTGCATTGTCTACATTGTACATGGAAGATTACTCTTTTTGATTGGGATCAATGTTTTCAGTCTTATCTCTGGACTTTTCCATCCCACAACTGCTTCTTCATCATCTTGTTCAGAAAGGCCTCTACTGTCTATCGCAGTTCATCCTGATTTGGCAGCAGTGTTGCCCCATTTGGAAAGAATCCCTTTAGTTGGGTCTAACCGGCCTCGTGATGGATCAATGGTCATTGGTTGCGCACTCACTCCAGGAAGTGGGCTTCTGTCACAGCACCTCGGGTGACTGCATCCTCTAGGTTGGCCCGACTAAAAAAGGTGTTATTGATGTGGCCGCTTTATACCTTAATCTCATCTCAGCTCATCTGTGTGCCTCCATTCTGCCTTTCAACATCATCTTCTAGAAGAGGAAAATCCCTCTTAAGATCCTTATCTTTGTTTGGTTGGCCTGGAAAGACAAGATTCTTACATGGGACAATCTAATCAAGAGGGGCCACTAGGGTCCCGGAATCTGCTCCTTTTGTCACAATAACTCTGAGTCCATCTCATACATCCTTTTATCCTACTCTTTCACCTTGTATTTATGGTCAAATTTCTTCTTCTTGTTGCAAGATCCTTCTTGGAGGCCACTTAGCATGGACCAATGATATCCAGGTGGAGCGCTGTTGATCAGAGATATTGTTCCTTACCTTTCTTCCTCTTCTGGGAAGTCTGGTTGGCAAGAAATAGACTCATATTTTTGGGGATCCCTCCTCTCAAGTAGCAAATCCTCCACTCCATGATGACTTGGATCAATTCCCAAGAGTTATCTTTGTTTTCTAGCCCTGACCTCTCCTGCATAATTCTTCCTCACCCTATTCAAATTCCAACCGTGTTTTTCGATGGTGCAGAACAGTTTGGGGTTTGTGGTTGTGGCTCTTGGATCAACCTATCCCATGAGGAACGCTTGCACATCAGCTGGATTGGGGGTCAAGGTACCAACTCAAGGGCTGAACTTCTTGCCCTCTAGATTCTACTATGTTTTTCTCACAATGCTCAGATTCTAAACCTCTCAATCTATGGGGACTCCAAAGCAGTCATTGATGGACTAAAGGCTCCACTTCCTTTCATCCCCTGGGTCTCCATGGCTGGATCAGTAGAACGGTTCATTTTTGGCACATTCTGGGCTCCCCTCCTATTCTACACATCTTCAGAGAATCCAATACGAGGGTAGACCTACTCTCCAAACTCGACCTGGAATTACCTTTTGGCTTTTTTCACATTGAGCGTTGGCTGGGGCCCTTGCTGGCAAGCTCTTATTCGCTGCCCCTCCCTTATTTTTTTTCCAGTGGTTATCCTATTTTACTGTGGACATGGGCCTGCATGGTTATTGTTGTACATATATCCTTCCTTATCTGTTGTTTGCTTTTGGTCTCTCATAGCGGATAGGTCGCAGTATGTGGTTAAAATTTTGCGAGATAGATGCTGATAAGCCTTGTTTCTCTTTTTTGCTGGCATATGCCTGCCCATATCAAGCTTTTTCCTGTAACATTCAGTTATTATATGTATTGTTTTCTTTATTTTAATACAAGGAACAACATTTTTTCTCTTCTAAAAAAAAAAAGATCTTCATCCACCCACGAAGGTATTAAGGCTATGCTAAGACGTAGGAGACCGCATCCAAGGTTGCACAACAAAACAAGTGAACTCACATGCAGTACAATTATTTTAGCGTAGTACGAATCAATGGAGGAAGCTTTGATTTGAAAAGGCACGAAATGTTTGGCATCCATGTGATTCTTCAATTGCATGTGCAATCCATGATCAAATGTTCTCTATGTGGAGTCACTCTAAGTTGTTTTGTATTCATTTCTTTCAGAATATTACAAAGTTTCAGCACATTTAAGCATGGTTGGAAATAAATAAGACAAATTCACCGACTCAGTACTCTATTGATACATTAGTTGAAGATCATAAATTCTCCAATATAATGTGTCAAATCAATTTCCATCAAAAATTTTAGGTGAGGTTTAGTTTTCATTAGGTCTCTCTTTCAAACCTCATGGGGAGGGTGAGGATGGGTAGAGGATGGATGTCACTACTAAGTAACCTCAACCTAGTTTCAACCTTACCGAAAAACCAAAAAATTATGTTTTATTTCCCTTTCTCTGTGCTACCTCCTCATATGCATAAGTAATAATGATAATACCATGATATGTTAGCTCTTATGACATGATTAGCTAATATGTATCTTGTTATCATGTCTTTTGGTGAAGAAAATATTTTTCATTCTCTTCCGAAGACATCACCAACATGTGATCTACAACAAAAAATTATGAATGTAAATATTGCCTCTACTCTATTTTATGAGATATTTTACTCTAAAATCATCCACTATCATTCTTTACCTAATCCAACTCACAACTAATCACTCTATGATGTAGACTTTCTTTACTTTTTTTATACTCTACCTCAAAGAATTTTTCAATTTAAAATCAAATAGTCATTTTTCTCATTCGTTTTAATTTTTAAATATATCAAGATTGCCAAAGTAGGCCTGCCATTGAATGTTCTTTGCTACTAGGGATTGTGTATAAATTTTTTGAGGAAGACTTACAATTATGTACTTTTAATCTTTAACAAATAATTTTAATCTTAATTTGATTGTGAATTTGGTTATTGAGAAAATTTGATATAAAATATATATTTTAAAATAGAACATTTGTTATCATTATTAATTATAAAGGACTAATAAGTTTTAAGGCTCAATAAGTCATATGTGTGTTATGGGCATTTCGGATTTTTTCTTATGATAAATATGTGAAAAATTTTAATATAATTGTATTATTTAAAGGTAATTTTTAATTCAAAATTTTATTGGTGAAGGGTTGATTCATTATCAAAATGTTATTCTTGAAGGGAAAAATTTTAAACATAATGTTTCTTGACAGGAAGTATACATGAAGTATACAGATCCAAAATGTCAAAAACAATTAGCCTCACGAGTAAAGAGGAATCCAAATTCCAACCTTGTTTTCCATGGAGAAGTTTGAATTGGGAGGTGAGGCATGTGAGATGCCATGTAAGCACAAGTTCCATTCTCATTGCATTTAACCATGGTTGAAGATGCACCCCTCGTGCCCCGAGTATCACTACAATATGCTCGTTGATGATGAGGAGAAACAACAAGTGGACGAGGCCAATTAATCAGAGGAGAATAGAAGGGACAGGTCTGACAGACAAGAAAACATGTCATATTTGGAGGGTGGAAAAAATGGTCAATCTGATAGTGAGGTAATAATATTTTCTCTGGCAATTCCCTCGCGACTTATTAGGTCCCTATTTTTGTCAGCAACCAATAAATCATAAGCTATAGGAAATTAAATGCGGTGGGGTAGTATATGCCCACCGTTAGATTTAAATTCATTTAAATCTAACAATGGGCACATATTGCCCCACCACATTTCATTTCCTATATCTTACGATTTATTGGTTTCCATTTTTGTCGAGGTGAACCGGTCAGGTGCAAGAGTGGCAGTTATTTCCCTCGTGGAGTTGTGGGATACATTTATGCTTTTTGTGACGATGGTGGATCATGATACAATGGTGCTTCTGATGGCCTGTGGAGGTGTTTAGGGCTTAACTTTATTTTATATACCTATAAGGCTTTGGTCTTTAATGTGTTTTTTTTTTGGTTGTTTGATTATGTATATTTTTTTTGTAAAAAGTGTAAAATTAATTATTGAAAAATGTGGTATAATTCAATTTAATGATTTTTGGCAGTCATAAACCCTTGAACACATTATTATTTTGATTGTGTTTACATACTATTATGGTTTATAGTTTTTGGTGCTCAGAAACCCATGAACAATAGCTGCAAGTTATAGTATGAGATCCTTGTGTATTAATAAGGTCAAGTTTTTTTTATCAACTTCTCAACACATTCATTGTTTAGGCCACATTCCTAGCAACTGACAGATAGTTGAAATCAAAATATGCGACAAATGGTGGTAGGTACATAAAGTGGTAATTACTTGACAAATTTTAGCACAGAAGCCTTGACAAGCCGAGCATGCCAATATTGTTGATTTTACAATTTCATCAATGATGATTGAAAAAAATTGTAGCTTAAATGAGTCAAGTGGGAAGCTCAAATATTGTGGTGGAAAAAAAACATGGCCCATGAGATTTCAGAGTGGTTAAAAGTGTTAGTGAAGATTATCTCAAAAAGTTGTGACTTATAATTGTGATTCTTGTATTAATATTTTCAGTATTGATCTTTGTAATGTAAGCACCAAGGGACGAACTTGGAATTAACACTTACAATAGTATATTTGCAGATTTTATTTGTTGGTTATTGGAGTTTGTTAAGATATTTTCTTAATAATATTCTCCTATATTATAATATGTTGGATGTCATATGCACTATATATCTGTGATGTATTTTGATTTCAAGTGTGAAATATACAAATATTTTTTTGTATGTATTTTGTGCATTATTTTCCCAATTTCAATTTCTTTCTAACTTTCACTGCCTTTTGGGTTTGTTGGTGTTCACGAATCAAAGAAAAATTTTGCATGAAGGAAAAAAAAAAGAAAAGACTTAGTCATAAATGTAAGAGTCAATTCTTTACTTGACATTTTATAGCACATCAATTAGTGTGAAGACGATTAAATTATGTGTGTGTGTGTATATATATATATATATATATATATATATATATATATATATATATATATATATATATATATATATATATAGATATAATGAATATAAAAGAATTATTAGAACAAATATATAATAAAGAAAATAAAAATTCACTAAGATCAATTTTATTAAATCATATAAGTAATTTTTTTTAAACAAATTTAAAAATACAGATCTAATCTCTTTAAAAATATTTAAAATTACAAATATAATTTTTAAAAATTTTCAAATATTGAAGGAAATATTACCAAATTTATATTAAAATATTAATAAGGTTAAAGAAATAATATCATCATAAATTTATAATATAAAAATTAATTAAATAACTAAAATCAAATTTTACATTTTTTATTTTTTTAAGAAAATATACATTAATTAAAATGTAAAACTAAAAATACATAACAAAGTATATTATTATATTAAATTCATATTGTTGAACATCTAATCCTCTATGGGTAGGTGTGGAAGGTGAAGAGTCACAAAGGAGTCCAAGTGACCTTGGAAGATGAATCCAAGAGTCACACCATTGTATTATAAATGTACATCTATGGTGAATAATATGAGTATCTCATGCTTATCTTTGTATGTGTGTGTTTATATTTCTTCATACATCATGTGTGTGTTTAACATGGTATTAGAGCTGATACGTTCATAACCATCTCAACCTTTTGTGAGCCATTTATTTTTGTGACATGTGTAAGTCTGCAAAAATTCTGGTCATTTTTGCAGCATTCAGAAATTTTCTGCAGCATTCAGGAATCAATTTTTGCAACATTCAGAAATTATTCTGTTGGGTTCATTCAGAAGTTTGCAGATTTTCTCTCACTACTCCCTGCTGCATTCAGTTTTTACTGCTCTCTCCATTCTGCATTCTGGAAAAAAAAATTCTGAGTTTTTTTTACTACAAATTCTGAAATTTTTTCCTACAACTTCTGCTGTGTACAATTTCTACTCAAATTATGAGCACATTTTACCAAATTTTTTAAAACAGTGAAATTTTTGCAGCATTCCCTCATCTCTGCCATTTCTCATTCCAATTAAAATCTTGTGACATTTGGACATTTGGTGTGTCCCTGCAATAGTAAATTGTTGCTTTATTCCATGTTCATTACATAGGTCTGCAAAGTCATAATCAGTGAATTCACCTCCTCTGTCTGATCTGATGCATTTCAGCTTGCATCCTGTCTGATTTTCTGCTAATGCTTTAAATTTTTTGAATTTGTCCAGAGCTTCCGATTTATTCTTGAGAAAAGCAACCCATGTCATTCTGGAGAAATCATCTATTAATAGCATAAAGTAGGACTCTCCACTTGGTGTTTTAGTTCTTGCAGGTCCACACAGATCCATGTGCACAAGTTGCAGTGGTCTTCTTGTTGATAACTCTTCTTTAGATTTAAAGGATGTGCGAGTTTGTTTCCCCAACTGACAAGATTTGCATATTGTGTTTGAGGGCCTTTTTATTTCTGGCATATCTCTGACAGCTTTCTTCTTGCTCAGTAATGATATGGTCAAAGCTGAGATGTCCCAATCTCTTATGCCATAACCATGACTCCTCGAGTTTGCTAAGATGGCAGGCTTCATCCTCCTCTCTCACTATGTACACATTACTCTTTGTTCGAACACCTTTGAGTAGAGTTTTTCCTGTTGTGCTTGATCTGACTACACAATCTTGTGCTCTAAAGAGAACTTCACAGCCTTTATCACACATCTGACTGACACTCAGTCAATTTGCTTTCAGCCCATCTACATATAATACATCTTGGGCCTTTCCTCTGCCATTGTCTATGCTGACTGATCCTTTTCCCTTGATCTTTCCTGATTTGTCATTTCCAAAAGTGACATTGCCCGATTTCTTTTCGTCAAGAGTTAAAAACTTGTTTTATCTCCTGTCATGTGTTTAGAGCAGCCACTATCCAAATACCATTGACTCTTCAAATCTTGAGTAGTTAAAGCCAAGTCACATTTATTCGCCTTCTTTATCCACTGGAGGCCCCCTTTTGTTTGGTATCTTTTGTGAGGTGATGAATTATATCCCTTTAGAGAACACTTGGAAGATATATGCCCAATTTGATTGCATATACAACATTTGATTATAGTTTTTGCGGAATTGTGAGCATGAACAAAATTGCTTTGACTCATAAACCTCCTTGAGGTATTGAACATCAGTCTTTGTGCATACTTTCTACATTCAATAATTCTATGGCCAAAATCCTTACAATAAAAACAATAACCATAGAAATTACTTGGATACCTGATGTAAGGTTGTCTCTTCCATGCTTGCCTCTTTCGATGGTTTGAATCATTCCTCCTTGCATGACAATATGCAGAAATGTGTCCCTGCTTGTGGCAGACATAACAGGTGGCATTCTTCATAGGAGGGAAGAATCTCCTTTGATGGCTTCCAAATTTGACATACTCAGGAGCATATGATCCTTTTTCTGTTATCTTAGTAATTATTGCAATCTTTGTTACTAGAGGTTTCTTCTGCTCTCTGTCTCTCTTATTGCAGATTTCTTCTTTTGTAGGAATTATTTGAGCTACTTCCTCATTCTTCTTTGCTTTTACAAAAATAGTCTCTCTGTCAACCTTTTCTTTTCCTTTACTTGATTCTCCTTCGTAGCCTATTCCAGTCTTTATCATAGGGGATCATTGAGCAACCAAAATTTCATTCAACTTAATAGAGCTTGTTGTTTGAGAAGGGTATATAGAAACTTTATGTTGAGATTTTTCTAATTTCTTTCTCAGACACAGAATGTCTTCTTCCAGCTTCTCTTGTTCTCGAGTTTTATCTTTGATTTGCTGAAGTAACATATCTTCTATCTTCTTGGCTTCTTCAAGCTTTACCTTCAGCTGCATGAGGACCTCTGAATTTTATTCTTCTTTCACACATTTTAGGAGAATCTCTTTTTGTTTTCTGCATTTTAGTTTGAGTCTATCAATCTCCTCCAGAGCACTTCTTAGCTCCCCCTCAAGGTATACTTCCCCTTCTTCTTCTTCATCTTCTAGTAGGAGTCCCTCAAGATCTTCTATGGCCATCAATATAAATTCTGAGGTTCCTTCTTCACTTGAGGGTTCATCTGAGTCTTCAGATGCACTGTTGTCTTGGTGAGCATAAAAGGATTTTTTGCTGAATTTCTTTCCTTTCTGCCAGTTCTTTGATGTGTCTTTCTCTGATTCTTGAGCTTGATTTCTTACTTTCTTGTGAGGACATTTAGCAGCATAATGTCCAACTCTTCCACAGTTAAAGCATTTGAAGGGAAGTTTACCTTTGTATCTACTTGAGCCTCTATCCAATTTCTTGACAAATTTAGCCTCTTCTTCATCAGAGCAGGAGCATATGTCTTCCTTTTCTTCTTTCTTCTTTTCTGTTTTGAATGCTGCCTCCCTTGTGCTTGACTTCTTCTGTGGGAGCCTCATCTCATATGCTGTAAGATTTCCTAGCAGCTGATTCATGGTCAATGTCTCCCAATTCGATGTCTCTTCTATTGCAGATACCTTGGGATTAAATCTGGATGGGAGTGATCTTAGAATCTTTTGCACAACTATACTTTCTGGTATGGTTTCTCCAAGAGCTTTCACATTGTTAACAATTTCTGCAACTTTTAAGAAGAAGTTGCCAACATCTTCATCATCATTCATTTTTAAGTTTTCAAACTGGGCTCTATATACTTGAAGTTTGGCAGTTTTTACTTTCTGGTCTCCCTCATGTATGCCTTCAAGAGTATCCCATATTTTCTTGGCAGTGTCTTTGTGCCTTACTTTAATAAACTCTGCTTCACATAATCCATTCAGGATGGCATTCATGGCTTTTGCATTAGCTACAAAGCTTTCTTTAGCTTCTTTTTCTGTATCAATTGACTTCGGGGCATATCCTAATTCCACAGCAGCCCAGACTTCTATTCCTAGAGACATTATGTATGTCTTCATTCTGATTTTCCAGAAAGCATAATTTTCACCAGTGAAGAAAGGGGCTTTATTGGTTGAGCATCCTTCTTTACTAGCCATCTTGGGAACCTAGGATCTCCTTTCAGTTGTTGGACTTGTACAAAGGAACCCGCTCTGATACCAATTGTTGAATCTCTGATTAAAATGAGAGGGGGGGGGGGGTGAATCAGTTTAATACATTCCTGATCTTTTAAACTTTTCAATAAACTTATTTACACCTTCATTTCAAACTCTATTTGATGTGAGAGTAATCTTAGAATGTAATCTGAAAGTATTAGTTTAATAGAGAAGTAGACTTAATTTGAGAGCAACAGGTATTAAGAAAATGATACATATCAGATCAATACATAAATATCATGCACAGAGACACCAGACATAAGTGGAAACCCATAAAGGGAGAAAACCACATCTTATTATTGTTGTGATGCAAAGGCAAGCTCCAAGTCCCTCTCACCACTGTTTTTCTGCAGGCACCAACCTACAGGAGGCTCCTACCTCAATTCTGCAAGCTACAACTCGCAAGGAAGCACCAACTCCCTTCAGTTTTCTGCAGGCACCAACCTACAGGAGGCTCCAACCCCAGTCAGCTACAACTGACGACTATCAAGCTGCAACTTGATAGGGAAGCTTCAACTTCCTCAATTTATCAAACTGAATGTTTGTTGATTTACCTCTGATATCAGCTCTGTTCTGTAGCTTCTCTTTCTGCTCTTCTTTTCTTGATCTTCTCTGCTTCACTCTTCTGTATTCTTCCTTCTCTTGATTTACTCTCTCTTCTTCTCAAAAACTCTCTCTGCATATCAAGATGATATTATTTATAGATTTCCTCACATGACTGTTTGTATTCTGCTTGGAATTCGAAATGGAAAGTCATGTCTCTTTGCCTTCTGCCTTATCACTCCTTTTATCGGCTTACTCAGAAATTATAACTGTAGGTGTCAATTTTAACATTACAGTGGGAGTTTGTTTTCTCTCGGAGACTTGCCAATGCATCACAAACAATAAAAACAATTAAAACATTTACATTTGAATTACAATGTGAACTCCAGCTCACTCATTTTGTCTCTTGGCTTGCTGCACATTTGTCTTTTCTCTAACTGTCTCTTTGTCCCTTTCTCTTCTCTGTATGCCTTTCTGTTTATGGCTGCTGCGTAACTCCTGAATTTATGAACTGCATTTTTATTTTATTTTTATACCAGTGCTTTATATATAAATGAATCTGCTGACTATAATTCAATCCTTTACACGCAGCAAGTGTCTTGTTGATGTGGCGAGTTCCGCAGGCCGGAACATACATATATTACAATTGTATTACATTAATAATCTCCCTCCCGTTAAGCTGAGGCCTGTGGGTCTACAGACCACGCGGCATGTTTTAATACAACCGCAATAATGTAATATATATACATATAACAGCGCCCTTTCATATATACAAATAAGTAATTTCAACTC